>CM060090.1:20367778-20967778 GCA_030522485.1 Stenchaetothrips biformis | reverse complement strand
TAGTACAAATCAGTCTCACTGTTGACGTCGGTCAGACGCGAGGCTGTACCTCGGAGTCGAATCCGGGTCTCCGGATTACTGCACCGCAACACCACCAACTGTGCCACGCTCTGCGCGGCGGGCTCCAGGCTGTGGATGACTCCGAGCCTCTCTGCGGGGCCTCGGGCAGGCAGCGAAAGCGCTCAGTCGGGGGCTTTCAGGCACGACTTTGCATGATTAGGATCATAAAAATTTTTCATTTACGTGCATATTGGTCCAGCGTCCAATGATAATAATTTTTTTAAGGGGCAGACTCAGAATAAAATAAGAAAAGTCAAAATTATATTGAATTCACAGAGACAAGTTCTTTAATTTGGTAAACAATCTCACTTTTCAGCAACCTGTTTGAGAGTTTTAATAAAGTTTTTAAAATTTACCTATCTGTTTATAACTTGTCAGTAATATTTTGTCAACTTCAGAAATAGTCTTATTTTTTAGAAGCCTTCATGAGTTCTCATCTCTTTTCAAAATGTTTTTAAAACTAAGAGGGTTTAGGTTTTTAAATTTCAGATTTCTTTAACAGTGTATCACCAACGGATAAGCTTAAAATTGCATCCTTCATGGGACAATACAAAAGTCCCATGACATTTAGAGTGTGCATTTTAAGATTTTCACACTGCAAATCCAAAGGCGATACTAAAGTATCTTTTCTGGCGATACAATTGAGTATCACCAACAAACGGCCTTACGGGAATATCATGCCCTCAAATTGGCGATGGACAAAAGTACGGTGAGCCCCGCTTATAACGTTTCCCGCATGTACCGTTTTCCCGCCTGCAACGTTGCAAATTTTAGGTTTTAACCCGCCTATATCGTTGTTTTGACTGTCAAAAAAACCCAAAATGTGCGAATTGAAGCCCCTCTCCGATGACCGACTCCCTGTGCCATTCTCGCGCGGCCGGTCAAAACAACACGTGAGCGATTCTCACGTTTCGGGGTAGTTTCGTTTTGTTTGGCCCCTGTGCCCAAACAAGGGCAGGTATCGACATGGGGTTTGTTTCTGGGATGAGATAGGGTCATTACCTACTAAACCCAAATGTTACGAATAGTCCGCTTGCGTTGGATTGGTTTCCCTAGCTTTCAGAATACCCAAAATGTAACTTCCGTGATTGTCTCACGATTACATACACGAATTTTCTTTCCCTAATGTAGAGGTATGGGGTAAAAATTCTGCCATCTGTCGATGGCCATTCAAAACCTGACATGTCGAGCTGATTTCAACGGAAGACTAACACACACGACAGATTTCTAAGGTTCTTTTGCTGCAGCGAAAAATGTCCACCGTGGGTTCAATTTCATTTACGAAAAAGCTGCTATGGACTTCTCCCCATGCCAAATTTTAAACTTTTCTTGACGTCAGCCATCAAAATGGGCTGCCTGAGAAAGAATTGCGTGGGACACCGAAGTCGAAGACGCTCTGCACGGTCGCGACGCGGGCTGCAGCCACAAAAAATGGCGTGTATCAACAAATACATGTAACTTCCGTGGCACCCTTTACCCAATGTTGAAGCGGCACTAGGTAAAAAAAAATGCGCTAAAATGTCGGCGTTGGAGTATCATTTGACCACGAAACGATAAAGAAGCCAGAGCTGAGCCCAAGTCAGTCGTTAAGGTCGATTTTCACACTTTGAAACTTCCGTGATAACGTAACTTCCGTGATCAAAACACCCGTATAAAAGCATGTGAATACCTGAGGGCTTACTTTTTTAAAAAGGTAGTACAAGGTTTTGACCATGAATACCATTGCCATAACTCTAGCATCATTCAGGACTCCAGTAATTACGAAGACTAAATTCGATGATTATTACTTTCGGCAAATCAGGAACGTCAAAACTACTACGAAACGTGAGAATCGCTCACCAGTGCAGGGAGGGAATGAGGAGAGCGCCCCCTCCCCTCGCTGCCCCCCTGCCCTCACGCTGCCGTCGCGACGCCCGTCTACCCAGAAACAAACCGGCATTGGAGATTTTTTTAACCCTTAAGACCGAGATAATTTTGTTAGTTTTAATTTTTTTAGTTATTTGATTTTAAATCCTGTAATGAGTCATGCTGACATTGCTAGTCACTAGATTAAAAGTTAAATAAAACTTTTCCACTCACTTTCTTGCTATTTTATGTCTCTTTACCGCCTATAATATTCACATGTTAAAGTAGTGTTGGCTCTCAGGTGGTTCTCGTTAACCCGTCGGTACCCTTTCGCGGCCCATTTCACCTTAAAAGGATTAGTTACCCGTCCAAATTAGTCAAAACACTGTTAAAAAAAATTTCTGAAATTTCAGACAAAATTAGGCAGAAGTTAATTAACAGTAAGTGGTTCTGAAATTTCAAAACGTTTCGGTGGTATGAAATTTTGAAACGGACAGTCTGAAAATTGAGAACTGGGTGGTCTGATAATTTAGAGAAGGGTGGTTCAATTGGAACTACATGGTCTGGAACTTAGTCTAAATTTTCAGTGAAACCTGCCTGAATTTGTTTTTCAGACTAGGTAAGTCTTATATCTCGGTCGAAGATTCTTCATTTGCATACTTCGAGTCTGATTTCGGAAATCAGACCACTAAGTCCTACGAAATTGGTCTGAATTTTCAGATTTTTTTTACAGTGAACGATTAATTTATCTCTGAGTTGACTCGGGGGGATGGGGGGGGGTGTTTCCTCAAGAATAAATCGCGTTTATCCTTTTACCGCTTGTAACGTTTCCCGTTTATAACGTTGTTTGACCGTGCAAGTCGGCCGCAAAGTTATAAGCGAAACCCACTGTATCGCCAAAATTCGGCGATACATCGGAGTATTGCTAAGATTTTGCAATAAACTTTGAACAACTCAAGGGGACAACTTCATTGTTTTTTTGCCACATTCTGGCGATACTTTAGCGTGTTGCCGTTCTGAAGTCATGATATTTCGCCAAGGCCGTTTGGTGGCGATACTCAATTGTATCGCCAAAAAAGGTACTAAAAGTATCACCTTTCGATTTGCAGTGCTGCGTGACAAAACTTCTTGCATTCCGAACATGCGAATTGATTCTGTCTAGTGTGGGTGGTACGAAGGTGCTTTTTAAGTTTTTCGGCGTAACCAAACCTTGCTGCATTCTGAACATATACGGCTTCTCCGCCTGGTGTTAGGGCGATGGTGCATTCCAGGATTGTCAGTATAATCCGGCGTAACCAAACTTCTTGCTGCACACCAAACATCCGTATGGCTTCTCCCTGATGCGGGTGCGAAGGTGCATTCTAAGATTTTCAGTGTGACTAAACTCCTTGTTGCATACAAAACATTTGAATTAGTCAGGCCCTGACTCAGAGTTTTGACTTCAACGTTAAGTATCAACTTGGATTTAATCAATCAAGTTCTGCCCATACCTCAACATTTCGTGCTACATCTGAATTTGCAATCACATTTTACTTATGGACCACCGTTCACCTGTTATCGCGCGGTTGTGAAAATGAGGTGCAGACTTCAACGCATGGGCATGAAGTCCTCTCCATGGCAAGGTCTTAGTCATGGGAAAATTTTAACCATGGGAATATATTTACATGGTGTGCTCTCTCTACCATGGGAAAGTCCGCCCATGGGCAAACTTTTCCCAAGGTGTTTTGTCCGCACCATGTAGATATAGCTCCGTTCACCATGGTGAACATAGGTCCCATGGCGCTGGGCCTAACTCCTATGGTAATTGAAGGCCTCCCCATGGGACCCCCATGAAAGATGCATCATGGGATCCCATAAGGTCCATGGTTTTTTAGGACTGGGGTGAGGTTTCGAAGCTGGCGAATCGCTCTTTCATTTGAACGGAAAGCACAAAATTTCACCGAAAATACGCCTCTTTCTCGTGCATTGTTCGGTTCAGTGACACCCATAAAAGTAATCTTCTTCAGAATTGAATTCAACTTCAAAATGATCCTTGACAATGTTCATGGGGTAGCGACTTCAATTCACTTTCATTTTTAGGCCAGACCTATTTTGAAACCATTCTATAATCTTGTATAGTAAGCGGCAACTAATTTTAGTCTTCATGTGGTATAATTGCTTGGGTGCATGCATGGGTTTCCCATGGGTTAGGGTAAGACGGGGTGACGTACGAATAGAAAAGCGAAAGTAAAGGAAAGAAAATTCTTTACCAGCGCGAGCACTCAAAGACCTGTTCTAGCCGTAGCATACCCATGAACAAGAATGAGAACCAGACCGGAAGTCGAGTGGATCTGGAGAAGGAAAGGGGTCGTCCACTCATAACGTTATGACATAATGCTTTGTCCCCTCCCCTGTGCCCAAACGCGTTGCGCAGGCCCTCGCCCCCTGGCTCAGCGTAACGCCTCGCTTATCCTAATTCAAACGTGAAAATGTCCCGAAGATACGGATTGAACTTCAGAAATGTGCTCTCAACGTTACGCTGGCTCGGACCGCCCACGTACTGCAGCGCTTGCTGCAGTGTTACGCGGGCCAGGTACCCCTTCCCCTCTGTCTCGTGCAACGTTATCACTAGGTAGGTGTACGCAAGACCGTGTCTTGTCGTAACAGGCTTTCGTAACAGGCTTTGCCATGCTGCGCCAGTTTTGACAATCCAAGCCTGGCGTTACATCTACCTTGGCCTGCGGCGCTCCCTGCTTGCCTTCGCCAAGCTGTTTCAAGGTTCCTTGAGGCAATGAGTCGTGCCCCACGTGATGAAGGACCGAGGTTGATATTATAAGAAAATTCTAGTCGAGGTAGCCCCTACGCGGTTGACACTTTAGTCAAGGGCCGAAATGGATTTCATTTTCGTCATCATCAACTTCCGAAACATGCGAAACCATGTGAAAATGTCTCAAATATAGTTAGCCACTTAACAATTGGAATTTGTCTCCCGTTTATTTCGGTGTTTTTTTCGTTGGTACAACTGAATGATTTAAAATAGAAAGCTGAATTTTAACGTGCGGCGAGCCAAAGACATACTTAACAACCCTGCAAAATCTCGCCCCGATTTGCCGAGCCGTTTGAGAGGAGCAGTGTGGACACACAGTCAGACAGAAAAAGTTTTTCAACCCCACTGGAGTAACTGGCTCCCCTTATCGCTCAGCCAATTAATTAATCCCTGGACTGGAAGTCAAAGAACTAAGGAAAGAACTGCTCCGTTCTGCGCATGCGAGGACGTCTGCCCGGCGCTTAGTCAGCGTCTGTTCCGAAGCGCTTCTCTCTTGTGTTCTCTGACTTCCGGTCCGGGGTTTTGTCAAAAAACATTTATACTGGAAGTATCTTTATCAGTGCACTTCCGAGTGCACTTGAGATGAAACGTTAACGCGTCCACTGCAAATCCAAGGGCGATACTTGAGTCTCTCTTGTGTAGGCGTTGCAATTGAGTATCGCCAACAAACAAACTTACCGCAGTATCATGCCTTTAAAACGGCGATACACAAAAGTATCATCAAAATTTGACGATAATTCGGAGTACTATGCCAAGATTTTGCAAACTCCTTCATTGTTCATTGCCATTTTGGCGATTCTTTTGTGTATCGTCGTTTTGAAGACATGATACGTAATTAATTAATTAAGATAAATAAATTAATCTGGGAACAAAAATATACCGTTTGTGAACGGGAAATGCGTGTTTCAAAACGAAACGCTAGAAAAATTCGTTTGGAAACACGAGTTTTGTGTTCACAAACGGCAAAACATTATTGGCATAACGCTTTTCCTGTTATTTATTTTAACAGAGGGCAATGTTTCTAAAATTTGCGTAAATTTTTCCATTTGAAAATGGTCGCAACACTTTCCAACTTTATTCACGGATTTCACTGAACAGGTTACAGAAATTGGTGGTATGACAATTTAAAATGGTCGTCCGACATCATGTGGATCTTAACACACTCCCAAGACTCATCACATATTCCTCGTTTGGCGGCAAAAAGCAACAGCGTTTTGACTGCTTTGGGATGAACCGCTCCGTTTGAGAACGGAAATTTCTAACAGTGTAGAGATGTGTGAACATGTTCCGATCCGAACGAACCTGATCGATCCGAACACATATGCTGCAAGAAAAAGTGTAGATAGTACAACTCAAACTGTACAATGAAGGTACAACAGGGATTGTAGAAAGTACAACGAGAATTGTACGAACCACAACAAGGCCTGGACTGCTCAGCACTCGTCATGCAGGTTCCATTGTACTTTGTACAACAATTGTACAACAATTATTGTACTTTGAAAGTACAATAAATTCCTAAACAAAAATTTGCCAGTAATTTGTGTTCTTTCGTTGTGGTTTTTTCTTGCCGTGTAATGAGATCGATCGGGAACGAACATTTGTTGTTCGGAAAGGAACTGATCGAAGAATATCTTGAAGTTCCGTCTGAGGCCAAACAACTATTGGTAGTACAACGTTTCTCGTGCGAGAAATGATTTGAAAACGCAGAGAGGTAGTGGAAAAAGAGTGCAGTGAATCCGATTTCGGCTACATCCTGAACCCTGTCCTTCGTCACTTCAGGTTCCACTCCAGAGCCGGTTTTGCTTGGATCTTGATCGATCGGATTCGAACTAAATAGGGGTAGGTTGGGAAAGAAAAGTACACTCTGGACTCGGGTAAAAAACAAACACCTGCTGTGCCTCCGCACTGAGACTTTACTGAACCATTTCAAGTGTGCTTTAAGTAAAGTGGTCATTCCGCCGAAAAAAAATAAATTTTGCCCAGTTCTTCATTTAATATTTGGAGCCAAAACGCATGGTTGATTAAAACACTAAAAAGGACAATGAAAAACTTTTTTAAATCTGTTCGTACTTTGAAGTATAGCTTCGAACAGAATCAGCCGCCAGTCGAATGTGTGGTACCAACTTATAGCTTAGACCATCACCTTTGAAAATCAGTATCGTTTGATGCTCTTAGGCTTGAATAAAAAATGTTTTCAGTGGAAAAATGAAACTGCTAAAAAAAATACAGTCCCCTGGGGAAGAAAAGTACAGGCATTGGGGAAGAAAAGTACGCCCTGTAAAATTATTGAAGTGGGGTGAATATGAAATTGGTGACGTAAAAATATTTTATTTGGCGAGACAAACTAAAAATGTTAATACACTTTATAGAATGAAACTAGAAATGAAGAAGTTATTGGACATTTACGAGGCGAGGGGAAGAAAAGTACATAAAAGCTGTACCCTCGTATCACTAAGAAAAGGCTTCTTGGACTTCCCATTATAAATCCATGTAGAATCAGAACCAATAGACCGATTTTGACGAAACTTGAACTAATGGCAAGCCCTTACCTCCCACTTTAGGCTTAAACCTGATTTGAACCAAAATTGGACCTAGTATGGTTCCAAATTGCAATTCTTTTCACTGTAATTTTCTTTCCCGGTGGTGTACTTTTCTTACCCTTTTCGAAAAGTACCGAAATCACATCTATTCTGGCATGTTGTCCGTCCTGTGATGACCTGGAATTGATTAAAAGTTAACCATTTCATCGGGAAGGGACTACATTACAAGTTCCACAGAGCAGACTAGTTGAAGCCTTATTTGTAACTTCTGTACAGTGCAAAGTAGCCGTTTTGTACTTTTCTTCCCCAACCTACCCCTAGTGTTCGGATCGGTTCGTTCGTGAAAAATAGTGCTGAGTTCGGTTGGGATGGAAATAATTTTAAAATGTCTTGTCCGTGTTGGTTCGGATTCAGACGAAGCCTGTTCACACATCTCTACTCTCGGCGTCTACGCAACGTTGGTCTAGTGTCGCGTCGGTGAGCCAGGCCCCGGGACTCAAAACTGGCTCAGACGATTTTCCATCGTCTTGCCGGTGAACTTTTCGGCGTCTTCCCTCTTGCTCCATTCCTCCAATTTACGTCCGAAAATAAATTGGATTCCCGGCATTCTTCCCCCCTCCGTACTGTGGCTCCGTGAGCTGCTGTTGCAACCCGTCTTTCTTGTTGCAGGGTGGCAGGGGCTGTGCTGCTGGATCATTGGCCTGCTCAAGACACGGCTTGCTTCGTTGGCTGGAGGGGCGACTCCCGGCGGATCGCCGCGGCTGCAACTTCGTATCCTTGTTGAGCTTTAGTTCGGTGATGTATAAAAGTCGGATGCATTGTCTTGCCCCCTTTACTGCACACCACCCACGCCCTTTTTTTAGAAAGGTTTTTGGCCTTATGATTTTTTTTTCTTCTGTGCTTCTATGTGAACACATGCATGACAATGACAGCCGTCGGGGCATTCAACCTCACGGCCATTTGTTATAGTCTGAATGCCCAGTGCCCATAAAGCCAGTTTGTTAGAGGCCTTGAATCTACGCTGCTTGACGCGCCAAGGAAAAACTTAACTGTTTATGGGTGGTGGTGTGCGGACGTTGCGAATCCGAATCTAATCGAATCGATATACCTTCTATTTGGATTAGTTTCAAATCTGCAGGTTACGGATTTTGGAGATTCGAGACAACCGCACACATTTATGTTTTCTAATATTTGTCTTTTTTAACCCTTATAAGTTCAAATAATTGATTCTGTGATTCTTAAGAATATTTTCTTGCCCAAGCTTACTATTTCGTGGCGGGCTCAAAAGTCCCACAGTTTTTGCAACTTCCCATTTTAACTTCCGCCCAATAAGTCTAATGTAAATGACCTTTTGACAGCGGATTGTGAGCTGTGCCTGAACCGTTCGTGTCCTGTTCGGTGCGTCCCGGTGGAGGCTGTGCTGCTGGTGCACTGCGCCCAGCGTAGTTGGCTGAAGAGGAGCGGCTCCTAGCACAGCGTCGCTAAGGCTGCCGTCATCTACTTGTGGTGTGAGCAAACCGCACGGCTTCTACACTCTAAATGTCTTGCAACCAAATTTTACCCATGTAGCAGTGAGTTCGTTGCAAGCATGTGACGAATCAAAATATCTGAAAATTATGAATCTTCGTTTTTGTCTTTCTTAATTAGATTCAAAGGAAAACCTTTGTCATGCTAAGCAAGTAGGTTCGTATTTTGTATGCGCCAGTTCCGGGAAATTTCTTTGCATACATTTAGAGTGCACAAAACAGGAATAGCATTTTGACTCCCCAGCTTCGCTTCTCTGCCGGTCAGCTAATTAGTGCCTTTCCGATCAGCATTTATAATTCATGCCAGGAAAAGGCGTCTTGGTTTTGCCGGCACCATGTAAGGGCCTTACAGTTAGTGGTTTGGAGTGTTCTTTCTGAGTTGCTTTGCGAACGGACTTGGCAGGGCAGGTACATTTGCACTTCAATGATCGACTGTGTCTGAATCTGTTCACATTTTGCCGAGATGTCGTCTTCGCCTTGAAGCACTCACACTAAATTGCTATGTAGTTTTTTGTGCATAGCTTTGAACGAAATTGAGCATACGTTTGGAAATGCACGAATTCGTGCGTAGCTAAGCATGAAAATGTGCAATGTTATGCAGCACCACGTGCGTTGTTGCGCACAAATCTGTGCATTCCACGCGTATGCTCAATATCGTGCAAAGCTATGCACGAAAAAACTACATAGTAATTTAGTGTGCTCGCGTGATTTCTCCTTTTATATTTTAAGCTGTTTCCATTCTTACAGTATAAATGTAATTTTTTGATAAATGGGCTGGTTTTCTTGTTACGTGAGAGTCCCCGGACTACTGTTTGAAGTGATATGACCCCTTCCACCATCCTTGTTTCCTGAGCTTCAGCTGTTTTTAAAAGGCTGTTTTGGTTGAGAATTATATTTTGGAACCAATAATAGGTCCGCACTGTTTGACGCTAGTGGCGCACTGAGCCTGACAGTTTTGGCCAATCTATAGTAAACTCATGTTGTCTCTCGTGTTATGCTCCTAAATAAGCCAGGGCGTTCCGCGGTAATTGTCTACTGTAGGGGCTCACCTAGTTGGAGCCCCCAAAGGATACCGCTGGATGCGGAATATCACGTACAATTAGGATATCATAATGGTTTCATGGCGCTCAGCCTTATTTTCGCGTAATTAAACAAAATAGTGAGTCACCCTTCCCTACGGACGCACACTTCCAGCAGACTTAAATGGGCAACTAACTAGTTCCTCGTGTACGCAACGTGTTTGTAAACAATTTTTTGTGGGCCGCGGGCTCATTTTGATTTTTGTGATGTGTCGTTAATTCCTTTAACGTAGTACACACAATTCCTCAAATCTTCGTTCTCAAGCGCGCAATCGGCCCTCAAAGAGCGGCGAGTGGCCACCCTGCGAACCCAGCGAGCCTTGCTGCGAGGCTAGCGTCTTTTTTTATTATTTTATTTTTTTATTTTGTCAAGTCGCTGGTCCCTTGTTCAAAATTTTGTTCTTGTCATAAACCGAAAGTATGGCCAAATTCGAGCCGCCCAACTCGCACTTCGGGCCCCTTCGGTGCAGACCTCTCTCAGTCCCTCGGTAGGGTGGGCCAAAAATAATCGAATGTCTGTCCGGTGGTTTTTCTGGAAGAGGGAGGTCAGAAAAGCCTTCCATCAAAATTTGAGCGAAATCGGACAGCACTTCTTTTTTTTTTTGAGAGTAAAAGTAAATAAGAGGTGACAGGGTTGGATTTCACCTCTCCGATTTAGCTGATGTTTGGTGGGCGTTTTAGTGGCCTAGAGACATGTAAAAAGCCGAAGTATCATGTCCGGCAAAAATTTATTGTCAAATCTGTAGCCATGTTTCTGTTGTGGGGCTTTTTTAACTTGAATATGGGTATTTTACCTTATGCCTTAGGCCTCCGAGCCAGTTGGTCAAGACATAATATTTCGGACTTAAAATGAGTCTAGGAATCCAAATCTGTGCCCAGAATTGAGCAAAAGGCTCACACTTTGGGAGAAATTGGCTAAAAACGTCTAAATATTCACTAAAAAGTCTCAAATCTTGGGGAAATGGTCAAAAAATCGTTTCAGAGGCTTTCCATGGGATATAAGAAAAAGTTAATGAACTAAGAAATCCAATGAGCACAACCTAATATTTTTCTGATGAACCGAGCCCCCCCCCCCCCCCCCCCCCCCCCGTCGACGCCCCTGCCTACAAGTGTCGACTTGTCCTACACTTGGATTTGCAGTCTGGGGAATTCTAAACCTGAAGTATGGACACTGCAACTGTTCAAAGTGAAGTGTTCACATAGTACACTCTTACTAGAGCATGCTTCCAAGCACACTCTTATTTTCAGCATGTTTGCTAGGCACACGCTAAAATAGAGTGTGCCTGGCAAGTACACGCTAAGTAAGAGTGTACCTGTAAGTATACGCTATAATACACTCGATGAGTACTATCTAAAAGCATGGGCCGGTTAAAGTGTACTTGCCGGCACACTCTCTTTTGCGTGTAAGCTTACTTGCCAAGCACCCTCTAATTTTAGCGTGTCCCTAGCAATCATGCCTAGCAAGTGTACTTTGCAGCATGCTCCAAAAGGAGTGTGCTATCAGGGGGTAGAAACGGCCTAGGCTCCGCCTGGTCCCATGCGCGTTACCAGTGGCGGCGCGCGCCGTGCCGGCCGGGCACCGCAACGTGTCAGTTCGACCCGAATTGTGTTGTGGGCTTGATTTGTCTTGAAAGAAAGTGAGGCCTGTGTTTTCCTGAAAGCTTGCTCTCTAAGCTTTGTTCAGGTATTTTTAAAATAATTTTAGGTGCCACCACTGCCGAGCACGGGCTTACGAAAGACGACTAACCTATAAAAAGATCGCTGTGTCAGATATAAATCACAATGTTTATAGTATTTAGATTCAGTTTTCGCCCAACATGCAGTGAACAAAATAGAGGTAATGGATCGCCACATGGAATGCCCTAGGTTTCATGGTGGTTCTCAAACGAGTTATCATTATCTTAGCCATAATATGTGTGTCGCCAAAACCGCTGTAACGCCACAACCCATTTTCAAAACAATGTTTGATCAACATAAAGCCTGTTAAAAGGATATACAATGGGCCTATTCCACGTAGAATTTTGTGATCTTTTAGTTCATGGCATTGGTTTTTTATTTTGAAGCTGCCGAAACACTGAAACTTTGTACACAAGCGAAACGTCCGCCTTTTTGGCCAAAAAATTTTGGCCAAAAAGAGTTCAGCTTTACGGATCGCGCTATAGAAAGCCGAAATCATAAAAATCGATCTCAAAAGAAAATTCACATCAAATCAGTGGAAAGCAGCAACAAAATGACACGAAAATAGCTATATAAATCAAATTAGACTCAAAAAATCACCTAATTCCCATTCTCTTCACACGCTTATGCGTTCAAGGCTCTATAAAACCAACTACTATGGTGGTTCAAATTCATAGCTGTTAAAAATCTGAAACAACTTGTCCGTCTCTATCATTTGAGACCCACCAGACAATTTGAACCACCACGGTTGACTTTTGGCAGCGCTCCAAACATGCCCCAGAATACGATTCTGTAGCGTTTTCTGCCAAGTTTGGGAAGTCAAATCTGGCCAGCCTTGGTGGTTCAAATTCATGGGTGCTCAAAATCTTCAACAACTTGTCCGTCTGTATCGTTTGAGACCCACCAGACAATTTGAACCACCACAGTTGACTTTTGGCAGCGCTCCAAACATGTCTCAGAATACGATTTTGTAGCGATTTTTGCCAAGTTTGGGATGTCAAATCTGGCCAGCCTTGGTGGTTCAAATTCATAGGGGCTCAAAATCTTGAACAACTTGTCCGTCTTTATCGTTTGAGACCCACTACACAATTTGAACCACCACGGTTGACTTTTGGCAGCGCTCCAAACATGTCCCAGAATACGATTCTGTAGCGTTTTCTTCCAAGTTTGCGGTGTCAAATCTGGCCAGCCTTGGTGGTTCAAATTCATAGGGGCTCAAAATCTTAAACAACTTGTCCGTCTCTATCGTTTGAGACCCACCAGACAATTTGAACCACCACGGTTGACTGTTAGCAGCGCTCCAAACATGCCCCAGTGACCGAGTGTGTAGCGTTTCCTTCCAAGTTTGCGGTGTCAAATCTGGCCAGCCTTAGTGGTTCAAATTCATAGGGGCTCAAAATCTTGAGCAACCTGTCCGTCTTTATCGTTTGAGACCCACCAGACAATTTGAACCACGACGGTTGACTTTTGGCAGCGCGCCAAACACGCCCTAATGAACGATATTGTAGTGTTGTCTGCTAAGTTTGGGGTGTCAAATCTGGCCAGCCTTGCTGGTTTAAATTTTTTTGTGCTCAAAATCTTAAACATGAACATTGAAATGAAGAAAATGATACTCTACGCAAGTGGTATTGTGCAAACCCGTGTACTGTCGACGTTATGAACATGTTATATTTAGATTTCTCAAAATTTCTCCATCAAATTGAATTTTTTGTTTTGTTTTTAATAGTGTAAACAGAATTTCCAAATCTGAAGGTATTGCAACAAGAGCAATAAATGAGGAAGATCGTTGAGAACTTTTTCGTGAAGTGACAGTTCTCGTACTTGCCTTTACGCGGAATGTTTTGGGATGGTTTGAGGATGAACTTCAGATGATATAACAAAGACGGAGCCTTGCAATTTTTTCTTTATTCGAAATCACGCCAGAATTAATTTAAATAAAATTTTCTCCCTGACATTTGTCAGAGTGCAGATTATTCTTTGATAACTTCCGTCCATCACTCCGAAGTGGTACATGAGATGGGAAGTGGTGGACATGGTTTGGAGGCTCCCCAGAAGAACATGTCACTTTGCGGCACCTTCATATAAGAGCTGAAAACAACAAGTGCTTGTGCTTCCAATCAAATCGAAGAAAACACTGCTGTATAAAAATCCTTTACACATTCCGATGTAGTTTTTGCTTTTTTTTAACATCCGTCATGTACAAAAAAAATATTTCAAAGATTAAAAAAATGATTGAAAAGTGCAATGTTGCTACACTGCACGGCAAAAACACTGCCCAAAGTAGGGCGAAAAACTGATTTTCCGATAGAATTTGAAAACTTCAAAGCCCTCGAGGGATCTTTTCCCTTTGCCTGACCAAAATTGTAAAAAATACCCCAAAAGAATCCCATGAAATGACACCACAATCAGCATAGCAGGTGTCAGATTTCGAAAAAAATTATGTAATGGCCCCCTCTACTAAGGCATACCCTGCTCGTCGCCTTTTAAACGTAATGCTTCAAGCTAGATCGCCAATGAACAGCGACGGCCGGCCGTTTAACGTCCGCGCAAGTGTATTTCCCTTCGGAAGCACACTGTGGTCTTAGCATAATGACGCGAGATTGTCAAAGGACGTGTCAAAGAGTTCCAAGTGGCAGAGAGCGATTACATCACATTATAAGTTGTATTAAGTCCATGAAACTTGACCTTTTGTCCCGTCGTTTGTACTTTCTAATTTGTACATGTAATATCAATAATTCTACCTGTAAAACAATCAGATCTTTCCAAAACTAAAGAGGAAATAGTACTTTTTTCATGTTTTCAAAAACTTTGAAAGCAGGGATAAAAAGTCAAAGCGAGGCTGAGAGTGACACTTATACTGACTAATATTTTTATAACTTCAACTCCAACAAGTTTTGATCCCCTACTACACTGCCGCCCAAAATTAGCGGCCCCTTTTTTGCCCACGGCGCTGTTTCTATGTTTTTCGAGGTAGGATGCTGAATCTTTGCAGATAGGTGCCCCCATTGCTCGTCTTGAGCCCCACGAAGTGTGCAGTCCATGCGCCCCCCTCACTGATAGAAAAAAGTACAGAAATTTCACGGAAAATGTCTGGTCAATTTTTTACCTGGACCGTCCGTACCTTGCCAACCACGGAGGTTCTGTACATGTTTTCTGTAGCAGTTTACATGAGATCCTTATGGGGACCACAGAGAACCAGTACGGAAGGTCCGTACCTTTTCTGTACCCCATTTTCTGTACATTTTCCGTACCAAAACACGGAATTTTTCGCAGTGCTCAACGGCCTGTGCAACCCCTTCAGTGCATGAGGGTGTAAAAACTGAGAAACGTGGCGAAATTTTTGACTCTTAATGATCGGAAACGTGAAAAGCGTCGTGCACCGACTCAAATGAGTCTCCTCTTCAGACCCGTGCAAGCGGAATCGCAATCGGACAAACCCACCCCTTTCCACAGTCACCCCCACCCCCTCGTGGGGGTTGTTTTCTAAAATGTTTAAAACCGGCAACAAACGATTCAGTGGCCACTCCTGTATACGGTGCAATTTTGTTTTTTCGATTCCGACCACCCCGGGCCGTACTAATACATTGTATTATCTATACCACCAAGGCAAGCCAGTTTTGACACCCCAAACTTAGTAGAAAACTTAGGAGAAAACGCTACAAAATCGTTTACTGGGACATGTTTAAAGCGCTGCTAGCAGTCAACCCTTGTGGTTCAAATTGTCTGGTGGGTTTCAAACGATAAAGACGGACAAGTTGTTGAAGATTTTGAGCCCCTATGAATTTGAACCACCAAGGCTGGCCAGATTTGACATCCCAAACTTGGCAAAAATCGCTACAAAATCGTATTCTGAGACATGTTTGGAGCGCTGCCAAAAGTCAACCGTGGTGGTTCAAATTCTCTGGTGGGTCTCAAATGATAGAGACGGACAAGTTGTTGAAGATTTTGAGCACCTATGAATTTGAACCACCAAGGCTGGCCAGATTTGACACCGCAAACTTGGAAGAAAACGCTACAGAATCGTATTCTGGGACATGTTTGGAGCGCTGCCAAAAGTCAACCGTGGTGGTTCAAATTGTGTAGTGGGTCTCAAACGATAAAGACGGACAAGTTGTTGAAGATTTTGAGCCCCTATGAATTTGAACCACCAAGGCTGGCCAGATTTGACATCCCAAACTTGGCAAAAATCGCTAAAAAATCGTATTCTGAGACATGTTTGGAGCGCTGCCAAAAGTCAACCGTGGTGGTTCAAATTATCTTGTGGGTCTCAAACGATAAAGACGGACAAGTTGTTGAAGATTTTGAGCCCCTATGAATTTGAACCACCAAGGCTGGCCAGATTTGACACCCCAACCTTGGAAGAAACCGCTTCACACTCGTTCTCTGGGGCATGTTTGGAGCGCTGCTAACAGTCAACCGTGGTGGTTCAAATTGTCTGGTGGGTCTCAAACGATAGAGACGGACAAGTTGTTTAATATTTTGAGCCCCTTTGAATTTGAACCACCAAGGCTGGCCAGATTTGACACCGCAAACTTGGAAGAAAACGCTACACACTTGTTCACTGGGGCATGTTTGGAGCGCTGCTTACAGTCAACCGTGGTGGTTCAAATTGTCTGGTGGGTCTCAAACGATAGAGACGGACAAGTTGTTTAAGATTTTGAGCCCCTATGAATTTGAACCACCAAGGCTGGCCAGATTTGACACCGCAAACTTGAAAGAAAACGCTACAGAATCGTATTCTGGGACATGTTTGGAGCGCTGCCAAAAGTCAACCGTGGTGGTTCAAATTGTCTAGTGGGTCTCAAACGATAAAGACGGACAAGTTGTTTAATATTTTGAGCCCCTATGAATTTGAACCACCAAGGCTGGCCAGATTTGACACCCCAACCTTGGAAGAAAACGCTTCACACTCGTTCTCTGGGGCATGTTTGGAGCGCTGCTAACAGTCAACCGTGGTGGTTCAAATTGTCTGGTGGGTCTCAAACGATAGAGACGGACAAGTTGTTTAATATTTTGAGCCCCTTTGAATTTGAACCACCAAGGCTGGCCAGATTTGACACCGCAAACTTGGAAGAAAACGCTACACACTTGTTCACTGGGGCATGTTTGGAGCGCTGCTAACAGTCAACCGTGGTGGTTCAAATTGTCTGGTGGGTCTCAAACGATAGAGACGGACAAGTTGTTTAAGATTTTGAGCCCCTATGAATTTGAACCACCAAGGCTGGCCAGATTTGACACCGCAAACTTGGAAGAAAACGCTACAGAATCGTATTCTGGGACATGTTTGGAGCGCTGCCAAAAGTCAACCGTGGTGGTTCAAATTGTCTAAAGGGTCTCAAACGATAAAGACGGACAAGTTGTTGAAGATTTTGAGCCCCTATGAATTTGAACCACCAAGGCTGGCCAGATTTGACATCCCAAACTTGGCAAAAATCGCTACAAAATCGTATTCTGAGACATGTTTGGAGCGCTGCCAAAAGTCAACCGTGGTGGTTCAAATTATCTTGTGGGTCTCAAACGATAAAGACGGACAAGTTGTTGAAGATTTTGAGCCCCTATGAATTTGAACCACCAAGGCTGGCCAGATTTGACACCCCAACCTTGGAAGAAAACGCTTCACACTCGTTCTCTGGGGCATGTTTGGAGCGCTGCTAACAGTCAACCGTGGTGGTTCAAATTATCTTGTGGGTCTCAAACGATAAAGACGGACAAGTTGTTGAAGATTTTGAGCCCCTATGAATTTGAACCACCAAGGCTGGCCAGATTTGACACCCCAACCTTGGAAGAAACCGCTTCACACTCGTTCTCTGGGGCATGTTTGGAGCGCTGCTAACAGTCAACCGTGGTGGTTCAAATTGTCTGGTGGGTCTCAAACGATAGAGACGGACAAGTTGTTTAATATTTTGAGCCCCTTTGAATTTGAACCACCAAGGCTGGCCAGATTTGACACCGCAAACTTGGAAGAAAACGCTACACACTTGTTCACTGGGGCATGTTTGGAGCGCTGCTAACAGTCAACCGTGGTGGTTCAAATTGTCTGGTGGGTCTCAAACGATAGAGACGGACAAGTTGTTTAAGATTTTGAGCCCCTATGAATTTGAACCACCAAGGCTGGCCAGATTTGACACCGCAAACTTGAAAGAAAACGCTACAGAATCGTATTCTGGGACATGTTTGGAGCGCTGCCAAAAGTCAACCGTGGTGGTTCAAATTGTCTAGTGGGTCTCAAACGATAAAGACGGACAAGTTGTTTAATATTTTGAGCCCCTTTGAATTTGAACCACCAAGGCTGGCCAGATTTGACACCGCAAACTTGGAAGAAAACGCTACAGAATCGTATTCTGGGACATGTTTGGAGCGCTGCCAAAAGTCAACCGTGGTGGTTCAAATTGTCTAAAGGGTCTCAAACGATAAAGACGGACAAGTTGTTGAAGATTTTGAGCCCCTATGAATTTGAACCACCAAGGCTGGCCAGATTTGACATCCCAAACTTGGCAAAAATCGCTACAAAATCGTATTCTGAGACATGTTTGGAGCGCTGCCAAAAGTCAACCGTGGTGGTTCAAATTATCTTGTGGGTCTCAAACGATAAAGACGGACAAGTTGTTGAAGATTTTGAGCCCCTATGAATTTGAACCACCAAGGCTGGCCAGATTTGACACCCCAACCTTGGAAGAAAACGCTTCACACTCGTTCTCTGGGGCATGTTTGGAGCGCTGCTAACAGTCAACCGTGGTGGTTCAAATTGTCTGGTGGGTCTCAAACGATAGAGACGGACAAGTTGTTTAATATTTTGAGCCCCTATGAATTTGAACCACCAAAGCTGGCCAGATTTGACACCGCAAACTTGGAAGAAAACGCTACACACTTGTTCACTGGGGCATGTTTGGAGCGCTGCTAACAGTCAACCGTGGTGGTTCAAATTGTCTGGTGGGTCTCAAACGATAAAGACGGACAAGTTGTTGAAGATTTTGAGCCCCTATGAATTTGAACCACCAAGGCTGGGCAGATTTGACACCGCAAACTTTGAAGAAAACGCTACACACTCGTTCACTGGGGCATGTTTGGAGCGCTGCTAACAGTCTACCGTGGTGGTTCAAATTGTCTGGTGGGTCTCAAATGATAAAGATGGACAAGTTTCTAAGATTTTTAACACCTATGAATTTGAAGCACTACAGAAGTTGGTTTTATAGAGCCTGGAACGCATAAGCGTGTGAAGGGAATAAGAATTAGGTGATTTGTGGAGTCTAGTTTGTTTTATTTAACCATTTTTGTGTCATTTTGTTGCTGGTTTTCAGTCATTTGATGTGAATTTTCTTTTGAGATCGATTTTCATGGTTTTGGCTATCTATAGCGCGATCCGCTAAGCTGAACTCTTTTTGGCCAAAATTTTTTGGCCAAAAAGGCGGACGTGTACAAATGCTTTTGGTAGGATACAATTTAAAACCCATGGCAACAGGTGCCAGTTTGTAGTTGCCCTGTATCTTCATTACTAGGTCTCTTTTCATTCTGGCCACAAATATTCCTGTTAGAGGGGAGTCTGAAGCACTCAAAGCACCACTTATGTTGCAGATTGAAGAAATATACATATGCTTTTGGTAGGATACAAGTTAAAACCCATGGCAACAGGTGCCAGTTTGTAGTTGCCCCATATCTTCATTCCTAGGTCTCTTTTCATTATGGCCACAAATATTCCTGCTAGATGAGAGTCTGAAGCACTCAAAGCACTAAAATCCAAGTGGCAGAACAAAGTAGCGCGCGACTTTACTGCCTTGGCGCCTTCTACTGGTACTCGAATTTCTCATATTGCCTGTGCTCCATTGTTGACGCTTCAAGATGCTTTGTTGTATATTTTGACGCTGACAGATCTTCTTGTGCACAGCTTTTCAGATCAATGGGCAACAGAAAGCCTTACAAGAAGTGTTTCACTCGACCACCAAAAGGGGAGAAACCATATAGAGTTTATGTAAGTTTACTAAGGCAGACAAAGGGCTTGTCCTTACCTCTTCATACCTAGCCACATTATTTTTTCTGTTCTGAATTCATTTCTCAGGCAAGAAAAGCTGCCGAGCGGAAAGTTGGGCACGATCAAACCAATAGTCTGAGTGAAGCTGAACTTGAAGCTTACAAATCCAGAGGTAAATATTAAGACACTTTATAACAGGGGTAACGTCAGGTCCAAATGTTCAGGTGTTTTCATAAAATTGTGATTTTTCTTCATTTTCTTGATTAGCAGTCCCTGACAACACTAGCTGTGTAGGGTTTAGGGGTTTTGATGAACCACCTTGTGCCTCTCCACTCCCACATTTAACTCATGTATGTTATTATTTTGTGATCAGCGTTATTGCGAAAAAGGTGCAAACTTCCCAGCAGATACTTAATTCAGGTCTTTCACTGTTGCAGCACTATTTTGGAAACCAGAGACGAAAGTTGACCGTTGTATCACTCTTTGATGGTATTGGTACAGCGTTTCTAGTTTTGAAAGGCCTTGGTCTTGAAGTCTGTAAATATTACTCGAGTGAAATCGATAAAGATTGCCTTCGAGTCCAGGAACACAATTTCCATGATGTTTTCATAAAGTTGGGATGTGTGAGAGGCATCACCACTGAAATTTTAGACAACATGGGTTCTGTTGACCTCCTTGTTGGAGGAAGTCCTTGCTCCGAATTATCTAGAGTAAACTGGAGAAGAAAAGGTCTTCATGGTATATTTCAGCTTCATTACATTCCTTTTGAATCATTTTTATATATTATAAACATTATGAAACCAAGTTCTTGTCCGAAACAGATCAATCAGGTAGTGGTCCCTTATTTTTTGAGTTTAAGCGAATCCTGAATTACTTGCAAAAGAAAAGCACTGACCAAAGACCACTCTTTTGGTTATTTGAAAATACATTTGCAATGGATAAAAAGACAGAAGAGGACATTTCAGGGTATTCAAATGTTACCACCCATTCGTTCCTGTCATATTTTCTATGGTTTGTCCGGTCTTTCTAAATGTTTTGTCTGTCTTGCTGCTTTTCAGAAACCTTCACTGCAAACCAGCTAGGCACAGCAGCTCATCGTTTGTGCCCATGTACAGAAAGCGTAATTGGTGGTGAAACATTCCAAATATCCATTCCCCCAGGGAGAGAGTTAGTAACTGGAAGCCACTGCAGTCCTATCTGCCACCTCCAAAAATTGCACTGGTGGAAATCGTACCGACTATTACAGGCAACAGAGCATCACAATTATGTGGTTGGTTCTTATTTGAAAATTCTCAAACAGATAATCACATTCTCCACATTGGGTATTCTGTTAGTAAAAGGTATCTTTTTGTGATGCACACAGGCCCTGATCACCTACCTCCAGTTCTCTAAAATGGGAAGCACGAGTACCTGGGTCCTAATGAATGTGAAAAATTATTTGGGTTTCCAGACCATTTTACAGATTGTGGCCTATCGATTTCAGCAAGGGGTCGGTGCATTGGAAAATCATGGAGTGTTGACACTGTAAAATCAATTTTGGAACCCATAAAATCCATGTTTTTGTAAGGTATCTCTTGAATTATTTAGAGCAATTCATTGAGAGAATTCAACAATAACACGTTTGCCATACTCATTAGCCAGGTATTAATTTCACCTGTTTCCAGCCTGCCCTATGTGAAGGGTGGCCACTTTTTGCTTTCATTTCCAGTTTTTTTTTTTTTTTTTTTTTTTTTTTTTTTTTTTTTTTTTTGGCTTTGTTGAAAATGATTTCATTGTTCAAAAGTGTTTCAGGTTCCACAGACCCTTCTCGTGCTCTAAATTTGTTCATTCTTCTTTTTAAAGCTGCAGAAAATTATGCTGAAGATAGTGTGAGATCAATATTTTTTCTTAAGCATCCTTATTTATCTCTCTGACAGGCAGCTGTGTGCAATAATATTTATTCTTTCATTTTTCTGACCATTCTGGCAATGAATTAGTGCCCTTCTGTAAATATCAAAGTAAAATTCAAAAATAATTTTTTTTGTCAACTTGTGCAAATAGTTGAGTGGATGAAAAATAGAAGAAAGGAAGATATTGACTAGAATTTTTGACCAGACAACCTTGATTATGATGGGATGTAAATCCCAGAAGCCCAACTTGTTACAATAAAAAGAAATGAGAGCGGAGCCAGTCTGGCATTTCAACAGCACTGGGAGGCTTAAAATTGTCTAAAAATGCTCACAATGAGTCGATCTGTGGCTTTCATTGTGCAAAGTAGATTTTCCTACATGACTCAGTAGCTGCGGAATTATTTCCCTGACACAAATCATTCATAGCTTGGAAGAGTTTTGCAATGAAATAGATTCTGAAGGGAAATCACACAAGCTACTAGATTCAAATGAGATAACCATTATTTTTCCGAGTATCCTGGACATGAACATGAAGCTCTCTGAGAATATGGGCACCTAATTCCAAAATTATTTTTTTTTTTTGGATTTCACTGAGTCAGAAAATTAGTTGAAAAATGAAAGTTATGCAACGAGGAGGTCCATATTTTGCAGTGAGAACAGTGTTGCCAAGTCCGATTTCGAGATTCTCCCCGCCAGCGGGCCAAAATTTCCCTTTTCTCGGAGAAATTTCCCTTTTTTCGTTTTTTGCCCGAAATAAGGAGCAAATGACAAAAAACGCATGAAAATGCATCGTACGGATAAATGTGCGTTAATATTTGTTAATCCCGTGAAAATAACAGCCAAACGGGGTGTTTTATTACGTTCCTGGGACTGTTGGTCATCATGGACGACGATTTGAGCGGCAAAACGCCTCTAGTTCGAAATGACAGTGCTTAAGGGGACGGAGAAGGCTCCTAAATTGACAGTAGAAAGAAGTATATATTTCTGTAGAGAAATGACACAACAAAGTTAAAGAAAAGCGTTATACATTGTAACAATTTCTTTGCAACAAATAAATAGAAAGAAATACTAAACTGACTAGTTTTCAGTCTTGAGAAACGTTTCACAATGAAACTAATCATGAATTAAAAATAAATCAAATAAGATTTGTTATAGAATTACTGACTTTCAACACCAATGTTGGAGTTTGACTTTTCCTTAATGATATGGGCATACATATTTTCATTGTGTAGCTCCAAGTGCCTTGGTTTGACTTTAAAGTTGGTGCAGTCTATCCCTTTGGACTTAAAGCCTGTGCGCACCACGCCGATGGCATTCATGCATTTCGACCCGATGCGGTTTCTCTTCTTACTCTTCACGTCCGTTACTATGGAGAAGAATCTCTCACAGTCCGCATTTGAGTGCGGTAGGGACATGGCACACCTAGCCAATTTGCAGAGGTTTGGAAAAAGTTCCTGAAACAATAATAGCTAGATATAACAACCAGACGATTCTTAGGAAATTTGTAAAAATTATGAATACTTACTTCATCATTTCCAGACTTAAAGTTGCCTATTTCCGTCCACAGGCTCTCTGGGTCCATTTGCAGAAGTTTATCCTTCTCAGAGGCCGGAATGGCATTCGGCAAAGTCCGCCACTCGAGTGTGAGCTTGTCCAAATCCAGGGATAGGGCATCCGCATACCGCTCTCCTAACAGCGTGAGGTCCCGCAGACCACTTCGAGCAGAGCTGGACAGGGCGACTTGGGGGTCAACGAACCGCAATTCGTCGAAAGTCTTGTCATTTAAAGAAGGCAAGCGGGAAGCCATATCCACCGCCGCCGTCACATAAAAATCGAGGCACTTCTTCTTGAAAATCTTGTAAAACCCCTCATGGTACTGGGGTGGGCACTCTTGAATGTATTTCTCGCACTTGCGCCCTACAAACACATCTTTCAGTTCCACATATGCACGAGGATCGTCGAGTTTTGTGCTGGTGATTCGTTCGATGTTTCCATCAGCCAGGTAGTTTTGGCACACATCTTTGAGAAGCTTGATGGAAGTATCCCGCAACTTGTGAATCAATACCTTCTTAGATTGGAAAAGTGCATTATACTCATTGAAAAAATTGAGAGCACACTCCAGGAAGTAGTAGTATGCTTTGTTGTAGGGGTTTTTCATTTCCTGCAGTATTTCAGTTGCCACTCTTTTCTTGGAAGGTGGGTATGCTGCCTCATCAAAAGATGCAACGGTGAAGAACTGCAGTAACACGTCCCATTGCTCCAGGATACGCGCCACGCAGTGTTGCCTAGACAGCCAGCGCGTCTTGGCAAGTTTCAAGATTTTGTGGTCCTCAGCCTGGAAAAATCCCTGGAACTCTTCAAGTTGTGCTTGGCGCTTGGCACTCCCTGTAAAGCACACATTCATTAAACAGGGAAAGACAAAGCAGGCGCGGCGCACTGCGCACGCGGCGATACCCCGCGCGTCAGAGCGGCGGGCGCGAGGCGTGGAGTAGCGACGCACGCCCGGCTCGGCGCTCTCCGTTCCGTGTACTTAAAATCTTACCAGAGACGAAGTTGACGATTCTGCTGATCAACTCATCAACGTGGCTGGGAAGCCTGGAGCACGCATGAGACGCCGTGGACGCCGCGGAGTGGCAGGTGCAGCCCAGGAGCATGCAATGGGGAACTTCCGCGCGGAGGCGTGACCAGACGGAGTTGTGCTCTCCCGTCATGGTGTTTTCGTTGTCACACCCAAAGCCAGTAATGTTCTGCATCGGAATGCCTTTGTCCTGTAAACAGACACATTTTCAACAGTTTTGTTCAGAAAATCCATAAATGCATTCTTTAACTATCGGTAGGGGAACTTACTGTGAAACACTTCTTTAGAGCATTGTATTGACTCTCGCTGGAACAATCCCGGGCGTCCAGCTGTATCAGTTCAAGTGCGGCCACATGCACTTTGTTGTCTTTTAGGGAATGATACTTTACAAGAACAATCATGCTTTTCACCGAACTGCGATCTGTGCTGCCGTCAATCAGAACTGAGAAGTGAGTTGTTTTAAGTTCTTCAATAAGTTCTTCTGTCTCTGTCTTTGCAAGTACATTTTCAATAATTGCAGTACACTTAGTGCGGCCAAGTGTAGCTTGCTTTAAGATTTCACTGTCTGGGGCAGCCTTTTTTATCACATCCATCAGGTGGTCAACGATATGAATGGCCATATTGTGCTCGGCGAACGCAGCGGCGATCATGATTTCGGCCTTCTTTGCATTTACTTTCAATTCATTGGCCCCGGACTTCTGCCCTTTGGCGAACGCAGCATTGATGTTTAAAACCCCTTTCAGCTCCTTTACCTTTTTTATGTGTTTTTTTCCCTCAGAATGTTTGACTAGTTCGCTATGACCGGCCAAGAAAGTCGACCCACACGCCGTGCATTTGGCATGGTAGGGATCATCTTTAACAGATGTCAGCCAACCTTTAAAAGGGGCCATGGACTCCCATTTCACTAAGTATTTCTTGCCTTCATCCTTCTCCTTTTCCTTGCGAGATTTCTTCCGCCGCGGCGGCGTTGCACACTCGTCTTCCTCCGACGGAGAATTCATCAAGTCGATCTCATCAGGTTCGTCAAAATCCATCTCGTCGCAACGCTGAGAGCAAGCCTAGCCTAGGCCCTAACCTACAAAAAGAGACGCGACATAATGTTAAGAGTAATGTTCCGTTCAAACTGCCACTAGTAGTAAGTCTAATTAAACCAATAGAAGGGAAAACTCATTACCTTATTTTCAAAGCTTCGCGGCGACCCGCCTTCTCGCAACCAAAACTAAACACAAGCACAATCTGGCATCACCGCACAACAGAGAAGAACAGCGTGACGGGCCAGCGGGGCAGGGGGGGAGGGAGGGCAGGCGGGGTTTCGAGTTCGAGTTCGAGATACGCTCCGAGGTGCCAACCTTCACACGCTTGAAGGCCAGAACCATACTTTTGCCTTTCTATGATATTTTCTTTGATTTTAGCCAAAAAAGTGCAATATGCTCGGCTTTTGTCAAAATTTCCCTTTTTTTGTTTTTTTTTCCCTTTTTTCCCCCTCCGATTTTTCGAGCCATTTTTTCCCCCAAAAAGGGAAAATTTCCCTCACTTGGCACCACTGAGTGAGAACCTTTCATGTGTCTTCTTATCAAATGCAAACTCCCAACTTGTTACGAGGAAAATCAGTTGTCGATAAAATATTTCTACTATCCCAACTTACCTAATTTTGAGGAAGAGTTGCTTCACAGACCTCTGGTTGGCAAGTCTTGATTCAAATGAGATAACCATTATTTTTCTGAGTATCCTGGACATGAACGTGAAGCTCTCTGAGAATATACACTGTAAATCAAATGGTGATACATCTCACCATCTGAGGGGTGAGACAGAAGTGTCTCACCGAAAAAGGGTGATACTAAAGTGTATCACCGTAAAAAGGTCGTACACGAATGTATCACCGAAAAAAGGTCGTACCCAAATGTATCACCGAAAAAGAGTGATACTTCCTCACGAAAACAAGGGCCCATCTCACTGATGTCTGACCATTTTTCGGTGATACATTTGTGTACGACCTTTTTTTCGGTGATACATTCGTGTATGACTTTTTTTCGGTGAGACTTTTTGTATCACCGCAAATGGGTGAGACGTCTCACCCTTTGAATTGCAGTGTAGGCACCCAATTCCAAAATTGTTTTTTTTTTAGATTTCACTGAGACAGAAAAATAGTTGAAAAATAGAAGTTGTGCAACGAGCATTTCTATATTTTGCGGTGAGAAGCTTTTATATGTCTTCTGATCAAATGCAAACTCCGAACTTGTAAATGGACAAGACAAAAACATTCACCCATTTTTGGACTTTCCTTTCTTGTAAAGAAGCACTCCGTAGTTGTGGGAGTATTTCTCTCACAAAAACCATTCATGGTTCATTGAATTCAAAACAAAATTATGTTTGTGTTGAATCTTTGAAGCTTTGAACAGAAGTAAGACCCGTGAGGTTTTATGTGAAATTTATAGATGTGGTTAGTTTCATATTTTTTTATTGCTTTAAGCATCTTAAAATACAAATCATAACAAGTTTTTAATAACTTCATCCCTAGGGGGATGCACGTTTGTTCAATAGTCAGCCAATACAAGCCTCAAAACATTAAAAAGGCATAAGAATACATTACAGTTATAGGAAAACTAAGTCTACCACCAATAAAAGCCTCGAAATATAACAACGGCATAAGGTTACATTATAGTTATAAGCAAACCAATAGAAGAAATAGAAGGCTGAATTTTGGTGTGTGGCAAGCCAAGGACATACATAATGACCCTGCAAAATCTCAGCCGGAACGGCTGAGCCGTTCAGGAGGAGTAGTGCGAACACACACACACAGACAGAAAAAGGTTTTCAACCTCACTCGAGAAACTGGCTTCGCTATCGCTCACCCAAACAGAGCCATGAGGCGCAAGGCATACATTTTTGATACAGCAAGATGTGATGACAAAGTCATGTTTCCAAAAGATTTCGAAGGATTATGAAAAATGGAACCTAATTTATGGACTCTGATTTTTTACGGAACCTCCTCTGCATTGTTGGCTTGGAATGTGTTATTGAGAGTCTTTGAAGCCATGGACGTTCCCTCTGCCATATGTGGTTGCCAAGGACTGGACACATGAGAACTTTGAGGAATAAACTGAATCAAGTCCTAAAACTAACAAAACTTGTCGCTTCTACTAGAGAAGTGCATTTTTAATACATTCCAAAGATAATATGAAGCAAGAACAAATTTTACACCTTTGCAAGAAGAGGATAAATAGACCGATCCCACTAGATAGCAACTTTGGGCCTTAGTATCCTTGTGAACTCGAAGACAATAAAGTTTTAAAAAGTTAAGCTTTCAGCGCTGCACGATGGACACCCACAGTACCGCATACCAGCACCAATCACTTGCTCCGGTGTGTTGGCAGCTCGGAGTTTTTTAAGCATCTTAGATGAAGCAAATTTTTTGTGACGCAACTTAGTATGTCGTACGAGATCATCAACACATTTAACCCCTCTGAAAACAGCAAAACAGTGTAGACATTCCACTCCTCGGATGCTGTAGGCGAAAGAAGTTGGCACGCTCTTGGTCAGACGGTACTTATGCTCTCCCCCTGATGAAAACTTGCAGACTTCGCTTGCGACCAAACCATTGTATCCATCTGACCTTGAATCAGATTCGCATAGGGTCTCTGATGACAATTTTTCTGACTGCTCATGATCTGATTCTGCCTTTACTTTCAATGTAGGGACATCAACTTGTGTTCCTCCGGCAGAATGCCCTGCATCGATGGCACACCCATTTGACACAGAATAAATCTGAAAATTCAGCAGACATGTGCATTCTATTAGTGAAGTTAAAAACGACCTAAAAATTGTCTGTGTTATGAATCGCAAGATTTTAAATAGAAAATTAACAGAGAAGTATACAATTTGTCAAGTTTTATAAATTAATTATAAGAGAGCAATGCAGGGTAACAACTGACCATATTTGAATCATTGACATGTTCGCCAAGAGTTGATGACCCTGATGAATAACAATTCTGCACCAAGTCAAGCATGAACTGCTTTGTAAGTTTGGTGATCAAGCTTTGGATAAAGGACGACCAAAGGGTGTCTGAGAGAAACGGCTGAGGTGATCCCTGGGCACTGTATTTCCGTACGAATGAAGATTGGAGATTGCTCAGGGACTCCAAGTTGACTTGGAATAGGAGTCCTTGCAAACTGCAAAACATGGGATAATGAAACACCAAAAACAGTATGATGAATATTATACAAAAAAGGGATAAAAACCAGGTACTCTATACCTTGGGAAGATATCACTCGATGCAGTGAGGGGGGTATCAAGAGAGCACTGCATTTCTGAAATCCACCTTTCAAGGTCACGGAATGTTTCTCCACTGTATGACATTGGAACAGCCTGTTGAATACGCATTGAGGTCACTACTTAAAATGGAATTCATGTACTATGAGGACAAGTGTTAGGTGGTACGTTTTCTTCAATGAAAGAAAATAATGTGTCACAGGTTTTGAGGTTGAGGTTATGTAGTCCAATTAAGAAAGTAAACACTGCAGAGAAACAGTGTTTCCTATAAGAGTAGGTTAACTTACCATCTTGGGAAGTAATGCTGATTATAGGAAAGTCGTGGAAAACCAAATTGGGGTAAAATGATGTCTGAAAAGGGAAGTTTTACTTATTTATATCGTCACCGATTGCAGACGGTTCGCTTCGCTTCTCGCTGTCGCTGCTTGCTGACGTGTGCGGCAGAGAATGGGCCAGGAAGTCGAATGGAAAGTATTATGAGACGTATGCAGGCAAATACGGAGTTGGACAAGGCCAACTTTTTTTTAATTATAACGTTTGGTGAAATATGGAGATGAATTATTAACGAACATCAGGTTTCGTGGTTTATAAAGTCTCAGCCTTTTCTTACTTCCGGTCGGTCTCCATGCGTGAAGTCACAGAGTGTTGTCTAGAGTTACTATTGTTGTTTTGGTTCGCTGCTTTGTTAATTTATATTCTTAAAACGTTGTTTGAGGTCAGAATTGTTTCCATATTCTGGATAAAAACCTTTTCTCTTTCCTTTCGTTCATTGGGTCAGTATCACAGTAAGGTTGTCACATCAAAAATTAACTATCAAACTTACGTTTACAGGGAAAGTGCTCTGCTCGATGGTGGTCTAAGAAACTGCCAGGACGTCATGTTAGACACACTAGAGGGCAAGCACAATGACATCCTGTACCTCACCAACGTGAGTCTGGAAGAGCCCCTGAAGACCACAGACACAGTATCGATGAGTGACTTGAATAGGAACCTCAAGTCATTGGCCACTAAAGACCTTCAAGGCATAACATCGCCAAGTGTCTGTGTTGGTTCTCAGTTTTCCACCTTCTTCTGCCATCGTGAGGATTGTGCTTTTAATGCAGTGAACCGCCATATTGCTGGTGGAACAAAGATATGGTGCGTATAAACCGAAATGGATTTCTCTGTTTCTCCATATTAAGGGGGTAGACCAGTCTAAATGCAAGGGTTCGGTAAATCGGCTTTTACTCAAAAACCGTCTGAGGTAAAAATCTGGAATTTTATGGGCAGTTCAGACACATATCAAGGTATGCATTAAGGTAATCAGATGTTGATCGCGGTAATGCAGACCGAGTTTATGGCCTCGGAGCGGCGGAGCGACATGCCTCGATGGTGTGCACGATCCTGACCAAACCGATAGTCCTAGAACATTCAAATTTGATATGCATCTTTGGATTGTATGCGGCTATCGTGTGAACCAAGGGTAAAAACGTCAAAAAAATTTTAAGGTCGATTTTGAACTTCTAAAATTAAAGCTCCGTTTTTTAGGAATTTTTTTCGAGTTTAAAAAATTCTGGACGAGTCAAATCGCAACGGAACTAAAAGTTGGAGGTTCACACGATAGCGGCACGTCTTATCTACATGTGAAAAAAATTTCAAGTCGATAGCTCAATTTTTGTGGCTTCTACCTTGTACACCAGTTTGAAAACGGTGTCACACAGCTCCGCATTTCGAGAAAAACGCGAAAAACTAAAAAAGACAGTTTTACTTTGCGTTTCCGCGGGGGGCAGTGGAAGGGAGGGAGGGAGTCTTCAGGGGAGGGGGGGGGAAGGAGCGACCGTGTCGCGGTGGCGGTGGCGGTTGCAGCGGCGCGACACAGCGCGCCAAGAGTGGAGGGGGACCGAGCCAGGCTGCCTCCCTGCCCGTCCGGCCGCCGCCGCGCCAGGACCTTTGCCGCGCCGCCAAGCAGCAACCGCTCATCGGATCGAGACCGGGTTTGCGGCGTCCGACGCAGAAAACGACGGAGAAAATTTAAAAGCATTTAAAAAAAATCGATTTTTTGGAAATTTTAGACTGGTCTACCCCCTTAATCTGTATTTTCTGTCACTTATATCTGTGTTGTGCACCTGTGCCTTTCAGAGGTACCTGACAATGCTCCCACTACCGGATGAATACCGTCAGCGTCTGTGCTACATGCAGCGCAAAGAAATGTGGCTGGATCCAAAGGAGATTGTAAAAGCAGGAATCCCAGTATATACGGTGAGCGCCGTTCTGAAGAGTCTCATGAAAGTGATTGAAACATGTGTGACTTTGAAATATTTTGGGTTTCAGATTGAGCAACGTCCAGGGGACATTGTCGTGCTTCTTCCAAACACCATACACTTTGGCTTTAATGTGGACATCAATCTTAATGAAGCCATGAATTTTGTTTCTAAAACTTGGGTACTTGCAGGCATGACTTCCCAACAAAGATGCAACTGGTATGAACAGATAGTCGAATATTACAATACTCATCGAAATAATGCTTTCCCTAGAAATGTCGTATAATCCTTAATATTTTTTTTGTGCAGAGCAACTTCATGGAATGCGACTTTTGAACTGAAGGAGGTGTTGAAAGATCTGTCAACGGATGCAGGGCTGATAGTGGAGTGGGAGACAGGTCTGCACGTAAATTTAGCCAGAATGTTGAAGGAACAGAATTCATGCGTATATCCTCATCTGCGCGACATGGGGGATGAGCCTACCTCATTGGCCGCGCTGTTAGGAATTGACATTTTCCCTGTGACTCAGACTGAGGATGTTGACGGAGAAGATGAACCAGAAGAGGACCAGCATTATAGTCAGACATGGGCTACTTGCACCAGGTGCAGTTATTGCCCCCACAGATACATGGGTGATGCCCCTCAGAGAATATTTGCTCTTGCTGTTAGGTGTCACGGCGCGGAGGTAGCAGACGAGATATTGAAGGAGGTGCATGAAAAGTATGGAAAAGAATCAAGAATATTCAAGACAACCGGTACAGATTGTGAAAAGTGTGGCCAGAATATCAAAGGCAACATTACAAACATGAGATTGCACCAAAATTCCTCTAGGTGTATAGGAGGTAAAAAAAGTGATCAGGGGGAAGTCAGAAGTGCAAAAAGGAGTAAGAGAAAGTGAAGTTTTATGTTGAAGGAAGATTTTCTTAAACGATTGTAATTCTTCATGTAAAATGAAACGACTGTGATTTAGGGTAAGAAGAAATCCTTTTTTCATCTTCATACATGTATGTTGTTGCTGTGTCTTTTTAGAAATCATTGTGAAGTGAAAAAAGAAAAGATGTCTTGTTAGTCCAGATTTTAAAAAAATTACATTTTTCATTAGTTACATTGTATTGAATGTTGATTTCAAACCATGTCACACCCTAAGGAACAATGTTGAAAGCCGTGAAAGAATAAGTATAATTTGTTTCAGTATTTCTTGTTAATTTTGTGCTATCCTTTCCAATAATAAAAAGTGGTATATCTTTTGTAAACTCATTCACATTGTTTACTTATTTAATGGGGAGAATAAATACGTTTCCCTCCATCCGAAGAAAAGTAGACGGCTCTCCTAGCATCACACCCATTTTCAGACTTTCTTTTCTGGCCAAGATTTTGGGTATCCGAAACATGATCGAGTGCTACCTGCCACCCAATGTACACGTTATAAGCCACCAGCTGTTCACAAAAATAACTTTAACCATGATTTTTGATAGTTACGGATTGGAGAAAAATTTTCATCCATTTTTGGACATTCCTTTCTTGCCCTACATTTTGGGTATCGGAAACGAGATCGATTGCTTCATGTCACCCAATGTGCCCGTGTGGCAAGTTCTAAGCCATCTGCTGTTTTCCAAAACAAGAGGTAGAGAAAAAACCTCAAGATGAGTGCCAAGTATTATTTATATTTTATGTGAATGAATCGTTGTGGAACTCCGCAATGACAAAAATTTTGCTGAGAAGAATTGTTTTTTTTCCTTCTCCGTCCTTTCGATGACCACCTTGAAATAATTTTCATCCTGCTTGTAAGAGGTCCTTAAGAATAGTTTCTGAAATGTCGCGTGCGACTGTACTGCCTCTGCGTCTTTTGCTGGCATTCGATTGACCCGATTTGCCATACTTTCGTTCCACGGTATTTCGCATATTGCTCGCGCTCTATTGACTCCGCACGCCTGGGTTCCGGGTGACCTATTCATCAAAATGGCAGTGCCCATGGATATTTATAAGTGCGAAAGCTTCCGGGAGGCACGTCGCAGGGACCCTCAAACCATTATTGACTTGGTGTACCTGGCGGACATCGACGCTGGTTCCAAATACGGTGCTCCCCGGAGAACATGCAAACATTTGGATGAGTCTGTCGTAAGGGCCCACCCTTTGTACATCCCACTGCTCCGCGCGCTGACAATTGGGTGGGATGAAAGAATGAACGGGCTTGAAATCCGCCCAGTGCCCGGCGCAGGGCACGGGCTCTTCGTCAAAGATTCAGAGTAAATCACCAACCAAACATAACCTCTCTTCACCTAAGCGTTTTGTGGCGCGGGCAGACGAGCAAACTGTAATGCATGATTTTAACTTAATCTGTTAACAGTCAATTGAAAACCAGGATGGGACTAAGAGGGGAAATAGTTGTGGACATTGGATTCACCGTCCGGGTTCCAGAGGGCACTGGCCTGGACACCCACCGACTGGACATTAGTGTGCAGCACGATACAGGTCTAAGTAACAAGTACGTGTGTGTGGTGGCTCCATGGACCCATCCGCCTTTGCAATCATGACACCACCAGCAATGTAGAATAACGTTATGATGGCAAGGTGGACAAAACTGTTGCCATCACAAAGTTTCCACAAAATGGTGAAATCCATTGGAACTATTTCTATGGATATAGTGCAGAGAAAGTCGCCAGTTGTATGAAGGACATGATGTCGTGGACGAAGCAATGCTGTAGAGTAAGATATGCGTGTTCATTCTTGGGCATCGCGGGGCTGGGGGTAACTACACACGTCCATTTATGCCACGTTTCAATATAATTTGCAGGCTCTGACCGACAGTGACTCGGACGTCGGTGCAGCAACAACACCGCCGCAACTGCATGTTGATATCAGCACAGCCCGGATGTCTGTTCCAGACAAGGCACAACCAGACTTCCTCATCATGCCAGTAAGTCAAATAATACACTGCCGTTCAAAATTAGCGGCCCCTTTTTTGCCCACGGCGCTGTTTCTATGTTTTTCAAGGTAGGATGCTAAAATTTGGCAGGTAGGTGCCCCCGTTGCTCTTTTTGAGCCCTACCAAGTGTGCAGTCCGTGCGTCCCCCTCAACGGCTTGTGCAACCCCTTCATTGCTTAAGGGTGAAAAAACTGAGAGAAACGTGGCGAAATTTTTGACTTTTAATGATCGGAAACGTGAAAGGTGTCGTGTACCGACTCAAATGAGTCTCCCCTTCACAACCGTGCAAGCGGAATCGCAATCGGACAAACCCACCCCTGTCCACAGTCACCCCCACCCCCTCGAGGGGGTTGTTTTCAAAAATGTTTAAAACCGGCAGCAAACGATTCAGTGGCCTCTTCTGTACACGGCGCAAGTTTTGTTTCTCGATTCCGACCACCCAGGGCTGTACCAACCCCTCGGAGGACCCACCCCTTTTTGAATTTGTGTCGTTTGAGTCTCAAAGAGGTTGAATTTTGGCGCTAGTTTTCATTGGGACTCACCTTGGGTGGGCACTAACACATCCCCGTCAAAAAATCAGGTGCCGGAAATTTGCATCCACCGTTGTAGGGGTGGCCACCCCCTATCGTCATCTGCTCGCCCGGGAGGGGAAGGAAAGGCGCTCAAGGGTTGTCTCGGTCGAAAAGACACGGCTGAACCATTCCTGAAATTTTGGAGTCGATCCGGTGCATCGTTCACCCCCCAGGACGACAAAACTGTCTAAACCAGCGAAAACAGCCCCTAAGTTCATCCCTCGTCAACGCCAAACTCAGGTGGGGTAGCGGCCAAACTCCAAGTGTCCCATCTCGGCACATCCCTTCCCTGCAAGCCCCTTAACTTTCGGACTGCTGCGGCAACGCCCGCGCCCATGCGAACGACGCATAGGCAGTGATGCATTCGGGCCTCTCGCCTTGACATCGCCTCGCGCCGGCGAGTCAGGCAACCCATCACACAGGCCGCGCAGGTGTGCCAACAACCTGGAGTCGTGCTCGCGCGCCAGGTCGGTGTTTATTCAACGCAGGCAGTCCAGCAGCTCCGGGCAGATGACGCCTGCGCTCCGCATGCATTTTTGCGGTGCAGCTAGACTGCCCCCGTTGAAAAAACACCGACCTGGTGCGTGCGCACGACTCCAGTGCCTTGGCGCACCTGCGCGGCCTGTGTGATGGGTTGCCTGACTCGCCGGCGCGAGGCGATGTCAAGGCGAGAGGCCCGAATGCATCACTGCCTTTGCGTCGTTCGCATGGGCGCGGGCGTTGCCGCAGCAGTCTGAAAGTTAAGGGGCTTGCAGGGAATTGATGTGCCGAGATGGGACACTTGGAGTTTGGCCGCTACCCCACCTGAATTCGGCGTTGACGAGGGATGAACTTAGGGGCTGTTTTCGCTGGTTTCGACAGATTTGTCGCCCTGGGGGGTGAACGATGCACCGGATCGATTCCAAAATTTCAGGAATGGTTCAGCCGTGTCTTTTCGACCGAGACAACCCTTGAGCGCCTTTCCTTCCCCTCCCGGGCGAGCAGATGACGATAGGGGGTGGCCACCCCTACAACGGTGGATGCAAATTTCCGGCACCTGATTTTTTGACGGGGATGTGTTAGTGCCCACCCAAGGTGAGTCCCAATGAAAACTAGCGCCAAAATTCAACCTCTTTGGGACTCAAACGACACAAATTCAAAAAGGGGTGGGTCCTCCGAGGGGTTGGTACAGCCCTGGGTGGTCGGAATCGAGAAACAAAACTTGCGCCGTGTACAGAAGAGGCCACTGAATCGTTTGCTGCCGGTTTTAAACATTTTTGAAAACAACCCCCTCGAGGGGGTGGGGGTGACTGTGGACAGGGGTGGGTTTGTCCGATTGCGATTCCGCTTGCACGGTTGTGAAGAGGAGACTCATTTGAGTCGGTACACGACACATTTCACGTTTCCGATCATTAAAAGTCAAAAATTTCGCCACGTTTCTCTCAGTTTTTACAACCTTAAGCAATGAAGGGGTTGCACAGGCCGTTGAGGGGGACGCACGGACTGCACACTTGGTAGGGCTCAAGAAGAGCAACGGAGGCACCTACCTGCCAAATTTCAGCATCCTACCTCGAAAAACATAGAAACAGCTCCGTGGGCAAAAAAGGGGCCGCTAATTTTGAACGGCAGTGTATAAGACAAATGTTAACCAAAAGCGTGCCGCCATATTTCGCATACTGGAAGTGCTCTTGGGTTGGCACGGTTAGCATGTTAAGGTTCTTCCGGCTGTCATGTTTCCGTTCCGTCCCATGTCACTTGTTTTGTTTGCTGTGCAAGTGCACTCCGTCCATCCAATCGCTCGATAAAGAATCAATAATAGACTGAATATCAATAATTATAGAGAGAATGGCTGCGGTACCTGGCCACCTCGCTCCGGATAGGATGGAGGTGCCGTTCAATATAGATGAGAAGATTACCCTAATGCGGGATTTATTGGAGCACCTTCCTGTCCATCCCAAAGGATTGCGGTACGCCCACGACCTTCTCCTTGGAAATCCGGTGAGCACGAAATTGTCCTTCTTGTGCTGTAGTCAATCCCTTATGGGGGGGGGGGAGGGTCGTCCGGTCTCCTGGTACTTGTTTGTGCGCTAAACATGTAAATGACTTGATTGACCGGATGGGTGAGAGTATCTGTAGAGGTTAGGTTAGATTTTCGCCAAACTTGGCTGACATCTTTTATTTGCTCAATTTAAGGAGATTTACATAGGTGTGTTAACGAATGTTTCAACTGTCTGCAGATGCTGGATCGGACGGATCATGCAATTGTCTCTTTCATGAAGAGACAGATGAAAAACCAATATCTGCAAATCCTCGGTGCCATGGGCCTAAATGTGGACTTGTTAAATGACCATCAGCGAGCTGCTCTTCTGTAAGTCTCATGTTTCTTGACGCACATGGGGTGCCTTACCTAACATAAGGGGAGGTTCTGGTGAAAATCTTGCTATTTTCCAAATGGATCCGACTGTCACAATTTGTTCGGAATACAAAACCTTTCTTTGAGGAGACTAAAATTTGACTTCTGAAGGCAGATGCCAGGCTCTGAACCCAGTGGAAGAGTCTCTTTGAGCAGAAGTTGCGTAAACCATTCATTTTCAAAAATGAATGGGAATTCAAGGGTCAAACTATTGGTCTTACTTATTCTAAAAGTAAACTAATTTTAAAGCACTAAAACAAAATTCATTCATCTCTTTAACTTATAGTGATGCCCTTCCGAAATCGAGAATGTGAAGAAAATGTGGGTGTCACACCAAACACAGTTCCCTTGTTGGATGGCTCCTTCACCCTGGTACCTTCAGTGGTGTCGTGTCTCCTGAATGGGGTTGAATGAACGTTGTCTGTAACTTGCAGGAGGGTGACAACCACGACTCCTAGAAACTCTCCCCACCGCCTCTTGAACGAAGTCCAAATGAGAGCCCGGCGAGCACAAGCAGATGTGAGGAACGAGATGCACACGTGGAGGGTGAATCGCGTGACAATGCGACGCGTGGCCTTGGTTTTTGCACCGCTGGGACCGGAGGCTGCACCGTTGGAACAGGAGGCTGCACCGTTGGAACCGGAGGCTGAACCGTTGGCACTGGAGGCTGCTCCGTTGGAACCGGAGGCTGCACCGTTCGAACCGGAGGCTGAACCGTTGGAACTGGAGGCTGCTCCGTTGGAACCGGAGGCTGAACCGTTGGAACCGGAGGCTGCACCATTGGAACCGGAGAATGAACCGTTGGAAGTGGAGGCTGCTCCGTTGGAACCGGAGGCTGCACCGTTGGAACCGGAGGCTGAACCGTTGGAACTGGAGGCTGCTCCGTTGGAACCGGAGGCTGAACCGTTGGAACCGGGGGCTGCTTGGTTGGAACCGGAGGCTGAACCGCTGGAACCGGAGGCTGCGCCGCTTGGACCGGAGGCGGAACCACTACATCCGGAGGCGGAACCACTACATCCGGAGGCTGCAGCGCTGCAACTGGAGGCTGCCATGGAAGACGACGACCTTGAAATCATCGAAATCAGCAGCAGTGGAGAGTGTGAAGAGGATGAGGATATGGTGATGAAACCTGACTTTGAAGTTATTGAAATATCAAGTGATGAAGAACCGCAGCCGGAATCTCCTCACTCCATGGCGAGTGGTTCATGTCCCCCCCCTCCCCCCGGCGGAGAATAAGGCTGAGCGCACCCCATCCCTGATGGAGACGGAATCAATGTATTCTTTGCCGACCATGTCACCGCCATCTTCACCCCGTCAGGATGAGGTGACACAACCTGGCGACGCTGAAATGGACATTTCAAGTCAGGAGGAACCGCAGCCGGATTCTCACTACTCCTTGGGGAGTGGTTCATCTGCACTCACCTCTTCCGCTGTTTGCAATGGTGGACCTCTGGAAAAGGATAAGGATGTTGTTCCCGTGCCCATCACATCCAGGGACGCCGCGGTTCAGACCCACTTCTCCCTCTACCAACCATGGCTGTAGTGTTTGGCTGCTAATGTTTGGTGTGTTTATTGTTCCAGGCGGTAATTTCTTCTATTCTGAGTCATTGCATTTGTTTCGTGTTAGTTTTTGAAAACATGTCATTCACCTTGACTGCTGTACCAGCAGCTTTTTTGCATTCCCCTTTTTATTATGGTTTACAAGTGTGAAGTATTAAAGACCATTTTTTAACATGTGACGCATTTTATTTTGCAATGAACACAAAATTTGGAATTGAAGAAGACCACCTACCATCAATGTTTCTTGTGATGATGATATTGGGGATAATAAGAGGATTTGGATGAAAGGCAAAAGTGATTTATTGTTACAGATGCGTCTTGTCATGAAAGTATCATTTAAAGACGTTCAGAGAGCCTCGCCCGTTATTCAAGTGACTGCAGCGGAAATAACTGTTAAAAAAAAATTGTACACCAAAATTCTTAAACCACATCGAAATTCTATGAAATTTATTGACATGTAGTTCAATTCTTGGAAATTCTTTCTAGTCGACTGATCTGCACCATTCTTAGCTTAAATAGGACCACAAAAATGCCCTCAACACTCAGCAAAATGATTTATGATTGTGGCATCAATAGTTTCACTTTACGATACAATCACATGAGATGAAAAGTTTCGGAGGAATTTATTTTGAAACAAGATTTGGAATGGGAAAAAATGGCACGACCAGGTTCAAATATATATCACTGGATTCAGATTGCCATGTAGTTGACAGATATGCAAACAGTTGTCCAACGAAAGAGCAAGGGGAGAAAAAGGTTGGTTGATTAAGATTTGACCAAATGGTTGGGATTACAGGTTGTAGTGCAACTTTTTTTAGAGTGTGGACTGATTGTCTCTTGACCAAATGCCACCATTTTGGCTTAAAAGAACCACAAAACTGAGCTCTAGATGATGGTACAAGAATGAGGACTGTGGATGCAGAGGGAAAATACTAGGACCACCATTTACCTCCATACAAATATACTTCCGGAATGTTACCACATGCTTCCTTGCAAGGACCACAGGAGGCAACCAATGTGATAATTAGGGTCACTGCTATGAGGGCCCTGGGGTTCCAAGACCAGGTCTTCAGATGTGTGCCCAAGCTCCTGTTTCGCTCATGTTCGATGAGGTACAGAAAGTTGTCAGAGTTCAGTGGAACGGATTCTGGCTCCCAACTTACAGTGCACCTGACCTGATTTCTAATCATTTCACAATTTTATTAATTTTTTTTTTCCCAGAGCTTTGCCTTGGACGCCACGGTGCGGTCCTGGGGCCAACCGGGGCGCGCAAGCTGTCCACGAGGACGGCGCCGTCGGCGTGCTCCGGCGGCGCGGCATCGTCGAGGTGATGGAATTCCCTACTGCATCTGTCGTGTATGCCGTCGCTGTGGTCCTGCTCGGTTCGACCCAGAATTGGCCCCTCTGCCACTAGCGCGCGCACCGTTACCATCCACCGTTTGAACAACTCGTATGTATCGTATAATTATGCGACGCGTTAGGTGAGATTTCCTTTCGATTATTAAACCACCAACCCACCCACCTAGACCCGTAGGAAAATGGAGGCATCAATCCTCAAAGGATGTGTTCCATTCATGGTTATCTGACCATTGCACTAATGTCAAGGTAGAAAAAGTTCATTGTCACTTTGTCGATTTATAAAATCTGCTCTGTCTAAGAAGAATTTCTGAATGCTATTGTGATCACCTGATGAATTTCTGACAAAAAATGATCCCGAAATATTAAAAAAAAAATGTTGAACTGTCTACTTGAATGCTTATTACTGAAACCTTTTATGTACTGTCTTCACAGAATCATGTTTTGACCATGTTTGTATTACAAGTAAATACATAACACAATTTTCATGACTCATTTATTAATAGCTATTGCCTGCTGCTTATTAATCGTTCGTTATGTTCCATCCCCACCATAACCAATACCTGGACAAGTATTGCGCTGACTGGGCTGACATTTCGTTCTCACTTTGAACTCAGTTTAAACATACATAATACATACAGAATGAAAGCTTACGTCATAAGGAACAAAATTGACACGGGGCAGGACATGTGGAATTCTAACTTTAAAATGAATAAAGTATGCAAATATGTATGATTTGTATCTATAACAAGAATTTATAAACTGTAAAATTTTAAAACTTAAATATTATATCACATAGGCGCCCTAAAGATAAATATTTATTGATAAGGTGCCTGTTATAACTTACAATTTGCATGACTTTTGAGGAACGAGTCCACCCTTCATTAACAATGTTGATGCCTTACGTTCCTCCTTTCTTCGTAGATGTTTCTTGGCTTTTTGCTTTCTTTGTACTTCTGTTCTTGCAGCTCTTCACATGCCTTGATTTGTGCGCCTTATTTCCTCTCCTCGTCTTTCCACATATGGGGCAAACGAACTCCATCTTGGTTTTATATGGCCTATGGTCCATGTGAAATTTTTTTTTTAATTTTGCAATCATTTTCTTAGCTATGGTGGCGTGGCACTTGTTTGTATGGTTCTCTATGTCCGTCATACCTCTGATGCCTTCTTTAGTGGTAGACCAAGAGCAGAGTTCTACCTCACACGTGATTTTCCCCAGAACCTTTCCTTCCCTCTTCTCTTCTTCCTCTTCCCTGTCTTCTTCCTCCTCTTCCTCTTCTTCTGAATCTTCTTCTTCTTCCCCCTCTTCACCCACATCTGCTTCCTCCTCTTCACCCTCCTCTGCTTCCTCCTCTCCATCAAACTCTGCTTCCTCCGTTTCCATCTCCTTGTCGTCCCTCTCCAATTCATTGTCTTGCTTTAAAGGTTCAGTCTGCATCTCGTCATCACTTTCAACCAGATCCACTTCCTGGATTCCTCCCCAAAACTCTCCCACGGGTTTGAAAAGGGGGTTCTCGGTGTTCGGTGTCCATGGTTTCCCAATCTGGTAAAGCAGTGTTTACGATATCAGTACAATCCAGTTACGAGGCAATGGTCTGTGAAGGAAGCACCTACCTCCTCGCCTTCAAACGCAGTTCCCAACAAGTGGACTGGCTGTATCGCGCAATCAAAGAGTCTCCCTGTGCCAGGGTGTATGGATGGGGCGCTGTGTCTAAGAATGCTTGAAATGATGTGAAACCTTCGCTCGCTGTAGTGTTGCAGGAGGCCCTCATCAGTTACGAGCTTTTTAAACAGTCCTAGCAGCTGGAATTTGTAGTACATGCCTCTGACACTAGAATTAAACAAAAAGATATGGTTTTACTTTATGTCCTCGTAAACGTAACGGAATTTAGAGTAGCAAGAAGAAAACCATGAGAAGTACCAAACTTACCATGGGCACTGGCATCTTGTCCTTGAAATCATGCCTGGTAACGCAAATGCCTTTGATGCACAGTGTACTGCCTCGTTCAAGTTTATACCTAGATTGAAGCCCCAATGATGGGCATTGGGGAGGACGTACACTACATCACCAGGCTTCTGTATCACCTGTCACAACAGTATTGTCAAAATAAGAAATCAGTCACGTACCCTTTCCGTCATGGTAAATCAAAATCATTTTCATTCATGAGCCTACCGTGAACACTGGAATACCCTCTTTCATCAGTGTCCTAGGGTCTACAAACACATGTCTGTGCTGTAGAAACACTGTGCACATCCGATCGTCACTATCGTCTCCCATGTCACTCAAGAGGTCATAGAGTGCTATACTGTACCTGGGTGGGACAAAGAACCTAAAAAAAAGAAAACGATGAATGAATACAGGTGGACACTGAAGGTATCTCAAAACAAAAACAAAACGTGCCATCGGCTCGGTCATGCTCACCACACTTTCGGCTTCCCGGCCACATGTCTGTTCACTGACTCAAATGCATGGTCCTCGACATGAAAATTAAATGTCGAGGCCTCGTTACCCACGTAAACAGATGGTACTGTTATTCCCAAGTGTGGCGCACCGGGAAGATCCTCTTTATTTGTGGCCATGTCCTTCATGGAAACATTTGGTACAGTCTGAAGCCATTCCTCATAGCACAGGTTGGGTGCGTAAGTTAACTTTCTGTTCACATCTCGAATGATGTCGAACAGCATGTCTAGCGCACCATTCACACCATTTAAGTTCAATGCTCTTTCCCTGCAATTGGACCAGGCCGAAAATGAACAGAATGCTTCCAATGGAATATAATAATCTTCCTCGAAAGACGATACTTACAATTCTGTTGGTGGGCTTTCAAAAAAATCGTGCTCTAAGATCCTTCGCCTGTAGTCCTCCCTTATGTCACGATACTGCTTGGTTCTCCTCTCCTGTGGTCCAGTTCCAATAATCTTAAAAAGGGTTTCCCTCGGCCCACAAATGACTGACGTACACCACCTCGGGCATGAAGACTTTTCGTCTTGTCTCTTCATCTATTGGGTCTTCCAGCAGAAGCCGCTTCACCTGCTCCACATTCTGGACAGATGTCACTTTAAGGTCTTCGGTTTCTCTGAGTCTCCCCTGAAAATCAAAGATATCTCGTTCAACAGTTTACATCATGAAGAGAACAAACATGCCTTATCGTCTTTCAAATAATTACTCACTATGAAGACACCACTGCGCTGAACTTCTGGATCCCTCGAAACTTCTTCAAACACTTTGGTTGGGTTGAGATAATGCTCCTCACTCAACTGAAAACGTTTCACTCCGAACTCAGTAGGAGATAAGGCCGACGGAGTCATCTCTGCTGTCAAAAAAGGCAATCTAATTTTAAAAGCTTTTAAGACAAAATATGCACCTAACCTCTTAAAATCGAAAGTCTGACAACATTTGAACAGGACACCCCACCTGATACTACAAATGAATAAATTACCTTCGCCATCCATTGTACCAAGCTCAGTAATAACTGTCTGACAGGAAGGAGCTTTTTGCACACCACAGGCATAAGAAAGTTTCACTTTGAACTAGAATTGAAATCCAAAACATAGGAATACGAAATTTCTCATATCCATCACTTACCGTTGAACGATTATATGGAAAATCGGGTCAAGAGTACAAAAGACCAAACAGGCGTTTTGTACATCCAAGAGGCGGGCAGTTTTAAATGAGACAATAGGGCACTTATGGCATGGATCTCTATTTTTCGTAGGCATGGCTGTTCATTCTTGTGTGCAGTGGGTTATTATGTCTATTTTTAGCTATGAAGCCGAAATGAAGGAGGGGTGAGAGTTTCATCGGTGGAAAAAAGACAATAATTATCTTAATGTTCTATTTTTTGGCCCGTCCCGTATTATTTATAAAATAAATACGGAGGACGGGCATATAGTCTGATGCTTGCCGTGCGTCCGTTCGTCCGTCCGAGGACTTCCCGTTGTCCGATCTTCACCAAATTTGGTATGCAGCCTCCTTGGGTGACCCTAAGAACCGCTCGGTGGCAGCAAATCCGATCCGAGCCCCGGGGGCGCTGCTGCAGGTGCATCATGGTCTACATGGGCTGGAGGAGGATCTCGGCAACGGGTACAGCTAGAAGGGCATGTAGGGGTATTTTTGGAATCGGGGCGACGAGACAAAGCCAACGGTGCTGGTTTCGAGCAAATCTGAGAAGTTTGGACCCAGGTTCAAATCCCGGGGGGACCAAATTTTTTTTTTTGAGTTTAACGTTGTTTCTTATGTTTTTGAGAGTGCTGAAGACGAAAATGATATCCATTTTGACCTAAGACGCCGCGACGGCGACGCTGCAGGTGCATCATACGCGAAATTCACGAATGTATAAATGTACGGGACGGGCCAAAGTTGCCGATTTGTATCGCTACTTTTCCTGTTATTTGGTCCTGGATTGGTCGCCTCTTTTAGGATTGCAAAGAAAATGACCACTGATGGACGAAAAAACAGTGGGACCAAGGGCTAGCCCGCCCGGTGGCATGAACCGGTGGCGTGTACTGATGAAAGGTTGGCCTCTTGCAATTTACTAATATGTCAGACCGCCAGTCTTGTGAATGAGGTCACAATTATTTTTCTGGGTGTCATAAGAGTCTAAAGAAGCCCCTCTGACAGTATCGAAAGGAAAAAAAAAATTTGTTTTTTAACAAATGTTAACCAATTTGAAAAATACTTGAAGAATAAAAAAAAGGCAGGTGGAGACTTCCTTTTTTGCACTGAGAACCTTTGATATGTTGCCTTATCAGAGCCACAATCTCAGCCTGTTACGATGAATAACTTTTTTAACGGACAGAGTCTGCTATTCCAACAGCATACATTTCCATCGTACACTAGATTGCATAGCCTCTGCAAGGCAACCAGTGCTATGAATGAGGTCAAATGTATTTTTCTGAGTATAGAGGACTTTGGGCTAGAGAAGAAAAGGGAGAAGACCGGATGTCGCGGCGGCGGCCCATAACAAAACCTCATTTGTTTTCCCCCTCCACTCCAAGCAGCCGACGGCGGCGGCCATGCTTGTATTCGAATCGGCGTCCAGTAAATGTTATACATGTTCTCGTTTTAATCGCGGAAAAAACTATTGTTGATGGATTTTTGAGACAAGTCTGACCAGTGTTAGATAAATTGTGTATTTTTTAGTGTCGGATGTTTGATTGGCGTTTAAATACTTGCATGGCCGTCGCCGTCGGCTGCTTGGAGTGGAGGGGGAAAACAAATGAGGTTTTGTTATGGGCCGCCGCCGCGACATCCGGTCTTCTCCCTTTTCTTCTTTAGCCCGAAGTCCTCTATCATGTGGGTCTTAAGAAGCCCCTCTGACAGTATAGAGGAAAAAAAATATTTGTTTTTTGACCAAAGTAACCCAATTTGAAAAATACTGGAAAAATAGAAAAAAGGAAGGAAGTGCTTTCATATTTGGCACTGAGAACCTTTGATATGTTGACTAATCAGATCCACACTCTTAGCTTGTTACGATGAATAGTTTTTTTAGCGGAAACAATCTACTATTTCTGCAGCCTCAGCTTTCATCGTACACTAGATTGCATAGCCTCTGCAAGGCAACCAGTGCTATGAATGAGGTCAAATGTATTTTTCTGAGTATCATGTGAGTCTTAAGAAGCCCCTCTGACAGTAAAGAGAAAAAAAAAAATTGTTATTTGACCAAAGTAACCTAATTTGAAAAATACTAGAAAAATAGAAAAAAGGAAGAAAGTGCTTTCATATTTGGCACTGAGAACCTTTGATATGTTGACTAATCAGATCCACACTCTTAGCTTGTTACGATGAATAGTTTTTTTTTAGTGGAAACAATCTACTATTTCTACAGCCTCAGCTTTCATCGTACACTAGATTGCATAGCCTCTGCAAGCCAACCAGTCTTGTGAATGAGGTCATAGGTATTTTTTAAAGCCTGACTAGGTATTTGTCGCACACACAGACCATTCACACCACACAAGGTAGGTTTACGCCAGACCGTGTCTTGTCGTAACAGGCTTCGCGATGCTGCGCCAGTTACGACAATCCACGCCTGGCGTTAAACCTACCTTGGCCTGCGGCGCTTCCCTGCTTGCCTTCGGCAAGCTGTCTCAAGGATTTTTGAGGCATTGAGTAATGCACTACGTGAAATCTGCAATAAAATTGTTTAGTCGGTCGATCCCCTTTTTTCAAGATCCTGATTCGTCAAACTGATGAAGTCGGGCTCCTAGACCCCCCTTCCGACCCCTTTTTTAAAAGGTCTTGCCGAGACCTGTCGAAATCTGCAATAAAAATTTTTAGTCGGTCGACACCCTTTTTTTTAGGATGAAGGGTCGAAGTTGATTATGTAAGTAAATTCGGGCCGAGGTAGCCAATTTTCGGTTAAAAGTTTGGTCAGGGGTCGAAATTGATTTCATTTTCGTCATCAGGAACTTCAAAAACACAAGAAACTATGTTACAATGTCTCTAAACTATAAACTCACGAAAAAGTTGCACTTTTTCTGCCGTTTTTTTAGTGTTTTTTTTGTTAATACGACTGAATGGAATGAGATAGAAAGCTGAATTTTTGCGTGTAGCGAGCCAAGGACATACCTAATAACCCTGCAAAATCTCAGACAGATCGGCCAAGCCGTTTAGGAGGAGTAGTGCTGACACACAGACACACACACACACGCACGCACGCACAGACAGACAATACTTTCCAGCCCCAGTGGAGTAACTGGCTTCGCTAATCGCTCAGCCAATAACTGGCTTCGCTAATCGCTCAGCCAATAAGATTTACAATATAACTATATTTGTCTCGAACAGGGTACATATAGTTCTAAGACTCATGAGGCACAGGAATTATAACACAGTTCACAGCTTGTAAGCATAGTACATGTTTCTACATTGCCCAGTAAGCAAAGGGAACCTAATATATTTTTTGCTATTTATTTATTTAGTTAATTTTAACCCAACATAACAAACCTAACACTCACACTGAAAATAGAAAGGTCAGATTTCTGACCCTTAAAGGGGTGATACTAAAATGTAAGACCGAAAAAAGGGTCATACAAAAATGTATGACCGAAGAAAAGGTCATGCACCAATGTATGACCGTTGTAAAGGTCATACACAAATGTATGACCGTTTTGAAGGTCATACACAATTGTATGACCGAAAAAGGGTGATACTTTTTCGTATCACCGATGAAGGTTGATATATCTCCAAGGTAAAAGGAGGGCCAGTCTCGCTAATGTCTGACCTTTACTCGGTCATACATACGTGTATGACCGTTTTTCGGTCATACATTTGTGTATGACCTTTCTTCGGTCATACATTTGTGTATGACCTTTTTATCGGTCATACTTTTTGTATTGCCAAAAATTGGTCCGATGTCTCACCTTTTGAATTACAGTGCAAACAACAGTTCACGTTCAGGTCTCTTTTTACAACAATTAACTAATTCAATATGTACTTATGAACATGCCATTTGAATATATTTACATTCAGATCTTTAATTTAAAATACAGACACAACGGTCACTGATCATCTTGTCCTGCTTACTGGTACCCAGCAATACTACAGAAAAATACGAACATGGTTGCTTACCAAGACACATCTCCGTTAAAAGCAGGATTATCATACATAAATATATTAACTAGATGAACGAGTTACAGTCGTCTTGACACAGGCAGCATGCTGATTCTTCTGGCAGCTAGGGCATTTCACAACTACCACTTGTAGTCCAGAAAACTTACTTTCAGCATTGCCTACAACCCTCTCACAGTGGTAACAATATAGTGGTGGGTCCGGATATTTACGTTTTATTGACATGATCCTGTCAATCTCTCTCCTTGGTGCCTTTCCTCCTCCCGGCCTAAACACAGAGTAATTCTGACAGACACACAATAAATTTGTATTTGATACTGTCCTGTTCACATTAAATCGTAAATGAAAGGTATGGGGGAATGTACTTACCGGAAGGGAACCGTTTTTGACTAGCATAGCATGGAAAGCTGCTTCGTGTTCCTCATTGGATCCCATCCTTTTTTATCTAAAATAAAAGGGCAATGTCATAATATCTTTACGCTAACCTAACCTAAAAATATAATACTTGGGAATCTTCTTCAAGTGTCTCACCTGATGCTCAGATAAATTAATGAAAACCTCCTCTTTTACCGTCTATATGCCCAGAAATTGAAATTTGTGTCAGATGCTATTGCGTCCGTTTACAATGGAATCTTCAAAAATGTAAACAACAACAAGCAAAAGAAGAAAAAAGGCTAGTAGAGTCGGCTAACTAAAGTCGGAGAACCCGTCGCTGCAGGGAACTTCGGACCGCCCTATCCGGAAGAAGAAGAACAAAAACGGAAGTACGAATTGACAGTTTCTATGAGAAATATACGCTGCGGGTGAGCCCCTGACCTTATCCGCAGCGTATATTTCTCATAGGAACTGCCATTTCTTACTTCCGTTTTTGTTCTACTTCTTCCTCCAAGGGCCAGCACCCCAAAGCCCCCTCCGCCGCAGTCTCGGTGGATCAGTTCGGCTCCGGCTCCGGTTGGGGTCGGACGGGTTTCTAGCCAGGTGTAAGGCTGCTGCCGATAAGCCCCGCTAGACCAATTTGAGTTCGAGAGCGCTTGCTGTGCCGCTGCCTGAGGTTTTGCTGTGATGTGATTGTGTGAAAATCTGTGCCAATTCTCGGGACTTTTACGAGTGCACCACCGACGGCGCGCCAGGCCGGCCACCGGCCGGCCAAGCAGTCTTCTGTGTTTGTTGTTGTTTTGGAGAGCGCCGCGCCATGGCCATGCCCAGCGGCGCGGGCGGCCGGAAAGCCACGGTGAGCTTTGTGTTTGACGGGCCTAGAAAAGTGAGTGGACTGGAGTTCTGGGAGTTTGTGCAGCAAGAATGGGACTTGAAGATCAGCGAGCTGAGGACGGTGCAGGCGGCGACGGGCGGCAAGAAGGTCAACGTTGTGTTCCTGGAGGGAGCGCGCGCGGAGAGTGTGGCGGCGAAGGGATCGACTATGTTCAGGTACCGTGACGGGCTGCTGTGCAAGGTGACCTTGCAAGGGCCGGAGCCAGGATGCAAGATTCTGCGAGTGGTGGACTTGGAGCCCGAGGTGTCGGACGAGGACGTGTGTTTGGCCCTAGGACAGTACGGGAGGATCGTCGGACTGCGGGCGGAACGCCACCCGCGAGGCTCTGTTTACGAGGGACTCGAGACCGGGACGAGGCTGGTGAAGATGGAGCTGCAGCGGGACGTGCCGAGCTACGTCACGGCCGGGGGCCACGAGGCGAAGGTGTTCTATGCGGGCCAAACGCCCACCTGTCAAATCTGTGGTAAAACAGGTCATATCCGAGTCTCATGTCCCGAAAGGAGAAGGCCAGCGTCCTGGGCGCAGAGGGTGACGGGCAGGAAGGACTCCGTGGTGCTGGATGACGACAGCATCAATATGACCGACACCTCCTCCCGCCCGGCCAGCCCGGCGCACCGCACCGTGTCGATGCCTGACCTGCGCAGTGACGTCACCGGCCAGCAGACGACGGACGACGACCAGCACGGGGTAGCGACGCCAGCGGAGCAGCAGCACGGGGTAGCGACGCCAGCGGAGCAGCAGCACACGGCAGCGGACCCGGCGGCCGGAGTATCGCCGAGCGCTGAGACGGAGACAGTATACGATGCCTCAGAGGTTAACAACCCGACCGACGACCTTGCTTTCAGTGACCGGTATGATTCTTTTGATTCCTTTGCAGTGCCGCGCTCGCCACGCCCCGTCCGGACAGAGAGTCAGAAGGACTCGCTCGAAGCCCTCCTGGCTGGACTGCCAGTGGGCAACACCTTCGACGCACTTCGAACGCGGACAGTCAGCAACGCCAGCGAGCCTACGGATGCACTCGAATCGGTAGCGAGTGGGGACGAGGGCGTGGACGGAGCGGGAAGAGCGGCCAGGTCACTCAGAGACCGCAAGGTAAGGACCTCCAGCACGAGCAGCACGAGCAGCATGAACAACGCCCTGAGGAACTTCAAGGCCTTGACCGCCAACCCACACGCCTCGGAGACGTCCCTCAAGCGGGCTGCGTCCAAGGCAGTGCAGTCGTCCAAGGTCAAGAAGCACGCCACCTCCAAGCCGCCATCAAAATGAAGCTCATGTCAATGAACACCTGTGCCGTGTCGGCCGCGCACAAGCTCGCCGCACTTGAATTTCTGGTCCGCAAGCACTCACCACATGTTGTTTTCCTGCAGGAAGTCTCATCCCCAGAGTTCCAGTTTCGCGGCTACGAGGAGGCGGTGAACGTCGGCACGGCGGGCCGAGGCACGGCGATCCTGTGGCGGAAGGACGTGAAGCTGCACAGCATCCTCAAGCTCCCCAACGGCCGGGCCATGAGCGCGCGAGTCGGTGACGTCACACTCACCAATACTTATGCACCAGCAGGGTCGCAGGGTCGGAGGGAGCGGCGGAAGTTCTTCACGGAGGACCTGCCGCTGGTCCTGGCTGACGCCAACGACAAGATGATCATCGGCGGGGACTTCAACGCGGTGATCGACAAGGCCGACACAACGGGCGTGGCGACGCCCTGCACCGTCCTCGGCACCAGGGTGACGTCACTGCGGCTCCGGGACGCGTGGAAGGTCCTCCGCCCAGGCGAGCCAGGACACACCTTCAGCTCGGCCGTCTGCTCGTCTCGGCTCGACCGGTGGTATGTCAGCGACGCCGTCAACCTGATCTCTGTTCAGCTCCATGCAGTGCCAGTGTCGGATCACGCCGCCGTGTTTCTGGAGGCGGGCTGGGTAGGCAACCCAACCGACGCCGGAGGGGAAGCCTACGCTGCAGGCGGCCGCCGCACGCTCTGGAAGCTAGACCCCGCGCTGCTGCAGAGACCGGCCTTCCTTCCGCGCTTCAAGCAGTTCTGGGCGAGGAGGCAGACCAAGGCCAAGGACTTCGAGGACCTCGTCGCGTGGTGGGAGCAGGGCAAGATTCAGACTCGCTCGCTCTGCGCCGCGCTCTCCAGGGAGTACAGGAACGAGGACAGGTCTCTCTTGGACCTCTTCTCAGGCTGTCTGGACGAGCTGGTTGCCCGGCGGGCCGCGGACCCTTCCGTGGAGCCCCGCATCGCCGCCATGAAGAAGGACATCATGAAGCTGCTGGCGCGCCGCCTCCCAGGACTCGCCGCCCGCGCCAAGGCCCAGGAGGTCACCGGCGAGGTGCCGGGGATGCACCACGTCGCCGCCGCCATCCGCCGCAAGGCCGCCACCAAGGTCGAGCAGCTCAAGGACGACGCCGGCAACGTGGTCCGCGGCCAGCACGACCTGGAGCAACATGCGATGCAGCACTTTTCCGCCATCCTGGGGCCGCCGCCGTCTGCGCCGCCCGCGCCGCCGCGTCTGCTCCTGGACGTGGCCGACAAGGTAATCACCGTGGAGGACAACAAGGCCCTGATTCGGGACATCACCGAGGAGGAGCTCCTGCAAGCCCTCAAGCTGTCACCGCGCGGCCGCAGTCCTGGGGACGACGGGCTGACAGCGGATCTCTACCTGGCAGTATGGGAGGTCGTCAAGGTCGACTTCTTGGCGGTGGCAAACGAGATGCTGCGGCGCCGGCGCGTCGCGCCCAGCCACACCCGCGGGGTCATGACCCTGGTCCCGAAGGCCGACACCGTATCCAGGATCAGCGACCTGCGGCCAGTCACCCTGCTCAACGTGGACGGCAAGGTCTTCTCCAGGGTGCTCGCGCGCCGCCTCGACGCCGTCCAGGGCAAGGTGCTGGACGGGATGCAGGTGCGCGGCGGCCACCCGCGCAACATGCACGGGGCGCTCCTGGACCTGCGCGACGCGGTGAACATCGTGGACGTGACCAACAAGCAGCGTGGCACCAAGGTGGGGGCCTGCATGGTGTCCGTCGACTTCGCCGGCGCCTTCAACAGCCTGCTCCACGAGTACCTGTGGGAGGTCCTGCGCAGGTACGGCCTGGGCGACGGCTTCATCGCGCTGCTCCAAAGCATGTACGCCGACGCCTCCACCGTCATCCGGATCAACGGCGCGCTCGGCCCGATCATCCGGCTCGGCCGCGGGGTGCGACAGGGCTGCCCACTGTCAATGCTCTTGTTCAACGTCGCTATCTCGCCGCTAATGAAGTTTCTTGACAGGAGGTTGGGGGGCGTCGAGCTGCCCGACGTCACAGGCGCAGGCGTCACCATCAAGCTAGCCGCAACCTCGTACGTCGACGACGCCACGGTGGTGCTGGGGAAGCCCGACGAGGTGCCCATCCTGGTGGACGCCCTGGACGGCTTCGGCGCGGAGTCGGGGCTCCTCATCAACGTGGCCAAGACCAAGGCACTGCCGCTCGGCTCCTGGAGCACGCCGCTTCCTTTCCCCTGTGCAGAGAGCGTCAAGGTCTTGGGGATCTTGTTCAGCAAGACGACGGCGAGCATGGTGGCGGCCAACTGGCCGGCGCCGCTGCAGGCGCTGCGGAGGGCGCTGCTGGACGCGAGGCTGCGAGCGCTCAACCTGCTGCAGCGCGTACACTACGCCAACACTTACGCCCTGCCGCTGATGTGGCACTGCGCACAGGTGCTTCCGATGCCCGCTGGCGTCGGCAAGGACGCCAGGAAGGCCCTGTCCCGATTCCTGTGGGCCGGGGAGCCGCTTCGGGTCTCGCTGGACGTGCTCGTCCTGCCACCGAGCCGGGACGGCCTGGGGCTCCATGACCCCATCACCAAGGCGAGGGTCATGTTTGCGGCGAGGTGGCTCACTGCTTCCAGGGCCTCCAGCAGCACGCTGTCGGCGGGCTGGCTCACGGTACTCCACAGGCTGTACCCAGACGTCGCCAATGTACCCGCGGCGGCGAAGTACTTCAAGGCCTTCAGGACGACGTGCGACGAGGCTAGGGCCCCCGATGGCGTCCACGGCCAAGCCCTGAACCGCGCCATGCTCAACGCCATGGTGGCCACCAGCACGGCAGAGTCTAGGGTGCAGCGCAGGACGCCGACGGCGGCCCACCATCTGGAGCCGCGTCCACTCCAAGACTCTCCCACTGCGCGCCAGGTCGGCGTGGTACCAGGCCGTCCACGACGTCCTGCCCGTCAACGCCAGACTCAAGGCCACCAAGCAGAGCGACGACGACACCTGCAGGGCGTGCGGCGGGGTCGACACAGTGCTGCACCGGCTCACCAGCTGCCAGCCGGCCTCCAGGGCCATCTGGGCGTGGACAGCGCAGCAGCTGTCCGACGTCACCGGAGTCGCCGCCGACGCCATCCCACCCGAGGTCCTGACGCACCCGGACATCGCCGCGCAGGCCCACTGGTGTAAATTTTATCAGAACTTTCTGATTGATTTTCTGATTTCTGAATGCCAATCAGAAATATCCTGATTTATTTCCTGATTTTTGATTGTCATTCAGAAAAATCCTGATTGACGACCGACTATCAGAAAATTCCTGACTTCTGATTTCCTGATATCTGATTTCTGGTAGCCAATCAGAACTTTTCTGATTGGTTTTCTGATTTCTGAAAGTCAATCAGAATTATTTTGAGTTCTGATTCCCACTCGGGAAATCTCTGATTGGTTTTCTGATTTCTGATTGCCACTCAGGAATCAGAAAGGAACATCAGGAAATCCTGATGTGGGCATAATACAGAGGCCTATAAAATGGAAAGTTTTCATTATTTCGGCTTCAAATTTGGTATGTGGCATGTTCAGCAAAATTGACTAGGGCCATTTTAATTTCAAAGACATCGGTTCATATTTACTGGCATGTAGGGGCCTGATCACGAGCTATCAAAAATCTGACTTAAGATTTGGATCGGACTCAGTTTTTACCCCCCAGAGAAGTTTTCACCGATTTTGTATGTGCCTCGGCTTGGCCATGTCACCGATGTTAAAATTAGTCTGACCAATCAGAACTATCCACTCTGAAAAAACACAATCAGAACCAGTCAATCAGAAAAAGCACCAATCAGAAATCGCCAATCAGAGGTGCGCGAAAATATATCTGGATTTTCCAATCAGAAAACCGCGAATTCAGATCAGGATTTTAACATCAGAAATATACTGATTGACCATTCCTGATTGAAATCCTGATGAAATTTACACCAGTGCCGGGCCGGCCACGAGGGCCGTCGTCACGATCCTGGGGACGGCTGCCGAGTACCTCGTCGAGCACAGGTTCCATGACGTCGACCAACTCCGCGCCGCCGTCGCCAGCCGCCGAGAGCCGGGTGACGTCACACCAAGCAGGCAGCAGACGACGTCTGCCGCCGCTCAGCACCGAGCGCCGCACGGGGTATCGCCGACGCAGCCCGCACGGCGCGGGGTATCGCCGACGCAGCCCGCACGGCACGGGGTATCGCCAGGCCACAGACTGGCCAGTGCGGCCGGAGTAGCGCCGGAGGCAAGGAGCAGCGACAACTACTGCTTAGAACTCTGTAAATGTGATCTGAGGGAAATAAAAAGACGTGATGTGATGCAATGCAATGAGACCAATGTGATGTAATGTGATACAATGTAACGTGATGTCTGTAACAGTGATCTGAAGTGGAAATAAAAGGAGGTGACATAATACAATGCAAGATAATGTAACAAAATGTGATGCTTTGTAATACTAGTTGGTCAAACCAGGGTAACGCTTTATTATCCAAGTGCATATAATCATGCTTTTATACAAATGTTATGTTGGGTACTTGTTTTGTTTAATATTTTATTATTGTTGTAAACTGTTATAAAGCCCAATAAATGTGTTTAAAAAAAAAAAAGTTGGAAGCAAGACCGGCTGCCAGTAATTAAGTCCGGGTTCGATTGCTGGGGTCAGAAATTTTTTCGACGTGTATTAAAATTTTGATTTAGAAAGCATCATTATAAGGTGAAATAATCATCTGACCCACTTCAAAGAGGTACCAATGAGTTCCATTTTTAATCTTGTGGTCAGCTATTTATAATCAGATTATTTGGGGAAAGAATGATACGGAATCTTGAATAAGCAAAATCACTTTGCACTCTGCATCCAGTGGTCAGGATGCCCTGCCCTACCCAGGCTTACCCACGTTTTACTTTGATAAAATGTACAAAAATCCATTTTGTCCCTTTGCACTGTCCACTGCTACACAACATTATCTGTCAAATTCTTGACTCTCTCATTCTCTCTTTCTCTGTCTCTGGAGTCGGACCACAGTGTTACCACACATGGAAAGAAATGATAGCAAATCCGTGTTATTAATTTTTTTATGACACAGTTTTTGACAAAAGTGACCTCAGATCTGTCAAATATAGGTAGAAAGGAACTAAGTGGCAGCAGAACCAACCCTATCTGGAGATCATGAGGCAAAGAAAAGATCGAACCAATTTCATTCAGAGACTTTTCCAGACATCGGAGGGTGAAATGGTGTGGTAACCAAGGACCTGGGAGGTGAACCAAAAGAGATAGAAGCATAAGGGTTTTCACCAATAGATTCAGCGTGTTCTTCTGCATCATTTAAGAATAAGATGATCCAATTTGGACCAGCAGAAGGGATTTTGACTATGACTTCATTGAACGTGCCTCCAAGCCACCGCGCTCGGGATTCGACCCCGCGCCGCCCACCGGTGAAGTGTCCTGCAGTGGTGGGGGAAGGGGTGCCGAATCCGCATCCTCGGATCACGCGGAACAGCAGCGCGATCTGGCGGTTTTGGACCCGACGTCGAGCGGAGGCGGCTTGCGGGCGCTGGCAACACTGCATATAGGATCGTCGTTCTCGTTCTCGCTGCGTCATGACTGGGTGGAGGTGTTTCGCGTTTCTTCTTTCTCAAGTCGTACAGAAGACATTTGACATGGTAAGGGAATATAAAATGACACTGGCTGCGCATGCACTTGGTAATGAACTTTAAAAAAATGTATTTGCATGCCGAATGTCAATTCAAACCTCACCGGGATAGATTGAGGTTATAGTACCTGTGAACAACCGTTGCGGATGTAACTTGCACGAGCCAATTCGTCATTATTTTTTTAACTGAGCCTTACTCTGAATTCGATTCGTTTGACAAGGAGGCATTTCAGGGTCTTTTTTTACATTTATAAATTTATGTTGCAGACTTCAAGTTCGGATGATGACAGTGTGAATGAAGGAAACAACAAGATGGCTTTGATAGAAAAGAAAAAATGTGGGCGTCCCTCGGGCGTGCCCGTTAGAGCATACACCACCGAAGAAAAGAAGATGGCCTTGCGGACGCTCCTAGACTTGCGCCCAAAAAACATTTCAAATGTCGGTTTCATCAGTAAAATGCAGAAAGTAAGTGCAGAGGACGCTGGTCTCAATCTGTGGATGACCTGATGTAACCCAACTCAGCTAGCTGAACATTCCGATCATTCTTTCCAGGCCATGAAGGGAGCCTCCAGTATAGAGCGGACAGTCACTGCCCTTCAAACTTTTGTCAAGGGGAAATTAAGGGAGTACGTTCTTGACCTGAACATGGAAGGGTATGCATTGACGGAGGCATCCTACTTTTACCTGAGGTAATTTTTTCCGCGTGCATTTTTTTCTCATGAAGCGTCGATTTTAATTGTATACTGACCCGTTTGTTTGATGTTGTCATCAGAGAATTCATGGCAGGCACTCCATGGAAACTGCCAAATCACCTCGTAAAGAAATTAAGGAAGACCGATGAAGCAGGACCAAGTACGGAAGCACCTAAAACCCGCATACAAGTAGATGCTGCCCAAGATGGAGGCAGAGAAAAGCAAGCTGCCAAAGCCAGCTGTACTGAACGGACTACAACACGGGAGGACGACCAACCGGGCACTGCGGGCGGCAGCCGCGACGCCGGTAGTGGTGCATCCAACCCAACCGCACCGATAGCAGCTCGGTTGCCACCAATGTTCCACGGCCTGAACCTCAACACCTGCTTTGCAGCACCAAGCAGAAGCCACGGCGTTGGTGCTCCTTTTCTCCCGCCGTCCCTCATGCGTGGAACTGGGCCGACTCTTCCAGCCGCCAGGACCGACTTACTTTTAGGGCCTTCCGACCGACAATGGCATCGACTCCCAAAAGACATTCATCCACTTCGCCAGAAGAACTCAAAAATCTCATCAGTGACTTAGTGAGCAAAGAATTGGAGCGGATGACCAAAGACAGTGTGACTCAAATTACGACAGAATGTATGAAACGGATGAAACGGCAAGTGCGTGAATACTCTCGCTGTCTTACCAACACTAAAAGAGTTAAAGCGGAGGTGATTGAGACAATCGACCTGACTTCACATGAGGAGGTTACCGATCATGACGACTTGGATGCGGTTAATCCTGAAGAAGACATCAGAGGTCTTGACGTCACCTATGAAGAAAATGAAACGGCCCCTGTAGAAGAGGGACTCGGAGAAGTAGGGACAGCAGAAGAACCCACAACGGAGCAAGCTGCTGGGACAGGAATGCACACAGAAGAACCCACCTCAGCGCTCCCTAAAATGGTGTCAGGAAGGATGTCCGAAGAGGAGACGCAGTTATTAAAAGCCTCACCACTGAAGGCCAGGATGACAATGCTGAGAGTGGTGGAGGTGTTTGAAGCTGAGTCGGAGGAAAATGCTCCCTTCAGGGTCGGGGACAATGGCGATGGAGTACTGACAATTTGCCACTCGTCTTTACTGAATTCCAGCAGTTGGTCAACTGAAGGTGTCGTCAATCTACCTAACCTGACTCTGGAAGAAGAACTGCACAGTGTCCAGAAGCAGGATATTGAAGAAAATACCAAAGCAAGTGAAACGTCAGCTCTTTCACCAATGGTCCTGGAAAGTGGGGGCAGCAAAAAGAAGTCGTTTTACCCACGTCTCCTCAAGTCTGGAGACCGTGTTGTGAAAGTCCTGTTCAGGCAACGTAAGTGAAGTGAAGACCTCTTGATTTTATTCATTGATAAGGATACCAAAGATCCAATCAAGTCATGTTTGTGCTACAACTTTGTGACCTAGTAAAGTTTTTATTATATTTGTTTTTACTGTAAGATTTATGTTTAGGGTGGTGACTTTCACTTTTTAAGAGACATTGTTTACTTCCTTGAAAGATTTATAATCATAAAATGTTTCTATTTGTAATATTTTGTCAAGTGTCTTTCCATATATTTTTTTGCGTTTCTTAATAGGTTTACTGGTCAATCAGACATCCAATCTCAGTACCTATGTTTGAAAAGAATATACAATTAGTTAAGATAGAATTTCATAAGTGTATTTTCAGGGTTTGAACCTTAGTACTTCATGTCTGAAATGGCAGTCTGAAATGAATGAATATTTGTTCTTTAAAGAAAACCTCTTTAATTTTTTTTCCCACTGACATTGATTAAAATTTGCCTCAGAACAAAGGGGTTATTGCCATCTAGGCAGATACACTAGCATGTGTAGCACCACTCCCACCTGCGAGTGATGCTGCCTCGTTACTGAACTTTTCTTCGTAAACAGAGAAACAAGCAGCAGTTGGCACAATTCTGGTCCAACTTGGACAAATTAGGTATCCAAAGCTTCATGAAAGACACCTGCAGATGGCACAAGCAACCTTTGGCTCTATATGTAAGGGATGAAAGTATTCGGTCCTTCTTTTGGTCGATTCATTCTGCTGAACCTAAGAAGTCGACAGTGACGTTGAGCGGGGGGGGGGGGGGGGGGGTGTCAGCTGGCACCCCTAAGAGTGTTGCTTTTTCTTAAATTATTCAGGGACTTGGGACCTAGGCATGGACGGCCGCAAAACATCCAGATGTTTAAAATATATCAAGACGTCAGGTTTTCAGAACAAGGGATAGCAGCCTGAATTGAACCAGTATTATGAATAAGGTTATCTTTATCTATTTTTTAATATTATGGGAATCATCTGCAGCCCATCTAAAATTATGGAGAGGGAAAAAAAATTAATTTCATTTTTGGAACTTGTTATTCGAAATTCGAAAAGTACTGGAAAAATACAAAGAATGCATCTGTAAACTTCATGTCTAGCACAGAGAACCTTTCATATGTGTTTTTGTCAGATCTAAACCTTCAGCCTGTTACGATGAACCATTTCTTAATCGGAGAGAATCTACTATCTTCACTGCAAGAAGTTTAGAGTTTCTTACTGGGGAAAGTTGGAGGTCACAAAAATGTAGCGCTTGAGCACTGAAATAAAATTTGATCCAGGTGAAATATTTAATTAACAGGTGTGGGTAATTTTTACTTTGTTGAGGGGAGAGTTCTGGAGAAAAGACTGTCTGTTTCTGTCAGCCCATGCAGGAAAACATTCGGTGTAGTGCAACTCCGCTTCAACGAGAGGTTCTCAAGAAAAACAAATAGGTCACTTGGGCAATGTTTCTCTTTTTTTTCCGGAGGGTCATGAGTAGAAGGTTATTATGAAACCATGGAGACCAATTCATTTAAAAGTGTTTTATTTTTACTTTTCTATAATTAATTTCCTTACTTTTCTGGTATGTTTTATGTTCGATGAAAATAAAAATGACTGATTGCAGAATAAGACATTGAATGAGGCAATGCTGAAGGAAACTACAGAAGGAGTTGCCTTCTTTCCAGACTCTCCGCCTGCAGAAGAGAGGCTTGTTCAGCAACTAACATCTGCCAAAAAAGCAAAGGGGTATTCTTTAGTTTTTGAGATCACTGACAAATTGAAACAATCACAGAAGAGAAAGGAAAACATACCCTGGCATGCTGCACAATTTCGACTGCCATGTATTTGCTCAAGTGGTTCACTTTTTCACAGAGAAGAGTGGGTGGAATGAGCTTGGCAACCGTGTGTATTGTGATGAGGCCAGCTGCGATCATATCCTTGGCACGACCCTTGCAAAAGGAGACACAAGCCATGCATTAAACTTGGGGGTCAATCCATGTCAACTCAACCAGCCGCCAACCTTAAGTTCTCCGATTTCGACCAAAATTGGTGAAAACGTGCCAAATAGTGTTGATACCACTCCCCTAAAACCGTTTTCCAAAATTTTCATTTTTCGAATTTTTGCGATTTTCTTGAGTTTTTACTGTTTTGCTTGCAGTGTCTCTTTCAAACTCTCACAGTTTCGTCATTTTTTGAGCTACAGAAATTTTTTTTTTGTGAAAATGATCGGAAAGAATTGAAGATTCTGAAATAAAATTGAAAAGATGCTTTTGAACAATTTTGGTTCAAAGTGTTCAATGTTCAAAATTTGAATATTGAAATTTTTAAAGTTCGCATCATTTTGAAAATTTGAAAAAAAATTATATTGTTTCTAAAACTATGACGAAAATGTGTACCAAGTTTGGTGAGAGTGTTTTGCGTTAGAGGGAAGATATGAATATTCAAAGAAAGTGCTGCATACATAGGTTTTCGCGCTGCGAGCCTTCGCATCCGTGACAGTGTTGCACCACATCTTCAACGATGTGTGCAACTGTCAAGTGACCTGAGAGTAAAATTCTTGAGACTTACACACACACACACACACACTTTGGCGACATCGCCCCCCCCCCCCCCCTGTCCCCGTGGCAACTGCAACCGCGAGACACGCGCATGCGTGTTATTGGTAGTATTGGTGAGCCGTAGCGAGCAGCGTTGCCAGATGTGGCGGGGAGTGGCGGGGGGCGTGTGGTGGGGGTTAAAGCTTCGCCAGTGTGCGTTCTGACGCTGTGGCGTGTGGACGTGTGTCGCTCTTCCGTAACACGTTTCGGGGCAAGTTTGAGACAAAGTGAAGCAGTATGGCGTGCTCCATCGGCGCTGCTCTCAAGACTCCATGCGCTGCAAAGCCATTTCGGACGCAGTCGTCGCTGAGGCCACGAGAAGCTCATATCATCGACAAAAGAAGCGGTATCCAGGTGAAGCTTGTGTGTTCAGACCACTACGCCCAATTCATCACAAACTATGCGCGGGACCAGCGGACGTGCCTGAATCCATTCCAGAACCACCCAAGGATAAAGCATACCTTATTGGGGCCCGTGAGTGCTGCGCTGCATGACCAGTGCCAACAAGTGATGCCTATGGTGATAGAAGGGAAAAAACTGTGCCTTACGTGCCGGAAGCAGCTTTTCGCTTCTCTCAAAAAGCCTCCTGAGCCCTCTACGCCACGCAGCACCACACCACGCAGCAGCCCGCACACGTCGCGATGTTCTACTCCTGGCTTTGTCGTCACCAAGAAGTTACAGGGACCAGTGCAGCACGTCACGACGGGCCCCCCTTCCGAAAGTGGCGCGAGTGAAACAAGCGAGGCAAGTTCTGGAGAGCGCTGCTCACCTGCGGGGGGAATTGTTCACAATTTGAATAAGGGACTGAAAGCTTGGGGCGTAAGTGCCACACCAATTGATAAGAAGAAAATAAAGGGGTCTTCAAAATATGCCGATAAAAAGTTCGGACAAATATCAACTCTACTAAAAGAAACTTTGAAAAAGGCCGCTGAAGAGACTTTAAGGCCTGCCCCAACTACAGTTCTTGAAAGAGCAGGCATAGAAATGTTAGCACAGCTCAAATCAAAGTTTGTTGAAGCCAACAGTTACGCTGAAAAAATTAGAGTGCTTTCAGTTTTACCAGCTAGTTGGACAGCTCAAAAAATTGTGCAGGAATTTGAAGCCACTAATCACATGGTGAAAATGATGAAAAAGTTGGTGTCGGAACAGGGAATCCTGTGTTCACCAAACCCCAAACGGGGAAAGCAACTTTCTCTGGAGACAGAACAATTAGTGCTTGAATTTTACGAGTCTACGGAAGTGAGCCGACAAATGGCCGGGAAGAAAGACTGTATCAGCGTATCAATTAATGGTGTGCGGACTGTGAAGCAGAAGCGTCTAATAATGGGCGACTTGCGGGACATTTATGCCATGTTCAAAGAAAAAAATCCTGACGTTAAAGTAGGATTTTCCAAATTTGCCTCCCTCAGGCCACGCCACTGCGTGCTTGCTGGCGCAGCGGGCACACATTCCGTGTGCGTGTGCACAACACATCAGAATTTTAAGTTAATGTTCATGGGTGCAAATTTAGGATCTCTAAAACTAGCAGACGAAAGCTCTGCTTTTGAACATCACCGGGACTTAATGACTGAAACAATGTGCGCTAACCCTGAAGAGCCATGTTTCTTTGGGCGCTGCCCAGAATGTCCGGGTACTGACGGCGTCAAAGAAAAGGTGACTAAATTACTGAACCACAACTTCATCTCTGAGATATCTTACAAAAGATGGTCAAAAAAGGAAAATGGTCGGTACAGCTTGGATACAGTCACCGAAGAAACCGAAGATTTCGTCGAAACACTCATTGGATCGATACCGGATCTGAAGCAACATGACTTCGTTGCTAAAGAACAGGCCAGAAATTTTGAAAATATCAAGAATTCTCTGAAACCGGGAGAAGTGTTAGTGGTGCTGGATTTCTCTGAAAATTATTCCTTCATTATCCAAGATGCTATACAAGGAGCATACTGGAACAACGAGCAGGCCACAATCCACCCGTTTGCCTGTTACTGGCTTAACCCAGAAACATCAAAGGTCGAGCCCTTCAATCTCGTTGTCATTTCAGATCATCTAAAGCACGTCACTGGTACTGTAAGCAAATTTCAGGAAGAACTGCTAAAATTTTTAAAAGAGAAAGTGCCGAACCTGAAGAAAATCTATTACTTTTCTGACGGATGCGCGGGCCAATACAAGAATAGATTCAATATGATTAATTTGTTAATGCACACCGCGGACTTTGGAATTGAAGCAGAATGGCACTTCTTTGCCACGTCCCATGGGAAGGGACCAAGTGACGGCTTGGGCGGAACATTGAAGAGGTTTGCGACAAAGGCCAGTTTGCAAAGGCCTTTTGGCGGGCAGATTCAAACACCTGAAGAGCTCTACAAATGGGCGGTGGAACATCTCAAAGGTCTCAATTGCATTTACGTCAAGTCAGTGGATGTGCGAAAGCATTGCCGAAAAATGGCAAAACGCTTTGCAACAGCTCCAAAACTTCCTGGCATACGGTCACACCATGCCTTCATTCCGCGTTCTGCTGACACTATTGAGATGAAAGTTCTCTCCTCGTCTCCAGCTGGAAAAATTGTAAGATTCCGGGAGGATGCTGGAAGCGACGAGGATGACGGTGACAGTCAAGAGGAGCTCCAAATATTGGCTGATATCAACTCACCGCCTAAGTAATTAGAGTGCAACAATCACACTTTTAACCCGATCATTTTTTTACACGAACTAATGTCATCTCTGTACCCGTTTTATTTTAGATTGCGTGATCGGCAAAGCCAATCAGTGGAGTCCCATGGAAGTTCCGTCCAAATTCTAAAGACGCCTATCTACACACGCAGTGGGTACGATGAAGTCCTCGAGAAGTTTCATATTTATTAACTGACTTTTAAAACACGCTTACACAAATTTTTATTGCAGTCGTGGCAATGGCTTGTGCACAAACAGTACTACAAAGAGGAAAATCATCTCTGTGTCTAAGCCTTCTCCCACATGGAAGCGCAGCAGGTAAACTCTTCCGGGGTAGCTTGATTACAAAACGGTAGGCGTTGGGGGTTTAACGAGACTAAATTTTAATGCGAGCGGTTTTATCATTTTCAGGTTGCGCCAGCGTCCGGCGAAGTAAAACGTGACTGAAACACCGAAGTAAAACACCGAAGTGAAACACCTTGTTCTTTTCTGAATAAATTTAAGGTTCAAAACTTTGTTATATGCAAATTCCCAACGCAAAGAATAATAGAGGCGCCCGGAGTAGGGGGGGGGGGGTGTCTCAACGTCTCAGGAACTTTACCCTCAGGTCACTTGACAGTTGCACACATCGTTGGAGATGTGGTGCAACACTGTCACGGATGCGAAGGCTGGCAGCGCGAAAACCTATGTATGCAGCACTTTCTTTGAATATTCATATCGTCCCTCTAACGCAAAACACTCTCACCAAACTTGGTACACATTTTCGTCATAGTTTTAGAAACAATATAAATTTTTTTCAAATTTTCAAAATGATGCGAACTTTAAAAATTTTAATATTCAAATTTTGAACATTGAACACTTTGAACCAAAATTGTTCAAAAGCATCTTTTCAATTATTTTTCACAATCTTCAATTCTTTCCGATCATTTTCACAAAAAAAAAATTTCTGTAGCTCGAAAAATGACGAAACTGTGAGAGTTTGAAAGAGACACTGCAAGCAAAACAGTAAAAACTCAAGAAAATCGCAAAAATTCGAAAAATGAAAATTTTGGAAAACGGTTTTAGGGGAGTGGTATCAACACTATTTGGCACGTTTTCACCAATTTTGGTCGAAATCGGAGAACTTAAGGTTGGCGGCTGGTTGAGTTGACATGGATTGACCCTTGGGGGGAAAACTTCATTAAGCAGATCAAGGAGGGCTGTTTCTTACTATTGTGACATGGCGGAGAGCAAGCAGAGGGCGGACCTCCTCGGAACATTGGTGCTCCAGTAGTTTCCCAAGGTGCGTAGCCAAGGGTGGGTACCACCAAAATTTACCCAGATTGCGGGAGAGGCATTTGAGGTTTTGCAACCTGCTGGCGAGGACCACTGCAAATTCGAGCGACAAGGCCCTGTCGAACCCGTAGTCAGCACAAATCTTTTCTGCGCTGTCAGGTGAAGCGATGAGCTCCTTGAGGAAAAGAGCTGACCAGGTACGGGTAAGCTTGTCGACAAATGAAGCACTGCTCCTGAGAGTGGGATTCCCAACAACCCATTCCATGACTGCCTCCTCCTGCAGTCCGATTTTGGTGAGAATGGAAACATCCGGATGATGCTGGAAGTCCCTAGCAAGCTGGTGAAAAGATAATAGTGATGAAATCTTGAGCACGTACACTTGCACTTGGCACGCATTTCTACGAAATAAAGTCCATTTTCACTCACCAATTTGCCTACCATCCACGCACTCTTTGTATTTTCAGCCTCTTTGTACTGAGGATCTGCAACGAGCGGCTTGCACATGGCCACGGTAAGAGAGATATAGAAGAACAGGAGAGGGTTCTGAACGTTCATATCTTTCTCAAAGTGTTCCGCTTCTTCGACAAACTTCTCGGCATCAGCTACAGACAACGAAGCTGTAGAAAAATTACCCATAAAATATTCGTTTGGGACATAAACTTGAAGAGCTGAGACAAAGTCGCTCACACAAATAGGACTTTTAATAGCTTAAAGTGTCAATACCTGCAGATGCAGCTCTGGCGATACACGACAGGCGAAAGAAATAGTCGGCCACCTGAACGCTTTCTTCCGGATGCGCAATGGCTTCGGCAAGGGAATCTGTGAATGCCACAACTTCTGCATGCGTCAATTCCTTGAGGTCTTCAACACCTGCGACTGGCTCGTTGCATTCGGACTTCAACATTGGCAGGACGGGTGACCGAGTCTTCATAGTGAGTTCCAACGACTTATGATTTTCTTGCGTTTCAGAAGTTTGGATACTGATATGACCACATCGCACAAGTTCCTAGAAACAAAAAAATAACAAAAAATTTGAAACAATTATGCATATGAGTTTTTATCCCAAAAATGTCAATGCTTTACTATCCTTACCAACAGTTCCTTTACGAAAGGTGCATGGGTGTGATACACCATTTCACCGCCGACAGGACACTTCAGTCCGCATTGGTAAAACAGTGTCAGTCTAAACACGTCAATCAGTTCTGAAAGGTTCACACTGTCCTTGTGAATTGATAGGGAAAGGAGGAGAATGCGCGTCAATCCAGAAAGATCGCCCCGAGCTACTCCTTGGATTGAGCGAGACCGTACGTAGTGGGAGGACACGTCCCCGAGTTGGCTGTCGAGGTCTGCGACATGTTGCTGAAGCAGACTTTGAAATTTGCCTGCATCGTTGGGTTGCACTAGAACGTATGAATCCGCTGTGCCTTTGTAGTTTTGACCTGTCCTCCCGGCTCTTCTGGCCATTTGAAGGTACTGCGCACATGACAACATACGCGATCCTAGCAATGGAGACCGAATGACTACCCTGGAGGCGGGAAGGTTCACCCCTGCTGCCAATGTCGTGGTGCAACACAAGACACACAGAATTCCCCTCCTGAATGAGTCCTCCACAGCAGACCTTTCCGTGGGGTGCAGCTCCGCCGAATGAACGCCGATTCCAACGACGATCCCTGCCAGCAATATTGAATTGACCCTTTCCTGGCTTTCTCTTTTCAAATGGGCAATCAGCATCGTCCTCTGCTTCACGACTTCTGCATGGCGTGAACCGCACTGAGATGAAGTGGGATAGTCACTGAAACATTCAAAAGGAAAACATCAAAATAATTCCATGTTGTTTGGGCTAGGGTCACGATATTCAAGTTCATAGTACTGGATACGAACTTGGATCGGAGGTATTGAAGGACACCAGTAAGCATGTCACACATTGAATTGCACATTTTTCTGGTGTTGCAGAAGATGAGGGTCGACTGCCCGTTTTCCATCGACTCAATGACAAGTTTAACTACAACCGAGTCTTCAAGTTTTCCCTCCAGCAACTCGCATTTCAAGAGGGCTTGGTCCTGTTCTTCGTTCAAGAGGTCAGTGCCTACTGCAGCTGAGAACGAGACAGTTCCTTTTCCTTCATCATCTCTTACTATGGGAATGACCATCCCAGACACCACCATGTGCTCTTTGATCCTTGTCAGACGACAGAGCACACTATACAGAAGGCAATGGCTGGAGCGCCCACCACCTAAGAAGGATCTGAAAGCCTTCACATTACCAACAGTGGCAGAGAGCGCCAAAATTGTCGTGCACGGCGTGGACCATTTAAGCAGGCTGACAAACAGCTCCTCTAAGACGATGCCTCTTGTACTATCAGAGATCATGTGGCACTCATCCACCGCAACCAGGCCGATCTCATCCTTGCGTGACCCTTCGGCACACAACAACTGCCAAACGATGAGGGCCTTCTCAGGAGTGCATACATAAAGAGTTTTCAGAGTTGTCTTCTGATTGGGAACTGGAAAGGATCCCTTAGAGCCGGCGTATTCCACCACAGTGAAGAAACAGACTTGGCTGGCGAGAGCTTTCAACTCTTGAACCTTTTCGATCACAAGGGCAACATATGGCAGCACCAAAATGCCATCGCGCTTCTCTAACAACATGGTTCGTAACAGCAGGACAACCGCTATTAGAGTTTTCCCACCACTGGTGGGCGCATGAACGAGTGCGTTCTTCTTTCCATCTCCAACTGACAGGTGATCCGTCAACATGCTTTCCTGCCATTGATGTAGCTTCGTAATGTGGAACACTTTGAAGATGGCACTCCGCACAGAACCAGGCATTCCATAAAAATCACTCACATTGTCCTTCGAAAAAAATAGGAAAAAAGAAACAATTTAAACATGGACGCAGAGCGATAACATGACAACAATCTTTCCATCACTGTACCTGAGACGCTAGCTGCACTCTAGAACACCCAGCCGCCTCATCCAAAAACGTGGCTTCTGGTCCGCAAAACATCCTGAATCTCTCCTCTAGACTTTGTACATGGGTATGAGCCGTCTCCAGGGGGTGACTCTTTTGTTCGAAGGCGACCTCGGAACGAACGTCTTGATGTTTCATACCTGCAGGTAGCGTTTCATTTACGATTGTAGAGTCCTGAGCATTCTCAGAGACTTCAACCATAGGATATGACGATTCGAAGACTTCATCGAGGTGCTCCACTAGTTCCCGCAGCGCCGAATCGCCAGTGGCAATCAAAGCATCGTTATCAGGCCTCGGGATGGCTATAGACGAAAAAAAAACAAGTAACAGCAATGAAAATCAGCGGTATAGCAACACCATAAAAACGACCGGCCACCTAACCTGACATCTTTGACTGACGCGGCCGTGACATAACCTGATACATCGAAACTCGTGCCGCACCTGAACATTTGCCCGAAAACGCACTCCTTGCAGACGAAGAACTACCAGCCGAATCACTCCAACCATCATCAGAGTCGCTTAGCACAGGACATTTCTTCCTTTTGGGCAAAGGACTGCCGCCGCCATCCGACGTCTCTTGTTCGTATTCAGACCCTGACGAATGGACGACGACAACACTCATTTTATCAGCAACAGAAGGCGCTCAGGCACGACCTTGTCAAGACGATCCCCTTGGTAATCTAAACACTCAAATTCACTCGGACACTCGGGCTCACTAGCTTCCCTTGCCTTCCCTTCACAACACTAGACAACGAATGATTGACGGCTGCCGACAGAAGGCGCCACCGTCGTGGAGGCACTGCTACCAACCTTCCCCGAGGCGAGACGGATGCGCGCATAGGGCGTAATTCGGAAACGGAACTGGACGAAGTGCGCGCGCGTCTGCCAATGCCAATGCCAATCAGGAAATTGTCTGGTTGCTAGAAACTTGAGTGGAATTCGCGCACCGCTTGATTGCCTTTTCTAAGTTCTGATTGACTATTTCTGATTGTGTTTTTCTGAGTGGACACTTCTGGTTGACTATTTTTGATTGTGTTTTTCTGAGTGGACAGTTCTGATTGGGAAGACAACTTCAAACATCGGTAATATGACTATGCCTTGGCACATTCGAAATGGACGACAACTTCTCTGGGGGGGTCAAACCGAGTCCGATCCAAATCTAGAGGCCGATTTTTGATAGCTCGTGATCAGGTTTCGATATGCTAGTAAGTATGATCCGATTTGTATGAAATTAAAATGGCCCTAGTCAAATCGATTGAACATGTCACATACCAAATTTGAAACCGATATCGTAAATACTTTCCATTTTATAGGCATCAGATTTTCCTGATGTTCTTTTCTGATTTCTGAGTGGCAATCAGCAATCAGAAAACTGAGCAGAATTGTTCTGATTGCCAATCAGAAATCAAATATCACGAAATTTCTGATTGGCACTCAGCTATCAGACATCATACATTTTTTGATGTCGGTACTCAATCAGGATTTTTTCTGATTAACAATCAGGAATCAGAAACAATTCCGTAAAGGCAATCAGAAATCAGATGATTTCTTATTGACAATCAGAAATCAGAGATGATTCCTGATTGATAATCAGACATCAGAAAATCAATCAGGAAAATCCTGATTTCTGATTGGAAATCAGAAACTGCAGTCTTAACTGATCCGTGCTACGGATTACAAACCAAAGTTGGAGAGTGAATCCAGTGTACAAAGCAAATCCAGATAAATGCCGTCGTTCAGGAATTCATTCAAAGGCTCGTTATGATTGCCTCCCAGCGGTTCAGGAATTCATTCAGGACTCGTTCTGAGTGCCACTCAGAATTCAGCGAACAATCAAGAAATATTTGATTGGAAATCAGAAATCAAAAAATCCAATCAAGAATTTACTGAATTCCAATCAAAAATTAGAAAACCAATCCCAATTTTTATGATTTCCATTCAGAAATCAGGAAAGGAATCAGGGAATCCTGACGTTTTTTACACCAGTGTTGCAGTCGTTTTCGTGACCAGTACACTAAAAACCGCAGGAAACAATGTACAACTCGACTATGAAATTTGGCTCCGAAATTGGCCAATATTGGGTGAAGAAAAGGTCTGGGGTAAGATTGACTGTCATTTTCGTGATCAGCGCACCGAAAACTGCAGGAAACAGTGTAAAACTCGTATATAAAATTTTGGTCCAAAATTGGCCAATTTTGGGTAAAGTATAGGTCTGGGGTGAGATTGGATGTCATTTTCGTGATCAGCACACCAAAAAACTGCAGGAAACAATGTAAAACTCGTTAACGAAATTTTGGTCCAAAATTGGCCAATATTGGGTAAAGTATAGGTCTGGGGTGAGATTGGATGTCATTTTCGTGATCAGGACACCAAAAACTGCAGGAAACAATGTAAAACTCGTTAACGAAATTTTGGTCCTAAATTGGCCAATATTGGGTAAAGTATAGGTCTGGGGTGAGATTGGAAGTCATTTTCGTGATCAGCACACCAAAAACTGCAGGTAACAATGTAAAACTCGAATATAAAATTTTGGTCAAAAATGAGCCAATTTTAGGTGCAGCACTTATATAGTGAAATCGTATGTTAATGAGCTGCTCTAGTGCCACCAACCCTAACACTGTTACTCAGTCGAGGAACACAAATGCTTGAGTCACCGTTCGATATCTTTTCTTTATGAAACTTGAATACGCAATGTTATTGGTAATACCTGAGAGCGTTTTATCTTCCTTTTATTTTTAACTAGTGGTCTATTTAATAATATTGATTACATTATTTTATCATAGTTAAAATAAAGAGGAACAATTAGGCAGGCTGTTTGGTACCAGTTTACGAGAAGACCTATAAACAGATCCAATGAATCGTCTCATCTAATCCAATGTCAAAGCCACATGTTGCTGAACAAAAGTTGATCTTATTCGTAAATGAGTCTTAATGTGATACTTTATCTTTGAAGTAAAGATACAGCTCAGCATAAATATTGATCTCATTTTCTGTGTTAATTGGAAAGGCAGCCAGTTTAAACAAACGACCAACACTGAGTATCAGTCGTCGCAGACAATGTATGACACAGTTGTATGACAAGTCTCCTTAAATCCAATGATCTATTCACTCATCGCTCAAAACCTAAATAACTTCACTGAATATGATGTCTATGGCAAAACCAGCTATGGCAAAACCACTCACTCAACCATATAATTCAAAAAATAAAGGTCCCATTTAGCAAAGATTAATGTCTGGTTTCAAAAGAATATATTTATGTATTTCCCAATTGTATTAAATAAGTAAACAACTAAAAGATGAATCTTCTGAGAAAAATAAGCAAGTACAGACTCACTAAGTATGAAAGGCAAACAGTAATTTATCTTGCAATTCTCAAAAACACTGCACTGACCTGGGTAAGATTCCCCTCTGGCGGGGGGAGGGGGACAAAACGCGTAATCATTTTCAATTTAATTTTCCTTATTTCACTGCGTTGACACTCCGGAGGTGTTTCAATCATTCTATAATGTTGAAAAACTATCACCGAACTCAGTTTTTAACCCTTCTGCTCTTTATTTTGTTTAATTTGCCTCAGTCCCGTATTTGAGAGCCGCGGCTGCAGGTATGAAAAATTGGTAACTGCTGCCAACCTAACAACGCTAATAACCTAATTCAAAAAGATGTTTTTAATATTTCAAACGATACTAAACAATGAATTGAAACAAACTCGTGTTGGGAGAAACTAAGTTGATGTCAAATGCAAAATATTGTAGCTTTAGACAGTGTAGTTGCTGAGAATCGTTGGTGAGTACAAACGGACTGACAGACAGACAAACAGACACACGACCAATCGCTTTTCGGGGCACCCCAATCACAGCAAGGGCTCGCTATCGCTCGCCAAAAACACCCTGAATCCATGTGCCACACTCCCCCCCTTCGATCACACTCTCTTCCTTGTCTCCCCTAACCCAAACCTAAACCCACTGACTTGCACTCTCACTCCTCTGCTCCTCTCTCCTCAACCTAACCTAACCTAACCCGATCTAACAAGGACCCCTAAATGAATTATCCTGTTCTAACTGCATACTCAATTTTATTAGGATCAATCGCCCTTTCAATGCGTGTAGATAGGATTTCACACGCATTCATTTTTAAATGCATGTCATGCAATAAATGCATGACAGAACGCCTTAAATTGTTAGTAACAAATGTTCTAATTGAACACATTCGTACAAATAGGAGGAGAAGAAGGGCCACGCCGGAATTCGAAAAGAATTGAAACGCCAACAGACCGAATTTGGAAAAAATACCTAAAATGCATGCCTCATTTTAAATGCAAACGGAGACCGCCTGCCCCTCAATTGTTGTTAACAAACGCGATATAAGTACTATTAACAATGATTGCAAAATCACGCAAGAGAAAATAAATGATTAGGATGGATACACTGCAATTTGAATTTCGCTCGAAAGAAACCAAACTGGTTGCAATTTGGAAACATTTCAACATTTCAGGTGCAAAGCAAGGGCATAATTCTAACGATGCGTGCAGATAGAAAATTTCGTGCCCAACGATCTCGAAAGGAGAGAAAAATTTGCGTTTTGAACAGTACCTTTTCCCTAGCGACGACGCCCGAGTCGGAGTCCGTGCTCCCGTTGTTGTCCATGGAATCACGGTGTAGCGGCTGCGAGTCAGTTACATCCTCCTGCAGGACAAAGGAAACATCATTTTTTTGTTATTTGTACGCGGCTCTTTTGAACTAATCGCACAGTCATGCGTTGTGCGAACCGTTTGCAGTGACTTGCGGGCAGCTTGTCACGATTTAAATAACCGAGAAACGATTCAAGCAACAACGATCATTAAAAGTATCCAAGTCATGACCAAACGCGCCAGCAATTCTAGTGTTTCCGGATAAATGCGAGCGGAGCTGCAAATAGGCGAACCTCGTTAAGTCCCGAAAGTAATTCGCAGACGAGAGCCGCAAAGGCCTTTGATGCGTCGGAACTAATTTGATCTTCCATTCTGGCCGCGCGAAACACAACCAGAACCCTCACAGCGGGACTACGGCAGCAGGCGGCCTCTTCCCCCGCACCGAATCTCCTTATAGCAACAACTGCAAACGAATTTTGCTATCAACAAAAACTCCGAGTTCAAATAACGGCCGAACGAGCCAAGAACGCGGCGAATAGCGGAACCTAAGGCGAGGCCACTCACCATCTTCCCTAGTTTCGCCTTCCGTAAGGCTGTTCTGATGAGCCGCACCCACGAGTCATCTTTGGGGCCGCGAGATGCTAATAGAAGCACTCGTGCCATCTTGACCGAAAATTTAACTAGGCCGCAGCAAACGGATGCGCGAACTTCCATTCTGGTGTGCTAAACACAACCTGAACCCTCACAGCGGGGAAACGGCAGCAGGCCGCGTCGCGCCTCTGCCGAATCTCCAAATAGCAACAACTGCAAACGAATTTTGCTATCTACAAACACTCCGAATTACAGCAAAGACCGCGGCTCCATAAAACCCACCATCATTCGCATAAGAGCGAATGAGGGTGGGTTTTCAAATGCCACCGGGATGACTATCGACCAGACCGGAAGTCACTCGCCGATAACGCATGGGAACAAAATTTACAAAGATCACAGACTTCGTTTTGCAGTTTTCTATTTGAAGACGCGCTACTCACCCCGAAAAAAGGCGGAGGAGGCGGCGGCTTCAGACATGCCCGAAGCACGTCCAGCAAAGGGAACGATTGCATGTTTAGACACCTTTGACAGCGACGCGACTTTTCCGGCACGCAGCCCTCGTTAGAAAATCGTCTAGCACAGCCGCGGTGCGAAGCGGCCAAACAAAACGGAACAAGATCCCAATTGTAACTTTTGCCCTTTGGCCAAAATCGTGATATAGGTACTTGTAGTGTCCGTCAAACTAGAATCGTTGTTGGCCCAAAGTTGGCACCATAATCTACTGTCAGAACCACTAGCGCCACTGGCGGCTATACCGGAAACTACACCCTCGCTCCTCCAGGGCAGCCCGCTGGCTGACACTTGCAATCCGGACTCGGCTACGGTTACTTGTGTTTCCTTATCTCCCCGACTATTGAACCACATCCAGTAACATCATCAGGACATAACATTTGGCGACGAGGAGTTCGACGAGCGGTACCGGGCACTGTCAAGTAAGTCTCTAAGGGAAATGAAGTGTTTCTCTACTGTGTGTTTGTGAACCGACTCTGCCGGCACGCCGACCGTCAAATGCGGGCCGGTGCAGCCAGCAGGCCGGCACCACGTGTGCGGACACTGCCCCAGTAAGCGGGGCTGGGCAAAGCCAAGCCGAACTCTTTTTTGGCTGGTGGCGTGTTTTCCCAGAGGACAATTGTTTGGAACTATTGTTCAAAATGCCACCGAAGGAAGAAACGGGCCCTGCGAGGGCCGATCCCAAGGTGCTCCAGCACTTCAAATTTGCTGAGTATCCAACGGATGGTTCGGTGCACTGGGAAACTTATGAGCTCGCTTGGGACTTTGCCCTGCAAGCAGCGGCAGTGGAGCATCCAGACGACATGAAGGCTCTGTTGCTTGCCCGTATCGGGCTGGAAAATGTGCAACTGATCGCGTCCTTGGTAGTCCCTGACAAAATCAAAGACGTCGGTTATGATAAGTTGATATCCACGCTGCACAGTGCGGAGAAATCGAAAAAAGGTGGCCAAAATTCATTATTTGAAAGTTTTTTTTTAGCATTTATGACTTATGGTGGTCAAAGTACAGTCTGGGCTACATATTACTGTGCAACTCAGCCCCGGACTGCGTGCGGATTCCGAGATACAAAGCCTCAAACTACCGGTTCCGGCGCGACTCCGTCATGGCGCTGTAACAGCGCGTATGCGATGGCTGTCTTTAAACGCGCCCCAATCCGTTGTGCGAGTGATATTAATTTAACCCCGACCATGAAACGATAGCTCTACACTGTGGCGAAAAGGTACGGAAAATTCTGTTAATTTTTTTGCCAGGATTCTCCGTAGCCCTCTTATCAATATTCTCCGTAGGCTCTTTCAGTATTCTCCGTAGGGCCGTACAGTATTCTCCGTAGGACCGCACAGTCTCCTCCGTAGGGCCTGGAAAACTGTATAGTCCTACGGAGATCACTGTAAGGTCCTACGGAGAATACTGTGTGGTCCTACGGAAAATACTGTAAGAGCCTACGGAGAATACTAACAAGGCGGCTACGGAGAATTACCACAAGCTGTTTACAGAATTTTCCGTAGCTTTTTGCCACAGTGTAGCCTTCCTCTTTCGAATGGTACCCGTGGATTTATCCTGAACGTGAAAATTTGTGAATATTACCGATTGTTCCTCAGGTCATAACCTCGTGAGACGATTTAACATTTTAGCAGTTTTAAAATTGACCTACAAAACGATTCATAAACATTCAGGTGCCGTGCTGCATTGGGAATGAAAGTTTGGACTTTACTCTATGCAATTGCGAAGGGTTTTCTTTCCCGTTTTGTCCCGTTTATCGGCAAAACGCAATAATGTATACCTTTGCAAACGCAATTGACATCTTTGTGGACGGATTGGAGAGGCTGGTACCGACACAACAATCATAGCGGGGACAGTCAAATTGACCCTCCGTACGTAAGGAAAGTCAATGTATCCAATCGTGACTGTAATTTTGACAAAACAGGGGCGGAACCAGAAACAAAAACGGGGATAAATTTTGAAAATTGGTCAAAATTATTGAAATTTTGTATTTTTAGGTTTAAGGGGTACCTGAATCTGTTTCTGGCATTTATTTTTACATATCATGTAAAATTGAACTTCCCCCCTTTGAACTCCCTGACCCGCCCCTGTTATTTCAAAATTAAGGTCAGAAATGGATTAAGGAACCCCGTAAAACCCCCTATGCAAAATTGCAATCGGTTTGAAATATTTGTAAAATTTACCCCCTTTTATATTCCTGGTTCCGACCCTGCTGTATCAAAATTAAGTAAATAAATTGACTCAGAGATAGAGATGAAAATGCCCGGAAAGTTTCCGGAAACATTGGAAAAAAACAGTGTTCTTTTCCGTTTTTTTCCCTGGCCTCGGAAAAATTGGAAAGATTCATCCTGAAAAGTAGGCAAAACGCCCGACTTTTCGCCTGTAAGTAGGCAAAAAGCATAACTTCATCACTGTGTGCGGACGATTCTCAGTGCACTCACATTATTTATACCCTGTTATGTTTCCTTCTCATGCGATTTTCGTTGTTGCACTTGTGTATCTAGGGTTGCGAGTGGAAGTAGAGGTCCAACGCAACACAAAAGTAGTGGGTTTCATGCTCATTTTCCACTGTAGAGCCTTAAAACTAATTTTTCCAATTTTTCCTTTTTTTCCAATTTTTCTGGGTTTTTTTCCAATTTTTCCGGTTTCTTTCCGACACTTTGAAAGTTTCCGGAAAATTTGCATCTCTACTCAGAGACCCCGAAAACATAATACAACGTCAGCTCGTCGTCCTGGGTTTGATAGTTACAGTTTTTTGAATTATGTCCACCTTTTCTTGATTTGGCCGCACTGTGCGCTGCGGGCCCACCTTGGGGCAAAAGATTCAAAACACGTGTGTGTAGAGCGGTTCAGGAACAAAATGCAAGGGTCAAATCCTGTGAAAGTGTGGGTTGCTGAGTTGCGGCGTCTTGCTTCCTTTTGTGACTTTGGCACCGCTTTTGATAAAGAAATGGTGTCGCAGCTTGTCCGCGGCGTAAGCCGCAAGCAGGACAAGGTGCGCCTCATGGAAGAGGAAAAGTTGACATTGGACAAAGCATTGCAATTGCTGAACGCGTGGGAACTGGCGCGGGAGGAGAGCGGGCAGCTGGCCCATGAGCCCAGCGTGCACGCGGCCAGCCCTCAAAGGGGCAAAGCGTCAACAATGATCAAATGACGCCACAAGCGACGCCGCCCGGCGCGGCACCGCAGCAGCCTCAAGCAGGCGGCGGCAAGCCGGCCGGTAAGAAAGGGCCCTGCCCGACATGCGGCCACAGCCCGGCGCGTCAACACCAACAGCAACAGCGAGCGCCAGCACAGCAGAATCCGGCGGCGTGGTCCCGCAAGCCCTGTCATAGGTGCGATGGAGATCACAGCCCGCACACGTGCGTGTTTATAACCGCTACTTGCGACTATTGTAAGAAGGTAGGGCATATCTTGTCAGCTTGCATCACACGGAAGCGTGACGAAAAAAGCAAAGCCCAGCAGTGGGCACAACAACAACAACATCAGGGGCAAAGCCGCCCCACCCCAACCGCAGCCGCGCCGAGCTCGAGCGTGCCGCCCGGACAAGCCGGGGCAAGCGTAAACATGCTCGGCGCCGCTCCGGACGCGGCGGGGAGTGGAGATGAGTGGGAGGCTGGCTACGCTCTGTACCAAATGACAAGTCCTACGGAGCTGCCCATTTCTAGGGAAGCAATGCGTTTGGACTTGTACATAGACGGACAGTGGGTACCGGCAGAGCCCGACACGGGGGCAGGCGCTACCCTCATGTCAGAAAAAGATTTTGAGGAGATTTGGCCGGGCCGGAAATACACCCCGTACAGTATGACGCTCCGTCAATACGACGGCAGAGGCGTGAACAGTGTGGGGAAATGCCACGTGCGGGTGCAGAGCGGTCACACTGTTAGGGCGAGGGTTACATCAATCCCTGATGCACAGAACCTGAAGTACGATGTTCGCCCTAGTGAGTTGCTCGGGCCTTTCAAGTGCCCCTCCATGAAACACCTTCGTTCCTGGGGTATGTCATGCAATTAAGTTACATCCCTGCACCGGACAGGGGTCGCGGGCGGCGGGGTGGGGCCCGCCACGGCCGGAGTGGGGGCGCGTCCCCCGCCCTCCCCGCGCCCCGCCACCATCGTCGGCCAATGAGCAGCTGGCGTGAGGTCGCTGCCAGCCGTTCAAATAAACCGCCTTGATTAGGTTGGCAGCATTTTGGTGTTGTGAAGTTGGCAACATTTACCGACTGTCTTGTGTCTACCTTTGAGCGCGCTTTCGGCCCGTTGTCTTTGTTTCTGATTTACTGGAGCTTTGTATTTCTGTGTACTGCTGAACAACAAGAGATGGAAGTGAAACTATTATTTAACACTGGCGCTCTCTTCTACGAGAGACTAATAGGTAAGTCATGTTTATAGTAAGCGACAAATTTTTAACGGCGGCCAGGTGCCGTAAGGGCGCCGCGTCCCGTAACCTAACAAGGCCGGCACCTAAAACCCTAAAACTCAACTTTTATGCGGGAAATCTTTAGAAGTGAACTCGCTGTGTTTTCCGGGCCTCGCCGTGTTCGGTTCTTACAACGAGGGACATCTAAAGCTTTCGCAAGTGTCTCAGATGAAAAGTGCATGTTCGGTTAATACTTTGCCATATCAGTTCTGAGGTTATGGAATGTTTAGTGCTCATACAGCCTACAAAATTCAAAGTCTGTTTTAAATGCATTCGATTGTTTGTATATCTTTTATTTTACATGTTCCAGAACAACGATGAAGAAATGGCAGAGAAACTTGGTGTCCAATTATGGTTCCAAACCCCTCTTTTTGTGAAAATTAAGCAGTATCAGCCGCACTGAACATTTTGATGATTCTTCAAGGCTGTACTCTATTCAAAAAGTTTCCAACATATTATAAAGTAAGGGAGCATCATCTCATCATAAGTAAGTTGGATTGTGTATTTGTTCTTAGATTTTATTTCATTTTCTTTCTTTCAGACAATGCATCAAGACGTGAGATGAAACTTGAACCACGATTGAGATTCTGAACCCCAGATTTGACTTTATAGTTGCTCGTCACAGCTACTGCACACTAAATTTGTTTTGTTTTGTACTCTGTCACTGTCGTAGAGTCTGAAACTTCAGTGCACGTTCGTTAGTAGGCTATTTTAATATTATGTAAGTACAGTCTATTTTCATTTTGTCATATCTTTGTAGGTTTGGGTATTTGTTGCTAAATTTTATTTTTAATTATTTTTTTTCAGGCAAGTATTATGATGTTGGATAAAACTTGGACAACGATTGAGATTCTGAGCCCAGATTTTACTTTTTAGTTGCTCATAACACTTACTGCAAACTACATTTGTTTTGTTTTGTCCTCTATGTCACTGTCCAAAGGTGTCACTTTGCAGTAAATCTTGGTTTTTGGGCCTTTTTAACATGATGTAAGTACACTCTACTCTCATTTTATTATTACTTAGTTAGCTTGTGTATTTGCTGATATATTTTATTTTATTTTACCAGACAAGCGATCAAGATGATGGATTAACTTGGACTACGATTGAGACTTTTAACTCCAGATTTTACTTTTAAGTTTTACGTGACAGCTGCTGCAAACTATATTTGATTTGTTTTATACTCTAGTACTGTCCAAGAGTGTAAAACTGCAGTAAATCTTGTTTCATGGGCCATTTTAACATGTTGTGAGGACACTCTACTCTCATTATTTCATCATAACTCTAGGATTGGTGACTTGCATTTGTTCAATTTAAATCAAAGATGAAGCAAAAACCCAATAATTTGTAGCGCAGCATGCTGGTATACTCTTTCTTGGGAATAGTGAGTGTATGTTTCACATCCACCTTAAATTGCAATAAAGGCATTTTAACCAAAATCAAATTTTTGAACTATTTGCCCCCTTTCCACGCAACCGACAGAAACATTGAACGTTCTAACGAGAGAAACAGAACGAGCAACCGAGAGGAACGCACTAGGAGCGAGTGCTTGGTACGGCCCGTGCAGGGATGTAGCGGACAGGGAGCGGAGGGTGGGGGCGGCCGGCGCGGCTGGGAGTGGTGGGGGGCGTGCTGCGACGTGTGCAAAGATGTACATACTCCCGTACCATGCGACCCCCATGCTACACCATGGTCCAGAAATCCTGGATATGGTTACGACATCTGGGCACTAATGACAGTGGAGCAACTATGTAACCCTCGACCTAACAGTGCAACACTATGCTATGGTGATGCTGCTAATCGCAGCAGGGGACGGGCCGTTCTTGGTAGGCCGCGATTGGTTGCGGTCCCTAGGGTACATCCTAGCCCAGCAGCGAGTGGCGTTAGTCAATCACTTGGCGCCGCCAGCTCAGCCCGAGTCCGGGGCAGCCCCGGAAGAATTTCGTCTCATGGATTGTTTCCGGCCGGGGCTGGGAGAGTATAATGGGCCGCCAGCGTCGCTGTCGGTACGCCCTGGCTCTGCACCGGTCTTCCTAAGGGCAAGGCCGTTGCCTTTTGCGAAAAAGGCACTTGTAGGGCTGGAAATAGATTCCATGGTGGCCAGGGGAATTCTGTCCCCCGTGGACGAGGCGGACTGGGCCACCCCCATCGTATGCATTGAGAAAAACGATGGCTCGATCAGGATTTGCGGGGACTATAAGTCGACCGTCAACAAGTATCTGAGGGCGGACAGCTACCCGCTGCCCACGCTCCAGGAGGCGTTCGCAAGCCTGGCGGGGGGAAAAGTCTTCACAAAGTTGGACTTGAAGATGGCCTATAACCAAGTGAAGTGTGACGAGGCCACAGCCCAGCTCCTGACTCTGAATACTCACAAGGGGCTTTACAAGGTGAATAGGCTGCCATACGGCGTATCTCGGGCACCGCCATTATTTCAAAGGATTATTGATGGACTGCTGAAAGGACTGGAGGGGGTGGTAGTGTTGCTAGATGACATACTGATAAGTGGAGCGGACCTTGCCCAACTTCGGGCTCGAGAAAAGAGCGTCCTGGACAAGCTCAGCGCCGGGGGGCTCCGGTTGAAATTGTCGAAATGCCGATTTGGGGTGACCCAAGTCCAGTATTTAGGGCACGTCATTTCGGCGCAAGGCCTAGCACCTGTAAATGACAGGGTGGAGGCGCTCAAGGCAGCGCCCGCCCCAGAAAATTTGCACCAGCTGCAATCTTTTCTGAGAAAGCTAGCTTTTTATGAGCGATTTCTGCAGGGACGGGCCACGGTGGTGGCGCCACTCTACAAGTTGCTTCGAAAGGAAACTCCTTGGGAGTGGGGGCCGGAGCAGCAAAAGGCTTTTGAAGCAGCAAAGCACTTGCTGTGCACATTTCCGGTGCTCTCTCACTTTGACATGACGCTGCCAATCATCATCAGTGTAGATGCCAGTGACGTGGGAATAGGCGCGGTGCTGGCCCACATCTACCCAGATGGCAGTGAGCGGCCCGTGGCCTACGCGTCGCGTGCGCTCACCCCCGCGGAAAAGAAGTATGCAGTGATTGACAAGGAGACCCTCACAGGCGTGTGGGCGGTCAGCTCCAAATTTCATCAATACGTGGCGGGGCAAGAGTTCACGCTCTATACAGACCACCGCCCCGTAGTGGGGTTGCTCAGCAAGCCAATGTCACCAACGGCCAGTTCCCGAATGGTGCGGTGGCTTCTAACTCTCAGCAACTATACCATGAAGGTCGAGTGCAGGCCAGGGCGGTGCAATGCCAATGCCGATGCGCTAAGTCGCTTGCCGGGTGAGTCAGCGCCAAGGGATCCCCCCCCCGCCTCCAGAAGTGTACTTGCTTCGGCTGCCCGAACACCGAGCAGGCGCCCTGAATGCCCAAGACGTGGCCGAGGCCACGGGCCAGGATGCCCAGCTGTCCCAGGTCCTCAAATGGACACAGGAGGGCTTGCCGGACAAGGTCACAGAGGCCGGGTTCACCCCGTTCTTCACACGGCGCGACGAAATCTCAACCCTTAAGGGGTGCCTCCTGTGGGGAGACAGAGTGGTCATTCCCTCTGCATTGAGGCCTTATGCTTTGGAGAAACTCCATGAGCCTCATCAGGGCGTGGTCAAAACCAAAGCAATGGCCCGCGCGCTAGTGTGGTGGCCGGGGCTGACCAAGGAAATTGAGCGCCTAGTAGCCAACTGCCCTAAGTGCGTCCAGAACAAGCCGTTAGGGCCACTGACGCCCTACCAGCCGTGGCCTCAAGCCGGGCCGTGGGAACGGATCCATGTAGACTTCCTGGGTCCTTTTGAGGGGAAGCACCACGTGTTTGTACTATACGACGCGGGGAGTAACTGGATCGACGCGTGGGCAGTGCCTGGCCCTTCCACGCAAGCTGCCCTAATGGGGCTGAAGCAAAGCTTCGCAGTCAGAGGACTACCAGACGTCGTCATTTCAGACAATGGCCGAGCGTTTACGTCCCGGGACTTTGCAGCCTGGCTGCAGGAACGGGGGGTGCGCCATGTGCGCCCCGCCCCATATTGTGCCTTTAGCAATGGACCCGCCGAAAGGGCAGTCCGGACCGTTAAGCAACTGCTGAAGCGGTTCAGCGAAGGGCAGATCCAGGAACGCCTCACGAAGGCGCTGGAATCGCACCGTCACACCACTGGTGCAGACGGGCGTACACCGGCGCAGAAAGTCCAAGAAAAAGTGCCCCAGACGGTGCTCGACAAACTGCGCCCCCGCCCTGACCGGCCGGCCCTGCCGCCGGGCTGGGGCACGGCATCAGGCGCCCCTGGCGCCGCGCCGCGCGCTGCCCCTGCCACCGGGGCCCCAAAGGGGCACGGCCGGCAGGGCAGCCAGGCTACAGAGCCGCCTTGCCAAGCGCACGGAAAAAAATTACTTAGCTAACCTAGCTAATATTCACTAGCAAGACAGTATTAGCTGCACCGCTAAGACTTTTATCAATGCAGCTAAGATTTAGCGTTTCTGCTAAGTTTATTTAGCTGCCGTGCAAAGCTATTTACCAAAGCGGTTTGCAATTCAGCCGCCAAGATTTAGCCATCATGCTAAATTTCGTTAGCTACCGCTGGTGGATAAGCGTCGAGGAAAGTGACAAGGTAATGGATGCACGAGTCTTCAGATGGCGCGGTGGCGTAGTGGTAACGAGCCCTGCACAGTACCGGAGGACACGGGTTCGAATCCAGCCGGCAGCGCAGACAAGAAATGGACTTAGGGGTGCGACCTGTGTCACGTGGCCTACTGCGATAAAGTTTTAGAATCTGTGGCTAGCTACTGGCTTAGCTAGGCAGCTAATTCGTTTCAGCTATTAAATTTAGCTGTGGTGCTAAGGTATTGGCTGTCCCTCAGGAAGCAAATCTTTTTAGCTGGAGAAGCTAATATTTAGCTGCACAGCTAATTTTTTTTTCCGTGCGGGCGCGCCCCCAAGCGGGGCCCACTCCAGGCAGATCAAAGACCTCTCGGTGGGCGACAAGGTCTGGGTTGCCAAATATGTGCTAGGCGAGCATGCAGGTTGGGAGCCGGGTCATATAGTTGCTTGCGAGGGACTCATCTATGTGGTCATGCTGCAGGACAACCGTTTGGAACGCCGCCGTCGCAACCAGCTGTGGGCGATGCAGACCCCAGGCTCGGACGAGGAGGCTCGCGCGGAGACGGAGCTCCTGTCCTCACCAGGCCAACGGCAGTCCCGGGCAGCCGACACCAGCCCAGCGGGGTCCTCATCAGCTTCGACGGCGTCGTCCTTGCCTCCACCCACTGGAAGCCAGCCAACGACGCCGCAACCGCTGCCCAGGGCCACGGACGGAGGTAGCAGCCCCGTGGTTTCCAGCTCTAGGCCAGCCTCCCAGCAGGGGCCGGCCGTGCAGCCCAGCGAGGAACCACGGGCGGAGCTGGAGTTGCTCCGTCAGCTCTACTTCGAGGCCAAGGCGCAGTTGGAAGCAACGCGCGCGTGGCTGCCCCCAAGCCCCGGCCCAGAGCCTCCACGCGCGCTAGTCGACCGGGCCACGTCGCCCCTACCGGGGCCCCAGGTGGTACACCAGGCTACTTCACCCGTGCGGGAGGTCACGCCCAGGGTGAGTACTGGTCCTGCCAGGCCCCAGCCATGGTCGGCTCCCCCGCAAGCTCAAGCAGCAGGGACAGCCACATGCCCTCAAAGGGCCCAAGTGCACTCAGCCCCCCCGAGGGCGCAAGACTTTGAAGAGCAGCACGAGGACGGTTGGTGGGGCAACCCTAGCGGCACTAGGCGCCCCAGAGCTACCAACTGGCCAGCCACGCCCCTAGCCACGCCCAGCACGTCGGGTCTGGCGCCCCCAGTGTGCGACCTCCGGGAGAAGTTGAGGAGGGGCTCGGCGGAGTCCTCGCCGGACGAAAACCAGCACCAGGGGCCGGTCAAGAAGTCCAGGCAGGAAATGACAGAGCGGGAGAAGAAAACCGACAACTGGGAGCGGAAGATGCGCCGGGAGGCCAAGGCGTGGGCTAACCCCGCGCTGCTCGACCAACAGCCACAGGCAGCTGCCAGTGTGGCCCCGAAGCCGCCGCAGGCAGCGCCCAGCCAGGCTACAGGAGTGCCAGCCCGGCAGCCGCCGGCGCAGCCACTGAGGCGGCACTCGCTGCCACCCCAAGCTAGCGCAAGTGCACCGGGTGGGACACCCCCCCTGCTGCCGCCGCCGGCTCGCGGCGCGATCCGCGGGGGCCGCGGCCAAGCTAGGGGACAGAGCCGTGGACCAGGGCGCGGCCGAGGACGCGGCCGTGGTGGTGCAGGGTCGTCAGCCAGGCAGCCCGCCGCCACGGCGCACTTCGTGCCAGCCGGGGCAGAGACCCACAGGCCACCGCAGCGACAGCCGGCGAGGCCTGCGCGCCCTCAAGGGGCAGTAAATGAGGGAGCAGGGCCAAGCGCAGCCCCACAAGAGGGGCGGCCGGTCCGAAAGAAAATGCCGAACCCTAAATATGTGCAATACATGTAATCGCTGGAAGAAGCTCAGGCCGACTTTACTGCCTGGCTGCAGCAGCAGCGGTCAGGCAATCAGTCCCAAAATGCCCCGCAGCAGGGCTGGGAGCAGCCCAGGAGAGAAGAAAATCCTGCCCCGCAGCCGGGCACGTCCTCCTCGCAGGGGGGGGGGGGGGGAAGGCGCCAGCCGCCAGCAGTACTGGGAAAAGCTCCAAGGCCACTATTTGGATTATCACATGGACGAGACCGGAGAATATGACCGGGAGTCGGACTTAGGCTGCTAGGAGGGTGGATTTAGCATTTGAAGGGTATACCAAATGTCAATTGTAGTACCGCTCTTGTTAATTTTTGACAATCTTTTCACCTCTCTAGCCAGCAGAATTCTAAGCTGCCCATAACGGGCCAAAATAATGGCTCTTGCCCTTTAAGGGCCTAACTGGGAATTGATGAACCCTCAACGGAAAGTTGTATGATTATTAAATGACCATTTAGCTACTTAGCTTATAAAATGTATCTTTTTTATGATTCTACACGATGTAAAGTGTTATGTTTTTTGTATTCAATAAACCAGTCACCAGTGTGTTATCTTGGGGGGAGGAGTGTAGTGTCCGTCAAACTAGAATCGTTGTTGGCCCAAAGTTGGCACCATAATCTACTGTCAGAACCACTAGCGCCACTGGCGGCTATACCGGAAACTACACCCTCGCTCCTCCAGGGCAGCCCGCTGGCTGACACTTGCAATCCGGACTCGGCTACGGTTACTTGTGTTTCCTTATCTCCCCGACTATTGAACCACATCCAGTAACATCATCAGGACATAACAGTACTATTAACAATGATTGCAAAATCGAGCAAGTTAAGATAATGATAAGGATGGAAAGACTGCAATTTGAATTTCGCTCGAAAAAACCCAAACTGGTTGCAATTTGGAAGGTGCAAAGCAATGGCACATTCTAACGATGCATGCAGATAAAAAATTAGACTAAATATATTCCCAAGACTCACGTTTTTCGGCCAAAAGTCAGCTTAAGCGCCGGAGCTCCACAGTACGTCCTTCATGTTGATTGTCGCGCGCGAACAGTTTAAGTAACATTCGGAACGAAGCTGCTATCTACACCAACTCCTCATAACACCAAAGAGAAAAGCCGAACAAGCCAAGAACGCGGCGATAGTTTTGCATCCCACTACGCTTTCCGATGAGCCGCACCCACGCGTCCGGCCGCGAGATGCTTTTGGGAGCGCAAAGATGCTATTTGCAAAATGTACCATTTTGCGTCAAAAAATCGTAGCCACGCCTATAACGCGATGCTCTTTACGGACACTGAAATGGGTGTTATGTACAGTACCTGAGCACCGGTCAAGCCGAGGCCCAGGGCCGCCATGCCCTCGTCCATGGACATAGACCTCGCCATGGGAGGGTCTTCTGCAACCCCAGTCAACTCTCATACCAAGGCACCGTCGCTAGGTGGCTCGTGACGTCACATAGTCGGCCGCGCGTATTGCCAACTAACGGCGACAAATTACCCTAACAATTCGGCCAGTCCGTTCTTTTGTGACTTTTGGGGACAGAATGTTGGCGAAATTTTCAAAACACTAGCAGACGAGAGACGAGTATCTGGTTGCTGGAGCCGGGTTGTGGTTGATTGATATTGGGTGCGAATATGGAGATAGTACTAAATTAAATTACTCGGAAAATGGGTGCTAAAAAGAAATGGTGCTGCGTCCCAGGCTGCTCAGTATTTGCATTGTCGGGGGATGGAAGAACTGTATTCCACTTTCCAAAAAATCCTGTTTGGTACGTGTGTTAACCTTTTTCGTTACCATATATTCTTTGTTCTATTATGTTAAATGCTATGACTGTCTTGCCTGTTGTTATCACAGTCGAAGACAGTGGATCAGGAACGTTGGCAATGCAAAGCTTCTTTCAACTGACATGAAAACTATAATGACTACAAGATTTGTCTGCCCAAACCATTTCCGTCCGGAAATGTTTTGGGACAAGTTTCATTACCGTTTGCGGGTCAACGCGTAAGTACTCTGTAGTATTAAAGGTGAATTCATCAATTCTGTATGTAAACAATGAGGAATTATTAGCATGGTATCCTTTTAGGTATCCAACTATCTTTCAGGCGGGCCACCAACCCCTAAGTGAGCTGCAGATGGCAGGATGGGATTTCACTCATGGCAAGTCTAGATTCCTATGCATTTGTTTGTGGAAAAGAGCTACACCCTGATTGTCCTTTCAAAATATTTATTATCTCCTCTTTATGTAGGAAATTTAACTGACAGAGAGAGGACAGTGGGAGACAACAACATTCTGGAACCACCAGTTGTTCCTATTATTCCTGCAGGTAAGTTATGTTATGCCTTAGTTAAAACATTTTTTCTATAACTGTAATGACTACAGTTATGAACCAATAATAATACTGAACTAACTGTTTCTAGGCTCTAAGAGGACTCTTCAGAATAGTTCCGACTGTGATGACTGTGATGATCTTGAATGTGATGAGAGCAAGCGGCCCAAACTGGATTTACCATCAACACCAACCAGTCCTTCAAGTCGTCGTAAGTTTTGCTTATAAAATTGCTCTCATGTGCAGGGCATTAATAAAATTCATTGAAACATGTTATGGCCTTTACAGGTTCTTCTGAGTCTACTGGTGCAAGGGTGCGGTCCAGTGCTCCCGTCAGAATGTCGATCCAGGGTATAGCTGAGAGAGCCGGAGTGCAAGGGAAGTTGTCCTCTCCGGAGAGGAAGCTTGCGAGGGCTGCCCAAGACTATCGACAAATGGACCACCGGTTCAGAAGACGACTCACAGTTTCCCAACGTCGGAATGGGGACCTCTCCAAGTTGGCTAAAAAGGGGTTTGTTGACATGGTGGATGAGCTCTCAATTAGTGTGACGACTAAAAATATTGTGAAAGCTGAAATGCGAAATTTTAAAAAGAAGCTCAATGGAAGAACTTGGACCACTACTGACAAATTGTTCGCCCTTTCAATATTCAAAAGGAGCACTCGTGCCTATAGATTTATGCGCCAGTATATTATGCTCCCCTCTGAAAGTACTCTTAAAGCAATGTTGCAAAGAGTACCTATTGAGCCTGGTATTTCCAATGTCTTTATTTCATTAATCAAAGATAAAGTCAAGAAAATGTCACCTACTGAGAAAATTTGTGTGGCAGCATTTGATGAAATATTTCTCCGAGGAAATTTATACTTCAGTCAAAGGCTAAACATTGTTGATGGATATGAGGATTATGGGCACAGAGGGCGAACAAACAGAATTGCTGACCATGCTTTAATATTTATGGCACAGGGCCTTGATTCAAAATGGGTATTGCCAGTGGCATACTTTTTAGTGAGCAAAACATGTCCATCTGCCATGTTAAAAAATCTTATCAAAGATGTGATCACTGCTCTTGTTTCCGCTGGTCTTACTGTTGTGGGCACTGTTTCAGATCAGGGATCCAACAACAGGGGAGCAATCACAGAATTGCGAAGGGAAAGTGGTGACGATATAATGTATACTGTTGGTCAAAGTAGGCTTATTCACAAATGGGACATGCCTCATATCTTAAAAAATGTTAGAAATAACCTGCTGACTAGTGATCTCGAGTTTGAGCCAGGCAAGGTTGCTAAATGGCGCCATTTAATTGAATTCTTCAAGTTGGATGAAACTTTGTACAAAATGTCTCAACTGACCTACAAGCACTTGAATCCGAGTGGTAGAGACAAGATGAGAGTGCCTTTGGCTGCCCAAGTGCTCAGTTCTAGTGTAGGAAATGCCATCAAGACATTTCATCAGCTGAGTGGTGCATCCAGACTAGGGCATTGTCTGCTATTTGCTGAACTGTGTCTTGAAGTTGACAAATTCTTTGACCTATGCAATGGACCCAGAAATGGAGAAAAGGTGAAGGAATATCGTGTGAATGTCACTGCAACATCACCCCATCATACAATGTGGGGTAGTATTATCTCATCGTTACAGAAATGGACCTTCATTAGGAAAAGTGATGGCAGCAGGCATATACCTCCTTGCATTAAAGGATGGATTGAAAACATCAAGAGCTTTCGAATTTTGTGGTGCAAAGTGGAGACTGCTGGTATGGACACTTTAAAACTTCGACATGTCAACCAAGATCCTGTTGAAAATTTGTTTTGCTTGATACGCCAGTGTGGTGGCAGTGCAACTGACATTACAGGTAAACAGTTTGTTGCGGCTCTTAAAACATGCCTCATAACTCGCTTTGCCAGTCCTGTGAAAGACAAAAATTGTTTGGATGACGAGTCCTACTTTGTCAACGATTTGCAGCCCTTATTATGTCAAGTATCTGATGAAGATCAGCAAGAGCCAGCAGAATGTCTGATAAGAGGTGACCAACCTGGCTTCAGTCAAGAAGCTTCCTCAGATGATTCTTTGGAGCGTCAGGGACCTACTAAGATTTGGGCATCTATAATGTCCACTTTGTCCAAAGACATCAAATGCCTCACTTGCCAGTCGCTGCTGACATCTTCTGAAGCAAGTCAAGACACTCTTTTTGCCCAATCCTCATCATTAGACTTATTTCCAACGAGAAATTTGGTGACCTGCTTCATGGCAGCCCAAAAGTTGTTTGAAAATCAATTCAAACAAATTCTTCACAAAAGTAAGGTTCTTAATGTGGTGGTAGAGGCTTGTGATTCAGCCATAACTTGGACATCTCTGCTTTGTCCTGAGCATCAAAATGATCCAGTGAAAGAACTTCTCTCCAAGAAGATAGCTGAGCAATTAATCAAGCTGAAAGTGGAGTTTTGCAATGCTAAGTTTAAGGAAAAAGTTGTCAGAAGAACACGACAAGCTGACAGCAAAAATCCTGATGGACTAAGAAATTCTGAGAACAGTGCAGAGCTCCCAAACAGTGATGTTCAGCTCCTTCTTGGGAGTATGCCAGGTTGCTCTTTTTTTTTTTTTTCTTTCTTTGTTGCGGTGAGGTTTATGGTAGTCTATTAGCAGTCTTGATGGGGAGGTCCAATGATCATTAATACGTATCTTTTTTCATCCGCACTCTATTTCTATTTCTGTGCATGCCATAATATGCCACCAGATCAACAATATTACATTTTTAAAAATCCACCTCTCACAATAAGTGGTTTATGTATGAAGTCATAACTTTTTCTGGTGAAAATGTACCTCTGCAAGGAAGTTACCCGATTGTTCCCCATTGTTTGATGGGGTGATGTTGCATTGACATTCACATGATATTCCTTCACCTTTTTTCCATTTCTGGGTCCATTGCGTAGGTCAAAGAATTCGTCAACTTCATGATGCAGTTCAGCAAATGGCAGGCAATGCCCTAGTCTGGATGCACCACTCAGCAGATGAAATGTCTTGATGGCATTTCCTACACCAGAACTGAGCACTTGGGTAGGGGTAGTTACAATCATGCATTTTTTCATATTTTTTTTCTTCATTAGTAGGCTTATTTTTTGTACAAGTTGGAACAGGAGTCAACTTCTCCAACCAATTATATGTTTTCATTGCAGCCATCTTTTCCAGGATTGTAAGTGGGTGCATGTGGAAGCGCTGCCGACTGGAATTCCTCTCTCACCATGTCCATTGGAATGCCAAAAATGGAGTCTCATTAGATAAGTTAATGCATTCATCATCAGTATTTATCATAATGATTGTATACAACCCTGCCTTGAAAATTCCATATTTTCATTTACCAATGCCACTTCTCTTTTAATTGAACTGTAGATATGTTTTTGATTATAATGCAACAAATATAATAATATTGTTTTGCTTTCTATGACTATCATTATTGTCAGAAGTCTTGTAAAAATTAAAAACCTCATAGCTTTCTTAATTTTTTTTTCTTTTGTTTCAGGACCTCCGCCAACACCTCAAAGGCCGGATTTGGCAGGTTTGAGTACTCCAAGGCCCCAAAGACTGGTTGAGGGAGCAGGACATTCCATAAATACTGCCCAAAGGCTGGAAAGATTTCCTGTCTTTGCCACTCCAAGACTGCCCCAAACCCCTCGAAGACAGTTAGGACAGTCGGTAGTGCAATTGCCTCCAACTCCTGGTCCAAGCATCGAGGCCTTCCCTCCTGCTCAAGTATGACACTAATTAATGTAATTTTTTTAATTCAATCATTATTTTTTCTCTTTCATTAATTTTTGATCTTGTTTTCATTCTCAGCTTACTCCAGCTAGACAGACAGGGTTCACACCGGTCAGGGAAATCAGGGAAGTCAGGGAAAAGTCAGGGAATAAAAAAGGGGCACTGGAAGTCAGGGAAAGTCAGGGAAAATCACAACCAGGTCAGGGAAAATTCGAAAAGTATGAATTTTATGCCGCACGGTTGTAAGCTCCAAGCGTTTTGCTCTGGGAATGAATATTATCGTTTCTACTGCAAAACATACTTTACTTACGCATTTATACCTCCTAAATTCTTACATACGACGTTAGACCTACGCTTATTTTTTCAAACGGCGAATTTTTATGAGTTCCGGGTGTCAAAATGACTGAAATGGTGTGAAAACTCTTGGGTTCAAGTTTGGAATTCGTACGACCACTCTAAGCCGTGCCCCAAGGGATTTCATTTTAACATGGGGCTCTTATGGAGAAAAGTCGCAAAAAGAACTAAAACGGGTTTTTTTGAAACTTTTCGCTTCTGCATGCACTCAATTTCAAAACCAAGCACATTATCGTCATCTACGCCCAAAAACGCATTCAAAGGTGTATCGGATGCAATTTTTTTTCTTCCGCAACCTCGTTTTCAATGAACGCCAAAACCCCACAAAACCGCCTTATAGCCGGGTTTGAAAACAAGATCCCGGGCTAGAAAAATCGCAACCGATGCATCGTTAGATGCGTTTTCGGGCGTAGATCACGATAATGTGCTTGGTTTTGAAATTAAGTGCATCCAAAAGCGAGTAATTCCCAAAAAACCCGTTTTGGTCTTTTTTTGTGACTTTTCTCCATAAGAGCCCAATGTTAAAATGAAATCCCTTGGGGCACGGCTTAGAGTGGTCGTACGAATTCCAAACTTGAACCCAAGAGTTTTCACACCATTTCAGTCATTTTGACACCCGGAACTCATAAAAATTCGCCGTTTGAAAAAATAAGCGTAGGTCTAATACGACGTATTGAACCTATTCCAAAATGCGCATAGAACTGTGAAAAAGTTAGGAAAAATCGGAAATTTTGGCCCTGGAAATCAGGGAAAAGTCAGGGAAAACGGAAAGGGGAAACCGGTGTGAACCCTGACAGAAGATATTAAGTGCTTGGCAAGCAGCGTCGCCGTCTCCAGCACCATCACCTGCACAGCCAGCACAAGCACAATCTGTCCAGGCTCAGCCAGCCAACGTTCAAAGCCTGTGGAATGCAAACAAAGTAAGGTTTTTTACCACGTTATGTTAATACACATTAACGAGCTGTTTGATTTACATTAAGGCTTTGTTTTTCAGCTGGATACATTAACCGTCCCTCAGCTAAAGGAGTATCTTAAAGGGCAGAAGCTTCGAGTAGGGGGTAACAAGCCTGACCTCATTCTCCGAATTCAGAATTATCTCCGTGATTTCACTTGTCAAGTGTAATAATGTATTTATCTTCTGTTATTTACTAATGTTAACTACTTGTATTAATTGTTATCATTTTTGACTTTGGGCTGACTAATTTCTAATATGTACATTAATTGTTATATTTATTGACTTGGTCGATTATACTTTGGTGAAAATGTGATCTATGCAGTCTTGCTGATTTAAACAGCTTCCTGTTTCCCACCCATTATTTGTTATGACGCTTCTGCCAACATTCCGCCACTAAAGAACTGGCCGGCCACCCTCGGTGATATTTATTGCCGTCAGGTTGGCAATAGGCGAAGCCGACCCTGTGACGTCACAGCTCACTAGCGCCAGCGGCCACTCAACACAAGTTGACCAGGGTTGGTCTTCTGTAGGAGGTTCGTTCACCTCCTGCAACACAAATCAAACGGATTTTATTGGTAAAAAAAGCGCAACACCCTCGCTGCGTCTGTATCTTGAAATGTTTCCGGGAACCTCGGAAGGAATCCAATCCTAACCGATCGAGTTTACGATAATCTAAACCAAATTTCAACTTTTCTAAGGGTAAATTCAGGTAGAAGCACAAAAGTCCTGACCCGAATTTTCTTACTGCAGATAGGATAAACTTCCTGTAGCGTAAAATGAATCGTAACAAGTGTGAATCGAGCAGTAGAGAATTCGAGATTTCGTGATAAACCGCGGCGGCGCGCCTCGTAGGCTGGCGAACCATCTCTTGCGTAACAAATCTAGCGCCCCCTTCGACTCATCGTTATTAACCGTTGTGCAATTTGAACAAACTAGTACAGTACACGACTTTACAATACGCACTCACCGCAGAGGAAAACACCCCGTCAAAAAATTCTAAGAACTGTTCTAAAGACATCATTTTTAAGGAGCCCTACGAGACCAGTTTCACGCGGCGCGGCAGGCTCTACGGATCGTCCCGTCCGGGCTCAGTCACAGCCAGGCACACACTGACGGGCTCCAACCGTTTCTCCTTATAGCAACTGGAAAACTATTTCGACATGCGAACAATCTCCTTACAACAGCAAAGGCCGCGGCGAATTCAACTACTCGAAATCACTTACCGGCATTCGATATTCTTTAAAGAAAGAACGTCGCCTTTTGAGGTGTCTCTCTAGAAACTCAAAGAGCTCTAAGTCAAAGTACCAATCGGCCATCTTGGTCCGCAACGCTTTTTCGGTGACGCTTGAGGGGGGGGGGGCGAGAACGCGGCTCCAAGTAGGCGTGCCGACACTGACTCAAAGCACACTGCAGCCACTACTATTAACAACAAATGTGGCCAACACGAATAAGTATGCTTGCAGTTAGGAGTCGCTTCACGATTTTATTAGCAAAGCCGCGCCGAGCACGCTACGCAACTCGTTGTCGCTAACGGGGAGGCCATGTGGCACTGCAATCGAAAAGTTACCTTAGAAATGGGAATCGCGGCAGTTTTTTTCTGTGTATCAAGTACTAAGTCACCACGGGTGGACCGCTGGACCGCGTCGCTCTAAATGCCGTGAGGAGTCGCTTCGCCATTCTATAGACCATTCTAGTCGTGGCCGAGTGAAGAACAAGAAGAATCACAAAAGTGATTTTTTTTGCACTTTTACTTCAAATATTCAAGTCCCTTTTCTTGGTAGAAGTTAATGAAAATATTTTCCAGTAAATGCAACATATTTGAAGCGAATATATGCTCTTTAAATGTCCTAAATGGACTGTTTTGTGATTCTTTTTGTTCTTCACCAAGCCACGACTAGAATGGTCTATTAGCAGGCAGCGACCAGCCGCGGAGAATACCCCCGAGTTCCCTTCCAGTCACCGCTCCAGCTTACACCGGGCAGCGTCCCAATTAATCTCTGCTTGCTACTTACAACCCTTTCACGCGGCGGGACGAGGACATCTCGCATTTTGGGACTGGGGCAACGCAACTGGGAAAAGCAGCGCATGCGGGGTTTGGTCGGCAAACCCTGTCATGCAATGCACTAGAAGGCTGGCCCAGGGAGAATCTCGGTTTGTCAACGCCCTCATCCAGCAGACGAACTCAATGCAAAATGAAATTACCTATTTGCAGATAACTTATTTCGCGCGGCCGCTGCGCGGCCGGACCCGGCCAACCCCTACCGACCCCTATCTACAGCCGAGTGTCCTCAATTGATTTGTTAATAACATGGTAGGTTTACGCCAGACCGTGTCTTGTCGTAACAGGCTTCGCGATGCTGCGCCAGTTACGACAATCCACGCCTGGCGTTAAACCTACCTTGGCCTGCGGCGCTTCCCTGCTTGCCTTCGGCAAGCTGTCTCAAGCATTTTTGAGGCATTGAGCAATGCACCACGTGAAATCTGCAATAAAATTTTTTAGTCGGTCGATCCCCTTTGTTTCAAGATCCTGATTCGGCAAACTGATGAAGTCGGGCTCCTAGACCCCCCTTCCGACCCCTCTTTGAAAAGGTCTTGCCGAGACCTTTCGAAATCCGCAATAAAATTTTTTAGTCGGTCGATCCCCTTTTTTCAAGATCCTGATTCGGCAAACTGATGAAGTCGGGCTCCTAGACCCCCCTTCCGACCCCTCTTTGAAAAGGTCTTGCCGAGACCTATCGAAATCTGCAATAAAATTTTTAGTCGGTCGACCCCCTTTTTTTCAAGATGAAGGGTTGAAATTGATTATGTTAGTAAATTCGGGCCGAGGTAGCCAATTCGCAGTTAAAAGTTTGGTCAGGGGTTGAAATTGATTTCATCTTCGTCATCAGGAACTTCAAAAACATAAGGAACCATGTAAAAATGTCTCTAAAATATAAAGTCACTAAAAAATTGCACTTTTTCTGCCGTTTTTTTAGTGTTTTTTCGTTAGTACGACTGAATGGAATGAGATAGAAAGCTGAATTTTTGCGTGTGGTGAGCCAAGGATATACCTAACAACCCTGCAAAATCTCGTCTCGATCGGTCGAGCCGTTTGGGAGGAGTGGTGCGGACACACAGACAGACAGACAGACAGAAAAAGTTTTTCAACCCCCAGTGAAGTAACTGGCTTCGCTAATCGCTCAGCCAACAAATGTTCAATTAGAACACATTCGTACAGGGTGGATGGGCCGTCGGCGTACACTTACTACTTGGGATTCCATGGGTCCTGCTTCTGTCTGCACGGAGTCCGCGGGACTTTGGAGGGAAGAAAAGCGCAGGCGCGAGAGAGAGAAGGAGGGCGCGTGCGTAGTGGGGGAAAGGCGATTCTATTAGCAAAAAGGGAACGATGGCAAACTTAAATCTCTGCCCTTTTGAACAAATCACTGTGTCCGTGACTGCGGCTACTAAACCACAATTACTCGTACGAGAGCGAATAAATGGGGTTTCTTATTCCAGCGCGGAATTCCCCGCTTCGGGCGGGAGAATGGAGGGCAGGCCACTCACCATCTTTCCCTCTTTTGCATTCCGCAAAGCTGTCGCAATGAGCCGCAGCCAGTCTTCATCTTTGACGCCGCGAGATGCCCCAAGAAGGACTCGTGCCATCGCCTCGTCACGCCGATCGCGTCTCGGTGACAATTTCCCTCGTCTTCGTGACGAAACTCTGCACTCACCCCGAGATCCAGTCACTTTACTACTCGCGCCCCAACGAAATCCGAAAAGCATCAATGGTGGGACACAGGGGATGCGCGATAAAGCCAATGAACCAAGACATTCCGTGCACTGACTGAGAACCTCGGGTCTTGCGACGTCTTTCGACGCCGGGTAACCGCGGAAAAATGAAATATGTTATTTACATTATACCATTTTGCGCGGCCGCTTCGCGGCCGTGCCCCGGCCAAGAGCCCCCAGTGCATGCACATAGCAGAGTATCCTCGATAAATTGTTAATAACAAATGTTCAAATTGAACAAAATATGACAAATAGAAGAAGAAGAAAGGCAACGACGAAAGGCAATTAGAATTGATGCAACAACGGGACGAAAATCGTAAAAACAGCATATAACACGAAATATTCCAAATGACGGACCGCCTTCCATTGTAAGTAACAAATGTTCTAATTGAACACATTCATACACTTAGAAAAAGTGCATTGAGACACGTTTAATAGAACGCAAAAAACAAACAAAACTTCTTTCACGGCAAAAAGTAAAAAAACAACGCGCGCATTAATTTGAAAATGCCTACATAATACTAAATAAATATTCATTTTTAACATATTTTTTTGCAGAATTTGAAATTTGAACCAAGTGCAGTTTTCTGTTAATAGAAGGAAACCGAAAATGGGCGGTCAGGTACCTATCAGGCTGAAAATCAGCCGGGCAGCGGTTTCTTTTAAGCCGCAGGTCAGGATAACCTAACCTAACCTAACCCTTAAGGCAAAATAATAAATCTATGTACCCTGGGTTGTCATCATCATCTTCTTCAGTGTCACTCTTGAACAGATCCATGGAAAACGAAAGAGTAGGTTCCGTGGTCAGTCTTCACTTTAAATAAAAACTTACGGGTGTCCAGGACATCCTTGAAATTCCTTTCCAATGGGGATCCAACTCCTCGGGGCAAAATGACAACCTTCAGCAACATTGTATCCTAAAGACAGAAGAATAATGCAATGAAAGAAAATTAAAAATAAAAATAAAAGGAGCTCTTGACATGACACAGAAATTAAAGCCTATGTAGAGACTGACCTTTATTAAACCCCCAATGGAACACTTTCGGTCCTACAATAACAAATTGACCAGCTCGTTGCTCAAACTGCAACAACAATTCCATATATCAGAGCAAAGACAAAAAATACAGTTTTTATATTTTTACCTCTCTGGCCCTTAAGATTACCTTTTGGACGGGAATCCCCCGCAAATACCTGTTTGTTGGTGAAGGAAATGCAACCTTGTGGCACCAAATTTGTCTGCACTCATAGTTTGGAACGAGTTTTGCGTACACTCCACAAACTTTGTTGAAGAGTGATGATTTGATCGTATACCTAAAAAAATAAGGTCATATTTATGGCTCGAAAAAAAAAAAGGAAACAATGAACTTGAGCAAATTCCAGTACCATATCTTTGGTGCTCCAGTATGCACATAGATGATTGAATATAGATTCATCTCTTCTGTGTGCATAAAAAAAGGAGAGCCCATTTCTGCCACAAAAAGTGACGGAATTGTTGAGCCATGAATCTCATAATCCAATTTCCTCATGCAGGTGTTATAATAATCGGGCAGTTTTGACAAGTTCCACTCCTAATAAACAAATAAAATTTGAGACATTAAAAGATTTTTAATAGGATGCCTGAACAATTAATCGGAGAATTACCTTCAACGAGGAACTGAAGAGGGTGCCCTCATCTACATCAGTACAATACTGGACATCTTGGAAAGCTGACGACCATTCTGTCTGAGACACTGAGTCCAGACTTTCCAATAACTGAATTCGTTCACTGTCAGGTATTCTGAAAATTGTTAAATAGTTGCATTAAGATCAGTTGTAATAAGTTTCTGAGATTGTTTTTCAGAAAAACAAGCTGTTCTTAAATGTACTGACAACATGCTTGCATTTTTTGCTTGCATGCATACGACATTCTATCACTTAAAAATGGCAACATACTTCTTCTTCCTCTGAACCCAGTTTCTAACAACTATTGGTTGTTTTCCTGGGGTAACTTCTCCATCAGATCCTTTAATGGTGTAAAGACTCGGTGTAATTTTCCAGTTGAGGACTCTATCCAAATCGGGAGCATCAAGATGCTGCCATTTAGGGGGTGGTTTTATCTGTTAACAAAAAACGTTTCCATTTTACATCAAGGGCTTTCAAATTAATTTCAAAAGGGCTTGTCCTTGTACCTTAGTGCCAGGGAAAATAATTAAACTTTCACCACAATAAATATAAAACTTACACGGACAGCTCCATTTGCCTCAACAAGGTGAAGAATGGATGACACATACAAATTGAAGTCTTTAAATTCGGACCATGAAGGTTCTAGAGGCTCCTGAAAAAAATAATGTTTTGAAACATTTTTTATAAGGTGTGAAGCCGAAGAGTAAGCTTAGATGATTTAAGTCAAAGTTCAGTTTTTCATCAACACTAAATCATTATCTTGTCCATAGGCTGGTTCGTATCTTACAAGTTTTAATAAAACAACATGGGCCAAAAATAAACAAACTGCACCTAGGTTAGGTAAGGTCGCTCACTAATAAAAGGACAATTTTTTAGAAAAGTTTCATAATCAAAAATAAAACTATGTGGTCAAACGGAAAGGTCACAGCTCGTCTGTAAACGGTTAAAAACATTGTAGGACAAAGAAAAACGACTTACCATTCTACAAGCTGATCACTGAAACAACAGGCACAACAATAGGGTACTTTATTGGATCTGAAACCAGAATAAGAAGATCGAAAACAAGTCCTCAACATCCGTCCCCTCGCTTCCAAGATGTTTATAAAACATCCAAGATGTTTATAAAACATCCAAGATGTTTATAAAACATCCAAGATGTTTATAAAACATCCAAGATGTTCATGAACCATCCAAGATATTTATTGAACATCCTCGATGTTTATAAAACATCCAAGATGTTTATAAAACATCCAAGATGTTTATAAAACATCCAAGATGTTTATAAAACATCCAAGATGTTTATAAAACATCCAAGATGTTTATAAAACATCCAAGATGTTTATAAAACATCCAAGATGTTTATAAAACATCCAAGATGTTTATAAAACATCCAAGATGTTTATAAAACATCCAAGATGTTTATAAAACATCCAAGATGTTTATAAAACATCCAAGATGTTTATAAAATATCCAAGATGTTTATAAAACCTAGCTTACGTTAACGTCAGTGGTGGAGGAAATTGCCGAGAAAAAAACTTGAGAAAATACAGAACGCAATTCAATATAAACTAAAAAACTGAAATTGTCAACGCAATCCCGAAAACAAGCCAAACACAGGGTTATAATCCGACGATGACAATGGCAACAGTGTCCAATTTTCCGTACTTCCGTGCTGCTATATTTCTCGTACTGCACTCGCAGTCACCTGTCGACCTCTCGATCCCGCAAGGCGCAGTGCAAGCCTGGTGACGCTGGTTACAACTGAATTACGTTATTCATTATTTTGATCTTTTTCTTTGCTAGTACTTGTAACAGACCAATATTTTAAATATATTACTTTACATTATTTTGATTGTTGTGCTTGGACTGAAAGGTTATTGAAAACATCATGGCTTGTCGGTTGCACATTAAGGAAGAGATTGCGGATGAAGGTTATGAGGGTCCTTTCGTCTTGGTAAATAACCGCAAATATTGGTAACAAATTAAATAAAACTGTCCTTTGCACGCGTGTTTCATCAACACGTAGCTTTAATCGGACACTGCCATTGCTACTGTTTACATAGCTGAACTTTTCTCTGCATCAAAAACAATTTTCGCTATTTCTCGTTACAGGAACTGTGTGAGGACGCTCCAGAGGATAATGCGATAGTTATTGGGGACGACATGCACAACACCGGCTTGTCTGTGGTAAGGATTGTTAATTTTATGGATTTTGTGGTTAGGTTGTAGTTGTTGGGTTCTAGCAGATGATTCCAAATATGTTTTTTTCTTTTCCTTTCCTCTCTCCAGCAACCTTCAAATGACAAGGACGCACCAGACGAAGCAAATGATGTTGTTGAAACCCGGACAAAATCTAGCCTTGAAGGGAAAACACCTCATGGAACCGTTACAAAATTGAAGCGTGGTCGGAAGCCACAACCCAAAGCTGTAAAAGGTAAGCAATATGCATTTACTGAGTTACATGATCAGATAAGATGCTTGTCTTGATATCTTGTCACACTCACAATTGTCACATGGCGAATGGACAGGAGGGGTCTGATTTCGTCCTCACATGTTTGCAAGTGGTGGATACCACCAAAACCGACACAGGCTGATGCATAGGTTTTTTAGGTTCTGGCACCTACTCCCCATCATGGACGAGAGCTCTAGGGCAGAGGACCTGTCAAAGCCAAAGGACATGCAAAGCTCCTCAAACTTGTCCGGGTTTTTCAGCAACTCTTTCAGAAACAAAGCCGACCATACACGGGTCAGGATGCCGTTCAATTTGGAACTGTTTCGGACAATTGGGTTTCCAAGGACCCATTCTACCAGCATTTCCCCTGTAGGCCAATTTTTTTCAGAATGCGTGCATCGGGATGGTTCTCAAAATCACGGGCGATCTGCAAACAGAGAGGGATGTCACACCTTTTTAATGCAAAAGAGAATTCTTTCTTCACGGCTTTCATGTCAACACTCAGTTGACATGACTAGAACTTACCATCTTGTCGACATTCCTCGTATTACTGCTGTTTTCATCTTCTCGATACTGCGAGTCCAGTATAAGTGGCTTACTCATTCCCTCGGAGATCGATAGGTACAGCAGGGCGAGGGGATTTTGCAGTGAAAAGTCTGTCTCAAAGAGTTCCGCCTCTGTCACAAAGAGTTCTGCATCACGGATTGACATCGAACCTGGTCAGAACAATGTTTTGACATTCAAACACCAAACTGGAATGATGAGGGCAGGATATTATTTTGAAAGACACACATGTATAGGGGTGGCAACAGACCTGCTGATGATGCCGCGGCAATGGGGGATAATCTCATGGAGTGGTCTTTGATCATCAGGCTTTTTACTTCATCAGTTGCGGTGGCAAGCACGTCAAGAAATGCTTCTCTTTCTTCACGTGACAGCACCTCATTCACAACTGGCGCCTGAGAGACAGGTTCAGCATTCCTTCTGGCAGCACTTACAATAAATTGACTACTTGTCACAGTAAGGTGGAAAGGGTCCACTTGTCCAGAAGGGGAGTTGACCAGCTGGACGTGCCCACGTTTCAAAAGTTCCTGCAAAGAAAATGAGAAAGAGGACGGGTTTATTAATTTGTTATCTCATTTTCAGAGTGATGGGTTTGATGCACAGATGACTTTGCATCCATTACCTTACCTGCAACTCTTTCAAAAAGGGAACGATTGTGAACACAATACTATTGATACCATGAAGATCGCACTTCTTCCCGCACTGATACAGAAGGGTCAGCCTGTACACTTCTGTCAGCTCGGAGAGTTTCAAAGATGCCGTGCCCATCAGGGTTGTTAAAGTTAATTCTTTTCGTTATCAAGTTAGCGATAAGTTAATTTCTGACCCTCGTTATCGTTAACTTGATAACGATAACGGCCGTGAAAGTCTTATGAAGTTAACGATAAGTTAAACTTATCGGATTCGATAAGTTAACGTAGTTGAAAGGATCCATTAAAAACCGGGGGGGAAAATGCCAATTTCGTAATTAACGCTTTATTTCAAGGACTAGGTGTCATAATTGCACTCCTGGACGGGAAAAATCAGTTCAAAATTATATAAAATAAATTCAAAAAAATTAACAATAATTAAACGTATTGATGCATGATGAGCGTTATTATCTACTGTTACTAAAAAAAGTTAACTTATCGATCGATAAGTTAAATCGGGCTGTGTTAACGATAACTTGATAACGATAACGTTTCAGGAAAAGTTATCAAGTTAACGTTAACGATAAAATTAACTTATCGTTATCCGATTATCGCCGATAATTTTGAAATTAACTTTAACAACCCTGGTGCCCATGGATAGCGAATTGATCAGGAGTCTTGTGATGCTAGTAAATTGGTTCTGAGAGGGGTTACCTCCAACTGCTCGACTATGGCCTGTTTGGTAGAATGAACATTCTTGAGACAATTGGCTCGCCAAGTCTTCGACTGGCTGCTCCACCAGGGTCTGAAACCTTCCAACGTCATTGGACTGCAACAATATGTAGGAGTCGGCTTGAATATTTTGCCCCTTTTCATTCTTGACACTGAAGTTGGTCCTGCCAGCCCTGCCTATCATTTGAAGGTACTGAGCACATGATATAACCACACTCCCATTCCAGGGAGACCGAATAATGACACGAGTAGCAGGGAGATTAACACCGGCAGCCAAAGTAGAGGTGCAGCACAGGGCAGAGATAATGTTTGTCTTGAAAGCATCTTCTACTGACTTCCTTTCCGTCGAATGCAATTCTGCCGAGTGAAATGCAACACCTAATGATATCCCTTTCAGCAGAGAGGTGTTCACCATGCCCTTGCTTTCACTTTGGAGATGGCCAATGATCAGATCCCTCTGCCTCTGCACTTCTTCAGAGAAGTTACCTGCTCCTTGATGATTGACGTCTCTAAAACGGGAAAGGATGTAAAATTTAAATAAAAAAGTGGGTACTTTACAATGGTCTGAATCAGACTAATGATGAATTGAAGGATGATGAGACCCTGCCCCAACTCACCTTCGAAGTGACAGCATCGCTTCTGTCAGTTTTTCACACATGGACACGCAATGCTTTCGGGTGTTACAGAAAATCAAAACAGAATGTCCCTTTGAAACTGACTCAATCACGAGCTTGGCGATAACTCGATCCTCGAAGGTGTTGATGGCCTTGCACTCAAGCAGCAATCCGTCAAGTCTTTCCTGCAGAATGTCAGGACCTCTTTCGGAGAAGGCAATTGATCCCAGTCCGTCATCATTTCGCCGGATGGGAATAGCCACTCCGGACACAATGATGCTTTCACTTAGGTTTGTAGGACGCCTATTGACAAGGAATATGTCACACTTGCTGGCGACACCACATCCCAGGAAGGTGCCAGCAGTGTCCGGATTCCCAACAGTGGCAGAAAGGGCCAAAATTTTGGTAGGACCAGCCGAGAATACTGACTAGTAGGCCCTCAATCACTGCTCCCCTGCCTATGTCCTTGATCATGTGACACTCATCGACGGCCACTAATCCAATTTCTTCATTCCTCTTCCCTTCGGCGCAAAGACATTTCCAGATGACAGAACCCTTCTCAGGGGTGCAAACATACAATGTCCTCAGTGAGGATTTCCGTTTTGGAAAAGGAAAAGAACCCTTAGATCCTGCATACTCTGAGACGGTGAACCTAGGTACAGCGCTTGCCAACTGCTTCAATTCGTGTACCTTCTTGGTTACAAGTGCCACATATGGCAAAACGAGGAGGCAATCCTTTTCTTCAAGAAGCATGGCTCGGAGCATGAGTATGACTGCTTCCATGGTCTTGCCACCACTGGTTGGGGCTAGAATAAGGGCTAGAATAAGGGCATTCTTGAAGCCTCCTTCATCAGAAATGTGACTTGTGAGCATGTCACATTGCCAGGGATGCAACTGTTTAATTTTGAAGCATTCAAATAAGGCCCTCTTAACTTCAACGCCTAGGCCATAAAAGTCGTCATCAGTAACCTGTTCGAAGCAAAGATTGCAATATTAGATACAAAAGACATGTAACCTTTGGTGAAGAATAGACGATGACGGTATAAAACACTGTACGGATGTCTGCAGCGCAATGGCGGAGGACGTCCTTCTAGGTGCGCGGTCGAGGAATGCTTCCTCTGATCCACAGAACGCAATGAATCGATCTTCTTGATGAAAAGAACCACCTACTTAGGAAGGTCAGTGTTAATGTTGCGATAGGAGAATATACAAGCAGTACTGCATTTGGCAACTAAAACATGCCTTTCATGAGATCCACACCAGTCTGATCAAGAGAGTCCTGCCCACAAACAGGTGACTGGCTTTCAAACAGAGGTATTTCTTCTACGATACTGTTGTTACTAGCATTCAGGCCGTTGGAATCCATTCCAGTGTCACTCCTGTTTGCTGACAGTGGGATGGCCTCACCAATGCAGACAGGAACGTGAAGGCCAGGTTCCATAATGACTTGCACTACAGCAGAAGGTGAAAGACGGAAGACAGCTGATTGTAAGATAATTCTCATCGTAGTCGGAAACATGACTATTTTTCAGCGCCAATAATGTATGAAGCCTTACCTGGAGAGTCTTCACAGACCTTCGTGGCCTTCTTTTCGGCGTCTTCTAATTCTTCGATCAGTGTCACAAGTTGCGCCAACGCGCCTGATCCTGACCCCGAGTGAGAGGGTTCATTCGTGGGACTTTCAGGATTATAACCGCAATCTTTTATCATGAAAGAAAAGCACACAATTAATTTGACGGAGTGGGGATTGATAGCCAGCAAAGCAGATCTCAGGTTTATCACCAGAGAGCCCGTCATCGTCATACGGGACCAACGATGTATCATGCAGCGAAGATTTCTCCTGCGATAGTGCATCCTGACTGCAGCGAGTCGGAGAGTCTTCTAGCATAGATACGGCGTCCTGACTGCTGTGATTCAAAGACTCTTCTTGCACAGATACGGAGTCCTCACTGTCTGACGATAAACACCCTGCCACTGTGACTGAAACAGGGAACATTGATTGTTGTTTGTGGCCCGCCATAACCTAACCATCGCACAGCTATTGAACTCAATACGTACCGCAGACAGGATCGGCAAATAGATCATCGACGAGGTCTTCACCTTCTGCGTCATCGTCAACACCCTCGTCATCATCAGAGTCACTTTCATCCCAAAGCGAGGCGAACGAAAACCTTCTCTTACGCGTGTTGGTTGGAATCGGTGGCACGTTCACGTTCGTTGTTGCGTCGCATGCTTCTTCGTCCGACGAGATCACAATGGGAGAGTTCGAATCCATTGCTTTATGAGTACACCACGAATAACTAAACAGGTCACTTTGAATGAAAGTCCAGAACGATGGAACCTACAATTTTCACAGACAAACAATTTCTCAAAACATGGCCGGCAAGGCTGGCTGGCCACACACACAATGTTAAACTCGGAACGCTGTTGCTATAGTCCGTGGAAATAAGATGTGTTTGGGTGCTGGGAATTAATCAAAATCACGGGACTTGTATCTATTTATAGAAAAAGGGATCACAATTAAGGACATAGTGATGAGACAAGTAGGTAGCGGGTTGCAATATCTTGGGTTGGCAACCTGTACTCAAACACTTTCACTTGTTTGCAAAGAGAAGGTTTTCGGAAGGACTTTGTATTTTCACCATTCGTCGACAGCGTTTTGCGTACTCGTTGCGTAGTTCCTAACAAGAATGGTTCAGTTAAAAAAAAAGACTCCTGAAGATGAAAAAGGCTAAATAATATTAGTTGTGGACAATAGGCACGAGGCTCTCGCAAACGTGTTGAACAGCGAGAGTGCGGCGTCGTTGGCCTAACCCTCACATAACCCCACTATATTTGGCCGGGGATGTGCTCGGGTCCACGAATCTCGCTTCTTTACATAAAATTCTTTATGCCTGAGTAGAAAACAGTAGAGTTAAGTGGCCGGTCGCCATCCCCCCCAAAAAGAGGGTTTTGGGAGACACGTTTCGTTATTTAAAAGGCTGTTGGCCTGAGTACATATGTTGTAGGTGATGTGGTCTTCCCCCTGCCCCAAAACATCCAGCCAGATTTCCGAATAGCATATATGTCTTTGGACATAGGGCCAAATGATAAGAAACAGGAGGTCCAATTGGCAACCTTAAATCCTCCAACGGTTCTTCCCTTTTTGTGCCTGTTACAGGGGAAATCTTCAGACGATTCAATCGGAGAGGAAGAACAAGGGTTAAGGATGAACGCCAAAAATGTAGGCAAGCCCCGTGGAGCACCGTTCCATCGATATTCCAATCAGGAATTGAAGGTGGCATTCGACGTACTGATGGAGCACTGCAATCTTCAAACGTTGGGCCTCCTGTTTCTGCGCGCTTTAAAGAAGGTTAGTTCAGAGACACGGCAGAATGAAATGCACTTTTTTTTTTTTTTATCAACTGTGACAAAAGGGAATTTGTAACGTCATGTAACTGTATCCCTTGCCATGCAGAGGATCTTTGAAAAGGTGGGCGTGAACCGATCAACATGTGCCCTCCAGACATTTGTCCGAACTAAATTGACGAAGGCGGTTCCAGACCTGTACAAGATTAAATACAGGCATGGGCTGCAGCCTTCAGCCAAAGAACACCACTTCCTGAGGTTAGTTTCTTTCATTCGTACACTCTCATCTTTATTTTTATGCTGAAAGGTTTCAAAAACCACATTTCTTTTTTCTCGTCTTTGGCAGGGAATACATGATGAAAACTGATTGGAAACCACCGGCTCTGAAGGATTGTCTTCCCGACAAACAGAGGGAGGAGAAAGAGGCCCACAAGGACGACAATACAATGGGGAACCCGCCCTCACTGAAGGCACGTCTTCCAAATAAACAGAGGGAGAAGGAAGAGGCTCCCAGGGACGGCAGATCAACAGCTAGTGCAATCCACTCGATGAAACCGGCTAAAACTTGTTCTTCAAAGGAAGAAGTGCCCCACTTTTCTGAGGGATCCGATGAACACTCGATTCATCCTTGTACATCAGAGAGAGAATTGCCCCATTCTTCTGTGGGAAACGAGAAAGGGTACGAGACTCCTAGTCGATATAAGACGCCCATGGCGACATTTGGTGCATTCAAGCCACCAGTTGTGTCAACTCCCATATGCAAGCAGGGCATTGATCGAGAGAAGGGTAGGCACATGGTCGAAGGAATCGACCGCAGTTAAATCAGCGCCATGGTGAGGACCATGGTGGAGGAGTACTTCGAAAATTTTAAAAAAGAGGCGATCGAGATGATCTCATTCCAGGAACTGAAGAAAAGGCAGACACTCGAGCTTGATGACAGCAACAAAAAAAGGGACGACAACGAAGACTGCCAGCATGATGAGAGGGTGCATGAGATTGTGCTGGAGGGTCCTCCGATGAAGAGACGGGTGGTTGGTGAGAACCTGCAGACAGTCAGTGAGGACGACATTGTTGTGACACACAAAGAGAAGAGCACGGAAGACATGAGCACTGCAGATGAGAACCTGCACACAGCCAGTGAGAACATTGTTGTGACACACATAGAGAAGAGCACGGAAGACATGAGCACAGCAGATGAGAACCTGCAGACAGCCAGTGAGAACATTGTTATGACACACAAAGAAAGGAGCACGGAAGACATGAGAACTGCAGATGAGAACATGCAGACAGCCAGTGAGGATGCTGTTTTGACGGACAATCACACCGTGAAGGTAAGGGAGAAGGAAGTTAAATCTGCATCGGAGGACCAGAGTGGGGCCACATTTTCAAACCTTATGTCGGGCTCAACTGACAACCTGATAATGGAGATCGCTCAGCAGGCGATGACCTTGGCAGACAGGTCATCTTCCTTCCTCGACACGCCTCTTCGAGCAAGACTTGGCACGATCACAATCTTGGATATATACAAGGTGTCAGCAGAGGACGCAGGGGACTCTTCCCATCCGTTCAGAGTGGTGAAAGAGTCCGATGGCTCTATGATGATTTGTCACGAATCAGCAATAGACTTAGAAGCGTGGTCCACCGACGCTCAAGCAAACTTTCAAGAAGGACCTACGGCTGCAGAGGAGATCGCAGCCGTTCGAAGACTCGACGTCGTCAGCCTCTGTAAGGATGCGCCAACCATGTCGCCGCTGGTCGTGAAATGTGAGGGTTCACAGCGGCGGTCTTTCTTGGTCGCCGACCTGACTGTCAATGGAAAATCCTTCAAGGGGCTCGTCAGGCAAAAGGACATTTAGTCATTTCCCTAGCATTTGTGGGTAGTTTTTTTTTTAAGTTCATTTTAGTTGAGTAACTTTTATATATTGACGCTCTTCTTGTTATGCAGAAAGCTTCATATTTTCAGGCTTGTCCAGGCTTCGTTTCATATTTCTATGGTTTCTTAGTGTGAAAGTGCACCTTTGACCAATACAATAACTTTTTTATGTTCTATTATTTTATATATGTTTGATGTGAAGTTGTAGCATCACTTTCATGTTTCCTTTTTTGTGCTTTATTGTGTTCCTAGGTTGCTACCTTGCTATGTAGCCACAATAAAATAACCTTTTAATCGTTTTTATGACCTAAGTAAAGATTTTTGAATTTTATGTGTCCTTTCCCCTTCCATTCCTAAAAAAACTGCTATGCAAAGAATATTTTTACGTGGAAATATCAATTAATGAACCGATTCCGATGTGGGTATGTTACGTTGCCTAAATCAGACCCGTTCTAACCTGGTATTGGTTTTAAAACGACAATTAAAAAACATGACAACGCGAAGAAAGTCTTTGTACAGTTGAAAATGTGTGGATCTATGGAACAGGGTTATCGAGGTAGGCATCTCAACCAGCAGAGGTGTGTGATGGGCTGCCTACCTCACAGGCGGTCCACAGTAAAATCTCACAGAGCTAAGAGAATGACACTTCTGGGAGGCTCTGGACAGCTGGCAGCTCAGGACTAGAACACAGGTGGACCAAAGACACCTTGCTGCTGGTCGCACCACCTTCATCTTAGCCAAGAACACACCCCCCCAGCAAGTCTGACTTGTGACTTAGCTGAAAAGCGACACCTAACCTAACCTGGACACCGCCGTATCTCGGAAACGGATCGTTTTAGGTCAAAATGCCGGTTTCGCGTAGCCCGTAGGGCGTAGCCCGTAGGGCGTACGCGGTCCAAGCTTCTTTGCCGTCCTCTAACCGAATCCGGGGTCAAAAGTGCCAAAATCGTTTTCCCTCGTTAGCTCTTCAACGCGATGACCTACGACGACGACGACCTCACCGTTGGAAAGAGGCCAAAAATACGCGTCTAATGCCGTTTCGAGCGCCTCTCTAGCTCCATTCCAGCCAGAGATAGACCGACCTCGGCCGGTTTGGACCGCCGCGGGAGCCGTCGAGGTAGGCAACCCATCGTGCGCGCACACGGTGAACGCGGTGCTGGTGGCCACCATGGCGTTGAGCATGGTGCGGTTCGGGACCACGGCCGTCGTGGGCGCCGTCGAGCCACCTGTTCCCCGCAAACATGACGCTGGCCTCCTTGAACATGGGGTCGTGAAGCCCGTCTGCGGGGGAGGGGTCACTAGGGCCGCCCCTGGATAGCCCAGCACTAGCCGATCCAGGGCGGCCTGCTCCTGGTGAACTAAGCCATCGTCGTCCCCGAGCTGCAGCACGGTGTTGGCGCGCGACCGCCGGGCCTGGGGGCGCCGACGTGGTGCATGGTGGCGGTGGGCCGAGGGAGAACTTGGCGCGCTCCAGAGCGCCACAGAGACGACGCTGCAGCAGGGCGGCCTGGATGCTGCGGCTGCACTACAGGCGGTCGATGCGGGACGCCGTGTTGGTGTGCCAGTAGGTGTACCCTTCTGGGGGGCTCCTCGGCGCGCAACGTGGTCCGGATGTCGTGCAGGCCGAGGTCCTTGAGCGCAAAGGACGGTAGCGCCATCCCGGTGGTGTCCTTTTTTTTTTCTTTTTTTTTTCAACGACGCGCCACTTGGCCCTTGTCTCGCCGATTTAGTTCTCGACCTGCGCGACTTGCCTGAGAGCCGGCACTTAGGAAAAAACCGCGACGGCGGGAAAAGGTCGAGAGTGAAAACGAAAGCGCAGAGTGAAGAGAGAAGCCGCCTCCAAGTGAGAGAGAGACAGAGAGCCAAGCCGCCAAGTCTTCCGCCCCCGCTCCAAGATATGTATCGTTCGGCCAGCCGAGTTATCGTTCAGTGAGAGAGACAGAGAGCCCAGCCGCCAAGTCTGCCGCCTCCAAGTGAGAGAGAGACAGAGAGCCCAGCCGCCAAGTCTGCTGCCTCCAAGTGCAGCCAGCCTGCCACCCAGCTAGCCAGCCAGCCAGCCAATTTTATCCTCTTAATAAGTCATCATTGACCACACGCCCCGGTCCAATGGTAGACGCTCCCCTTCATCGGCGTTGCCTTTCCATGGCCCCGTTAAAAAATGCCAATTTGGACTTTTGTACCCTTGACCCGCCATTCTCGGTACGGATTTGTCTGGTCGAGCCATCACTGTGTTCTATAGTACAAGTCATTTGTTTGCGACTCCTAACACCTCTTACCTAAAAAACGGGACTTAGCGCCGCAGGCGCGACAACACGCCCCGAACGGGCCGGTCCTCGAGTCGCCCATCCGGCCCCAGGCTGGAGACCCGCTTCTGTGCAGTGGCCCCGGCCCCAGGCTGGAGACCCGCTTCTGTGCAGTGGCCCCGGGCCTCTGGCTGGGGTCCCGCTTGCCTGCATTGTTCCCGCCCGTCCTGGTGCACACACTTTGCTCTTGAGCTGTTGCTTTTCAACTGGACCTTGTCTTCAATCTCCCCTGTGCTCATCTCCATCCTTGTCTTCATATTCTTTTCATGCTTGTCTTGTGAGTTCTTTTCATGATTCTCTCTTGTGATTTTTCTTTTGATGAATGTGTGTCACTGTCTGTATTTTTTTCTCTCTCTCTTATTATTTCTCCTGTCATGTTTCTTTTTATTCTGTCACTTTCTATCTTGTCATTTCTTTTCATGATTCTGTCTTCTGATGAACCTGTTAATCACATGCAAATTCACAGAAACAAAAAAAAAACAAACAATGTAACCTAACCTAACCAACACGCATCTGATCACTTCCTACTTTGATCATCTCTATCATAATCCCCCTGCTGATTATGACATGTGCTTCAAACCTTTTTATGTCTCACTCCATCTGTCTTTAAAATGTTTCATGTTTTATCTCTTATTTTATCCCCTTTTCCCTGTCAATGTCTCTTCCTCATTTCTTCTCCTGTTTTTTTCTTATGATGATTCTCTGTGTACCTATCACTCTCCCTCTACTCATTTCTTTTCATGTCATTTCATTTCTGTCTGTCTTGTTGATTCATTTGATGTGTCTTTCTTGTGAAAATACTTTTGATGTCTTGTCACTGTCCCTCTTGACAATTCTCTTGATGTCCCTGTCTTTCCTGTTGATTCATTTCATGTTTCATTCTTCTGACAATTCTTTTCATGACACTCACTGCCTCTCTTGTTCATTCATCACTTGTTTCTTTCTTGTGATGATTCCATTTTATGACCCTGTCACTGTCTGTCTCTCCCTGAATTCTTGTGATGATTCCTTTTTATGACCCTGTCCTTGTCACACCTGTTCTCCCATTTTTACACAAAAACCCAACATTTTCTGCCAAACCTTGACTCCCCTGACATTCTCTCCCTGTCCATTCAATTCCCCTTCAAAAAACACCCTGAATCCATGTGCCACACTCCCCCCTTTGATCACACTCTCTTCCTTGTCTCCTTATCCAAACCTAACCTAACCTAACCTTCTTTGGAAATGGGGGCAGGGGATTGGATCTCGTTATCCATTTCCCAATGGGCCTATTATCCTGCAGGCAGAATGCAAAAATAGTTATTTGTAATTTTACTTCTACTTATATAGAATGTCCAATGCAACTGCAACTTACCTTTAGTTTATGAAAATTCCCTACAACTCTAAGCTGTAATAAATTAGCAGGCAGTGAATTATTGTTGTTATTATTAGATGTATAACTTCAGAAAAGGTAGTAATGTAACTTACCTGAACTACTCTCTTTGTGTTAGTTGATAGTGGACCTTGGGAAGCTTGTGGGACCTCACCAGTGCTGGAACTTTCTTCCGGACTTGCCTTATCTGTTTCGGGTTCTGTCTCATCTGTCGAGTCTTTGGACTTATCTTTTGCTGCTCTCTTGGGCATGATCCGCCTTTCAATATTCTCTTTTCCTGGGAACGGAATCAAAGCAGTTACATTGACACTTTCAAGAGTTGTAAAATTATGAAAAGTAACTCATTGCAAAGTGGATAACCTTTCTTTTTCTCTTGCTTCTTTGTTACAGCTCGTAGCTTTGGTGCTTCTTTCGGTACGAGTTGATTTGCAAGTTCTTTGAGTGCCTCTCTTCTTTTCAAGACCTTCTCCAAATACTCTCCTACTGGAGATTCTGGTGATTCAGGCTCAGACCTTCTCTTCTTGCCCCTGAAGACAACGATTGAGAAAAATTTTAAGATAAGCTCTCATTTTAGAAACAGAAGGTTATCACAGCTTACTCATACCTTCTAGCCGGTGGACTTGAAAGAATAATATCTTTCTGGTGACTCTCATGCCTCTGTTGCTTGCTGCTGCTGAATACAAACATTGAAAGATAGTAAACTTCAGTGCTCATTAAAACATAATTTATACTTAGCTAAGGGGAACATCGTCCTGACTTTGGACTTAAGATTGTTGACTAAAATGCATATCAGATCTGTGCAATTAATATTTTTATGAAAGAATTGATGCCACTTGAAAGTTGTGTAACTTGTGACATAAATATTCATTTTAAGCTAGTTCAATTTTAAGTCAGTTTTATAATTGTGAAATGACTTCACTTTTAGTTCATAAGACTTGTAATATAATTTTATTTTGAGGAACTCGTGCCACTTTTAAAAATATTTTACAACACAATACTTCTGTTTTTATATCCGATATTTTTTTTATGATTGCTCAAATTGTCAGGCAATGAAGTTTCTTTGGAGCAAATAAGATCTATTTATGGCTTACAGTGTACGTGTTTACCAAAATATTACTTGTTCTCACCATTTTGATGTTGTTGCTTCCTCTTCAGTCTCAACCAGTGTTTCAACACCAGGTATCTCAGTAGGTGTTAGGTGGACGTTCATACCTGTATTAAAACATACTTAATTGCATATAAAAAACTTAAGTCTTCCTTATTGTGTCACAAACAACAGCTAAATCTTACCTATATTTTCCAAATATTCCGCTACTTCATGTGGAACGGTTGCAACTTGAGCCTTGGTCTGCGCAGGCTGGTTCGACTGGCTACAGTTTGGATGACTCTGGGCTCCGTTGGGAGGCACTGATGGAATTTCCTTCAAGCAGAAAAGAATTGATATAGCTCTGCACTAGTAAAAGTAAATAAACTAATAGCTAACTTGTTTTCACATTTCTTTATTTGAAAGTGCTTGGAGACAATAGCAAACACAGAAGCCTGCAGAAAAACCTTTAAAATGTTTCAGTCCGTCTGTCTCTCTCGCACCCATACGCGACGCCCCATGAGTGCGAGAGAGAGAGAGAGAGAGAGAGAGAGAGAGAGAGAGAGAGAGAGAGAGAGCAAGGAAAGCATTGCTCGCAATCAGCCTGCAGATATCATTGTACCCTTTGACATACTCACAAAGTTTGCTGTGCTGTGCAACATCAGCTCAATAGGACGATCCGTGTCTACCTGCCAAAACTCGGTAGAATCATCAATTTCGATGTCAAAGTTGGAGGTGGCATCAGGTTGAGTCATGAAGAACCCTTTAAGAGCATGGGTCTTAAGCATGGGGTCTCCCATCATTGCTCGTCGAATGGTACTTTCCAAACTTCTTCTAAATAGCGTGATGTTGCAATTCACTTCAATCTTTTTAATTCTTGGGCCAAATTTCACCAGGAAAGTGCCAGTTAGGTCGGACGTCGAAGCCATTTTTAGCCGTTACTACAGGTTTCAAAAATCCGCGCTGTTCTGCGCTTCATTAGATGAGAAATTTAGCGCAGTGGCGCTACAATATATTTCTCATCCTCTGGTCATCAGCAGCAGAAACAAAAAAAATTGACTGCCGTGTGCTCTGTTGTTGTGATTTGAAACTTCGTTTTCGTAACTCGGTCGGGTAGAAATGTGGAAATCTTTGTGTCGTGTGAGTGATTTTTGGACACAGCTTGAGTCTGAACTTGGAACAGTGCCGGGTTCTATGTGGAACGTCGTGACAATCAGCCCGCGGATGCAGGAACCGGACTGAGTGCTTGCCAACCTGGAACACAGGGTTAGCCGGCCTGGGCTAGGCTCGCAGTGCTGCAGACGCCAGCTGGGCTTTGGCATCAAGCACCCTATCGTTTTCACTTTGGATTCAGCCGCCAGCATGCTTCCCTAGTACTTGGACTTTACACCTGACATAATGTAAGTGCTCTTTCCCTTTGTTTCTTTTCCTTCTTCATTCTCTGATCATCTGTATTGGTCATATGGATCCAAACCTCCAGACAAGTGCTTTGTTGACGTCTCTGTTACCTTGTTTGTGGAAGGTTTCAAAGCAACAGTCAGAATAATAATAATGAGCATTAATTTCTAGTAAGCCTGATAAGTTATGTTTGTGGCCTACATGACAGTGAAGGCAAAAACAAACAAAACACCGTTGATGTATGATAGTATGTGTGTTTGACTGGAGTGCCTTGCACTCAAACGTAGGACAAACACTGGTCTACGCTTCCAAGTGTAGGACAAATTGTGTCCTACACTTCCAAGCGTAGACCACAAGCTGTCCTACGCTTCCAAGCGTAGGACATGCTGGTCTACGCTTCCAAGTGTAGGACATTTTGGTACGCACTAAATAGTGCGTACTTGTCCTACACTTGGATTTGCTGTGCAGCAACGATGTGTAACAATAACGTGCCCTCTCTACCCAGCTTCAAAGACTTCCGAGTCTTTGACAAGCTGCATAGTTTTTTTAAGGGGGTATCCACGTGTATTTTTGGCGAAAAATCGAATTTCTTTTTTTGGCCTAAAAATGTTCTTAAGGGTCCCCCTAATACGGTAGAAGATGACTGAGCACATTATTCGAATTTTCCTGGACATGGCATGCGCTTAAAGTAGAAGGTGATAAGGGTAAATCCCTCCCGATAAGAAACTTTAAATGCGTTTATCTCGAAACGCCATTTTCGAAATGGCTGGAGTTCTCCAGGCCAGAAAAATTGAGATAGAAGACTGAAATTTTTTGGAGACGTTCTCCTACCTATGCCCTACGCCCTGAACCTCAAAAATCTAATATACCTCTTTTTAAACTTTTCGAAAAAAAAATGAAACATAGTGCCAATTTTTAGACCTTTCCCCCAAAAAAAGCCAATTTCTTTCCAAAAATTTTTTTTTTGAGGTTTAGGCCGTGGACAATTTAGTTGGTCATAACCACCCGCCGGCGATTTTTTTTCTGATGAGCCGTTTGGTTTTAGGAGCACCAGCCATCTTTTTTGCGGTCGTCTCCGAAGGGATCGCCCAGGAGACGGCCCATCCAATCAGCATTTCGGTGGGAGAAAATAAAAAAAAAGAACCATTTGTGATTAAGGGGAAAACATTTCGATTCAATAAAATTTATTGTTTTGTATACATGAGCCACGGCGCAAACCTCTGTTTTAAATGTCGACACACAAGGATACCCCCTTAATAGACTACATTGCCTATATATTGTTCAATGTATGAGATTTATATATTTTCCATACTTTATTTATATCTGAAAAGTATCTTCCTTAACAAGGTAGGTTTACGCCAGACCGTGTCTTGTCGGAACAGGCCTCGCGATGCTGCGCCAGTTACGACAATCCACGCCTGGCGTTACACCTACCTTGGCCTGCGGCGCTTCCCTGCTTGCCTTCGGCAAGCTGTCTCAAGGATTTTTGAGGTATTGAGTAATGCACCACGTGAAATCTGCAATAAAATTTTTTAAGTCGGTCGATCCCCTTTTTTCAAGATCCTGATTCGGCAAACTGATGAAGTCGGGCTCCTAGGCCCCCCTTCCGACCCCTCTTTGAAAAGGTCTTGCCGAGACCTATCGAAACCTGCAATAAAACTTTTTAGTCGATCGATCCCCTTTTTTCAAGATCCTGATTCGGCTAACTAATGAAGTCGGGCTCCTAGACCCCCCTTTCGACCCCTCTTTGAAAAGGTCTTACCGAGACCTATCGAAATCTGCAATAAAAATTTTTAGTCGGTCGACCCCCTTTTTTCAAGATGAAAGGTCGAAGTTGATTATGTTAGTAAATTCGGGCCGAGGAAGCCAATTCGCACTTAAAACTTTGGTCAGGGGTCGAAATTGATTTCATTTTCGTCATCAGGAACTTCAAAAACATAAGAAACCATGTAAAAATGTCTCTAAAATATAAAGTCACTAAAAAGTTGCACTTTTTCTGCCGTTTTTTTTGTGTTTTTTCGTTAGTACAACTGAATGGAATGAGATAGAAAGCTGAATTTTTGCGTGTGGTGAGCCAAGGATGTACCTAACAACCCTGCAAAATCTCGTCTCGATCGGTTGAGCCGTTTGGGAGGAGTAGTGCGTACACACAGACAAACAGACAGACAGACAGACAGACAAAACTTTTCAACCCCACTGGAGTAACTGGCTTCGCTAATCGCTCAGCCAATTATCTTTACCATATATAAATCCCATATATTGTCAGTAATATATGTCACCCATACATTGCCCATTTATTTTCCTTTTTGCAAGGGCGTGTGAATTTAGAAAGAGTGCTTACAGCACAAGGCCCACCGGGCGCCACCCCGTCGGGAAACTGGGGCAGGGGTTCGGGCTGCGGGGGAGGCGGGGCCGACGGCGGGGGCGTGGGCGGTAAAACAACCGACTGGAATTTTTCAGGAAGAGAAGTGTTAGTAACAAAGAAAAAAGGGGAGGGGAGGGAAAGAGATGAAAAAACATGTAAAATACTCACTCCTTCGTCCTCATCCCCCCGCACGGTGTTACTTGGTGGCGATACCTGGTATGATACCAGGAGAATTGTTTTGGGTAAATGAATCCTTCTTTTTTATAGAATAACTGCTACCTGTGTTGTACCATGTGTTTCATTCCATTTACCTGTAAGTAATTTATCAAATAAGTTTGATACACTTATATATCCTCATCTGAATCTGGGTTATTTTTTCTTTGTTCAACTGTTTATAAAATGGTTTAATTTACTTGATTCGAATCGTCTCTTATTGACTAACTGTCCTTGTTGACATTAATACATTCTAGCTGCACCGTGCATACAATTACTTACACTTGTATACAAGTCGTATATGCGGTGTATACGAGCCATATGCCATCATATACGAGTCATATACTACTTTATACGAGTTGTATACACTGGTATAAACGAGTCATATACCAGTATATACGTGTCGTAAACACTGGTATACGAGTCATATACCAGTATGTACAAGTCATATACCAGTATATACGTGTCGTATACACTGGTATACGAGTCATATACCAGTATGTACAAGTCATATACCAGTATATACGTGTCGTATACACTGGTATACGTGTCGTATACACTGGTATACGTGAAGTATACACTGGTATACGAGTCGTATACCAGTATGTACAAGTCATATACCAGTGTATACTACTCGTATACAGACATACCGGTTGCATACACTGTCAATGGGCTATGTACAATAGTATCTTAGTCTTACAGAGTTGTACGCAATTATAAACACTCGCAGGGTTACCGTATGCGAATACACGGCATCCGTCATTCGTACATGAATCACGTTTTAATCATATACAAGTCACATCGTAATTTGTATACAGACTAGACCTCGAGCATATACAGCTTTCTACAATTCATATACAAAAACATATATGATCATATAAAAAAAATCGTACAATCTGTATACAAAGTTCGTATGGGTCCATATACAGGTCCCATATATGAGTCCATATACAAGACAAATTTTTACCCGGGAAAAAGTCCCAAATCTTGGGATTTTGGACTTTTAATTTTAAAAATGTTTTAAAACTAGCCTTATCTGATGGAGGAAGGTCCGCGGAATCCAAAAAACTCAACCCCAGATTTTTATCACTAACCGTTCCGGAGATATGCCACTCCAAAGTCAGGCAATATATTTTAGGTCCTAATTTCTTTGAGATTTTGCCGAGCTGCTCACTCCCATGTATTGGGCGGTCAGTTCCAGCGACGCAGGCCTTGTGCACTGGTTGGTTGTCTCCAGCGTGCCTTTCTTGCGCCCGCACCAGCACAGTTGGGCCAGATAACAGGTGGAGGCGGTCAAAATCCCGGACGCGATTTGAGCCCCTTCACTGCCAGAAAAAAATCTCGGATTTAATACGAAAAAAAGTACCGCTAACTATTTTCGGCCACTACCGTTATAATTACAATTTAGGAACGGTCTGAAAAGAGGAACGGTGAGGTCAAAGAGAAGGCACGCTGAAATTGCAAACCAGAACGGTGAAAAGGAATCATCATATAACGGAAATCTTAGACCGGCAGACTGTAAACACCACCGTGCCTTCTGACCTCACCGTACCTTTTTTAGACCTTTACCAAAACCAACGGCTGAACAGTAGATTTTAAAATATTTTTCCGTGATTTGAGTCATGGAGAAGACAGATCTGTTGATACGGAAAGACCTTTGCAGTCAATAACGCCAATCTTCCGCCAATGCAAACCTGTTTATTGAGACGGATTCATTTTTTATCCCTTTTCTCCATATCATTCCTGAATTGTGGTTTTAAATTTGGTGAGTGGTAAGTTTACAAGATGGTGAGCAAGCGAAAAAGGGATAGCAGAAATGGATCGGACTCGGTTCCGTTTCAACAGAGGGTAATACTACGCTTTACTTTTACCAGTGCACAGTGGGCCAGAAGACCGCGGGGGCCGAAACTCTCGACGCGTGTCGGTTTCCTAAGTCGCTAAATTGCACTGAAACCGAACGTCTGACCCGACCCTTGGATTGCTTTCGGAACGAGGAATCCATTAGTGGGGTCACACGCTCGGTTCGAGTCAAATTAAGCGACGCAGGAGCTCAAATCGCGTCCGGGATTTTGACCGCCTCCACCTGTTATCTGGCCCAACTGTGCCGGTGCGGGCGCTAGAAAGGCTCGCTGGAGACAACCAACCAGTGCACAAGGCCTGCGTCGCTGGAACTGACCGCCCAATACATGGGAGTGAGCAGCTCGGCAAAATCTCAAAGAAATTAGGACCTAAACCTGACTTTGGAGTGGCATATCTCCGGAACGGTTAGTGATAAAAATCTGGGGTTGAGTTTTTTGGATTCAGCGGATCTTTCTTCATCGGACAAGGCTGGTTTTAAAACATTTTTAAAATTAAAAGTCCAAAAACCTAAAATTTGGGACTTTTTTGGTCATTTTTTCGAGAAAAAGTGAAAAATAACTTTTAAAAAACGTCGCAGGTCAAATCTGAGGGCACGACCGTGTTCTTCATTCAATTTTGATGCTGAAGCTAATCGGACTTAAAGTCGCGAAGCTATAAGAAAATCCCAAATTCAATGCAAAAAGCCCCAAGAAAACTTAAGATCTCTATATCCTCCAAAATAAATTTTTTTGGGCTCTGAAATTTTGGCCCTGAACTCCTACCTGGGAGAACTACTGACCACCAAAAAATCAGCGAAATCGAAGAGGGTCATTGTAAGACCCTGCTTTTCTTAAATAATCCTGCTCATACGTCCTACTTTCAGTCACTTTTTTCCAGGGTCCTACATTCAGACACTTTTCCCACGGTGCCGCTTTCGGTCATGTTGGTATCTTGAGCGAGGGTAACCTAAGCGAACCTAATCGCTTGGTTACGACAGGGGCGCTAACGCAGCCTAAAGTTACCCCTCCCCTCCCCCGCGGCCGCCGCGCGCCGCGACGCGGAGCCGCGGTGTGTGACGTCAGCCAGCAGTGCGCATCGCGTTCCCCCCTCCTGGTTCCGACTCTAGCGCCGCGGTGCGGAGCCGCGATGCCCAGCTCCCCCTTTCACCGCGAGGCCGCGACGCGAAGCCGCGACGCGAAGCCGCGGAACACACACCACCTGTGCGGCGACGGCTGACGGCGCGGGCGGTCAGTGTGCCTCCGGGTGGGTCTTGGAGTGGAGCGGAGAGCGCCGCGCGCACCCCGGGAGCCCTGCCGGCAGCACAGCGGGGCGGTTACAGCGCCGCTGCAGCAGCGCGCTCTTGCGGGCGGGGCGGGTACTACGTGGCGTTACTGGGCATGCGCCCTGCAGCGCCGCCCGGCGGGCGGCTGCAGACGACGCTCAACAAAGATTCTTTACTCTTTTCCTCTGACTAATTTCACAAAGAACACTATTGAATTGTGATCGGAAGACTATTTCCTTTTAACACACACACTCACATTGCAACAATCAAGTGCTTCGAGATGGTATCTAATATTATTTCAAACGTTCTTTTCTCTTCGGTACGTACAAACTCAGCTGCGATCGCGTGTTAAAAGGAATCCAGCCGGTACGCTCCCTCCGATTGGCTGAAATTTCGCTACCCCGTGCAGTGGCGGGAAGGAAGGTGGTAGGGGGTGAAGGTATTTATCGGGGGCGCGCCGGCCGGCCGGCCACTTGTTGTTTCGTCTCGCCCCCGGAAAGATGAGCCGCTGCAGACCTTTAGCAGACATGCTCTGTCAGCTAAACTGTATACATTGTATGCAGTAAATGCTGCATACATGCCATGTATGCAGCAAATACTGCATACATGCCATGTATACAGCTAATGCTGCGTACATGCCCATGTATGCAGTAAATGCTGCGTACATGGGATGTATACATCCAAAAAATGCATAGGGTTTATAGACAGATCCAGCTGTACTCTGTCAGCTGAACTGTATACATTGTATGCAGTAATACTGTATACATGCCATGTATACAGCTAATGCTGCGTACATGCCCATGTATGCAGTAAATGCTGCGTACATGCTCATGTATACAGCTGGATCTGTCTATAAACCCTATGCATTTTTTGGATGTACACATCCCATGTACGCAGCATTTACTGCATACATGGGCATGTACGCAGCATTAGCTGTATACACGGCATGTATGCAGTATTTGCTGCATACATGGCATGTATGCAGCATTTACTGCATACAATGTATACAGTTTAGCTGACAGAGTATACATGAGCATGTACGCAGCATTTACTGCATACATGGGCATGTACGCAGCATTAGCTGTATACATGGCATGTATACAGTATTTGCTGTATACATAGCATGTATGCAGTATTTACTGCATACAATGTATACAGTTCAGCTGACAGAGTGTGGAAGGGACGTCCGCTCGAGATTTCCAGCTCCGAGGAGTCCGACAGCGACAACGACATGGACGTCGTCGACGTCCAGCTTGACGTGCTGGCCATGGACCTCGAGTTGGTGGGTACTGTGCGTCTCCGTGTTCTCTAGGGCGAAGCTCTTGCCGTTTTTTCTCCCGGTGCGATGGTCTCGCTCGGTAGAATTTTGAAAGGCGGAAGCTATGCCTGATTCCATACCGGTGCGTGGGCGGCCGGCTCTCTATAAGCCGCGGCGTTTCCTCGCACAACGTACATTCAGACAGTAACCGTCAATTTTATTTTCCCTTTCAGCTGTTGAGTCAGTTCTGTTTCAAAACGTGTCGTTTCTTGTCGCGAGCGTCAGTGTCCGTTACTTTCAAACCGTGTCATGTCCGTACCTGTCGCGAGTGCTCTCTGCCCGTTTTGTTGTTGCCGGCCCGTGTGTCGGTCAGCGCGCCGCGCCACGCCATGCCATGGCTGGTTGTGCAGCGTCTCGTTCACCGTCATGCTCCCGTGTCCCTGCCTTGTTTTTGGCGAGCGTGGGAAAGTTTTCCCGCCGGCGCGCCGCCGGCGCGGGCGCCCGGGCCCTGTCTCTCTCGCACCCCGACCGACCGGCGGGAAGCCACGCCCTGCTGGGTTCGACTCCCGGCCGTGTATCTCGTTTCGCGCTGCGTTTTTGGTCCTCCTGGTGTAGTTAGTCTGTCCCTGTGGGTGGGTGCGTCTACGCCATCATCATCATCATGACCCTTGGCTTCGTGTCGACGTTGTAAGTCTGATGCACATTGCATCTCAGCCTTGCATGCCTGTGTGATGAACGCTTCACTGTTAGAAATTTCTGTTCCAGAACGGAAGGTTTTCCAACGACCTTATCCGTTCTGAAATGAACTTGGCCATTCCTTTTACAAACGGTGAAATCACTGTTTTGGAATGAACTTTCTCCGTTATTGGGTAGAAAAGAGGCCAAGAATGTTGGTTGAGCATGAGGTTCTCAACTGTTTTCAAATTTTCATCACCGTTATTTCCAATGATGCCAACAAATTGTTTCCAAACGGACCAATGGCGTTCCAGAATGAAATGGGTTATATAATTCTCAAAGTCGAGATAATAGTCGGTACAGCCACAGCCGTTCTGAAATATTGAACACCGTAAGCTACAATGACACCAATAATGAATTTGTGAATGGACAAATGCCATCTAAGAATCAAAAAAAAATTAAATTAGACAACCAGCTGGAATGCCTCCAACGGTCACATATGTTTTTTGATGTTCAACACCGTTATTACCAATAACACAAAACAAACATCTCCAAATGGACCGATGCCGTTCCAGAATGAAACGGGTTATATAATTTTCAAAGTGGAGATAATTGTCTGTACAGCCACAGTCGTTCTGAAATGTTGAACACCGTTAGCTACAATGACACCAATAATGAATTTGTAAACGGACAAATGCCATCTAAGAATTAAAAGATTTTATAGATTAGACAACCAGCTGGAATGCCTCCAACGGTCACATATGTTTTTTAATGTTCAACACCGTTATTACCAATAACACAAAACAAACGTTTCCAAATGGACCAATGCTATTTCAGAACCAAAAGCAGGAAGAATTCCTTGAACGGCCACAAAAGTTTTGCAATGTTGGACATCATTCGCTACAATAATGGAAATAATCAATTTGAAAATGGGCAAATGCCAATTCAGAATCAAAAGACTTAATAAATAAGACAATCTGCTGGAATGCCTCCTACAGTCACATATGTTCTTCAACGTTCAAAACCGTTATTACCAATGACACTAAAAGGCTGGTTTATGGTCTGAAAGACTATGCAGTAATGTTTAAAAGTAAAATGACTTAAAAATGTACCATCAGTACACTCTGCAGCAACGTTTATCTATTACTTCTTCTTCTTCATTTTTTTTAAAAAGAGGTTATGAATTTGTGTTGTCTCACCTCACATGTAAATCCTCACCAGAAGAAACCATGGATTTATCCAAATGCACGAACACAGTCAATTCAAGCGGCAACACCAAGTCCACTTCAGCAGCAGTAGAGTTTACAACGTTTTGAACCACAGTGAAGTCTAAATGAAAGGCCGCCGGTACTGTACTGCACTTGCCATCAACACTGTTAGTAGTATCCAGAACGCAAGCGCTCTAGTACAGCTAAGGTAGAGACTTTCCGGGCAAATAGTCTCAACAGTCCTGTCCTGGTGAGTTCTCACCGTCTTTTTGGTTTCGAGAAACTAAACATTGCGCTGTTTTTTGACACAACAGACACTGGGGTTTTGTCTTCTGCTGTCTGTCTTTGTTTATTTACTTTTTGCTCTCCCCCTTTCCTCCCCCTCCCTCTTCCCTCCCTCTCGACTAATGGAATTTCTCAATTTTATCACGGAAAAAAAAAAATCAAATTTATTATCTTTACTTTTACATTCAAAACAACTCGAAGCTCTCGATAAAATCATTGCATTTCCCACAAAATTGTCGGACATTGCAAATTTGAAATTTAGCTTTCTAATTTCTCATATCACATGAGAATGTTACTAATGAAAGATTCATCATCACCCTATTACTTCTCGATTCCTCTTCTGTTCATAAAATTTCTCGCTTCTGCCGGACTTGTCTGGCTACATCAGCCAAGTTTCAAGTGTTTCAAAGTGTGTGTCTGCTTGATTATTTTTTAAATTTAAAATTCCTGTGTCCCACTCATTTGAAAAGAAAAATACCTCTGCCAAATGAATCTTGTGAATGAATCCTGTGATAGTCAAGTCCTCCGTTTATCCTTCATCTTCAACTTGTTCTATCAAATTAGGTTAAACACCAAAATTAGTGACCTTAGGTCATAGACTGAGGGTAGGACAACAAGGCAATCAATCATAATTTTTAATTTTTGTAATTTTTCCAGGTAAATGGTGGTAGGGGAAATTGAAAGGCTGGACATGGACAGATGAAGCAACCCGGTTTCTTTTGTCGTTCTTCTTCTTCTGAATTCATACCTGTATGTTTAGTCCACCGATTACTTTAAGATTACGATTTCCTGGTTAAGAGCAGTGGTTAATGTCTTCGTTTGTCTTCTCTTATTCTTTCAGGTTAAACTGGAGTCTGTTTCATACCATTCTGGACCATGGGGGACTCACTTGAAGCTTGGAGGTGCAGGATTGGGCGTTGGGCAGGAGGCAGGGGCTGTACAGCGCCATTGGTTTTTATCTCAATCAGATTTGAGCCTTCAGAGATAAGTGTCTTGATTACATGCCTCTTTGCCATATTCTCAATTCTCCTTTTAATAGGAAATGTTGAAAGCAACCCAGGGCCTACCTTTCATTGCCATGCATATAAATGTAATTTTAAATCAAATGATGGTAATGTTGTTATTAGGCACCAGCCTTTGCACCAAAATGACAAGAATTTTATCTTCAAGTGTCCATACTGTTCTGAAATAATGACATTTCCCAAGTTCAAAAACTTGTTGGCTCATTGTGAAAGTCAACATAAGCCTGTCAAGTATATTAAGCCTGGAGGCCACATTTGTAAGACTCCTGAATGCTCCTTCTCATCTGAGACTCCTCAAATTATGGCACGCCATCACCTTGAAGTGCACTTTGCAGTACTTAATCCTGAGGTCTATTGTGCTTTTGGTGGTTGTCGCCATGCTCTTGACCCTTTTGCAAAGAAGAATGTTTATCAGAGTCATTTAAGTCAATATCATCCTGCCTGGCGTCAAAAAACGTCTGAAGATAGTGCCATTTTAGGCAATGTTTTATTTGGATATACAGGAAGCAGCTCTATGGACACAATTGAACTTCAAGGCTCAGCAGGAAGCAGCACTGAATTCCAAGGCTCTGCCCAAAGTCAGACTGATTTTGACGTTCATCAAGTGCTTGGCAACAATGGAAACTTTGACACTTCTGAGGATCCTTGCAGCCATTCTTTCATGAATGATGATTTGGTTGTAAAAGCCATAGCAAAGTTTTACCTTATGTTACAAGCCGATGCGCTTGTTCCTGCCACTACTGTACAGCAAGTTGCTGATTCATTGCAGTTTATTTCCGAATTAATTCAAGCAAGGAGCAAAGTGATACTGCAGCGCAGTTTGGAAAAAGAAAACATAGAAGAAAGCAAAATAAATGCAATCATCCATGAGCTCCAGTCATCAGATCCATTGTATGCCTCCCATCACGAGGAATGTCCTGGGCCAAATTTGACATCAGACTACTTCAGAATGAAATTTTTCTCTAATTATTTTGGATTTAAGGAGCCAAATCAAATCAATCTTTCCCTTGACCCTACGTCAAAAAGGAAAATTCAGTATGTGTCCATACGGCAAACATTAGAAGAATTGCTTTCTGATCCGTCTGTTCAGAGACAAGTAGAAGACTCCTTCGTAAGAAAACCATCACCACCTGGAGTGTTTAAAGACTATCATGATGGAGACGCTTACAAAAAGAGAGTTGGATCAGAAGAACCCACTATTGACCTTAATTTGTTTCAGGATGCATTCAGCATGGTCAACCCAATTGGCTCAGCAAAAAAAAAGTACAAGTTTTTCGGCACCTACATGACTTTAGGAAACTTGGCTTCTCATGTCCGAGCTAAACTGGATGCCATCAGACTTCTCTTAATTTTTAGAGAGTCTTTGATTAATAATCTTCAAAAGGAGCATGACAAAAAAAAGGACAAAAATAAGGACAGAGCTTATGGTGTCAGGAAATGCTTTGGGCCATTACTCTCTGATTTGAAAGATTTGGTGGAAAATGGTATTATGTTTAATGGCCGGAAAGTAAAAGTTAGAATTTGCCACATGCTGGGAGACAATTTAGGCTCCCATATGATTGGTGGTTTTAGACAATACTTCACATCTGGCCATGTTTGCCGCTTCTGCAACATGACCCTGGAAGAATTTAGGTTGAATTGTAAGGACAACAAGCTAAGTGAAGTGACCAAGCCACTTCGAACCAAACAGGATTACAAGGATTCATACAAAAAGGCTGAAGCAATGAAGAGAAAGAAGGATATTCATCACTGTGGAATCAAGCATAATTCCGTCTTCAATGATATTGGGGATTTTCATGTGGCTGATGGTTTACCTCCTTGTCTCGCCCATGATTTCTTTGAGGGTGTGGCTAATATTGACTTCTCATTGATTATTTAACATCTTGTTGAAAAGGGATGGTTCTCTTATGAAGAATTAAACAAGAAGATTGCTGGCTTTAAATTTTTGGGTATTGATTCTACTAATAAACCTGCACCTGTTAACAGCAAGAAAGCAGGTAAAAAAATTGGAGGACACGCAGTCCAAAACTGGATGTTGATTAGAATTTTGCCATTGATTCTTGAAGGAAACATCAAGGATGCCTCTGACCCAGTGTGGCAGTTTTACCTGACATTGAAAGAGCTCTGTGAGTATATATGCGCACCATCGTTTACTAGTGACGCGCTCAATATATTGAAAGAAGTTATTATCCCTGCATATCTTTCAGCCAGAGTTGACCTCTTTGGCGCTTCATCTCTTACATCCAAGATGCATTTTATCTGTCATTATCCTGAATTAATCCAAAAATTTGGACCAGTGTTTTATTTGTGGACTTTGAGGTTTGAAAGCTTTCATTCATTTTTCAAGCAAGTTGGAAGATACAACCACAACTATATTCATCTTGAGAGATCACTAGCCCTGAAGCACCAACTTCGTATGTGTTATTTGTCTACTGGCGTTCTGTTTCAGCCAGGGCTCACAGAAAGTAAACAGAGAATACCTCTGGTTAATGCCCAGATTGACAGAAAGTTGGAAGATTTCGTCAAGACTGCTAACTTTTCCTCTGATGCCTGTGTCATGACTTCAGCCACCTTCAACGGTTTAAGTTACAGCATTAATGATACAATACTGTTGAGGGAAACCTGCTTAGGTGGACTTCTTGTTGGAGACATTAAGCTGATTGTCTCTCATGGAGCAGGGCTGTTTCTTGTTGTGAAAACGCTCAGAGCTGTCCCAAACATGGACAATGGACTTTACTCAATGCATGAAGATCATCTTTTACCAGAATATTCTTTTATTAACTTGTCTGAACATCAGCATCCTGTGGCACAGCCAGTTTACATCTATGAAGGACAAAGAGTAATTTCTCTAAAATACAAATTGTTTGTTGAATACAAATAATAAGGTAAACTGCCACAGCCATTTTAAAAAAAATCAAAATTGTAAGTAAATAAAAAAATATGTTTTTACCAAAATTATTCTGTAAAAATGTTAAGCTTTCTCATTAATACATTGCCTTTTTTCATTGTTACAGGTAAAAATCAGAGTATATTAAATTTTTGTGTTGCACCACTCCATGATGCCAGAAACTTCATGAGCTGCCAGAGGAATATCAACATCCTGTGGCATTGCCAGTTTACGTCTGTGGAGGACACAAAGTAATCTCTTCAGCTTTAAGAAAATCGAAATTGTAAGTACATAAAAAATATCTTTTCACTAAAATGATTTGGTAAAAACGTTAAGCTTTCTCATTAACACACTGCCTATTTTGATTGTTACAGGTGAAGACCAGAAAATGACGGATTTTGAGTTGTACCACTGCCTAATGCCAAAAATTTCATGAGCTGTAAACAGACATTTGATTTTCTGTTAGGACTAATCAGATCAATTATTAATTGGATTTGTATAATAAGGTAATCAAATTTCTTTGAGATTCTTAGAATTCTGTAGTTAGTCGTCCCCCATTACATCCTTGTCATCTTCATTTTCTTGATTGTCGTTGAGGCTTTTGAAGGCTGCCAGTTTGTTTGAAAGTTTGGTAACTCTCTTGTTGATGGCTGCAAATGGAAAGCTGCCTCTTGTCCCGTTGGCAACAATTCCAGCTATACATCTATGAAGAGATATTTATTAAAAAATTAGAACTTTGGTATCTTTTACTCTTATTTTGACAATAATTTTCTCCCTGATAATCTACTTACTTTTGAGTGAAGGACAGCGTGTTTGCTAGGTGTTCTGGGTATTCAATGTTGCATACAAAATATGTTGAGAAAAGTACAGCAAATGCTTTCATAAAACTGGTTGCAGTTCCTACTACATGTCCATCAACAACTATGAAGAACTTTCTCACTTTAAATATATTCTTTCCTGTAAAAATGTTCAAAGTCAGTATAACTGTAAAGTTAGATTTTTATTCTCAAGCAAATCTTAAAGATTACTTACCTTTAGTGACTAGAAGTGGAGTCAATGGAATATTTCCATCTAGGAATGGAATATCCTCAGCCTCTAGAGTGTCCTGAGACAGAAACATTATCAGGATTAAAATATAACTGAGAAACAAGTCTTATTGAAAAGGAAATAATGGAACCATATCTTACATCAGCTCTTTTAAGAAGGAACTTGATTTCATCCTTAAAATAGGTGACCATCATCATAAAAGCAGCAAGAACCCTAGGAGATTCACATGTATTATTTTCCAAGGCGGTTTCTAACAGGGACATAATTTTTTTGCAGTTATCATTGGCGTCTTGAAGTGTCCGAACCATATCTTTGATGTTTCCATCTGCCCATGACGTCAACTTCTCACTAAAGGATTCTCCTGTCAACAAACGGAAGTGGACATCCATGCCATCTGGGTGGAACAGGAATGGCCACCTCTTCTGGATTTCATCCACACCGAGAGGACTGGGCAGATCTTTTGGGGGTGCTTGGCCCTTCTTCAACCGTGATTTGCTCACTCCAACATTCAGGTCTTTCCTCTGTGTAGGGTAAGTTTTTTCAAGTTTCGGAATTATATCAGTCTTAAAGTTCCAGTCACTCTGATTTGTCCCGTTGAATGTGGCTGCCATTTCTCTCATAAGTTCTCTGTGTTGTTCCTCTGTTTCGTCTGCTGGCATATCAGGTTCCCAATTAATGCATCCGTGTGCTTTGGGAATATCAGGATTGATAGCCATTTTCTTGGCTTTTTTGCTTGGTTCCCTTGTCATGTTTTCCAAACACACAACTAAATTGTGCCGAAGCGAGTCGCTGCCCACCTTGTTTTTAGGGTTAACGATTGTATCCTTGAAAGTCATTGGAAATGCAGTTACAAGTTTATCTGCAAGATCTCTTGCGTCGTCTCTATTGTAATCTTGGATATCTCTCAAGGAAGTTTTTGTAAGCAAAAACACTAAGTTTCTTCTGTCGCCGTCTTTCAGTCTCTGCTTCTTTTCTAAGAATTCTTTCACCCCAATTAGCTGTGGGCTATCAAGAGTGAATGGAGGGAATTTTGAATGTAATTGAATTCTTGCTTCCTCTTGCAGCAGTTGATCGACATTTCTCTTTCTTGTATTGCTACAGGGTTCTTCAGTGCCAGCCTCGCTTGAAGTAGAGGGACCTCGCATTGAAAGCTGCGAGGAGCCTGACTGCGATGGACCTGGTCCTGGTTGCTGCGATGACTTGGATACTGCAGAAAGAAAAAATCAATTAATATTCAGTAAATACATTCAAATTTTCGGCAGTATACATATTTATGTGAATATGTATTTTTAATTAAATGGGGTGTCATTGTCAAGTTGTAAATCTAAATAGAATACACAAAATCAATCTGTGGCTAATTCAATGTCTTTTTCTTGTATCTCATTTGGTTATTTAATTCTTATGTGTTACATAACTTAACACAAACAATAACTCAACATTGAGTAACAAGTTAATTTGTCACAAACTTGGAACTAAAAGTTATTGTGCTGGACAAAATGGCATGGCACGCTTTTCAAAAAATGTTTTCCAATTTACAGAAACTTTAGAGCACTGTTAAATGGCATTGTGTTGCCATTACTGTTTTCTCCAAGCTACTCTCCTTCTGTGATACATATAACCCATGTCTTAAATCACTGTCACTTTGACAAGTAATGAAGGTCCACATAAAGCCATTTTATTGATTCTGAACATTTTGAGCAGCTTGTTACGAGCAGTGTTATCATGACGGTGCCAAAGTCTTTCCAAGCAGGGAGCAGGTGATCCTCAGTGCATTGTGTGTGGTCCCATTTTCAATTGCAAGCAATAAGAATCAGAAGAGTGCCTTTGTATAATACAGTGGTTCTATTACATTTTCTTTATATGGATGTTTTTGTTTCCAAATTGCTTGCAATAGAAATGGGACCACACACAATGCAGAGAGAATCACCTGCTTTTTGCTTGGAAAGAATTTGGCACCGTCATGAAAACACTGCTCGTAACAAGCTGCTCAAAATGTTCAGAATCAATAAAATGGCTTCTTGGGGACCTTCGTCACTCTGTCAAAGTGACAGTGAAATGTAGGATATTTTATTGGCTATGTTAGAAAGTATGCGGAGGTTGTGGACCACTTGGTTTTACCGTCTCAAAACCTTCCTTCAATAAAATTAATAATAATATATGTGCTAGAGTATTGAGGGAATGATAGTCAATAGTCAAGAAAAACTTAATAACTAGAGGAGGAATACTCTTCTCTACGTACTTTGATCAAATTTGTCGAGGAGCTTCTTGGCTTCAATCGGCAGAACAAACTGCAGAAGGAATTCCTTCTCTGCGTAAACCAGGTCCTCCAGGCAGGTTGCGCCCTGCCCTAGTAGCCCAGTTGCCAGGGCCTCCACTTTGTCCTCTTTTAATTTGGGGCATGTTGTTTTCAAAACGTTTTGGATTTTCCCCAGCAGCTCGACATCATCGTCCTAAAAAATAATTGGATGTTTTTAAAAAGTAATATAAGAAATTCAGATTGCCTCGGAGAGAGAGAGAGAGAGAGAGAGAGAGAGAGATGTTGGACCTATGCCCATACTGGCTTGCCTGGGAGAAGGCACAATGGCATGTGTTCCCTTCTTTGAATCAGCCGAGTTATTAGCAAGTGCTCCCTTCTTTGAATCAGATGTTGAGAGTTAGGTTTGCTTACCTGCATATTTTCTTGAGCAGTAGACATTCTGATTAAAATGCACGAATCCACGAAATTTGCTTCTCTGTGGCGCCTCTGAATCGGTTGCATTTGAATCGCAAGTTTTAGCGGTATGCGTCAGGCATACCAACACGAACACTGTCCAGTCTGCAGGGCAACTTATCTTAATAATGCTTATCTGATGACCAACTCCTCTCAAGTAGTAGTTGATTAAATTTTTATTTTATTTTATTTCATCTGAATATTTCATTAAGTAATTTTGAGCCAGCAAAAAAAGGTCCATATTTTTGTGAGCTACTTTTCCGAGACGTTGCCGCCATGCAGGGATGCGATTCAGGCGCCACCTAGCGGCGGTTTGAGAACTAGCCTCGTCCCAGCCGGTAAACACAGCAAAAACAACGTCGCGTACTAACTTCATCGGGAATTTGGCGAGTTAATTGAAACTGATAGGCTGGAATGGAAGATCTCTCAGGTACATTTTGCCTCATATCTCGTGTCAGCCTAATGAGCTGCATCGGTGTTGAGTGGAGCCTGTATTCAGTTTGGACCTTTCTCGAGCCGTCAGCCTTAACGTCACAACAGAGAACAGGTTAGGTTGATCTTATCCCTTCCGTTCCGTTTCGTTCTATAACAATACTTTTCCTCTATTCGGAAGAAAAACTAAACTTCTGATTTTCCCTTGCTTCCCCCTCTTTTCATTTATCAGTGTTGCCCATATTTTGGTAATTTGGACTAATTTCATTTTGCAATCCAAACTTATCTTAAGCCAACTGAAGTCAAAATAGCATTGTTTTTAAAGTATTAAAACAGCTAAGTCCCTAATCATAGCCTCTTTCTTAGCATTTGTTTTACATGATCAGGATTAAAATTCTTCGCTCTTGTTTCTCTAAAGGTTGTCAGTACCAATGATTGTTTTCATTCCTTCAACTTCTGATAGCGATTTGCTAGCCTCAGTGATCTCAAGTCTGTACAAACATTGAGAATGCGCAAGAAGCATTGAGGTATTTACCCACCTGACTTCACTTCCCTCTTTGAGTATAATTTTCCTGGAGTATGTCTCGCATCACTGTCTATTGTTCCAGAAAATCTTTTCTGTTTTCTACAATGAATGCAAAGAGAAATTTGCAAAGGAGAATGAAAGGCACAAGCATGAACATAAGAAGAAGCACAGCATGTTTTCAGCAAGAAGCAACTAATTGGTCTGACCCGTTTACATAACCACGAGAAAACATTCTGAACCAAGGTAAACATAACCAATTCAAATTTCCTTTGTGAGTTAGAATGTTAGTTTAAAGTGACTGCTATACTATCTGGTTCGTATATGTATGTATTTTTATTTTAATCCGCAATGTCCGTCTGGTCTATAATTTTCAATTATTTATCTTTACAGTAAAGAAGAGTTTAAAATAATCATTTGTTGTGTATCAAAAGCTGTAGAATGGAAATCTTAAAAGATGTTTACAAAACTGTCTGCAGTTTCAGGGATATGAAGATGTGGTGAGTTAAAATGCAAATCTTAACTCCTTCTGTGTTAGATGACATTCAAATTTTTAAACATTTGCTCTCTATTCTTTGGTTTATTTGTCTCCAGGTAACCAAGGAGGATGCGGCAGTTTAGTGAGAGTTTGTGCACACTAAACCAGATCTGAATTGAAGGATCTATTTGTTGATCCGTTGTGGAATGTTATGGATCTCGGAGACAAGTGAGGGGAACTTTTCTTGATTTAAATATTGACATCTTGGTATGTAAGTAATGTCTCATTATTTTCTTCTTGGTTTTCCTGACTTACCATAATTACATTTTATATTTCTGTTTCAGAAGAGCAAGGCTGTTTGGTCATGACAATCATTTATTGCGTATCCAAAGCTGTGCGATGAGATTCTCAGAAGCTGCTTACAGAATTATCTGCCGTCTCAGGGATATGCAGACATGGTAAGTCAAAACGGAAATCTTAATTCCTTTTATATTGGATTACATGCTAAGTTTTAAAAATTGGTGCTTCTTTGATTTCTTTGATTTCAGGTAACCCAGGGGAATGCAGTAGTGTAGGGAGAGTATGTGCACACTAAACCGGATCTGAATTGAAGGATCAATCTGTTGATCCGTAGTGGAATGTTATGGATCTCGGAGACAAGTGAGGGGAACTTTTCTTGATTTAAATATTGACATCTTGGTATGTAAGTAATGTCCCATTATTTTCTTCTTGGTTTTCCTGACTTACCATAATTACATTTTTTATTTCTGTTTCAGAAGAGCAAGGCTGTTTGGTCATGACAATCATTTATTGCGTATCCAAAGCTGTGCGATGAGATTCTCAGAAGCTGCTTATCCGCCGTCTCAGGGATATGAAGACATGGTAAGTCAAAATGTAAACCTTAACTCTTTTAATGTTGGATTACATTTTTAGCTTTAAAAATTGGCTCTTCTCTCTTTGATTTCTTTGTTTTCAGGTAGGAGAATGCAGCAGTGCAGCACAGGGTTTGATTTACACTAATCTATGTCTAACTGGAGAGAAAGAGCTGCAGGTTTGTTTACTGTGTGTAAGTAATATACAATATGCTTCTTAATGTTTATTCATATCTTTTTTGTTTATTCACTGTTAAAAAAATTCTGAAAATTCAGACTGATTATTTCAGACTCGGCGGTCTGAATCTCAAATTCAGACCTGTGTCTGGAAACTTAGACCGAAGATGAGAAATTTCGGACTTGTAGGATAAAATTTTGGATACAGCGGTCTGAAATTCGGTTTCAGACCAAGCCGTCCAATAGTTTAGACTTCCCATTCCGCTTTTTTCACACCCCGCAGTCTTGTTCACAAATTCAGACTGCGAATCAAAATTTTTCATCCTACGCTCAAATTTTTCATACAGGATGATCGATCCCTGATCGATCTTCTCTATGTAACCGAATCCGAATTTCAATCTGCGATCAATATTTGTGCGATGACGCCATGTGCGAAAAGGTGAGACAAGACAAGATCACCGACTGACACCACCGCGCCGCCGCCGCGGTGACAGCCTGGTCTAAAGCTCTAAGAGGCCTCCACTATGGGACTAGAATTTGGGCACGGGCACGAGGCCCTATGGGATTTTTAGGTTAAATCATAACTTCTGCTTCTCTGAATGAAGAGGTAATATGAACTAAAGTGGATGGATATTTTTATCACGTGAACCTTCAATTTTAACCCCAGAGCTTTCTACGCACCTAGAGGTATAACTTCAACACATTTTATTTCCTTGTCTATTTGCCTTTGCATGAGAAGTATTTCTAACTACTTATTGTTTTGATTACAGGCCATGTTTCTTTCTGCTGCAAGTTTTGTTCCATCGGTGTCTGGCAATCAGGAATCATTTTCTGGAACTGCTTTGAATAAAGGGGCAAAATGAGTCAAAGTGAACGGATCTTCTTATAACATAAACTGTATATTTGAACTGAGAGTCAAAATGCCTCCCTACGCAGCTGCAGCTGGAGGTATAACTTCAACACTTTTTATTTCCTTGTCTATTTGCCTTTGCACGAGAAGTATTTTCATAAAAACTTATTGTTTTGACTGCAGGCCAAGTTTCTTTCCACTGCAAGTTTTGCCCTCATCGGTGTCTGGCAATCAGAAATCATCTACTTCACTTAAGAAATCATCGTCATTTGTCTAAGTACTATTTTTGTGGATATGGACACTGCATGGGCGCTTTTAGTACTGAAACAGCTTTTAGATCCCATGTTATCAGAAACCATAGAGTGTTTGTTGCTCCTGCAAAATCTGCACATCAATCTTTTGCTGCTCACTTAAATGAAGATGGGAAATATCAGTGCCCTGTTGGGATTTGTGGTGAGCTATTCCTTGTTCACAGGAAATTCGTTCAGCACCTGAAATGTCATTTGAAGTCAGGGACTTCACTGCCCTGTCCATACAGGGACTGTGTTAGTGAATTCAAACAGTGGAAAACTTTGACTGGACATGTGCACAGGTATCATCGATCCAAACGCCAAACTTCAGTAGAGTCTAATAATCAACTCCGTTTTGTCTTGGATCCTGCACCTGCTGAATCAAGTTTGATTGAAGAACCCTTATCTGAATCTCAAGATAGTGCAGGGCTTTCAGAAATTCTCATGACAAATACGCCAAATGATTCAGTTGTTGCCTTAGCTCAGTTCTACCAGCGGCTTGAATATAAACACATGGTGCCAGCATCTGTGACTCAGGTTGTAGCTGATGAGATGAAATCTTGGTGTTTGAAGTTAAGTTCATCCTTTTTGACTAATTTATCATCAGTGTTAGAGAGTGAGGGCTTATCTACTGAAACTATTTCTGACATAATTACCACTATGTCTTACAAATCCGATTTGATGGAAACATGCAATACTCTTCGCACTGTTTATATGAGAAAGAAATTTTACCAGAAAAATTTTTGTTTTGTAGAGCCTATTCCTGTCCCTCTTGAAAATGGCAGTTCTTTTTACTATGTTCCCATTGAAGAGACAATCAAGGCCTCTTTTGCTAGCAAGTCATGGAATTTTTCCATGGGAGGCTTCCCTCCGTCACCTAATGGACTTCTGAGGGACTTTTACGATGGTGAAGTGTTTAAGAATAATAGGTTTACTCAAGAAAATCCTGTTACTGTTGTCCTGATTCTTTATCAGGATGGTTTTGAACTAGCTTGTGCTATTGGACCAGCAAAGAGTTTCAAACACAAACTGATTGGTATTTATATGGCATTTGGTAATTTGCCTGCAGAAGTCCGCTTTAAGAGGGACTCGATTCAACTAGTCGGTCTTGTAAAGGAGATGGATTTTAGTCATAAAGAGGTGTATGGTTTAATTGTATCCGATATTTTAAAGTTACAAGAATCTGGAGTAGATTTGCCCAATTTTGGTAAAGTAAAAGTACAATTGGCCTATATTGCTGGTGACAATTTAGGAAGTCATTCCCTTGGTGGTTTTGTGGAAAATTTTAGCAGGTCTATCTATTTTTGTCGTTTTTGTGAACTGACTAGACAAGCTTTTAGAAAGGAAGGGGGTGAAACCAGGAGGTTTGCAGCAAGAACTCCAGAATCTTACTATGATGCAGTAAAAAAAGTTAAAGTTGACCCCCTAACTGGTGATATTAAAAACTATCAAGGTGTAAAATTCAACTCTGAGTTTAATGATGTGAAAGGATTTCATGTGTGTGCTCCAGGTCTTGTCAGTTGTATTGCTCATGATCTGGCAGAGGGCATTATTGCTTTTGATCTGAAACTGTACATTCAATACTTTGTTTCTAAAGGGTGGTTTGACCTGGATGATTTAAACCTGTTGATGGAAAAGTTCCCATATTCTGTTGAAGATCGTAAAGATCAGGCCCCCAGGATAAAAAAACTGAAGAAAAAAAGACTTGCTGGAAGTGCCTGGCAGTTGTTCATTTTCCTGCGGCTGTTCCCACTCATTGTATTTGGCCATGTTAAGGACTTCAACGATCCTGTGTGGAAAAATATGTTATTGTTAAGGGATATTTCAGCTTTTTGCCTTTCACCAGAAACTCATGTTTCACATTTACCTGGACTCCAGTGCTCTATAAATGAGTATCTTATTTGCAGGTTGAAGTTGTTTCCAAATGTCCAACTAAGACCAAAACATCACTACCTCTGGCATTATCCTGAATTGTATTTCTTCTTCGGAAATCTGTTGAAGTGTTTCACACTTCGCTTTGAATCTAAGCATTGTTTTTTTACTCGTTCCTGGAGATCCAGTAACAACAGCATTAATATCCTCCAAACTCTTGCTTATAAGCATGAGTTCCTGCAGAGTTGGGTGCGGAGTGGAGGTGGAATGACTTCTGAAACTGTGAGTGGGGCTAGACGCCCTCTTGTTACAAATATGTATTCAGATGAAGTTGTTAGTGCCTGCAGGAAAAGTGTACCAAGTTTACAGCTTGATGAATGTGATAGCATCTCAATCAAGGGAACTGCCTATAAGAAAGGTCATGTGGTCATTCTTGAGAAAAAGAATATGGGTGCGTTGCTTGCAGTAGGGACCATCCACCTGATCCTTGTTGACTTGAATGAAAATGTATATTTTCTTGTGATGCGTGGAACAGCCTCTCTTGTGCAACGATATGGTTCTTTCTTGCTCAATGCTGCAACTCAATTTGAATGTGTAAGGTCGCAGGATCTAATTAGCTACTATCCTCTGACCCCCTACATCAGGGACACCCAGTCATTTTTGGCCCTCAGACACGCATTAGTGACTGATGAGTTAGAATAATTGTCTATGCCAATGTGTTAATAATGTCAAAACTTCTATCAAGTTATTTATTTATATGACAATGTAACTTTCATTGCTTTGGTTTTATGATGACGTGTGTTTTAATATTGTGAAGTTTTTAATAATATTTTACAACTTTGTGTATGTGACGATATTTCCTTTGTCCTGGACTTTTACTATGGCAGTCATTATCCTTTCACTGAAGACTATCTCCGCCTGGCCTTGACAGTTCAGGATTGGAGCATTACACCATGTCTCTTGTGGGTCTTCGCCACTTGCTCAAAGTAAACTCATAGCTTCCTAATTTAATGTTTTATTGAAATCTTTGGCACATATCATTGTTATTGACTCTCAAAACTCAACATTTGTCAAAAGCTTATCTTCAATGTGATGATAGATACACTATACACTGCCAATAAAATATATATTGCTCTAAAAGAAATTTTGAAAAAATGAATGACTGAATCTCGTAATCATTCTGACAATAAATGTAGGACAGGTCATGTTTCCAATTGGACCTATCGTTTTCTTAAAAGGAGCTCTTTATTTAAATTATAACATAGCATAGTAACATACACAGGGTCACAAGAAAATAAATATAAAGGACACACATTTACTAGAAACGGGTACCTCTAGAAACATTTGAATATTCAACCACATTGACTAGCACACTCGTAAGGTGATAGGTACATCTCTACAGCAGACCACTCGTTCTTTTTAACCATGATACTTGAGGCAAAGTAAGAGACGACCAGTACACAATGACACACCTTCATAAATGATTAACATTACGCTTACATTAATACCAGTTGCAAAAGGCAGTCACATAAGAAACATTAAAAAAATAAAGAAATGAGTAAAGTGGTTATAAATAAGGTTAAAAAGTTATGCTTCTTCATTGTTGGCTAAAAGCTGACTTTGAGTCAAGTCATGTCCAAATAGAACAATCTGTCCATCCTCCTGTCCATGCCATTTCAGTAACCGTTTCAAGTAAAGTCTAGCCTGGTCTTCTGCTTCCAATTCTGTCTCTGCAAAGAAAGGGGTTTGGAATCAAGAAAAGATAGGACAGCTTGACAAGGACAGACGACACAGGCGATTCAAGTTACTAACCTCCTGCGCCGAGAACCACGGCCAGCTCCGCATCCCCCTCGACTCGCTCAAAGTTGATGACATCCCCACTAACGTACACTCGGCCACATGTTTCAAAATCTTCTATATTGCCAATGTACCCGTCCCGCATGAAAAGGACGGTGAGGCAAATGTAATTCTGGTTTGGATCGACGGAGTACTGGGTAGCCATGGTCGAGAGAACCTGAGAGTTAACAACACAAACGCCACAACTTTACAATGTGTCACAGGTTGGACAGAGACTCATGCATCTACTCGTGCGAAAACCACGCGTACGTACCCAAGATTCCTGCGGTTGGTGAAGTTTTATGTTTCCTTGATAGATAATGCAGACACCAGCGACTGAGAGGCAAGTGACAGCAAGTGGTGCGGGGTTGGGGGGGGGGGGGGGGGGTGAAGGCGCCTCCGCCGGCCGATCAGCTGTTTGGGCAGAGGGGAGGGGAGGGTAATGGTCACACATGTTGTCTCGTCGCGAAACGCTTTTAAATAGTGTGAAAAATTGCTTAAAGGGTTCTTTCTTTTACATCTTAAAATAGTTTTGTAGAGGTGGTCTCAAAACGGACGGCAGGGATCTGAAAAAACAAAAAGCTGCAAGTGTCCGAACCTCGCTTGCCGTCTGCTTGCCATCTCCCGAGAAGATAAACAAAAAGAAGAAGGCGGTGGCTGGAAAAGCCTATTTGGCTATAAAATGCCGAACCGGTGTTCAATCTGTCTAGTTTTTTGGTGGTTTGATTGTGGATAGCTGGTTGACTGCAGTTCCTGGTGGTGAACTGAACGACGATTCCTTTCGTTTTTGTAAGTACTTCGCAGATGCCCAAGTTTTGAAGCGTACATTTCAACATCTCTAGGGTTATGTTCGCATTCGCGCCGTCTTGGCTGTCTTCAACCAAATTAGACCTATTTCGAAGACTGCGTTCTTCATTTTTCTTGAATAGCACTTTTTATGTGGGTTTTTCAAGTTTTTATCTGTCACGAGCCGGCCCATAACCTATGTTAGTTCACTGAAGCCTTTCGTTCGGGGTGGGCATGATTGTGGTATAGTCTTGCTCATGGTGACTTAATCCGATCAGGAACTTGTGAATTGATGGCAGTTATACTTTACTTGTAGTTCTGAAACATCTGTTTTAAATTTAGCCTTCACTTTGTTGCGGCTGACTCAGCCTTACGACTGCTTGCATACTGGGTTAATCTGTTGATCTGAAATCACTGAACTCCAGCTTTATTTCTATTCAGTGCATTTTATACTTATTCTGCTTTAGTTAGTAGTATTATCAAGTGATTGAACATTTATATTGTGTTCCAGATCATGCCGTTATTCAAGGTTCAGACCATGAAGCCGGATCGCAAGGTGCCTGTTATTGCCGATTCCTTGACCGCTCTTCAGGACAGAGCTAAGGCTAAGTTAGGCTTAGAATCTGGCACGTATCATGTGAGTCATTAGTTTGTGTACATTTGTTTGTAGGTTCTGCATGTTGGATTCAGTTTTCTCAATAGTGTCTCACTGTTTCAGTGCTTTGATGACAGTGATGGCACCTTGATAGACGATGATGAGAGTCTCTTGAGTATGGCGGAGTTCTCAGCGGGCAAGGGCTCTGTGTTTGTGCTGACAATTCACGATGGCCAGTGGTCACCACCTCAAGGTAAGAGTGAAATCCCCATGTGTTCTGTGGTTTTGCACTAATCTGAATCGAACTGACATTCTTTCTTTGGTTTTCAGAAACTACTGTGTTAACACCACCTGTAACACCAGTTCAACGTGCTCCTGAGACACCAACTGAGTCTCAACCTGAGATCCTGATGACACCATTGTCTCGTCAGTCTAATCTAATTTCAAATGTTGTTGAACCTGAGCTCTCACTTCGGCCTTACACTATGGAGTTGAAAGAAGCGTTGAAAGCTCCTGCTCACTTGAAGAACAAGGCTCTTACCAGGAGCAGGCAGTCTGTAGTGAGATCACTTTCCCAGAAGCTGAAGAGAACCAGCATGGTTCCCGGTGATATGAAGAAACTGTGTGAGAAGATCCGTGACACCTGTCCTCAGGCATTTCTTGTCTCCATTAGAGAGAATGTTGAGGCAAGTTGTTTTCATCAGTTTGTAAAATCAGTTTACAATGCAACTGCGTATGCCAGGGAAAACGACATCTGTGCCAATGGAACTCCACGCAGGAGAAGGACTGCTGATAGCAACGATGTAGATGACCCTGCTGGAGAACCCGTAAGTGAGAGTATTGTAGTTTTTATCACTGTTTACATTGCGTACTAATAATTTATTGTTTTATGCAGGTTCCTTCTATTTGCCTTGACAGTAATGGATGTGTTGATGGAATGTATGCTCCACTCATGAGCGATGAAGATGGTGATCTCTTTGAAGATATACGAGTAAATTTGCTGAACTACTCAAACTTGGCAGGCATTGAAGAAGATTTAAATGTCCTAAGAGATTTCAAGTTAACATACCCTCTTCAAAGGAAGTGCATTAATGGGGCTAGGACTGCAGATGATTGGCGGCAAGTATTTGCATCATGGCCTCTGCTACAGAAACAGCGTTTGTTCTTGGTCCATGCGGACATTCTTCTTGGAAAGGATACATTGCAGCTCTGGCTGCAGGAGTTGTCAGGCCTGCAAGCATTCCATTCTTTTATGGGAGAAGTTTCAACCAAACTCAAGGCCAACCCATCAATACGAAACAACGGTGAAGTTATCGACCATTACCTGCTGGAGTCTCAGGCTGCTAAATATGCCTCGCAGTCTAACAAACCTATTGCCATTGCTGTGTTCCCACTTCTTTTGACTTACTTCAAGGAGAAGGAAGAAAACCTTTTCCTGATTGTTAACGTGAGTGTTTCAATGAGCTTGATGGCCTGGAATGTAATGAACATTAATTTTTTGTTTTTATGTTTAGGAGAGTTCTACCAAGGAGTCCATTTTAGAGAAGACCAAGTCCATATCACACTGTCCACTTCTGGTGATCAAAGGTAACCAATTCATTTGCTCAAACCACGTCCTAGCAAATCACATTCTATTTACAAGTTGTAGTAAATGTGCTTATTTTTGCAGGCTTGTCCTTATTTGACACCCACGCAACAGCATATGTTGTTGTCCGTGGGTTGTTTATTATTGAAACTGCAGATGTGATTGAGGGGATGTTGAGCCTACTTTGTGCCTATTTTGTGTTCAATATTTGCTACCCCAAACAAGTATCTCGAACACTCGAATTCATGCAAAGGTAAGAGGTATTAGCTCAGTCATGTTCATATACTTTTATTCCTTTGCTATGCAATGATTACCAAATTGTTATTGCAGGTTCTTTTTGCGTGTCAATCCTCCAATTATGGGACGGTTTCAGGGGACTAAGGCCAAGCGAGCAGTTAACACCTTGGTTGCCAAGTTAGCGGGTCAGTTGACGGACTTTGAACAACAACAATCCAGGTGGAATTTCACTAACACCCAGTTCTAGTGCTGTAATGCTTGCAATGTCTCTCGTGTACATATCCAATGAAATGTTTATTTTGTATTTAATCTTTGAAGTGTATCTGTGACGCTGTTTTGATGCTATGAATTATACTTCAGTATGTTACTTTTCTTTTAAATTAATTTTCCTCCTTTCCCTAATTTTCTGATTTTTTGAGACTGTTTTTGAAGAGTGAGCTGAGTGCAAATTCTCAGACCTATTAACCGAAAGTTAATTTTTTTTTAATCTGGAAAAGTTGAGTCTTCTGGTCTTCTTTGTCAGACAAGATCCCAAAATTTAAGACCACCAAAGAGCTGTATTCTTTGCCCTGGGCGCGACAAAATTTCAGACCACCAGCCAAATTTTTAAGACCCAGTAATCATCATAATTTTCAGACTTGCAAGGTCAAACTATTCAGACTGTCAAAGTCCAAGTATTCTGGGTGACTTCCACTCAGAACATTCTGACCACTATGATGAAAATCTACTTTTGACCATTTGGTCTGAATTTTAAGAATTTTTTTTTAACAGTGTTATATTTACAGAAATGTTTCTTCCATGGTGCTTATACTTTTTGTCTTCAAGGCTGGTGCCTAGAACAGCTTCTGAACAACAGAAAGCAAGCAGGAAAGCAGGGCCTTGGGTGCAGCGCAAGTTTTCAAGAAACACACCGTGCATCTGTAGAAGCAGAGAAAAGACATCATGCAGAAGTTATGATACATTTTGGCAAGAAGCAAGCAAGCAAGAGGGCAGGCAGGTGCACTTGCTCAAAAAGACAATAGAGCACATGTTCAGGCAAGAAAACACATGCAATGTATCTACCATGTTATTATTCTTGTGAAACATTTAGCATCTTTTTATTAAGAGTATGTTCCACAATTTGCATTTTATTTATTTCAATTCCCATTTATTTGTCTGATCATAAGTAGAAATGTTTCTAAATGCCCTGATATATTCTTTAACAAGCACTTTTTTCTGCCACCCTTTTGGCAGACCATAACTGTAGTCACTAAAATGCCTTAAAAATGTATTGTAGGCACAGCAGGTGTGTTTTAAGAATACTGATACTAAACAGATTTGTGCCATTTCACAACTGAAGGTGATGTTTCTGAACGGCTTGAAAACGTTTTGTAGCCACAGCAGGCTTTTTTAATAATACCGCTTCCAAACAGTTATGCGCAATTTCACAACTGAAGCTTATGTTTCAGAACGGCTTAGAGACGTTATGTAGCCACACCAGGTGTATTTTAAGAACGACGTCTCCAAACAGATTTATGTCATTTCACTACTGAACCTTCCGTTATCAAACATCTGTGGTCAGACCAAACCTCTTTTCATTTGTCGTTTTGAAACGGCACATGACATTTCTGAACACCAGCCACTCGTTCATTCAGTGCACATGACATTATTGGCAGTCCTCTCGATATTGTTTCTGCACAACATTAAACGTTCAAGTACAGAATTCTTCCGTTTCAGCTAGGACAAGGCAGCCCTATTGTATTTAGTTTTATCCAGTCTGAATACGGCAAACTCCTGTTCTTGAACAGATAATATTATCAATGCTTGTAACGGAAGCTGATTTCATGAAACTTTGCGTAAACTTTTCCGTTTCAGAACGGATGGATTTCTAACAGTGTTCAGCTTTTTTGATGTAAGAAAAAGCTTCTCCTCACGGTGAATGTTTCAATCTGTATTCCATTTCTGAATACACTATGAAGCGTTCAGGTTGAGTGTCGCCTACCGATAGCTACAGTTTTTCATTAAGCTGTCGGTAATGGTTCGTGTTTTTTCCATGTGCCGGCTGAAACTAATCTTTCTGTACCCTTAATGGTTTCAGTCATCATCGTCCAGTGAGGGGGAAGGCGAGCTGGAGAAGGGCGAGATACGTTCTCCCAGGCCGTCAACGCCCCCGCCTCCCGCCGCGGCATATGGCTCCCGCCCCTGCCAAGGGGGACGCCCCCACCGCTGCCGCCCCTCCCGCCGCTGCCTCCAGGCCCGCCACCTCCCCTGCCGCCACTGCCCTTCAGGGCCAGCACCCCGAGGGATGAGCCCGCAGTAAGTCTTTTTCTCACTGTCTATTTTTGTGTACTTTATCCACCATTGTCAAATCACATTCCCTTAACTGCACTTTTCTTGAATGGAAGTACACGTTATAGTGCGTGTGACGAAAGGATTGGATCTGTTGCTAACTGAATGGTTTGATGTGTTTCAGGATGACCCGGGCAAGGAAAACAGACCTACCCCGCCATCCCCACCCGTCTCGCCACCAAGTAACACCGTGCGGGGGGATGAGGACGAAGGAGTGAGTATTTTACATGTTTTTTCATCTCTTTCCCTCCCCTCCCCTTTTTTCTTTGTTACTCACACTTCTCTTTCTAAAAAATTCCAGTCGGTTGTTTTACCGCCCACGCCCCCGCCGTCGACTCCGCCTCCCCCGCAGCCCGAACCCCTGCCCCAGTTTCCCGACGGGGTGGCGCCCGGTGGGCCTTGTGCTGTAAGCACTCTTTCTAAATTCACACGCCCTTGCAAAAAGGAAAATAAATGGGCAATGTATGGGTGACATATATTACTGACAATATATGGGATTTATATATGGTAAAGATAATTGGCTGAGCGATTAGCGAAGCCAGTTACTCCAGTGGGGTTGAAAAGTTTTGTCTGTCTGTCTGTCTGTTTGTCTGTGTGTACGCACTACTCCTCCCAAACGGCTCGACCGATCGAGACGAGATTTTGCAGGGTTGTTAGGTATATCCTAGGCTCACCACACGCAAAAATTCAGCTTTCTATCTCATTCCATTCAGTCGTACTAACGAAAAAACACTTAAAAAAACGGCAGAAAAAGTGCAACTTTTTAGTGACTTTATATTTTGGAGACATTTTTACATGGTTTCTTATGTTTTTGAAGTTCCTGATGACGAAAATGAAATCAATTTCGACCCCTGACCAAACTTTTAACTGCGAATTGGCTACCTCGGCCCGAATTTACTAACATAATCAGCTTCCACCTTTCATCTTGAAAAAAGGGGGTCGACCGACTAAAAATTTTTATTGCAGATTTCGATAGGTCTCGGCAAGACCTTTTCAAAGAGGGGTCGGAAGGGGGGTCTAGGAGCCCGACTTCATTAGTTAACCGAATCAGGATCTTGAAAAAAGGGGATCGATCGACTAAAAAGTTTTATTGCAGGTTTCGATAGGTCTCGGCAAGACCTTTTCAAAGAGGGGTCGGAAGGGGGGGTCTAGGAGCCCGACTTCATCAGTTTGCCGAATCAGGATCTTGAAAAAAGGGGATCGACCGACTTAAAAAAATTTATTGCAGATTTCACGTGGTGCATTACTCAATACCTCAAAAATCCTTGAGACAGCTTGCCGAAGGCAAGCAGGGAAGCGCCGCAGGCCAAGGTAGGTGTAACGCCAGGCGTGGATTGTCGTAACTGGCGCAGCATCGCGAGGCCTGTTCCGACAAGACACGGTCTGGCGTAAACCTACCTTGTTAAGGAAGATACTTTTCAGATATAAATAAAGTATGGAAAATATATAAATCTCATACATTGAACAATATATAGGCAATGTAGTCTATTAAGGGGGTATCCTTGTGTGTCGACATTTAAAACAGAGGTTTGCGCCGTGGCTCATGTATACAAAACTATAAATTTTATTGAATCGAAATGTTTTCCCCTTAATCACAAATGGTTCTTGTTTTTATTTTCTCCCACCGAAATGCTGATTGGATGGGCCGTCTCCGAATAAAGCGATCCCTTCGGAGACGACCGCAAAAAAATGGCTGGTGTTCCTAAAACCAAACGGCTCATCAGAAAACAAATCGCCGGCGGGTGGTTATGACCAACTAAATTGTCCACGGCCTAAACCTCAAACCCCCTTTTTGGGGGGAAAAGTCTAAAAATTGGCACTATGTTTCATTTTTTTTTTTTTTCGAGAAGTTTAAAAAGAGGTATATTAGATTTTTGAGGTTCAGGGCGTAGGGCATAGGTAGGAGAACGTCTCCAAAAAATTTCAGTCTTCTATCTCAATTTTTCTGGCCTGGAGAACTCCAGCCATTTCGAAAATGGCGTTTCGAGATAAACGCATTTAAAGTTTCTTACCGGGAGGGATTTACCCTTATCACCTTCTACTTTAAGCGCATGCCATGTTCAGGAAAATTCGAATAATGTGCTCAGTCATCTTCTACCGTATTAGGGGGACCCTTAAGAACATTTTTAGGCCAAAAAAAGAAATTCGATTTTTCGCCAAAAATACACGTGGATACCCCCTTAAAAAACTATGCAGCTTGTCAAAGACTCGGAAGTCTTTGAAGCTGGGTAGAGAGGGCACGTTATTGTTACACATCGTTGCTGTTCTGGACAACTTTACGCGCTGCACCCAAAAATGATGTTCAAAATTTCCTAACTGTTTCACTTCACTTGGAACATAGGTTTTCTCAGAATTTGGTGGAGACTTAAACGCATGGGAAAAAACATTTTACTTGCTCAACATATGACTTCAATATATTTCGCAAGATAATATTATCTGGCGTAAAGTGCCAAGATGTATTCAAATATACAGACCATATATGGCATCAAGATATTTGTATCTTGAGAAATATATTGCCAATATATTGCGGAGAACCAAGATATAACAAAAGTATATTGCAATATATAATGCATACATTGGGCCATATACTTGCAATGTATTGGACAATACATAATTACATTGAAAATATATGAGCCATGTATGGAAAATATATGAACCATATCTAGAGAATATATTCTCCTTTTCGCAAGGGCGATTTGCCGCGTTTCCCTCACATGCTCATGTACCACTTCAAAGTGTCTTATCATTTTTGTTTTTGTGTTCACAGGCGCCTTGGCTGTGGGTTAACGCGCGAGACCCTCTGGGGCTCTTCGGCCCGCCACCGCCGCCGCCGCCCACTGCGCCGCCAGCTTTGAGGGGCGTCGCGGCCAGGATCGCCCACACCGCCAGGGCAGCCTCCACGGTTAGTGTTGGTGCTCATCCCCGCGGGTCCGCGCCCACGAGTGGTGCACGTGGTGGTCAGCGCGACGGCACTTCACGAGGTGGCCAGCACGGCGCCACTTCTCGAGGTGGTCAGCGCGGCGGCAGTGCACGTGGCGTACGTACCCGCGGCGGACGCTTACCATCTGTCTTCAGCCGGCTGGGTCCACACCCAGGCTCAATGCCTGTGTTAGAAGAATGCAGTCAGTGTCCTTATCCACACCAATGGCCGCCTACTGCCTGGCCCCCTTACCTCACGGTGAGGCGCCCTCTACCAGGGATTTACTGGACTTGGAGGGGCCCCATATTGGACTGGGCGAGGTAATGTTTATTCTGATTCTCACTGAATAAGTCTATGTTACTTTTCAATACTTGCTGAAAAAGCTTATGTTTATTTTTATTCTCACTAAATAAGACTATGTTACTTTCAATACTTGCTGAATAAGCGTATGCTAATATGTTTCAATACATGAATCTTGCTCCTTCTAAACTGTGTCTCTTTGCCTCGCTTCCCTTCCTAAACTTTTCTAACGAGTCTTCCTTACAACACTGTACTTCTCTACGAGTTAAATTTTTTGACCCAAAGCTAGACTTGATTTCCAATTCTTAATTTCCAATTTCTTAAACAACTTAACGACTCTGTCTGACACACTTGAAGCTTTTCCAAACTTGAGTTACGAGTCACCTGACTGAATTAAATCGACACTTGTGTCACACTTACTATTTCCAAACTTTGCCCATCGTTTCATAATGAGAAAGAAAACTTCTTTGACCTGAAGCTAGACTTGATTTCCAATTCATTTACCTGTTCGCTTGCTACACAAGTTTTCCTTAAACAACTTATCGACTCTGCCTGACACACTTGAGGCTTTTCCGAACATGAGTTACGAGTCACCTGACTTAAATAATTGCACACTAGGGTTACGCTTTTAGATTTCAAACTTTGCCTGTCATATCATAATCATACAGAGAACTTCTTATCACTGTACTATGACTTTGGTATGTGAACCTCTTAGCATGCACTTCTCTGCACTGCACCAAGACTTTGAACTTCTCTGCACTTTGTGTGTGTGTGTGTGTGTGTGTTAGGGAGAGATGAGAGAGAGTGTGTGTGTGTGAGAGAGAGAGAGAGAGAGAGTGAGAGAGAGAGAGAGAGAGAGTGAGAGAGAGAGAGAGAGAGAGAGAGAGAGAGAGAATGGAATAGGTATTTATTAGGGCAAAGTGAGAGGACTTGTCGTCCCATTGAAACCTTGCCCGCTCTCAGATTTACAAGATTACAGAGTACATACCGTGAAACGGGGTAATTTCGGGCATCTCTGCCCGAAAGCATTGCGATGATGCTGCCGTCTAGCGGCGACCTCGGAGGCTTGTCCCGTTGCGCGCATCGCATTCGCCACACTTAAAACCGTCGGATCATTCCTCTTGAGACCAAACAGATCCAATCTTTTCGAGATACAGTGATTTTCGTATTTTACACTTTTTACCTAAATTCAGTGTATGCGTGAAAACTTCAACTGGCAAGCCAAACCTGTTTACAAACGGTGCATAAGGTATTTTTTTTCGATTTGGACATGTTTTGAGCATGCTGTGTCAAATTTTCAATCACCTGCGGCAAATAGTATGGTAAATAGAGGCTCAAAACTAAAAAATTGTTACTTTTAGGGGTAATTTCGAGCACTGAAATGGCATGCAAGGGCATGCAGGGTTGTTCTGAACACTTTAAATTTCGCAGGGCTACAGTGGTGTAAGCTTCTTCCAGCTCTTCAGAGCTCTTCTGAAAGATTCAGATAATCCATAAACACAGATAATACTCAACTGCCGCAGCAGTCGCTTTGTGGAACTTTGACTATTATAAAAATGGGCCAAGGCTACATCTGTACTTCTTATGTGTAGTATGTACACATCCTATCTTAGTGTCAATTATTGGTTTGTGACTAAAATTTTATCATGTTTACCGGGACTTTGACTTTGAGAACGGCCGCATGGCTTGCCGGGTTGCTACGGAATGCAGAGTTTTCCAGAAAGCCCCTGTATCTTCCCAATTGTGCATAAGACTTGCCTCCCATGTACGTCAGTTTCAAGAGGAAGATCCACGACTCATCTTCGCGTGATATAGAGTGGCTTGAGTTGTACCATTATCAAAAACAAAAAAGGATAAAGGTTCAAGGTTAGACGTTCAACAAGAAGCGTCCTAAATAGCTCCACCCCACTCTCCCAAACATCAAACTTTTTGTTCCAATCATGACTCCAAATTATGTATAAATGACCACCCCTACCATCCCTCCACATCTACATCCTTAAGAATTTCACATTTTATCACATAAGCTCAAAAGAAAGAGACAATTATTGATTTTGAGACCAAAATCAGAACGACAAGTCGTTTTTTCCTGGGGTGCCCGAAATTACCCCAAAACACGGGGTAATTTCGGGCACTGCTTTGGGCCCTCCACTGTAAAAACGGTAAAGCGTAAACATCTGGAATTGGCGTCAAATTGAAGCTAAAGGTGGGTAGATGATAAATTTTAACCCTCAGGTCCATGGCAACACCACGACCTTCACAATTTTAAAAATACCTCTCAAAAGTGCCCGAAATTACCCCGTTTCACGGTATCACAATTTTTTAGGGATACACTAGAAGATATAACAAACAGCCGATAAAGTAGTAAATTAACAACGAAGTAACAAGAGATTAGCAGAGTTAGTATAAGTAGCGTTTCAATAGTATATTTTTTACAACTTTCTTTAGAGTTGTGGGGGCACTATAGTGGAGGTATTTAGATCTATTAAAGCAGTTCCATGCTCTAGCAGATGAGACTGATACAGATTTACTGAAATATTCTGTTCTATGTTTTGGAATTACAACCATATTACTATCCGATCTTGTTTTTTTATTTTTTTTTGTTATTAAAATAGATTGATTCATAAAGATATATTGGCTCTTTGTATTTGATCACTTTCCACATGTTTGTGACAAGTGTCAATTGAAGTCTATCAATAACTTTCAGCCAGCCAAATTCTCCATAGTATTTAGTAATATGCTCTCTATCTGATAATTTGATATTGGATATAAGACGGACAGCTGCATTTTGAGCCTTCTGTAGTACACCGCATGTTTCCTTGCTCATGTTACAGCAAATAGATAATCCATAGTCAATTTTAGAAAAAAGAAGGGCTTGAATAACATTTTTCTTTACATTCATTGGCATACAATGGGCATTTCTTCTAATTTGAGCTAAGACACCAAAAGTCTTATTGCTGATGTTCCTTGCATGCTCTTTCCATGAAAGGGTATTATTAAATATGATGCCTAAATTTAAGACTGTATCACGGTACTCAATTTTCTCACCAACAACTTCAATCAATTTCACATTATTGAGAGTATTCAAATGCTTTCTGGTACCAATGACAATAGGTTGAGTTTTACTAGCGTTAACACACAAGTTATGGTTCTGTAGGAAATTTACAACTAGAGCAATGTCCTTATTCATTGAATCTACAGTTTGGTTTACATGCACCGGGACACAATGAGAGTACAACTGCACATCATCAGCATAGAAGTGAAATTTACAGAATTTAGGAACATCAGGTAAATCATTTAAGTACAATGCAAACAATAGCGGTCCTAACACACTTCCCTGTGGGACCCCATACTTATTTAGTTCCCAGTGGGAGAAACAACTATTACTGACAAACACTCTTTGAAATCTATTGTCAAGGTAGTTAGAGACCCACTGTACTGCACACTTTGAGAAACCAATCCATTTAAGCTTGGCAAGCAACACTGTGTGTTGAACGCAATCAAATGCTTTGCTCAAGTCAAGCAAAACCATGACTGTGATCAGCCTGTCATCAATTCCTTTCCTAATTTCATCGCTAACCTTCTGCAGAGCTGTTCCTGTGCTATGATGTTTTCTGAAGCCCGATTGTAGGGGGTTCAAGAAGTCATTTGAAGTAACATACTCAAGGATTTGAGAGTGCTCAATTTTTTCTAATCCTTTACCAAGTACACTTAGTATGCTGACTGGTCTATAATCTTTAAAGGTAGTAGGTTGCTTAGTTTTAGGGAATGGTTTGACATTTGCCATTTTCCAGGCTACTGGGAATACACTAGACTGCAAAGAGAAGTTATACAGATGTTCAATCACAGGGGTAACAACCTCAATACAATGTTTTAGGAATATTACGGATATGGAATCAGATCCTGTTGCATTAGACTTAATACTAAGTATTGCACTCTTTATGTCATCTGGATAGACATACTTAAAGTGAAATGATTCACCAGGGGGAGCAGGCAGTTGCTCATAATGCTTAGCAGTGTTTTCAGTCACAATGGGTTCTTTGTCAGCACTAACTCCAATATAGTAGCTATTTAACTCATCCGGTATTATTCCAGCTGTAAGTTAATTTGATTCATTTTTGTTTTCATTGGTTAATGAGCGAATATTGGACCACATTTGCTTACAACTATTGGTGCTCTTAAAAAGATTTGAAAAATATTTATGTTTAGCTTTTTTCAGTGCCCCTTTGGCTTTGTTTCTTAACACTTTAAACCTATCATACATCTCCTGACTCTTCGATTTAATAAACATTTTCCTGGCTTTATTTCTCTTTTTTAGCAGCTTTTTTATTTCTTGGGTCATCCAAGGTGCAGATTTATTTTTTTATTTTGAAAGTTTTCATGGGTGCATGTTTGTTTACAATATTGAGAAACAATTAGCGGGTGCGGCTGAGGGCAGGCGGCGCCAGGCCGGCGCAAAATTTATTTTATCTGTTCGTGGTTAACGGTGTTTTGGGCGGTAGTTTAATCGATTGGTCATCAGGCCGGTGGCTTACTCTACCGTTCGTGAAAGGCATTTCTGCAAATTAAAAAAAAAAGATAAATGTTTTATAAAGAGTTTTCGTTTTTGTTTTTTGTCAGGACTCGGGTAATGAGGGGGCCCCTGATGTCCTTTTTTCCACGCTGCACACCACATCGAGTCCGGGAGAGAACGTCGTGGGCTCCGTTTGCGACATCCCATTCAGTCAGCCCGCCGGCGAAGTCGCAAAACTGGCCGACACTAGCGGTGACGACACGTCTTCGGATGATGACGGTGTCTTGGTGTCACCTTCGGATGTGACTTTGCATGACACATAGCGACGCGCTATTTGTTTCGGTCTTATAGTCCTTGGACGACCTGTAAATAGAAAAAAAAACCACAATGTTCATTTTTGATTCAGATTCAGGCGATCTGCGAAAGGGCCAGGATGGCCTGTTCAGGAGAGCAGAAGGGTGACACCAAGGGGAAGAAGAAGCGGCCGTCTGAGGTTGCGCCGAGCGTGCAGACGCCCAAGCAACCAAAGAAGCTGAAGCCGTCGGCATCATCACCCCTCTCGCCTTCCGAGCCTGTCTGCAAGGTACATATATTTGCAAATTGGAGAGGTGGTCAAAGTGCCACAAGTTTTGCTGTTTGCACGCTCAGGTCCCATTTTTTTTCTTCGCTTCGCAGCCCCTGGCAACCTATGGCCGCAAGGAAGAGAAACAGGAATCCCGGAGGGAGGCGCGTCTGGCGGGGAAGCGCAGTCCTGAGGAGGCCGATCTGGAGGCCCAGTTGCAGGAAGCGAGGGCCAAGATTGATTCCCTCCAGGCCGAAAGGGTGAATATCTCTGCCAACAGCATGAGTTTTGAAATTGTATTGGGTCCTGTGATTAGTTAAGTTTCTTGCTTTCAGTGGAGTCTCGACTGCAGCGGCGGCAAGGCGCGCACGGACCACAAGTCATCCAGCAAGAACCGCCCTACCTCCTCCAGCAAGGACCGCCCGAACGCAACCGGGAGGCCGCCGCAACCGCTGCTGCAGCGGCCGCCAAGCGCCGTAAGGACATCTCTCGGCGTAACAATCACCGCCCGTTACACCAAAAGGAAGGTCAACAAAACAGTTTCTCCCCACTTAAAGAGGTAATCTACTGTCATGGGTTCAGCCGACACGTCGCGGAGAAGCCTTCCGCCAACAACGCCCCCGATTCCAGGACCCGCAGCAACAGCAGCGCCCCTGGAAGCGGACCTGGAAAACCCAACATTAAGCGCACGGCGCCTTTAAGCGCATCCTATGCTGAGGTCACCTCCGGACCGCTCAGGCCCAGGAAGCGCCAGGCTGACACCGCGGGCTCCTCCAGCCCCAAAAGAAGCACGCTGAGGGACAACAAGAAGGCCCGGAAGAAGAAGAGGAGAGCCCGCAGCAGAACGGATGATGACTCAAACACCGCGCCGTCTTCGGACAGCAAGGGGGAGAGGGAAGTCCGCTTCAGCGAACGGCCTCCACGCCGGCCCGATCGGCGACATCCCAAAGTGCCTGAGGACGTCCAGGCGAGCTACAACAACATCCCAGCGGGTGGAAACTCCGCTGGCGCGGCTGGGACCATGTCTCGGGCGGCTCGCCACGGCCCGGTCGGCCGCCCAGCAGACGAAAATGAGCTGCACCAGCCTCTATTATTGCTTGGAAATCAATTAATAATTCGACTTTTTGAAAAAGTAGCAATGCTAAGCCACAATTTAAGAACCAAGAAATCGTTTCCATTCATTAGATTTGACCGACAGACAGGTTATAACAATAAATTTCTCTCCGAAACTTTTCGGCGGCGACGCGCTATCCTGCGAGCTGCGGCCATCTTACGCATAGTAAACTTAATCCGCTTCGATCTCAGCAATCGTTCATCGTATTGTAAATCCAAGCACAGATTCGGAATCTGCGTAAAATTTCCCGTGGCGTAGGACGTGTCGTCAGATTTAACGCACTTAAGATAAAGCGTAGTCATAATGGGAAAATAGCCTAAAATTTGCAGGTTTTTCAAGGTAATTTTAGGCTATTTTCCCATTATGACTACGCTATATCTTAAGTGCGTTAAATCTGACGACACGTCCTACGCCACGGGAAATTTTACGCAGATTCCGAATCTGTGCTTGGATTTACAATACGATGAACGATTGCTGAGATCGAAGCGGATTAAGTTTACTATGCGTAAGATGGCCGCAGCTCGCAGGATAGCGCGTCGCCGCCGAAAAGTTTCGGAGAGAAATTAATTGTTATAACCTGTCTGTCGGTCAAATCTAATGAATGGAAACGATTCCTTGGTTCTTAAATTGTGGCTTAGCATTGCTACTTTTTCAAAAAGTCGAATTATTAATTGATTTCCAAGCAATAATAGAGGCCGGTGCAGCTCATTTTCGTCTGCTGGGCGGCCGACCGGGCCGTGGCGAGCCGCCCGACACATGGTCCCAGCCGCGCCAGCGGAGTTTCCACCCGCTGAACATTAAGGGTTATTGAAGAGACGACTTTTTTGAAATGTATACCGGCCCACGTGGAAAATGGTTCCCCTGCATGTTAAAACTATCCTAGGAACACGATGGGCCCGATCAAAAAATACGTAGGGGTAGCCCAAACTTTTTTAAGGTTGAATTTCGGCGTACTTTTTCAGAAGTCCGAGTTTTGACGCACCAGGGGCTCTCAAAGCCCCGAGGTGCGTCTTGGCCGCTGGATATCGATTGGCACTTCTTTCACTCAAGTTCCGGAAGAAAAAAAAGCTACTGGGGTTTATTTGGTCGCAGGCAAAAAAATCTATACCAGTTTTTTTGCTCTAAAAACGTGATTTTTGTGCATGTTTTACCATTTTGAGGGCTGTTAAAAATTCTGGTATGGTAAAAAAAAATCTAAACTTAGTGCTTCTTGTAGAAAAAAGTCTGAACTTTCCAACGAGCCTAGGCGGAAGATTCTGCGATTTTTAGTTTAGGTGCTAGAGCAGCTCAAAGTGTGTTACTGATTTAAGTTTTCCTAGAAAACAGTGCTATCGCATTTGTAAGACAAGGGACATGGTCAACAATATACAGGAACACAGTGAAAACTTTATTGATCGCAGTGTATATTCTTCTCATACTTTTTCTCCTTTCTTGCTGAGAGACATAAAATAATTATGTTGTCAAAACAAAAAAATAAATAAAGCTAAATTAAATTAATTACTTTTTAACTTTAACTGTTTCTGTTGAAATTTAGAGATCTATTTGAAATCTTTCTTTGTTCTGAACTGTTTAAATTTTTTCCTAGATTCAATCGTTCCTAAAATGGCCTCGTGCCTTTGTTTTTCACCGCACTTTACTCTGGCTGTCTGGGACACCAAGCGTACGTGACGCTCTACGGCTTGGCTGTGGCACGGCACGGTCACAGGAATCAGCTCGGTCTCTCCTGTCTCAGCGATGTCCTGAAGATCCTGAGGGCTGAGGTGGCGGGTCAGAGGAGGCTCGCTGATAGACACCCCTTTCTTGCTCCTCCAAGGCACCATGTCAGTGTAGTCGGCGGCCGCAACCTGCAGTTCAGGGACGACGAAACGGCGGACCCCCGACCCTGACGCCGAAGCTTCGTTCTCTCGGGCCTGCATGATGTGGGTGACGGCACGCTGACGAGTGTCAGGCCTGAAATGGAAAAATAAAAAAAGAAACTGCCAGGTGATATTTCTGCACAGCGGGCCAGAAGACCGGTGGAAGCGGGCATAACTCTAGACGCGTTTTGAGCTCCAGAGTCGCTCGTTTGACCTCCACCAATGGATTTTTCCTTCGAAGAGCAATCCATTGGTAGGGTCACACGGTCGGTTCAAGTCCCAAATAGCGACTCTGGAGCTCAAACCATAGTGATGACGACCTTCGCCATTGTGGACTGCCCTATGGTGATGGAAATTCACGATGGCGACCATGGTTTTTTTAGTCTGGGCACCCACATCATGCAGGCCCGAGAGAACGAAGCTTCGGCGTCAGGGTCGGGGGTCCGCCGTTTCGTCGTCCCTGAACTGCAGGTTGCGGCCGCCGACTACACTGACATGGTGCCTTGGAGGAGCAAGAAAGGGGTGTCTATCAGCGAGCCTCCTCTGACCCGCCACCTCAGCCCTCAGGATCTTCAGGACATCGCTGAGACAGGAGAGACCGAGCTGATTCCTGTGACCGTGCCGTGCCACAGCCAAGCCGTAGAGCGTCACGTACGCTTGGTGTCCCAGACAGCCAGAGTAAAGTGCGGTGAAAAACAAAGGCACGAGGCCATTTTAGGAACGATTGAATCTAGGAAAAAATTTAAACAGTTCAGAACAAAGAAAGATTTCAAATAGATCTCTAAATTTCAACAGAAACAGTTAAAGTTAAAAAGTAATTAATTTAATTTAGCTTTATTTATTTTTTTGTTTTGACAACATAATTATTTTATGTCTCTCAGCAAGAAAGGAGAAAAAGTATGAGAAGAATATACACTGCGATCAATAAAGTTTTCACTGTGTTCCTGTATATTGTTGACCATGTCCCTTGTCTTACAAATGCGATAGCACTGTTTTCTAGGAAAACTTAAATCAGTAACACACTTTGAGCTGCTCTAGCACCTAAACTAAAAATCGCAGAATCTTCCGCCTAGGCTCGTTGGAAAGTTCAGACTTTTTTCTACAAGAAGCACTAAGTTTAGATTTTTTTTTACCATACCAGAATTTTTAACAGCCCTCAAAATGGTAAAACATGCACAAAAATCACGTTTTTAGAGCAAAAAAACTGGTATAGATTTTTTTGCCTGCGACCAAATAAACCCCAGTAGCTTTTTTTTTCTTCCGGAACTTGAGTGAAAGAAGTGCCAATCGATATCCAGCGGCCAAGACGCACCTCGGGGCTTTGAAAGCCCCTGGTGCGTCAAAACTCGGACTTCTGAAAAAGTACGCCGAAATTCAACCTTAAAAAAGTTTGGGCTACCCCTACGTATTTTTTGATCGGGCCCACCGTGTTCCTAGGATAGTTTTAACATGCAGGGGAACCATTTTCCGCGTGGGCCGGTATACATTTCAAAAAAGTCGTCTTTTCAATAACCCTTACTGAACATCCTCTCCATGTTAAGAGAGACTCCTCAGATGCTCCATGAAACGGTGACGCCGATGCGAGCCGCGGAACTTCTTCTCCGCTGCTTGCAATCAGCCGTCCGAGGCGACCCACCCACCAGCCAAACGAAGCTCCTGGCCTCAACTCTGACAGCCATTCAACAGGGCGAGCCACCCATCACTCGACAACGCCATGTCCGTTAAGGCAATAGCGATCAACATTGGATCCTTAAGGAAAAGGATATCTGAGCTCTGGGACCTGGTGCGGAATTATCCAGAAATCAAAATCATCGCCGTCTCGGAAATTCTCCTTAAGGACCCGGACAAGGCAGCAATCCAAATGACTGGATTTCACCGCCTGGATCTGCCTGCTGGGGACGATGGCGCCGGTGGAATGGCCCTTTACTTCCACCAGAGTCTACATGCAAGTAGTATAGGTCCTACTTTCAGTCACTTTTTTCCAGGGTCCTACATTCAGACACTTTTCCCACGGTGCCGCTTTCGGTCATGTTGGTATCTTGAGCGAGGGTAACCTAAGCGAACCTAAGCCGTGACCCCTCCCGTTAGGTCACGTGGTTTTCGGCGAAAAAAAAATTTGGTGACTTCACCCAGTGGGATTCGGACCTGGGTCTCCGCGCTGTGAAGCGCAGCAGATCACACACTGAGCTACTGAGCCGGGCTTAGTGACCAAGCGTGCGGTTCGGCTTTTTAGCTGCAAGCGCCGCGCGGGCAGCCGCGGTGTGTGACGTCATCAGGCAGGTGGAGCGCTGTCGTGGACAAATACATGGGTGTTTTTTTGGTGGGGCCTGACTAGCTCCCCGGTCTCCGGTGTCTCGTAGATTTTTATTGGTTTGAGTGATAATTATATGAGTTTTTATTATTATTGTTTTTATTTTCTGTAATTTTTTTCCTGTTTATTTACTTTCAAGTGGAGGATAGAAATCAAGTATCTTTGGCATGCTTGCACAGGGCTGTCCAAGATGTCGGTCCGAAAAACATTTGTGAAAATTGGGGTAAACCATCTTCTTCAAAAAAATTATCATCACGCTCGATCATGATGAATGGCTTGTCTCTGAGAGTGATGTATAAAAGGATATGAGAACTCAGTGCTTCATATGACCCCAGGTGTTCACTGGGATCTCCAGAGAGATGAGCCCTTATTTTGGGGCCGAGACGCTCTCTCTCATAAAGAAACTCGTCCACTTCATGAATATGGAATTCGTCTACACTCTTAATCTGGGGTGTTCTGAAACGAAGCGCCTTTGTCAGTTGCATCCACTTTTAGAGCGTCCAAGGCGCTTTCTGGTCAAACGCCGTAGGTGCTTCCTACTGAAACGCCTTTGTCGCTCTCTGTCGAGACACCTAACACACAAAGCAGTCAATGAATTTATTTATTCAATGAGCCCCTAGATCAAAAAGGTGACTCCCACGGGAACACCTTTGCTAGCCATAGCAGTTCGCCACCATTGACAAGGCGTTCTGGCAGCAAACACCTTTTTCATGCGGCTAATAACAATTCATTAAAAAGGTGTTTTCATGGGAGGCACCTTTTGATCCAGGGCATCAATGAATTGCAAGGTGTCTCGACAGAGAGCGACAAAGGCGTTTCAGTAGGAAGCACCTATGGCGTTTGCCCAGAAAGCGCCTTGGACGCTCTAAAAGTGGATGCAACTGACAAAGGCGCTTCGTTTCAGAACACCCCAGATTAAGAGTGTAGAAGTTGGCCTCTTTTTAGAATTTTCACTTTGTTATTACTTCAGTGTTGGTTCAGAGAGGTTTCGCGTGGCGACCAACACCTTACCAGTCCATTCATTGAGAATAAAACGTAGGGACTCCATCGCGCTCCGATGCTTTCGTCTGAATGATCAGTGTGCATGCGGAACTCGTCTTTTATCCGATTTGAGCGCCACCCCGGCGCTCCCTATCGGCAGTAGGACGAACTGAATCCACGTGCAAGTCTGTACTTGCAACCCGCAGCGCCGGGGGGTCGTCCGCGATCACGGCGCGCCCGGGGATTCCGCACCGGGGGTTTCCGCGCCGAGGTGCCGTCCGGGAACGAACCGCGCTGGGGGGACCGTCCGGGAGTGCCGCACCGTAGCGGGGACCGTCCGGGAACGCGCCGCGCTGAGTCCGGGGAATGCCGCGCCGGAAAAATGCCAGAAATGAATAGAAAATTTCTAGTGTTTTCAGAAATGCCCAGAAATTTCTTGGAGTTTTCCAGAACAGCCCAAAAAAATTGAAGTGATTTTGAAAAGAGCACCGAAATTTCTTGGTGTTTTCAGAAATGCCCAGAAAAATTTCTAGCAATTTCCAGAATTTTTTTTCTGTACCGCAAAATAATTTTCTGTACCAAAATTTTTTTTCTGTACCAACATTTTTTTTCTGTACCAACACGTGCATTTCTTATGGACCAGAAATTTTTTTTCGTACCAAAAGTTTTTTTATTTACCAAAATTTTTTTTATGTACAAAAATTTTTTTTTCTTGCACGTAAATTTTTTCTTGTACAATTTTTTCTATCGAACTCGTTATTTTTTTCTTGTGCATGATGTTTGCACATTCGTTTTGTGTTGCAACACAATTCTTTTTGTTTCCAAACATGCGTTTGTACATAGCGTGTACAACTTTGTCGTTTTTTTTCAGTGTCTGAACAAAATAATTTTTTGACAAAAGTATGCAGAGAAATACCATGGGTGCGGTGAATCAAATACAACAGACAGTACTCGCCACACACTTAAGAATCAATAGACTCCAAACTTGTATGGTTGTAAGTCCACTTTTTACAAAGTCGGTCAAGAAACTTTCGGTGATTCGGGACAATAGGCGGCATGCCATAGGAGTCCCAGAATTCACCCTCGCCGTGCTTCCCAATGTAGAAAGCAACCCAGTGCTGGCCTGGTTTTGTGATAGGGTCCGTGTTGGCAATCAGCAAGGCGGGGCGCTTGTGCAGGCGATGTGGTAATGTGTCTGAGGCAAACACGCCTTCCAACATAGGTGCCACATGTTTATCTTTTCTCATGAGCGAATCTAGGGAAAGCCCATCCATATTTTTTTAGTTTTATTGATTATTTTAAAAAATTTTATTTACTTTTTTAAGTTTTATTTTCTATAATTCTTTAGATGTTGTTATCGACAACCACGTTTCGATGTTTATCGATCTCAATCAGATTCTGAAATTCTGCATATACAATGCAATTTATAGGTTGAGCAAGGGCTGTTGCAAACTTCAACTCTAGACGGAGAGTGCCTTGCTTCTGGAGATTCCAGTGAGGTTCGCTGGCCGACATGTCAGGGGACAGATCGAAACAGAACAGAGTGTTTCCTCCAGGGTTATCGGAGTAACTGATATTGTTACCTTTATCTTTCCAATGTATTCCTGTTCCACAGGAAAGGGTGCTGTAGCATTCCATGTACAATCCATTAGCAAAGTCGGGGGTCATGGGCTGTGATGGGACAGGGTGGCCGTCGACCATAAGACTCAAGTAATTCAAATTAAAATGTTGAAAATTGAAACCGTTCCGAGCATAATCGCCATTAAAGGCGCGATTATCAACAAAACCAATAATAATTCTTTGAGGGAATTGGTTCATGAACAGGTTGTCCAAATTTTTGTCTCTCAGCCCCTGTGTTATCGTGACTGTTTTGATATCCACTCTGTTTACAGGCTATTTGGCAGGAGACTTTTCAAGAGCCTGTGCGTGGCCGAGCAGCACAGAAGGCGAAACCACCACTTTACGGACATAGAGAGTCGCATCTAAAAGTTTAACGCGCTCTGTACCAGCAGTAGACATAAGAGTAAAGGCATCTCGATTTCGCGTAAGCTTGATTCTTAGCTCAACATTATTTAAGAAAAAATGATCCTGATTGAAGAAATCGATGTAAAGGGGACCCATCAACTCAAATTGCCGACTGTTTGATGTGCGTGATCGTCGCCATGGAAGTCCTAGGTTTTGTGCGCTTTCGAGAGAATCGAAATGGTTAGGGGTGTCCTCGTACCACATGCGCTGTGTCATGTGGGACTTTTCAGCCGCGGCGTCATAATTCATGAGGGATTCTATGTAAGCTCTGTAAGCATAGGTCATGCTTGAATGACTAATGACTTTTTGATTGAGACTCACATCCACTTGACTCCACAGTGCGTGGAGGGGGTAATTAATAGGGGCTGCATCATTACGATCGTTTTTACAATGTCCGTACCATCGGCTTTAACAATTTTGGCTTTGACGTACAGCAGAGTGTGAGGGGGGTCAATGTACTCATGACCCACGCCAGGTATGGAAAATTCGACTGTGTTTGACGCATCCAATGTGGTGAAGGGTTTGTAAGGAACCCAGTGAGTCGATTTAAGTGCGGTCTGAGTGGGTGGAATGATCCACAGATCTAATTCAGATCGGAGACACTCTGAAGAAGCAGCATGCATGAATGCCATTTTGTCTAAGTAAAGTAATCCACACTAGTGGCCGTCTTTCTCTTTCGAGTCTTCGGAACGTTATGAGCCTTAGGGGCTTTCTTCCGCCTATTTATAGCACCGGACCCAGCCATCGAGTCGGCCTTTCGCTTGGCCTGATTGGCCAGGTTGCCCGCAGCCTCCCCCGTGCGTTTGTTTAGATTACCGCGGAAATTCTGCCCGTTTGCGACATTGGCCAGCACTGCGCTACCCGCCCGGGCCGCCTCCTTCCCCACGGCAGACGCGCCGTTACGGAGAATAAGGAGGATCGTCCGGAAGAGCCCGCCGAGCCAGGAACCAATGCCGTGCCCCTTCTGATAAGAACTACCCGCGTAAAATTGACCGAAACCGCCGCCGGCCTGAGTGACGAAATGATGAGTGATTTGGTTTTGAGGAGCCATTTTTTCTAAGACCCTTGTCGGAAATGAACTAGCAAGGTCAATGTCCCGTGTGAAAATGGGAGATAACACCCCGCGTGGTCCCTTATATCTATCTGGAGGGTGTCAAACGACCGCGTGTTTGAGTCGAAGTAAATGGGGTGCTCGCAGTAGAAAATTGTCATGCTGCCAAAGCGCGCATTTACATCTACGTGGACCGTCCTGAGAATGGGAGCCCGTGTGTGCCCAATGATCTGATCGGCCAGAATATCCAGGTAAATAAAGAGTTGATGTGGAATGCCCAAACTCATTTCGACGGGCTTGACGCCACTTATTTTTTCGTTTACAGGGTAGGGGCCATGGTGCTCTAGACCCAACTGCAGAGCAAGACGAGGGGAAAAGTGGACTTTCATATCGGGTCTGTCGGGCTGAAATGGCCGAAACTCGACTCGATGGTCGTTTGTTTCAGACAGTGGGGGGTCACCTTGAATGTCGTTGTTCAAGACAGACACGGCAACACTCACTGCTTCCAGAAATTCAACCTTAGTGGGGAAGCATCCCCGTTCGACAAAAACCGTGTCCACAGAGTCTGGCGCCAGTAAAGTGATTTCATTTTCACCCTCAATCACCTGGGCAATCGTGTTGGGGTAATGAAGCTCAATGTGAGCCGCCTGCAATTGGCCATGCAACTCCATTCGTTTTGATAACTCTATTTTAAAATGGGAAGTATTATTGTCCGGATAGACCTGAGGACTAGCATTGCTGGGGAGGAAAGCATAGAAATCCATTACCGTGAAACGGGGTAATTTCGGGCACTTTTGAGAGGTATTTTTTAAATTGTGAAGGTCGTGGTGTTGCCATGGACCTGAGGGTTAAAATTTATCATCTACCCACCTTCAGCTTCAATTTGACGCTAATTCCAGATATTTACGCTTTACCGTTTTTACAGTGGAGGGCCCAAAGCAGTGCCCGAAATTACCCCGTGTTTTGGGGTAATTTCGGGCACCCCAGGAAAAAACAACTTGTCGTTCTGATTTTGGTCTCAAAATCAATAATTGTCTCTTTCTTTTGAGCTTATGTGATAAAATGTGAAATTCTTAAGGATGTTGATGTGGAGGGATGGTAGGGGTGGTCATTTATACATAATTTGGAGTCATGATTGGAACAAATAGTTTGATGTTTGGGAGAGTGGGGTGGAGCTATTTGGGACGCTTCTTATTGAACGTCTAACCTTGAACCTTTATCCTTTTTTGTTTTTGATAATGGTACAACTCAGGCCACACTATATCACGCGAAGATGAGTCGTGGATCTTCCTCTTGAAACTGACGTACATGTGAGGCAAGTCTTATGCACAATTGGGAAGATACAGGGGCTTTCTGGAAAACTCTGCATTCCGTAGCAACCCGGCAAGCCATGCGGCCGTTCTCAAAGTCAAAGTCCCGGTAAACATGATAAAATTTTAGTCACGAACCAATAATTGACACTAAGATAGGATGTGTACATACAACACATGAGAAGTACAGATGTAGCCTTGGCCCATTTTTATAATAGTCAAAGTTCCACAAAGCGACTGCTGCGGCAGTTGAGTATTGAGTCGTGCGCACGCACCAGGTCGGTGTTTTTTCAACGCAGGCAGTCCAGCTGCACTGCCAAAATGCATGCGGAGCGCAGGCGTCATCTGCACGGTGCTGCTGGACTGCCTGCGTTGAAAAAACACCGACCTGGCGCGCGAGCACGACTCCAGTGCGTTGGCACACCTGCCCGGCCTGTGTGATGGGTTGCCTGACTCGCAGGCGTGAGGCGCTGTCAAGGCGAGAGGCCCGAATGCATCACTGCCTTTGCGTCGTTCGCATGGGCGCGGGCGTTGCCGCAGCGGTCTGAATGTTAAGGGGCTTGCAGGGAAGGGATGTGCCGAGATGGGACACTTGGAGTTTGGCCGCTACCCCACCTGAGTTCGGTGTTGGCGAGGGATGAACTTAGGGGCTGTTTTCGCTGGTTTCGACAGTGTTGACGTCCTGGGGGGTGAACGATGCACCGGATCGACTCCAAAATTTCAGGAATGGTTCAGCCGTGTCTTTTCGACCGAGACCACCCTTGAGCGCCTTCCCTTCCCTTCCCGGGCGAGCAGATGGCGATAGGGGGTGGCCACCCCTATATCGGTGGATGAAAATTTCCGGCACCTGATTTTTTGACGGGGATGGGTTCGTGCCCACCCAAGGTGAGTCCCAATGAAAATTAGCGCCAGAATTCAACCTCTTTGGGACTCAAACGACACAAATTCAAAAAGGGGTGGGTCCTCCGAGGGGTTGGTACGGCCCGGGGTGGTCGGAATCGAAGAAAAAAAACTTGCACCGTGTACAGGAGAGACCACTGAATCGTTTGCTGCCGGTTTTAAACATTTTTGAAAACAACCCCCTCGAGGGGGTGGGGGTGACTGTGGAAAGGGGTGGGTTTGTCCAATTGCGATTCCGCTTGCACGGTTGTGAAGGGGAGACTCATTTGAGTCGGTACACGACACATTTCACGTTTCCGATCATTAAAAGTCAAAAATTTCGCCACGTTTCTCTCAGTTTTTACACCCTTAAGCAATGAAGGGGTTGCACAGGCCGTCGGGGGGGACGTACGGACTGCACACTTGGTAGGGCTCAAAAAGAGCAACGGGGGCACCGGCACCTCCCTGCCAAATTTCAGCATCCTACCTCTAGGGGTGTGCGAATTGTTCGAAATCGAATCGAATCGAATCTGCGTAGTTTCGATTCGATTCGCTCACGGAATCGTCGATTCGATACCGAAATATTCGAAAAATCGAATCAACGCGTTTCGTCTTCGAATCGACCGATCCTTCGCTCCTCCATTCACCCAAATAAATTGTCTTGGGACCAATTTGTTTTCCTAGATTGTCAAAAATACATGCCAAGTAGGCATTACATGACATTTAATACAAGCATAAAAATATGGCAATATTCGGATTCGATTCGAAAATTTTATGAAGATATTCGGATTCGATTCGATTCGGAAAAAAATTGCGGATTCGATTCGATTCGATTCGGGTCATTAAAAACCAGATTCGATTCGATTCGAAAACAAAATTCACGATTCGCACACCCCTACCTACCTCGAAAAACATAGAAACAGCGCCGTGGGCAAAAAAGGGGCCGCTAATTTTGAACGGCAGTGTATTTGCCATACTATTTGCCGCAGGTGATTGAAAATTTGACACAGCATGCTCAAAACATGTCCAAATCGAAAAAAAATACCTTATGCACCGTTTGTGAACAGGTTTGGCTTGTCAGTCGAAGTTTTCACGCATATACTGCATTTAGGTAAAAAGTGTAAAATACGAAAATCACTGTATCTCAAAAAGATTGGATCTGTGTTGGTCTCCAGAGGAATGATCCGACAGTTTTAAGTGTGGCGAATGCGATGCGCGCAACGGGACAAGCCTCCGAGGTCGCCGCTAGACGGCAGCATCATCGCAATGCTTTCGGGCAGAGATGCCCGAAATTATCCCGGGTGCCCGAAATTACCCCGTTTCACGGTACACAAGATCGGAATCTAGAATCCAGGCACGACTTTTTTTCGGATAACCTCTCCAGTGCACCAGGTGCTTTCGACTATTCTTTTTACCCTTTCATCGCACTATAAATGCGATTTTTAACACCTCGGGCTTCGTGACCTTCTGAAGCTCCATTTCATAAAATGTCCCCTCAATTGGATCCTGATCGAGATCCTCCAGGCGGCACACCGGCAGCGCATGAGGAATGACCTGAATGACCTTAAAAATTTCGTCTTACCAGTTCCAGGTATATCCCTTCTCGAACCTTTTTTTCTACCTACTGATTCGGACATAGTCACCAACTTTAAACTTGTTTTTTTTTATTTGTGAGCTTTAGTTTATGGTACAGGTTATTACATACTTCCAGAACCTTGTCTTCCGTGACATCCACAGGCCGCATTTTAATGGACCTGTGATAAGTGTGATTGTAAGCATCCACTATTTTTTCCAGTGCACCATCTAAGTAACAATAATTTCCAGTTGCAGTAAAGTATCTGAACAGTTTTGTTTTTATTGTTTTTGGCCAACGCTCTACGACTGAGCATTTTATATCGGGGTTATTTGTAGCGATATATTTTATGTTGTGTTTTTCAGAAACTGCTGAACAAGCTTGTTTTTGTATTCCGTACCTCTGTCCGAAAACAGACGGACAGGGCGTCTCGTTGTTTGATGGAACAATTTTTCAAGGCCATCAACAATGGAGGGTGCCGACTTGTTTTTGAGCGGAATAGCCCATCCAAATTTTGAAAAGACATCAATGACACATAAAACAAAGGTGTGATTGTGATTATCTTCCTGTAGTGACGTAAAGTCTGTCAAATCAGTTTGCCAGGACTCGTCAATGTTGTCAGCATAGGTTACGTTACGAGGAAAAATTGCGTCTCGCGGGTTTGTACCAGGTGGCCCTAAAACCCCGTAACAAAAGGAGAGGTATGCAATCCGCATGGAGCCGGGCGGGCGGGTTTGCCTATGCATCGGTTGGCGGGCGGAGAGGCAGTCTAGGGTGTCCACCCGTCCCGTTGCCTCCCAGCTGGTAGCCGAACGGCCGGCCCGACAGACAGACACGTAGCGACGGCGCTGCCACCACTGCATGGGGGGGGGGGGAGACGAAACCGCGATAGTAGGAGAGAGATGACGGGTCAGCATGAAACGTCACGACGCTCGTGAGACGGGTGGACACCCTGGACCGCCTCTCCGCCCGCCAACCGATGCATAGGCAGACCCGCCCGCACGGCTCCATGCGCCCGTGAAACCCAACCCATACATGTGCCATACATGTCAACATACATGTAACACATGCATGGTACATACACTTTGGGCATACATGTGGCATGCATGTTGCATGTATGTCACCTTCAAGCCACATGCATGTCACCGTCGTGAGCCACATACGATTGGTCATGACCCCATCTATGGATCACGTATGGATGTATGAATGTGCATTCGCCTGTCACATGCATGTGCCACGTACTGCGCATGTATGGCACATAGATAAATTAATTTTAAGTTTCAAAAATGATTCAAATTAATCAAATTTTAAATCAAGAACTTAATGTTTGATATAAATAAGGGATATTATTAGGGATGACATGACAAGAGTGAGAAAAAGGAAAATAGGCGCGAGGATCTGAACCATCAACCTTCACATTACTATCCGGTCCCCTTCCCTCCTGTGCTACGCTTCTTGTTGGAGAAGAGGCTGTACCGTTTGGATGACTACCTGCCGTCGCCGTGTGCCATACATTCGACATACGTTTGCCATGTATGGCACATACACCCTCGACTTAGAAAAATTTCGTCTCCTTCCACTAGCATGTAACATGTATGCCGGATGCATGCCACGTCCACATACATGTGGTCTCCACCAAACGCATGTATGTGCTAAAAAAGTCATATTTGTCTCATGTATGTTCCTTTCACATACATGACACTATGACATACATGCGACTTTGACACGCATGTTGATCACTGACGGCACACACATGCCACTTACATGTGACATGCAAGTGGCAGGATGACATGTATGAGGGTCATGTATGCTGCATAGACAGCGACGCCACATGCATGGAGTACATACATTAGGTCACTTTGAATATGTATGCCAACTGTATGAAGTCATATATGTGTAACATACGTAAATGTATGTGACATGCATGCACAAATTGGTCACATACATGTCACATGCATGGAATATGTATGTCACATGTATAAGTTGGGTTTCACGGGCGGATTGCATGCCTCTCCTTTTGTTACGGGGTTTTAGGGCCACCTGGTACAAAGTTTAAGCATCTTCCCCTTGCAAATAATGATCTACTTGTTCTTTCTTTTTCCCTGAGGCATGCCAAAGTTTCCAGGCTATACGAGGCAGGGTACTCGGGATCGTGGAAAATATCACCAAGTTTTCCAGACATGTTTTTTAGGAACAACAATTTTCTTTTTTATTTCCTTTTTAATTTTTTTCATAGGAGGTTCGGTCACAACAAGACTACCACCACTCTGTTTGGATTGAAGAATAGCTGTTCTTCGTTTTTCATTGCCAATCAGGTCCAGAGGGAGATTTAATTGCGCTTGTGTCTGAATGAACTGATGGACACCGTGCGCCTCGAAATTCTTTCGATAACGAGTAAGATCAGAAATCAAATCGATAATATTCGAATGCGGAATCGCCCTACCTTTCAGAGAGACGATGCCTTGAGCGTCCCACGTAATAGGTGAACCACTCACTGCTAAATAATCATGAATTTTAAGAGCTTGGTCTTTATTTGTCTTTGGAAGGACTAAGGCTAACTGCTGTCTTAAAGCCGAGGTTGGGTTAGGATTCTCTTTTTCTTCTTTGTCATCGAGTAAGCTAATTATCTCGGGAGAGATGGGTTTGCTCTAGAGATGGGCATCGTATAGAAAAGTATCGATATGGCGATAATCCATATTTTAATTTCACGATACATCAACTATCGATATATCGCTTAAAAACTATCGATATGTCGATATATCGAATGAATATCGAATGAATTGACGCGTAATCTGTTAACCGTCTAAAATAGAGCCAAAATTATATGATTGTACAGATTTTAGTCGTAAATACGATCGTTACACATCAAATTAGTCTTTATTGTCTATTGACTAGGCAGACTTCTTTTCATAAATGTAATATCAATTTTTTTAGTACTCTTAATAGACTTAAAGTGAGGACATAACATCAACATTAATTAAACTAAAGCTTTGGTCACAAGAATTAAAATTTGCTGCTCAAAATATACAAGGTAGGTTTACGCCAGACCGTGTTTTGTCGTAACAGGCTTCGCGATGCTGCGCCAGTTACAACAATCCACGCCTGGCGTTACACCTACCTTGGCCTGCGGCGCTTCCCTGCTTGCCTTCGGCAAGCTGTCTCAAGGATTTTTGAGGCATTGAGTAATGTACCACGTGAAATCTGCAATAAAATTTTTTAGTCGGTCGATCCCCTTTTATCAAGATCCTGATTCGGCCAACTGATGAAGTCGGGCTCCTAGACCCCCCTTCCGACCCCTCTTTGAAAAGGTCTTGCCGAAGACTATCGAAATCCGCAATAAAATTTTTTAGTCGGTCGATCCCCTTTCTTCAAGATCCTGATTCGGCCAACTGATGAAGTCGGGCTCCTAGACCCCCCTTCCGACCACTCTTTGAAAAGGTCTTGCCGAGACCTATCGAAATCTGCAATAAAATTTTTTAAAAGGTCGACCCCTTTTTTCAAGATGAAGGGTCGAAGTTGATTATGTTAGTAAATTCGGGCCGAGGTAGCCAATTCGCAGTTAAATCTAATGTCAGGGGTAGAAATTAATTTCATTTTCGTCATTAGCACCTTCACAAACATACGAAACCATGTAAAAATGTCTCTAAAACGTAAAGTCACTAAAAATTTGCACTTTTTCTGCCGTTTTTTCAGTGTTTCTTCGTTGGTACGACTGAATGGATTGCGATAGAAAGCTGAATTTTGGCGTGTGGCGAGCCCAGGACATACCTAATAACCCTTCAAAATCTCGTCTCGATCGGCCGAGCCGTTCAGGAGGAGTAGTGCGGACACACAGACAGACGGACAGACAGACAGGAAAAGTTTTTCAACCTCAGTGAAGTAACTGGCTTCGCTAATCGCTCAGCCAACAATGTATGTTTACGCCAGACCGTGTCTTATCGTAACAGGCTTCGCGATGCTGCGCCAGTTTCGACAAGCCACGCCTGGCGTTACACCTGCCTTGGCCTGCGGCGCTTCCTGCTTGCCTTAGGCAAGCTGTGTAAAGGTTCATTGAGGCAATGAGTAGTGCAATACGTGATGAATCGTCGAAGTACATTTTACAAGGTAGGTTTACACCAGACCGTGTCTTGTCGTAACAGGCTTCGCGATGCTGCGCCCGTTTCGACAATCCACGCCTGGCGTTACACCTACCTTGGCCTGCGGCGCTTCCTGCTTGCCTTCGGGAAGCTGTTTTGAGGTTCATTGAGGCAATGAGTAGTGCACTACGTGATCAATCGTCGAAGTACATTATATGAGAATGTTCTACACGGGGTAGCCCTTACGTGGTTGACACTTTGGTCAGGGGTCATAATGGATTTCATTTCCGTCATCAGCACCTTCCAAACCATGCGAAACCATGTCAAAATGTCTCTAAAATGAAAACTCACTTAAAAGTTGCACTTTTTCTGCCGTTTTTTCAGTGCTTCTTCGTTGGTACGACTGAATGGATTGCGATAGAAAGCTGCATTTTGGCGTGTGGCGAGCCAAGGACATACCTAATAACCCTGCAAAATCGCAGCCAGATCGGCCGAGCCGTTCAGGAGGAGTAGTGCGGACACACACACAGTCGGACAAACAGACAGACAGGAAAAGTTTTTCAGCCCCAGTGAAGTAACTGGCTTCGCTTATCGCTCAGCCAATTATTTTTATACTTTATGGATCTGTGTTTTTGAATCAGAATTTGTTGCTTTGGAATAGAAGCCTGTTTAATGTTGCATGGTGCATGTAATCAAGGTGGTGTAAATACAAGGTAGGTTTACGTCAGACCGTGTCTTGTAACAGGCTTCGCGATGCTGCGCCAGTTTCGACAATCGACGCCTGTCGTTACACCTACCTTGGCCTGCGGCGCTTCCTGCTTGCCTTCGGCAAGCTGTTTTAAGGTTCATTGAGGCAATGAGTAGTGCACGACGTGATGAATGGTCAAAGTGTATTATATTAGAATATTCTAGACGGGGTAGCCCCTACGTGGTTGACTCTTTGGTCAGGAGTCCATAATGGATTTTATTTCCGTCATCGGCACCTTCCAAACCATGCGAAACCATGTACAAAGGTCTCTAAAATGGAAACTCACATAAAAGTTGCACTTTTTCTGCCGTTTTTCAGTGTTTTTTCGTTGGTACGACTGAATGGATTGCGATAGAAAGCTGCATTTTGGCGTGTGACGAGTTAATGACATACCTAATAACCGTGCAAAATCTCAACCAGATCGACCGAACCGTTCAGGAGGAGTAGTGCGGACACACAGATAGACAGACGGACAGACAGGAAAAGTTTTTCAACACCAGTGAAGTAACTGGCTTGGCTAATCGCTCAGCCTTAAATATGGAAGTAAATTTGACATTATATTTATGTTTTACTGAAATTTACCTTGCTGTATTCTTCATTTCTAATGTCAGTAGTGACAGATGAGTGGCAGATGGGTTCTCAATGGTTCTTTTTTTCTTTCCATTCAGTAATATCATCACCGATTTCCATGTCCTTGACCTTTGCCATTTCCTGAATCACAAGTAATTGAGTTGATGCCATCGGTGGAAACATCAGTCATTCGGGAAAACTAGACACAGACAATAATTTAGCAAATAAAAGGTAGGTTTACGTCAGACCGTGTCTTGTCGTAACAGGCTTCGCGATGCTGCGCCAGTTTCGACAATCCACGCCTGGCGTTACACCTACCTTGGCCTGCAGCGCTTCCTGCTTGCCTTCGGCAAGCTGTTTTAGGGGTTTATTGGGGCAATGAGTAGTGCACTACGTGATGAATGGTCGAAGTATACAAGGTAGGTTTACGCCAGACCGTGTCTTGTCGTAACAGGCTTCCCGATGCTGCACCAGTTTCGACAATCCACGCCTGGCGTTGCACCTACCTTGGCCTGCGGCGCTTCCTGAGGCAATGAGTAGTGCACTACGCGACAAATGGTCGAAGTATACAAGCTAGGGCGCGCCCTTCCGTCGAACCGAGTAGGCAGCTCCTCTTCGCTGCGCCGGCAATTCAGTTCGACAGGGTCCGATACCACCTTGGCCTGCCGGCGGGTTATTCTGGGGCCTTCTTTGGCCTTCGCACCAGACCTGGCTTGGCCCAATCGGAGGCTGTTTCTCGGGCCTTCGGTCCTCGCACCTCACACCCCGTGGAGGTAAAGCGCAAACTTATTGATGTAACATCAGGACTGAGGCCCGCTCTTGTGTTCCCACTGTGCCAAAGTTAATGTGTAAATCATGGCCGTTGCACCAATTTTCACAATTCATGAAGGCGGGCTCACAGACCCCCCCCCTTCCGAACTCTCTTTGGAAAGGTCTTGCCGAGACCTATCGAAATCTGCATTAAAATTTTTTAGTTGGTCGACCCCCCTTTCCCAAGATCCTGATTCGGCCAACTGGTGGAGTCGGGCTCCTAGACCCCCCTTCCGGACCCCTCTTTGGAAAGGTCTTGCCGAGAACTAACGAAATCAGCAATAAAAATTTTTAGAGTGTCGACCCCTCTTTTTCAAGATGAAGGGTCGAAGTTGATTATGTTTGTAAATTCGGGCCGAGGTAGCCAATTCGCAGTTAAAAGTTTGGTCAGGGGTCGAAATTGATTTTATTTTCGTAATCAGCACCGTCAAAAACATACGAAACCATGTAAAAATGTCTGTCAAATGTAAAGTCACAAAAAATTTGCACTTTTTCTGCCGTTTTTTTAGTGTTTTTTCGTTGGCACGACCAAATAATTTGAGATAGAGAGCTGAATTTTGGCGTGTGGCGAGCCAAGGACATACCTAATAACCCTGCAAAATCTCAGCTAGATCGACCGAGCCGTTAAGGAGGAGCAGTGCGGAGATACACACACACAGACCGACAGGAAAAGTTTTTCAACCCCAGTGAAGTAACTGGCTTCGCTAATCGCTCAGCCAAAAAAAAAGTTAAATACTTATAAAGAAAATAACAAGTACTATGGTTGTTTACAGAAATGCGTCTGCCTATGAGAACTTGTTAGTAAAAGGCGAAGAGTGCATCTATTTTACATGGGAACTTACTCTGGCCGCTGGTGGTCGTCGTAAAATGTTTCCAAGACGTGAAGGCTCTCCCTGAGCCTCCAGGAAGCCAGCGTCAGGAAATCCTTGACGTTTCTTGTCCTTGAAAGGACTTCCCTAGCCTCCCTGACGTCGACGTCCAGCTGCAGGTCCCTGCCATTAAACGGCTTGTAGCCCCTCTTCCTCTTGAAAGCCCTCCTCTTCTTCCCACTCTCCTGGATTGTGAAGAAGTCTAGGTACGCCTCCTGCTCCATGTTCCGAATAGCCTCTGTAAAGATAAAAAAAACCAAAATAAAGAAATAATATAATAAAGCTCATGCAAGTTTTCATATAGGAAAGGGAAATGCTGTTTGTTACCATAGAAATTCCAAAAACTGGGATGAGCGTTATTATTCAACCTTGTGTTGAATTTCCTGTGGAGGCTTTCTTCCCCGCTGGTCGTGTACACCGTCCGATCGAAAAGCGACAGCTCGCTCCTCGTCATGGTCTTCAGCCACTCCCGCTTAAAATATCGGAGCAGCTTCTGGAAGGGTGCTGGCTTCTCCAGGGCATCGGCGTCTAACAGACATTGCTCGTATCCCCTATCAATGTCGTCCGGTGGCAACCTAGGGATTGCGGTGATCTGGGCAACAAGCAGGCCTTCAGGGGATTTCCTGTCATTCCAGTACACTCCGATCCCGTACTTCTTGACCTTTCGGTGGATGCACTGTAAAGAGACGTGAGGTTAGTTAGAATAAATTCAAAAAGGAAATTGTTTTTAAAGTTACAAGGTAGGTTTACGCCAGACCGTGTCTTGTCGTAACAGGCTTCGCGATGCTGCGCCAGTTTCGACAATCCACGCCTGGCGTTGCACCTACCTTGGCCTGCGGCGCTTCCTGCTTGCCTTCGGCAAGCTGTATTAAGGGTCTATTGAGGCAATGAGTAGTGCACTACGCGACAAATGGTCGAAGTATACAAGCTGGGGCGCGCCCTTCCGTCGAACCGAGTAGGCAGCTCCTCTTCGCTGCGCCGCACGGCAAAAACAACGTCCGGGTTTCCCAGGAGCTTCGTGTAATTTCCAGGCGGGCTGAAGAATTTCCAGGCTTCAGTCTGGTTCCCCAGGAACATTTCCAGGTGCCCCCTGGGAATCATGCTCTCTTTTCCAGGTGCGACCTGGGAACGGTGTAATTTCCAGGCTGGGCCTGGAAAATAATTTCCCTTCCCAGCGCAGCGCCTGGAAATACGTGCGGAAGGTTCGGGGATCTCTCGTATTTCTTCCATTTATTCCATATCAGTTTAAATTCGTTGCCGATAATTTCCACGGGGCCGTGAGGTGGAATGCCAAAACGGGGCAGCTGTTGCTGCTGCTGTGTTGTTGTTATTGTTGTTGTTGGAGGGCGGGCTACGAACGGCGGCAGTGCGGTATGTTGGAAACCAAGTTCACTCGTTGCTTGCTTTCTGCTTTGACTCAAAGACAGCTAATTTGTTATCGTTCTCTGCTTGTTTTATCGATGCAGAAGTGTGTGTGAGTCGAAAAAGCATCTCGTTTGTACTCACTATTAATAACGTCGACACTAGGTTTACTGCTGTGCTTGTATGTAACCTAACCTCTGCAAACTTGGTTCTTAGCTTCTCTTTTTCGTTTATGTTGCCTTCTGGCTCAATGCATATGAATAGTTTACATTTAAAGTGACTGAACAGAGACGCGAGTCTCAGAAACGCCTATCAGCCTTCTCCCTTGTTTTCAAAATGTCATTCAGTTAATTTGCTTTGCTTTATCCCATTACTTCACCTTCTTATTAAGAAACTATTTTCAGTGTTTCATTTATTCTAATCTCTGGTTTGTTTGCAGGTATGGGATTTGTATATACCTGCTGTGCTTCTGTTGGTGACAAGTGGCAAATCACAACATTCCCCGAGGTATGATTTTCTTCAGGCTCTACTCCACTCCAGACTCCCCATTTCAATTTCACTATAAATCTTGTTTTTTTTAATCTGTCAAATACCGTCAAAGAACTAGCTTCTTGGTCCCTCACTCTGAATGACATGACAATAACCGTAGCATCTCCTTGTCAATATCAAACACCGAAGCAATAATTTGAGAACAACCGCCTTCAATGTTACATTTCTATTCAGTTTAACGGGCAACTAAAGCTTACAGACAAGTTTTCAAGGAGCGCCTTGGGCTGAGCTACTGTATTGGCCCGCATTGCCCATCTAGTTTGCCGAGTACCTCATGAATTAGATTTTGTTTTCTGTGTTGAGCAGGTTCCACTGTTTCAAGAGTGACTCTGGTGGTCTATTTGACGGTCTGCTTAAGCTGCTTTCCTGGGGTGGACACGGTTGTTTACATCGGGTGAGTTGTTAAGCTTTTGCTGAAAATTGATGTGTGAAGAGGACGGAAGTGGTCTTTCAGTCTTTCTTTGATTTGTTTACAGTCCTATTTGTACTCATATTTTTTTTGTGTGTTGCAGTTTTTTAATTGGTGTTGACTTTTCATCTTTGTCTTGGTTGCTGGATGCGTTGTTGACTCATGCATTATAATTATATTCTCTTGGAATAATTTAAATAAACAATTCTTGTGTTCATTGTTGGTGATTATTATAATGATGTGGGTCTGTCAGAATCAAAGGAAACGTTTATATGCTCAAAACAAATTTCATCTTTTATTGAGCTTTTAAGTACTCTATTTGTCACTGGTAAAACTATTAAAATAAAAGAATAGATTCTTTGAACATCAAGATAAATACAAATAAAGGTACATAAGTGGGCTTTAATTAATTACAAACTACTAGAGCAAATTTGTTGTAATAAAAAAGTTATCTTTGGTAATAGAAAGCTATGCGAATTAAATTATGCTTAGTGGGAAGCTCCAGTCTGAAAAAGTAAACACATCACCTGAATCTTAAAATAGTATGTACTATTTTGCTAACTTTAAACACTAAATAACAAAGTGATATAACCTAGTAACATAAATAAATATCACAGCACAAAATGATTCCTGTTGTATTTACACACACAAAATAGTTTTGCAAACCTGGCAATGTCATGAAGCAACGTGCTAGGTAAATTAAGTTATTTCATAAATTAGCATTGAGAAGGTGAGGTGGGAGCCATATGAATTAGTAAAGAAGCAGATATACATTGAAAAAAACTACTAACATTTGAGAAAATAAAATAACACATAAGGATCTCAGTTAAACTCAATGCAAAAAAAATGTAATAAAGAATTAGCAACTCGCAGCTTTCTCTGCCATGTTTGCGAGGGCAGTTACAAATCGGGCAGTTGAAGTCAAAGGTGCTTTTATTCCATACAGATGTTCAAAATAATCAAAAACTGTTGTTCTAAGATATGGATGGTACTTAACATTGAAGACATGGTGAGCCTTGACAAATATATCAAATGCTTTGATGAAAAAATCTGGATCTTCCCCACGAGCAACCAGAATACAGATTTTATCAATCTTAAGGTAAATCATTCCCTTTTTGTTGTCATTACTGAGCCAGAGAAGAAAGGGGAAGATAGGCGTAGATTGCTCTGATGCAATTGGGTGGGTTTCCACAGATCGGTAATTCTCAGGATCTGTTCCTTCCTGAAACAGAAAACAAAATGAGTAGAATACCCAAATAACTATTTTTTTCATGAAACTTATTCAAAATTTTAACCATACAGGGGCGATTTGAATCAGAGCACTGCTAGGGATGGACTCCGCAATACTCGGCCTAAATGTTTTCACATGTTCTAGCTCATCTGGAGAAGCTGTGTTCTTATTTATTGTGACAGTAAGAAGTTTGGTAAGCAAAATTAATGCTGTTACATTATCTGGAACAAGAAGCACAAAAACATTTAAGGCAGGCAGAGGTTAATAAAAATATAACTGTGCCCATACCATTGGGAAATTTTGTGGAAACCTCCTCCACTAGCTGTGGCTTGGTGCTTCTGGCAAATTGCAGTATGTATGGTGAAACCCGTTTAAATTTTAATGCAACATCATCATGCAGGACTTTGATCCTTCGAAACTCCTCAGATATCTGTAATTTTAATTCATGGTACTAAAAATATGGAATGAACTCAGCAGAATGCTTCATTTACAAACTTTAAAGAAAAGCGTAAGACCATTTCTCCTTCAAAGCTCTGCAAGTGTTTATATTGCAGAAGAACTTCTGTCGCAGATGGTTTATCGTTCATAATCCAATTCCTTCTATGAAGAAATGTTTGTTTAAGTGCAAGACTGATCATTTGCCTGTTCTGAACTGTTGGGAGCAAATGACCCATAGCTAGTATCTGACAAAAAAAAGAGGGGACAAATAAAGAAATGGTAAAACAAATTTAAGACCAAAAGCAGAATTTTCAGTAAGTTACCTGATCTTGAATACTTTCATCATTATCTAAAGCCTCTTGGGAAGCCTTTGAGGTTGAAGCTCTTGGGGTTAAAGCCCTTGGCGTTGAAGATTTTGATGGAGTTTTCTTAGGAGTCTTTCCAGGAGTTGAACTTGACTTGTTATTTTTCTTTTGGTCAGTTCGTAGTTTAGATTGCACTGTTTCGAATTTTGTTTTCACAACTTCAAGCCAAGATCCCTTAAAATAAAAATGAAATGAAAGATTAAAACAAAAAATAATCTTACATAACTGTACAGGATTTTTATGTTTAAATAGTCAAATTTTGGATTACCCAGGGGCAATCTCCCTTATCAGCAAGGTCTGGAAAGTCACACACAATCTCTTTAGCCATTGCAATCTTTGTCTTTGTTAGAGGATAGCTGAAAAAAAATTGATAAAAGAAAGTAATTTTAGTAGAAAGTACATGTCAATAATTATGTTTGACTCCATAGATTTGAACTTACTATTTTGTTGGGCTGTCTTTTCCTACACAATGATGTTCGTACAAAATTCGCATCATAATCTTTTGATGTACCAGATCACACCTATTGTATGTCTTAATAAATTCTATGACCTTTCTGCCTTCATGGGATTTATCGAGTAAAGTAAGTACCTTCATGGGTTCCTTCAATAAAAAAAAACAAACAAATAAATTCAGTTTGGGGTTGAGAGGGTTATTACCCAGGTTAATATAACAGTTTGCATTTGAGAGAAACATACAACATCTGCTCCATCCACCTTGGGCTTTTTAGCAGCATCACTTTTTCTGCTTCTCTTTTTTAGGAAAGAGGCACTTACACAAGGAGCCACATCAAGTTCTTGCGTGTCTTTTGAAAAAGGCTTTAATTGCCAATCTGCATCAACAAAAGCTTGGAGTGTGTAACACCCCTAACAAAAGAGAGAGAAAGTGTCAATAATACAGAATATGTTAACTAGAACTTAAGTGAATATACTTCAAGAAAATTTGGAAAGCCTTACCAAGTTATCTGCTTCTAACACTGGGACATAAGCTGAATTAGGTTTGTTAATTTTAATAAAAGTTGCCTCACCCTGTGGCTCACCACCACAGAAACTGAATACATTAAGAATAGCTGTCCTTTGACCAGAACTTAAGTTAGGAAAATTGGAAATTAGAGAGTCCTCAGTGAATTCTAGGAAGGCCTCACCATCTACTTCTTCATCTGCAACAAGTTAACATTTTTAGTTCACAATAAATGAGGCTTTTAAAGCGATAAAGTAGAAAAAAAACTTTTAAAACTCAAAGTAGAAATACATACTTAGTAAGTAAACTATGTTTTCAGCTGAGATGTCAGTACATTTCTCTTGTAAAAACAATGAAAGATCTTGTGGGTTCAGTGACTTAATGTAGGATATATCAAACAATTCAAATGATTCACGATTAGTATCTTCATAAAATATAAATTTTTCTTTAGATTGTTGGATTTTAGTTATGATTTTGAGACACTCTTTTCTTTGCCCAAAAGTAAGGTTTGGAAAATCCTTACGGAGAGATTCATCTGTCAGCTGTACAAATAGCTCTCCATCAACATCTTGATCTGCAAAAAAATAAAAGCATCATTAACAATGATGTTGTTTATGGAGCAAATATCTAACATATATATCATCCCATCCTGGAAAAAAAAACACAATGCCATTCAACACATTTAACTTATACAGCACGCCACTAACCAGTTTAATAAACCTTATACTTTAGACAGAGGTAAGTCTGATCAGACGAGTAATCTCCCCATCCACAAATAGCAGGGTGAGTTGGTAAGTCTTTGACATCAATCAAGTGGGTTGGAGCGTTCTCTCGAATTGTTACAGCATAAGCATTGAATCTCTCAACCAAACCATCTGTATTCCATGGTTGCAGAGCAAACCATGTATGATCACTACCATCAGGGCAAATTATTGCAAGAATTTTCCCAAATCGAGGCCGGCCATCAAAATTCTCAGATGCTTTGCTGTACAGGAGAAACTCTCCAACTCTATACACAAAGCCCCACACCGTTACAGATCTAACGGTATTGATTTCATCATGATCTTGAAATCCTAAAGCTCGCAGCTGGGGTCTAGCAGGGGAAGCTTGAACGGAAACATTTACTCTCCCAGAAAATGACCTCACACATTCCAAATTTTCACTTTGAGTGCCCCATACTTTAGATATGTGAATTTGAGCCTGTTCCATGGCAGTCATTGGAGGGTTCTTGAAATTGTTGCAGACAGCGATATGCCTTTTCAGGGGACAATTTTTCCCTTCCTCCTTAAAACACCAAAATTGCCTTTGAGGTCCTTTTTTCAAAGTATTGTCACAAATATGCATGAAATGGTGAAACCTGTTGATGGGATTCACATTTGGAAACAAAACGTACCAAGTTACTCTGAATGTTTCAACCAATCTTCTTAAGTATGGATTCACAGACCTTGGTATTTTGGGAGCACTCGCAATCTAATAAATATCTGACAACAACAACAAATACTGCAAGTGCTCATTTTCATCATCAATGCCATTAAAACCTATGCTGTCAAACAGAAAAGGAAGGGCACGGAAAAGGACCATCGTTTGAGCAGCATTCATCTTTTGGGAGTACACATTGTCAGCATTGTTGAGAGATTCATAGGTAAAGTTAGGCTGAGGTCTATCCTTTGCATTCTGCCGCCCTAAGTTGTAAGCAAATATTCTTTGATTCAACTCTTCTACATCAAACAAGTTGTCGGTGCACACAAACTGCTTGAGGCACAAACGAATAACCATCATAATAAGACCCTCTGGGCCATCATGAAGCAAGTCAAAGCAGCAATTATTTTCCAATCTAAAATAAGCACTATCATGCAGACAGGTTCTATATCTTAACCCACAATTGGTGCTGTATTCAGGGTTTTCCTGCACCCTCTGTAATTGCAGGTCTGTCATGGCTGGAGTTCGAATTTCCCCCAATACAACCTGTCCAAGGTGGAGCTCCTGCCTGGAAATCATACACTGGGCGCAAAAGTGGCGTGCACCACAAGCCAAAAGACCTAGTATTTCATGGACGGCCTTAGAATCACCTTTAACAGCTACAAGTGCACCTCTCAAAGTCATGAAAGCCCCATTCACAAAGACTCTGACGCCTTCTTCTAATTGACGCAGCTCTTGAACAAATCGCCCCAGAACTCCGGCAAATGTTCCTTGGCAATCCATAGCATTGGCCATCACTAATGGAAAAATGGAATCACCAGAATAGAGCAGTTCAGGGGGGAGGTTTAACAAAATAATACAAAAGTGGTACACTTCATGAAGTCCACTTTTTGGACCAGCCATTCTGGCAGGGTCCACACCATCCCCATAAAGCACCATCTGAAATGCATCAGGGTACATGAGAAAAAATGGGTGGTTACGAAACTCATCACCGTCAGTAAATCCAGCCAACATTCCATCTTCAGAAGGACGACGATTTCTCATGTACTCTAAAATATTGCGCTTCCTGACCACCATCTTCAAGAATTCAATGATAGAAGCATATTGATAAGAATTTGGAACAGGAAGTAAGCCATAAGCATCTTCCTCATTAATGAGCCTCTGATCTAGGCGATTATCAACAAAAATTGATTCGGGCTGTACATAGTGATAATATTTTTTTATCCCAGATATTTGACCCGCATTAGACCTGATGCCATGAAAGGTTGGGTGCTTGAAAACTTATTAAGAAGATCTTGTGCTCGAGGGTCGTCAACCTGCCCAAATCTATAGAGGTATTCGGAGATATCTTCTCTGAGAGATAAGTTATTAACTTTGAGAACAAGTTCAGCACCTGCCATAGCCCTCCTAACACCTATACGGGTCATAGCTGGTACACTTCTCATTGCCAACACCATATTCACAGCAGCATGCTTAATGTCCCTTCTTCCATTTGGCAATAAATGCAGAGCAGCAATGTTTTCATCTTCACTTTCCTCCTCAGAGGACGATGAACTATCATGCAGTAAATTGTCATCATCTAAATCCATGTTTACAAGTGCAAGAAGGTAAAAACTAATAGAGCCCTTTACCAGAAAAAAAAAAAGATAAGACAAGAGATTAAGCACAGGAAGTAATAAGCAAACAATTACTGATGTGAAAATAAAATTAGAACCCCAAATAGTTGAGAATGGAGATAAGAACATACCGAAGAAATATGCAGCTGTCTCTTGCCTAATGCCGAGAGAGATCAAATATTTTCTAAGATCGTCACAAGTTGTTAGAGGCACCAGATGAGACTCCATAATCTAAGATTCATTCATCAAATGAAAAACCTGCAGAAGTCAAGATAATTAGGACAAGAAAATACAACCAAAGCACAGCCTGGGGCCAGAAGGCAACAAAAAGGCAATTATAAGCACAAATCAGAAAGTCAAAAATTGTGTGGGATACCGTAAACAGTTTAAAGAAAGACTGAAAGACCACTTCCGTCCTCTTCACACATCAATTTTCAGCAAAAGCTTAACAACTCACCCGATGTAAACAACCGTGTCCACCCCAGGAAAGCAGCTTAAGCAGACCGTCAAATAGACCACCAGAGTCACTCTTGAAACAGTGGAACCTGCTCAACACAGAAAACAAAATCTAATTCATGAGGTACTCGGCAAACTAGATGGGCAATGCGGGCCAATACAGTAGCTCAGCCCAAGGCGCTCCTTGAAAACTTGTCTGTAAGCTTTAGTTGCCCGTTAAACTGAATAGAAATGTAACATTGAAGGCGGTTGTTCTCAAATTATTGCTTCGGTGTTTGATATTGACAAGGAGATGCTACGGTTATTGTCATGTCATTCAGAGTGAGGGACCAAGAAGCTAGTTCTTTGACGGTATTTGACAGATTAAAAAAAACAAGATTTATAGTGAAATTGAAATGGGGAGTCTGGAGTGGAGTAGAGCCTGAAGAAAATCATACCTCGGGGAATGTTGTGATTTGCCACTTGTCACCAACAGAAGCACAGCAGGTATATACAAATCCCATACCTGCAAACAAACCAGAGATTAGAATAAATGAAACACTGAAAATAGTTTCTTAATAAGAAGGTGAAGTAATGGGATAAAGCAAAGCAAATTAACTGAATGACATTTTGAAAACAAGGGAGAAGGCTGATAGGCGTTTCTGAGACTCGCGTCTCTGTTCAGTCACTTTAAATGTAAACTATTCATATGCATTGAGCCAGAAGGCAACATAAACGAAAAAGAGAAGCTAAGAACCAAGTTTGCAGAGGTTAGGTTACATACAAGCACAGCAGTAAACCTAGTGTCGACGTTATTAATAGTGAGTACAAACGAGATGCTTTTTCGACTCACACACACTTCTGCATCGATAAAACAAGCAGAGAACGATAACAAATTAGCTGTCTTTGAGTCAAAGCAGAAAGCAAGCAACGAGTGAACTTGGTTTCCAACATACCGCACTGCCGCCGTTCGTAGCCCGCCCTCCAACAACAACAATAACAACAACACAGCAGCAGCAACACACTGAAAATAGAAAGGTCAGATTTCTGACCCTTAAAGGGGTGATACTAAAATGTAAGACCGAAAAAAGGGTCATACAAAAATGTATGACCGAAGAAAAGGTCATGCACCAATGTATGACCGTTGTAAAGGTCATACACAAATGTATGACCGTTTTGAAGGTCATACACAATTGTATGACCGAAAAAGGGTGATACTTTTTCGTATCACCGATGAAGGTTGATATATCTCCAAGGTAAAAGGAGGGCCAGTCTCGCTAATGTCTGACCTTTACTCGGTCATACATACGTGTATGACCGTTTTTCGGTCATACATTTGTGTATGACCTTTCTTCGGTCATACATTTGTGTATGACCTTTTTATCGGTCATACTTTTTGTATTGCCAAAAATTGGTCCGATGTCTCACCTTTTGAATTACAGTGCAGCTGCCCCGTTTTGGCATTCCACCTCACGGCCCCGTGGAAATTATCGGCAACGAATTTAAACTGATATGGAATAAATGGAAGAAATACGAGAGATCCCCGAACCTTCCGCACGTATTTCCAGGCGCTGCGCTGGGAAGGGAAATTATTTTCCAGGCCCAGCCTGGAAATTACACCGTTCCCAGGTCGCACCTGGAAAAGAGAGCATGATTCCCAGGGGGCACCTGGAAATGTTCCTGGGGAACCAGACTGAAGCCTGGAAATTCTTCAGCCCGCCTGGAAATTACACGAAGCTCCTGGGAAACCCGGACGTTTTTTTGGCCGTGCGGCAATTCAGTTCGACAGGGTCCGATACCAGCTTGGCCTGCCGGCGGATTCTTCTCGGGCCTTCTTTGGCCTTCGCACCAGACCTGGCTTGGCCCAATCGGAGGCTGTCTCTCGGGCCTTCGGTCCTCGCACCTCACGCCCCGTGGAGGTAAAGCGCTAACTTATTGATGTAACATCAGGTCTGAGGCCCGCTCTTGTGTTCCCACTGTGCCAAAGTTAATGTGTAAAACGTGGCCGTTGCACCAATTTTCACAATACATGAAGGCGGGCTCAAAGACCCCCCTTCCGACCCCTTTTTGAAAAGGTCTTGCCGAGACCTATCGAAATCTGCAATAAAATTTTTTAGTCGGTCGACCCCCTTTTTTCAAGATCCAGATTCGGCCAACTGGTGGAGTCGGGCTCCTAGACCCCCCTTCCGGACCCCTCTTTGGAAAGGTCTTGCCGAGACCTAACGAAATCAGCAATAAAAATTTTTAGAGTGTCGACCCCTCTTTTTCAAGATGAAGGGTCGAAGTTGATTATGTTAGTAAATTCGGGCCGAGGTAGCCAATTCGCAGTTAAAACTAATGTCAGGGGTAGGAATTGATTTCATTTTCGTCATTAGCACCTTCAAAAACATACGAAACCATGTAAAAATGTCTTTAAAATATGAAGTCACCAAAAAGTTGCACTTTTTCTGCCGTTTTTTAGTGTTGTGGTGTGTCTGATATTTTTCTGAGTATGCTTAAAGTCAACCCAAGCCTCTCTCAGAATATGGAGACCAAATTCCAAAATTTAATTTTTGATGATTTGTACACAATTGTAAAATATATGAAAAATAGAAAACAAAGTCCAATCTGGTCCAAACTTTGGATTATGAAGCTTTAATATGTAGGGAAGTAAAGTGCAAAGGCTGACAAGTTTACGACGAAGAGTTAGTGCCATCGTACAAAGTCTACTATTGTCAGAGCCAATGGAAACAATCATCGGACACCTTTGATCCACTGAGAGCCATTTGGACCACTGGATGTCGTGTCAGATAGTTTTCTAAGTATACTGGGAGGCGAGTGGAGCCCCTCTCAAAATATGTGGACCGAATTAGGAAATTGATTTGCAAAATAGGTGAAAAATAGAATGATGTGTCCAATGTGGTCCAAACTCTGGATTATGAACCTTTGATATGTTGGGAAATAAAGTGCAAAGGCTGACAAGTTTACGACAAAGAGTTAATGTCATCGTACAAAGTCTACTATTGTCAGAGCCAATGAAACCTCTTAATGGACACATTGCTGCATCGGACAGCCTCAGATATTTTGTAGCTCAACTGAAAGGTAGTCACATTGATCATTACAATTTCGACCTTTTCCTCGGATAGGATCCAGTCAGTCCCATTTATTGACATGTTTACAAATTACTTGTCAGTTTACGGCCACAGGCAAGACCAAGGAATTGGAACATCTAAATTACAAGCTCACATTTAAGAAAATGGTGCAAGAGATAGATTCACAGCACATTTTCTTCACAGAGAAGATTGGTATTACCAAGTAATAATTCACCCATACAAGTGCTGTAAAGGTTTCAACAAATAGGCAATGACAGGAACAACCCATGCCTTGCCGATAAGTTTTCTCCTGGCACTGATTGACAGGATTCCGTTGTCAGTAAATCCTTCTCCAAAATGAAAGATTCGTTCCAATTCATTTATGGTCAAGACACACTCGGACCCATCAAAATCTACAGCAGGATATTTGTCTTTTCCCTTCTGGCATGCTCCATTGGTTGTGATGGTACACAAGACATCGATGTTAAGGGGGCAGACCAGTGTGACAGTGGGTTAAAGTACCCTAAGTTTGGAGGAGCACATAACAATACTAAAAAACTAAAACAAAAATTTGTTGCTGGAATTTTATTATAACATATTAGGTCTCTCATAAAAAAAAATAGAAATAATTTTTATGAATTTGGTAACGACTTTAAAAAATTCAATCAAATATACACTCCGTTCTTATTCGGAAAGCTCTTGTCGTCATGAAATTTTCCCAGGAGATCATCAGAAAAATTTAAAAAAAATATATTAGTGATTGGGAAGGGTGTGGCTATATCCTAGACTACAGACAGAAAGATCCATGAATTTTTTGATTTTTTACAAAATTTCAACTTTTGCGTTAGGTTTATAAGAATGAAAAATTGCACTAATGAAGTCTACAACTCACTTAAAAAAAATAGGTTGCTAATGGTTGTAGTCTAGGATATAGCCACACCCTTCCCAATCACTAATATATTTTTTTTAAATTTTTCTGATGATTTCCTGGGAAAATTTCATGACGACAAGAGCTTTCCGAATAAGAACGGAGTGTATATTTGATTGAATTTTTTAAAGTCGTTACCAAATTCATAAAAATTATTTCTATTTTTTTTTATGAGAGACCTAATATGTTACAATAAAATTCCAGCAAACAAATTTTTGTTTTAATTTTTTAGTATTGTTATGTGCTCCTCCAAACTTAGGGTACTTTAACCTACTGTCACACTGGTCTGCCCCCTTAACTCTTCGCCCGGGGTCTAAGAACGATTGCAATGGTGGGACTTGAATGGATTTCAAGTCTTCATCAGAATGACCCAAATTATGCCAGAACAATCTTTTTCTTCTCATTGGCACAAATGAAAGTGTATCCAGTATCTGGGGGTCTGCTTTAAATTTGCTAATAAAGATAACGGTGGAATGAGTCCAATGAAGTAAAAATGAGACGAATAGAAATTACTCAGTAACTGAATTACCTTGTCATTTTCATCAATGTGGTACGGTCTAAGTTAGAGGTGTTTTCAAACAAATAATAAAATCTGTGATTATTCTCAATTGCCTTTTCTTGTAAATACTTCATGATTTTAATGTAATTGAAAAAAAGACGCCCACTTGAGCCTGAATCTTAAAAAGAAGGAAAAGACATCTTTTACTTGTAACACAATTCAGTAGATGGTTCCCAAGGACAAATTTTATATAGTTCTCCATTCTTACCAAACAATTTTCTTTTGGGATTGACTCTTGATAGTTCAGCACAAGGACTTTCACCAATTAAAAGGTCTATTGGTGATATTCGGTCCAAATATTCCTTGCTGCATGCTGTCACACACCCAATCTCTGTGATCCTTCCATGGAACCTCTTTCGTTGAGTAGCAATGGCATCCTTGCAGATCTCAGACGAATAATAGTGACTCACTTTTATTCCTAGGGTGTCGAGTGCCACAAGTCCTAAAAAGATATCAAAACATTGAGCTTTCCATCAACATTTGAACTGCTTATAAAGGGTACTGCCTGTCATAATAATAGCAGCAAACCTGAACTTATGCCATTAAATAGGGAAAGCACGTTAATTCCATCTTCGAAACCAAGAAAAGGGCTTTCAGGTGGGTCAGAAGTACTGGCAAAATCTACTTCTAACTGCGGACAATCTTCTGAGTCTATACTTGCAGGTGGACTAGCAGGAGGTACCTAACCAACAGTGCAATGACCATTACTCAATAAAAAAATAATGCAAACTATGCTGTATTTAATCATTCGACGTATTACCATGACCAATTTTTCACCGTAGTGTCTGGTATACTTGGGTGGTCGCTTAAATCTTCGCCTCTTGTAACGAGGCATCGCAGGTTGCAAAACTGCGCGACTGCTTTGGAAATTGACAAGAACTTATGGCCTCCTGTTAAAAAGCACAGTGGTAAGCGTTCCTTAAGCCAAGATTTTTGTTAAAGTCTGCACTCGTTCCCGACCGTTTTTCCCAAACCATCTGTCCCAAAAAAATATTTCCAATTTGCTATTTATCAAAATAAAAAAATTTCCAAAGCAATTTTTCCAAAGCCAAAATGTTTAAAACCAGAACAACATAAAAAAAAAATACTCAAAAAAATATAAAATTGTCTCGAAAAAAATTATTTTAAAGGTTGGCAGCATTGTTGCCAGCGCTGGCTGGCGCTGGCATTCATAAGTGGCGCACCCATTGTTGACGAGAACATGTCGGGTCCTGAAATGATTACGTCTGGGTCAGGGGGAGCAAAATTATTGTTGAACGGGCATGTGTACTATCGAAGAGACAAGTACAAGAACAACACCTACTGTTCGTGTACTCGGAAAGGCGAGTGCAGGGCGACGGCAGTAACAACAACTGACCAAAATAACGTGCTTGTGAAGAAGGAGGGGAAGCATGACCACGCGCCGAACCAAGAGGCTGTCGGGGCGGAGCGCGTTAAGGCCCGCATCAAGAGGAAGGCAGTTGAGCACCCGGAGGTGACCCCTGCCCAACTTCTGCGCGTCCTCCGGCGTCATCAGCCAACTGCCGGAGCGGGAGAACCAAAAGAAGGCCATCAGGACCGCGAGGCGCAAGGACATGCCCAACAACCCTCTGAGCCTGACGGAGTTGGGAGAAAAACCAGCCAGGTAAGCACGAAATGGAGTTGTGCAGCAGAAGTTACTTTTATATTTATTTTACTTTTTAATTGTTAGGTACCAGTCCACCCTGGGGGGCGATCCGTTCCTGCTTTATGACTCACGTGACGAGGACGAGGACGACGAGCAGGAGGACGATGAAGTCAACCGCCTCCTCATCTTCGGCACACGGCGGAACCTGGAGGTCCTCATGAAATGCAACTCCTGGTTTGTTGACGGCACCTTCAAGACAGCCGCGTACCTGTTCCTGCAGCTGTTCACCATCCTTGGGCTTGTGAGGTCACCTCCTGTCAGAGTGGGCGAAGAAGAGCGAAAAACTGCTTTGCCTCTCGTCTATGCCATGATGACCACCAAGCTCCAGGTGCATTACAGTAAGGTGCTCGAGATCGTCAGGAGTGCTGCAGCAAGGTTTCGGGTGCCCTATGTTTCCCCTAACTTTGTCATGAGCGACTTCGAGATGGGCGTGCTCAACGCTGTGAAGGCCATGATCCCTGAAAGCATGGTTAGAGCATGCTTTTTCCACCTTACCCAATCAGTTTACCGGAAGGTGCAAAAGGTTGGCCTGCAGGAAGCTTATAATGACCCCGATGACCGGAGCGTGAAGAACGCCGTGCACAGCATGCTCGCCTTGGCGTTTGTGCCCCTGGACGAAGTCGAGGACACCTTTGCCCTGCTGGAGCGCACCCTTCCAGCGGCGCTGCAAGTAGTGACGCAGTACTTCGAGGAGACGTATGTGCGTGGTCCTCGAGTCAGGAACGCACGGCGGCAACGAGGTGTGGCCCAGCGACCGCGGTACGACCCATCCATGTGGAACACCTACGAGGCAACGCTGAGGGACGAGCACAGGACGAACAACTTAAGCGAGGGCTGGCACAACCGCTTCCAGGTAAAATACTTGGAGAATGGCTGGAGGCTGGAGGTCCGGAAAGTAACAATATTGTTTCTTGCCAGGGAGTCATCGGCAAAAATCACCCATAGCTGTACAATGCGCTTGGAGAAATCCAAAAGGAGCAAGCGGACACCGAGACGATGCTGCACGAGCTGTCCTTGGGACGCCGCGTAAAGGCTGCTCCGAAGAAGAAGTGGCTGGACCAGCAGCGACGGGTCAAGTCTGTCGTCGCCGAGTATGCAACTTACAAGGAAGAAGAAAGAGTCGTCGACTACTTGAGGACCTTAGGACATCTTTTCACTCTCTAATTTTTTTTGGGGATTTTGGTTTTTTTTAGAATTTGGGATTTTTATTGTTTTTTTTTAATTTTTTTGGAATATTTTGCCATTTTGCATTATTTGTTTTGGTAAAATTAGTCTGGAAATTATTTTTTGGGAAGAAACAAAATTGGAACCAAAGAGCATTGGGAATTTTTTTGGGGGAAAAACGTACGGTAACCGTCTGCACTAGATTTCCTTAAACAATGCAAACTCAGTAAAACTGAAGGTTAACAGGGGTTGCAAATAACTTGCTAAATCTGAGTGAGGGCGAACCGACGGCCTGATCATTTTTCACAGCCTTCCATCAAAAGCGCCGCCCTCTCCCGGTCCTCTGCAATCAAACCACCAGCCCGGTACAAGGGGGCATCAGAGTCACGAAGAAATTCCATGGTGAGGCCCATTTTATTGACCCAATAATTTTTTTTTAATTTTTGTAACAGGATGCAGCGCAAACATCAGAAAATATTCGTGTGTCTTTTGTTAATGGTTTTGTTTGTCCCAGGATGAAGACAGATGCAGACAGATGGATTGCAAACAGCTCATTGACGAGAAATGAAATCATTTCATTTTCAATAATGCTTGTTGTTCAAAAATTGATGAAATATATCATGACTATCATCTTTACTTTTTGGATCTCTTATTTTTCACCAACACAGCTGTGCATTGTTGTTTGGAGTGTGGTATTGTGAAACTTGGGAGCCATGGAAGTCCCCTCTTGAATAAGTGGAAGCCAAGCATTGGCCCTATATGAAACTTACAGATGTTTGTCTAAATTCAGTCACACACTGTTAATTTTTTGTAACTGTGTACTTAGGGCTCTGACTTCCAACAAAAAAAAGGAAACCTCATTTGGAAACAACCCCAGTTGACTTGTTCATTGTTACTTAAGCAGGTGTTTAATGCCTGGGCGTGATTGCATCACATCTTTTTTCCTGTGTCACTTTTCAATGTGGTTACAAGTTTGATTAATAAATGAAAATTACAAGTGGCATGGAATTTTAATAAAACAATGACCTCCATCACACCCTTTTCACACTTAATAATGCAATAAAAAAACCTGATAGGGCAACTGCCCACAATTTACAGTTTCTTGAAAGAGTCTGATAGCATTTTTCTAACAGAGATATGGTTGTGGTCATCGCAACCTTGTACAGCGAATTTGTTGCATGTTGTGCACCACATTGTCAGCTGTTGTTTTCTCTCTTGAAGAAGCTGGATGATGCATACGTTGTCTGGTATTTCTTTACCAGCCGTCAACACCTGCAATGCAATGGAGGTTGTTGAATTGGGTCTTTTTGCCTTTGTTAATGAGATGTACCTGAGAGTCGAAAACGCATGTTGCCTCTTACCTGTTTGCATATTGGGCACTGGGGGAGAGTGAGGGAGTTGAGGCAGACAAGACATATAGTATGTCCGCAGTTTGTCAGGATCTTTGGCCTCCTCTCTTCTAAGTCCAGAGCCATGATGCAGTGGCTGCAGTTCATCTAAAGGGGATGAAACCAATGTAATAAATACCAGAATAGAATCGTGCCCATAGCATCAATGAGAACCCCCAAAGACAGCCAAATAAAGCAATTTAGAGAGGTTATGTCGCGCTGCCCTGCCAGGACAATTTCACACTTTGTGCTAAACAGAAGACAACAAGATAATAATTATCAGACAGACCCAGACTGACCTTAGGTGAGGATTGAGGGACGTTTTAGAATCTAGTTTACACAAACAAGAGCAGAAAAAGAACAAAGAGGAACACGAGACATGAACTCCAATCGCAATCGCATCGGATCATCAAAATGCTGACAAGGCAGTGTTTTGTACCCATTTTCTGAGTCTTTTCACGTTTTGTACTCCAAAACCTAATTCGTTTTCAGGCGTTTCTTTACTGTCTTATTTTGTGGCCACTCCAAGAGAATTTAATTGTTATTTAATTTAATAGTAATAACGATATTGAAGACAGAGATGTGAAATCATAGATGGTTCGGCAGCTCTGGTACCAGTGTCAGCCCATTAGGTTGGCAACTCCTGTGACTCTCGTGTTCGTGCACATCTCGGTTGCTCGCTCGCGGTGATGACCCCCTAACCTATTCCTCAGGTCTTGTTAACCTTGACCTAAATGGGTTAGAATCAGCCCTCATTGATTTAAAGAGTAAATCAAACTCAGATGACCATAGACGACATAAACATTTCCATTTATTATGTCCTTAGTTTATTTGGCATTTTTGACAGCAATCACCAAACTAACGTAACAAGGCTGTGACCAGCAGAAGGTTATGGCTTTGTGTTTTGTTGACATTTTGCAATTGATTTCAGTCTTGTTAAAATCTTTACTTTATATTAATGACACAGAACAAGTTTATTCTATCTTGAAGTAAGGATGCTTGATTTTTGCACACATCTTTTCTTACAGTGAAGCGATATTGAAGTATTCCAACTGCGAGAAACGAAAACCTTCGGAGCATTGATTCCTGAAGCCCTAAATTCTTTTTTAAAACTCCTCCAATAGTTGTTGGCACACTAGTTCATCAACCTAACGAATCTATGTTAATTAATAAATAATAAAATAATAATAATAATAATAATAATAATAATAATAATAATAATAATAAAAATAATACTCACAAACAAATAGTGTGCAAGTGCCGCTTCATGTTTGAGTACACTACAAGATCAAATATGTGCTTAGTACACAGCTGTGGGAGCGTACTTACAAGCACACATCTATAGATGTATGCTTGGCAAGCACACAGCTATAGATGTATACTTGGCAAGTACACAGCTATAGGTGTGTGCTTGGCCAAGTACACAGCTGTAGGAGCCTGCCTTTTAATGGGTGGGATAAAAGTGTGCTTGGCCAAGCATACACCTATAGCTGTGTGATTGGCCAAGCATACATCTATAGCTGTGTACTAAGCACACATTTGATCTTGTAGTGTAGAAGCTGTTAACTCGCTGCATTATTGTAGTATCACCACCTTTGTCTGGAAAGGAATACAAGAATGATTGGTGCTCGCGTAAGTCATACAGTCACAAAGGATAGGATACAGTTTCTATGATGTCAAATTTAATATGCAGAACTGTTATGAAACAGGAGGATAAATTTGGCTTCGCACTTACCAGGATGGTGCTTCAGACAAAGGTCATGGAATACCCTCCGCAAGTCACTCTTTGTGCAGTTTTTACAAAGGTTAAAGAATGACAGAGCAGCCTGCAACTGAGCCTCTGAAGCTTCTTCGTCGGAACTCATCTCTGCAACTGGAAAACAAAACAAAGCCAACTAATAGACATGACCGCTGACCTTTGGTGGTTGGGATGAAAAAGAAAAGAATATTTTCCAATAAACCTAAGTACATCCAATCCACAAAGCAAGCAAACACATGTACCAAAACAGCAAATTGAAATAGAATCATTTGTTACCCAACCTATTACACTATTATGATTGAAAAGAGTGGTCAGGTACGAAAGGGTACCCAGCATCATTTGTATATATATATATATATATATATATATATATATATTATATATATATATATAATATATATATATATATATATATATATATATATATATGTGTGTGTGTGTGTGTGAATATCTAATGAAAGGAATTACCAAAAATATCAATATTTACCTTATCCTGGACTTTTGGATGAACGACTTTACCAACTTGGTTTTTTTAGTAGTCCCGCGGCTATAACCTCAACGGGGCTCCGAGTACAATGCAGGGAAATGGCCGCTTTGTACACTTCCGGACAGGTGCGAGGGAAGAACACGAAGAGGAAGAAACAAGGACGTCCATACACAAGGCAGTGTGTTTTGTACCCACTTACTGTGACATTTTACCGTTTGTGCTCCAAAATCCTATTCGTTATCATGCGTTCATAATCTGCCACATTTTGTTGCCACTTTAAAAGAACTGAGTTTTAAAAACAATGGATATTGAAGGTAATTTGTTCAGTATTTAAGGCTGGGATGTGTGATAGCCGTTTCGGGAGGCTCTTGCTTTAATGGAAGTCAGGTTGCCTCGTAAAGCACCGGATTGGTTTTGCTTTGTGAACAGGTTTTGAGATGCTGATGGAATTGCCGCGGACAGAGTTTGGAATTAAATGTTTTGACCTTACCGAAGAACATTACCTCAATCCACCCAGGCTCTTTGAACTGATGTCCAGGGATCCTGACATAGTCAGGACGGGTGTCTTTATTGTGAGTTTTTAAACACGTATGAGTTGGTGTCCAGAATGTGCTTTGCTTTATTATACAATCAGTTCACAATTGTTCTTCATTTTACAGGGGAGCCTCAATGATACTGAGGAGAGGAAAATGACTGACCAGGCGAGTGTGCAGCAAGTAAAAACATTATTAGAAAAGGACCCGATGGACGGGGAAACCAGGCAGCCCGTATTCAACCCTGAAATAGTATCAATAAGGAATTTGTGGGCAGAAAGAAATTGTTTGGAGATAATGGGGAATTCTCCTAGTGAAAAGAGAAAATCAGAATTTAGGCGACTGAAGGAAGACTACAGGAAAAGCATAATAGATTACAGTTTTACTGATGGCCACCCAACAGATCTGTAAGCATCCCTTGAAAATGAATTGTTAATACCTCTGGAAATAGCTTGCGGTTTCTAGCCAGTTTGATGTTAAACATATTATGATTTGTTATCAATTATTTTCCAGAGAACAAGCATTGTATGCCGATGGTGTCAATGGAGCATTGGATAAATTATTTGAAATTTTGAGAGACCGAAACAGAAAGCTTATCTATGCACCTAACATTTGCACTACTGAGTGGCTTCAGACCACACCAACGTCTGCCATGAAAGGCATGGTGACAAATATACAAGACCTTGCAGGAGGGCCACACTTGGGAATTACTTTTCCATCCATATACATTGGTTCCGAGGCATCCACATTCAACCTGCACATTGAGGACCATGGATTTGAGTCTGTGAACCGGCACGTGGCGGGGAAACCCAAAATGTGGTGAGTGAGGGATTCGTACAAACTTAGGCAAAACACATTGTAGGTCAACAAGTGTAATTCTTTGGTGTCCCCCTTTTCCAGCTTTTTTGTCCCACCAAGGTACGAGCAAGCTCTCTACGACCTAATCAGAGTGTTGGGTACTAGCAAAGAGGACAGGTTGTGTTCAGTCTTCGTGCAACACCGACACATATTTGTGGATCCGAGGACGCTGATGCACGAGGGGATTCCAGTATCTACGGTAGGTACTGAAAGAAATGTGGAAGGGGAAGGCATGCATATGTGCGGAATGACAAAAGCAGTAATGATGGTAATGTTGCAACAGGTCATACAAAAACCAGGTGAAGTGGTATACGTTTTATCCGGCGCGCATCACTGGGGTTTCAACACATCTCTGAACATCAACGAGGCGATAAATTGCGCTTCCAGAGCCTTCGCCCTGCGTGGAATGATTTCCGTAGGACGTTGTCTCTGTCGAAGGTAAGCATGGAGACCCCATATTTTCCATAGACTCAGTTTCTTTTTGTTTCTCCCCATTATGATGCAATATACATTCTGGAAACTTTCGACAATCTCATTGTAGCTTTTAAAACTTTTCTTTTTCAGGGTGCGTGGTCTCTATTATTACTTTGAATTGGAAGAGCTGTTCCGAAGACTGGGAGTAGGAGACGAGCTTGTAATGCACTACATTGAAGACAGGATCCAAATCATTGAAGGTATCCTGCGACGAACCGCTCCAGCGATGTTTCCAAGGGCTGGACGGGCCTTTGATGGGCCAATCTCCCCTCAGCAGTTGTTAGGGCCTGCCTTTGCAGATATGGAGGTAGGCACACCCATTCTTCTTATTCTTTAGATTGTTTGTTTCCAAAAACGATTTACATGCTCTGATATACTATGCCCTTATTTTCTCCAAATACAGATTGGAAAACCATGGTTGGTCGCAATGGATCAGAACAGTACTCAGCACAGAGAATTCTGGGGAGGATGTGACCTTATTGACCTGGCAGAGACTGATGATGATGAAGAGGACATGGAAGAGCAGGTGGAGAAGAAAGAGGGATCAGAAGAAGAGGCAGTAATAGAGGATGCAGAAGAATGGGCAGTGAAGGAGGGAACAGAAGAGGATGAAGAAAAGCCTGTAAAAGAGATTAAATATATGTGCACAGTGGCGCTGTGTTCCTATGCCACTAATGAGAAGGGCAAAAGGGGTATAAAAATGCTTGAGAACCATGTTTCTAGGCACCACAAAACGATAGCCCATTCTGTTCTGCCCCTCATAAGGGAAAAGTATGACTTGGACAAAAGAAAATACAAAACTGAAGCACACCCTTACCAAAAACGGAAGGGAGATTTTAGTGTGTTCGGTCGCACTCTTTTTAACCTTGTTTCGCACTGGTTTCGGCAGTGCGAAGTTAATAGGAAAAGGTTTCATTTTTCGCACCGATTTCCGCCCTCCACCTCGTGCGACTTCAGTGCGAACTTAGTGCGACCGCCGCGAAAAAGGGTCGCCGAGACGGGCCTCGAACCGAGACTTATTGGCCACTGCCAATGTTCTTTATCCATTACACCACGAGTTCGCTCTGCGATACGGTGAGGCGGGGAGCGGTGTCACTCTCCAGCCAGCGAGCTGGTGACTCGCCACGCTGCCGCTGATACGATGGCAAGGGATTCAGCTGTCAAGTGGTTTTCACGCCGCTTTCTATCATCGCATTGTCATTTCGACTCTTGCTGCCGAGGGCTCATATTCATTAAATACTCGTTTTATGCTAAATATGTTCTAACGTGTTCACCCCGAAATTCAAACAACAAAGTTTTCAAAAGATTCAGATTAGTTCATACTTGAATATGAAATTTATTATCAAACAAGAAATTTGAGGCAATCATCTCAAAGTTTCAACTGATGCGCAATCCTAAACAACTAAAAACTGATGGTCAGGTCAGCAACTTGACTGTTAAACTTCGCTTATTTTGAACTCGTATCGGTCAGAGGTGTGCTTCCAACCCAACCAATGCGAATTGGTGAGAAGAAAGTGCGAACAGTGCGAAGTGCGATCCTAGGTGGACCGAATTCGCACCGGACGCACCAATTTCGCACAGTTCCTCCTGGGTCATACTTTTGGCACACTGGCTGTCGGAAGGAAAGTGCGAAGGTCGCACTGAAGTCTACTAAATCAGCACTGTGGCACACCGATGCACACTGATATCCTACTGGTTCCACACTCTTTTCATACTTTCATTTTGGTAAGGGCAGTTTGAGTGCCCACTCTGCGGGAAGACCAAAAGAGGCAACAATGCCCACAACCAAAGACATTTGAGAAGCTGCAGGAACAAAAATGCAAGAGGAAGAAATTAATTGATTGAAGGTTGAGGTTCATTTATTCACCAATTTTGATTTCACAGCTGTAGTCAGTATCGACAAATGTTGTTGTTGTTCACAGGTCATTAAAAATAAAAACCTTGACAACATTACTGCAAACTTACAAGATCATACAGAAATTATTTAATGATAATTTTTTAGATCATGCTTTAATTTATTGTAAGAGAATTGAGACTAGACGGATATGGGAAGCTTATTATAGAATCTTTGTGCCGTATAAAGTGGGTTGAAAGTTTGTTGAAACTAGTATGAAAATAAAGTGGGTCGGAATATAGGTATGAAAAATCTTCGGATTCACATTTGAATGTTGACAACATGAATGTGAATGATGAGATGTAGAAAACGAATTATATTATCAGTGTCATGAGCTTAGTTTTAAGTTTAATGGAAGGGAAGTGTGAGTTGTGATGAGATGAAAGCATTGTGATAGGGAAGAATGGATATGTTACCAAACAAAGATTCAGAGTTGAAGGTGTTGTGATCATGTTGTTTTGGTTGGGTTATGTTCTTTATTTTTGCTTGGTGAAGATAATGTTTGCCAATGTGTTGATGGAAATGTGTTCCCCTGTAACAAGGGAAGAAAAATTAGTGGAAAAAATGTGTAGAGTTGTGATATGTGTGTGTAATTGTGTTTTTTAATTCAAAATATTTCTCTCTGCATTTTATCGGCTTGAGACGACCATGATTATTGAATCATGGCTGCATTAAGGGGGTATCCGCGTGTATTTTTGGCGAAAAATCGTATTTCTTTTTTTGGCCTAAAAATGTTCTCAAGGGTCCCCTAATACGTCAGAGGATGACTGAGCACATAATTCGAATATCCCTGAACATGGCATGCGGTTAAAGTATAAGGTGATAAGGGTAAATCCCTCCCGATAAGAAACTTCAAATGCGTTTATCTCGGAACGCCATTTTCGAAATGGCTGGAAGTCTCCAGGCCAGAAAAATTGAGATAGAAGTCTGAAATTTTTTGGAGACGTTCCCCTACCTATGCCCTACGCCCTAAACCTCAAAAATCAAATATACCTCATTTTTAACATTTCAAAAAAAAATGAAACATAGTGCCAATTCCACACTTTTCCCAAAAAAACAATTATTCTTCCAAAAAAAATATTTTTGAGGTTTAGGTCCTGGAGAATTTAGTTGGTCATAACCACCCGCCGGCGATTTTTTTTTCTGATGAGCCGTTTGGTTGCAGGAACACCAGCCATTTTTTGCGGTCGTCTCCGAAGAGATCGTTTTATACGGAGACGGCCCATCCAATCAGCGTTCCGGGGGGTGGGGGGTGGGGGGGGGGGGGAAGAAGCTACAACCATTTGTGATTAAGGGGAAATCATTTCGATTCAATCACATTGATAGTTTTGTATACATGAGCCACGGCGCAAACCTCTGTGGTAAATGTCGACACACGTGGATTCCCCCTTAAAATATTTTGAAATGTGTTGTGTTTCAAGTAGGATGATGGTGACATGTGCAGGAATAAAAAGTGATGGAATGGGAAGATAAAAGAGGGCAGTGTTAAATAATTATTTTTTTTGTTTACATGATGAACGTCCAATAGAGATGATGACAACCAACGATGAAGGAGTGACCCAGAACTTCAGGAAAAGAATTAATGCAAGGATTAGAAAGCGGCGGAGCTCTAGGCTGTGGAGTAAAATCAGCAAAGGAGAGGAGTATAGAAATTAATGCAATAAAAGGGTATTTTAAGTTTCAGAAATGTAACCACGTTAAGTGTTGAGTTGGTTGAAATTGATGAGTTTGAACAAGTTAAAAAATTAACTAATGAATAGCAATGGGAATTAGGGTGCATTTTGCTTTGATAAAAAAGAAAATTGGTTTGTGATCGCTGATTGGGGATTCATATAGTGAAGCTTTTCTTTGTGATTTGTTTGTATAGAAAAGGTCAATTAGTGTAAAATAATTTGTTGAGAAATCTCCAATCAAATTATAAATAAAAGAGTTCTCCTGAAAAGTTTCATCAATGCTTGCATGATTGATGTTAAAGTCACCAACAACTGACACTTCGTCATTTGGATTGTAATTTTTTCAAAATTGTGTTGAGATATTCTATAAATTTATTCAGAGAATAGTTGGGAGATTTGTGGAGAAAAATGACTGTATGTGATCTGTATGAGATTGCAGTAACATCTAAAAACGCATACAATTTCTTTTCAAGGAATATGTTATCAACATGTGTGAATATGATATAAACAAGGTGTTCTCTTTCTTTTTTTTTTTTGCATACACTGCTGATCCATATGCGTGGCGTTGAGGGAGAATGCAATCATTTCTGTGAATGCAGATATGGTAAGCTCGTGCTGTTCATTTTTCATGAATCGTGTTTCAACAAACATCAAAATATCAGCATTCAGGTATGTGAAGTGTGATGCAATGTAAGGTAAATAAAGCTTCAGTGATCTAACATTATGGAAAATTGCATATGATTTTTTATGCTCGTGAGGGAAAGCAAGCTTGAAGGACGAATACATTTCCATTCTCATTTTTTTAATGAGTGGTTCTGCCAAATCGTACTTTGATGGAGGTGATGGTTTTTTATATTTCCCACTGATAAGAAGAGATGAAAGGGTTTTTGCTCTACATGCTGTATATGCGTGTCTTCTTGGCGTTCCTTCAAAAAAGACAAGAACTTTTTCGTATGTTGAACTTTGAGATTTGTAACTTGTTATTGCTTGTGCTGGTACCAATGGGAATTATTTTCGTGTAACAAATTTCACTGATCCTTTTGAAAGTGGCATTGTTTTCACAATAGTAGTATAAATACCCCCAGGTCCCCCGCCGCCATCTTGATTCCCCCAGGTCACCTGTCCTAACCTACCCTTCGGCCAGGTCATTTTTTTTTTAATTTAAAAAAAAAAAAAGATTTATTGGGGGATTATTTTTGTCAATTTTTTCTGGGCGAGGTTACGATGCAAGCTCTAACCTAACCTAACCTAACCCAAGGGGTGGGTCTCACCTACCCTTCGAACCGCCAAGGTCACCTGAGAGCTCGGAGCGAAGGGCGTTCCACTGTGCGCTTAATGGTTGGGTTGGGGGCGCCTGGCGGGTAGGCATCCCGCCGCGCTCTGTCCCCAGGTCACCCGCACGCCTAGGAGAGGGCTCAGACGGGCGGACACCGGCGCGTTCCGCTAGCCCGAGTCCGAAGCAGCTCCGGGCCCGCCCCGGCCCGGCTCGAGTTGTGTCGGGCGGGCCGGGCCGGACACGGCTTTGTCCACCTGTCCGCACAAACAAATTTTGAATTTAGAGAGCCAAAACGTGCCTGCCGACTAACGGCATGGTCCTGAGATGTCTATAATTTGAAGCCGCATCAGATATTCACCTTTTTTCGAAGAATGTCGTTGTTTCGGAAGTTTCCGACTATTTTGTTATGGAGCTCTCAATGGTGACCCCTAGTTTGATACAGGTGGCGCCGCTAGCGGCTCCAAACACTGAAAAAAAAATTGTCGTAAAATTACGAATTACTCGGACAGAAATTTTCCCAGAGTAAATTCGTAATTTTACGAACAATGTAACGACGAGTTTTTCATCAAATCTATGAATGATCCGTCATTTTACGAATAATTCGTAGAGTGTTATGAGTGATTCGTTTAATAAATTAACATGTGCTTCGTTTATTCATCTAAACAAATATTTCGTAACAATTTAACAAAATATTCGTAAATTTACGAATGTTTCGAGAAAAGTTTACGAAAAAGTCGTTTTGGTGCGAATGTTTCGTAATTTTACGAATGTTTCGTAACTTTCGGTACGAGTTATCCATGAAAGAAATTTTCCCAGTACATATTTGTAATTTTACGACAAATATAACGACGAATTACTCGTTTTTGTTACGAAAAACTCGTAAAGTTTGGCAGCTTTTGGGCTTTTTGTGACTATTTTTCAAAGAATTTTACGAACAATTCCTATTAAGTGTTTTACAAGTTTTTCGTTTTTTCGAGTTTACGAGTTATTCGTCAGATTTACGAAGTATTCGTTGAAAAATTTGTCGTAAAGTTACGAAAACTTTTTTCAGTGAAGCGAACTAGAAATACTGTCCGCCGTGTCCGACCGTCTGAGCCCTCTGACGCCTAGTGGAGGGGCGGGCCTGCTTGCTGTCTCCCGTGCGCCTAATCTTACGATGGGTGAACTCAACAGCACTCAAGTAAATCGTCTAAGGGGGTGAAAACTTCGAACATAGTCATGCCTAATTTCAGGATGGACGTCCATGCCGTTAAGCCCAAATAGACCTGAGAGAATTGGGGGACACCATCCACCTCCTTGAAGTTAGCATCTCTCTCAACGAGGATGAAAGGCTTGTCGCGCAGCATTATGTAATGAATGAGATGGGACTGCAAGCGGTCATAATGGCCGAGGTAGTCCTGAGTTTTGCCTGTGAGGTGGGCGGTTATTTTGGGGACCAGCCACTCCTTTTCCAGGTAGAACTCCTCGATCTCATCAAGACTGTACTCGTCTTGGAGAAACCTTTTTTCCAGATCTGGACTGAATCTGTGGCCTGCGAGGCAACCAGTTCTGTCTGGTTCCAGTAGTTGAGCATGAAGCGGAGCGATTCCATCGCGTCGACTGACGAACACATACTGATGCGTGTGAGTCACACGGTGTGACTGGAGCGCTTGCCCTTTTATGCCGCTGCGCCGCGACTGTGGCGCACCCTTTACGGACACATTTTGTACTAAGCATGCGCAATAGAGGTACCACCTTAACCAGCACAAATTTCTCTTTTGTGTCAGTTCCTTTATGTTTTATTATTTTTTTGTGTTTGTAAAAAACTTTTATAATTTTTCTTAATTTTTTTTTTAATTTTTTAACTTTTTTAATTTTTTTTTTTTATTTTCGATGGGTCCTATCCAGAAAGTGCGATCTCCTTCCCCCGGACTCAAAAAGTTCGATCTCCACTGCCCGCGAGCAGAAAGTGCGATGTCACCAAGGACAAATTCAAAAAGTTCGAAGCGACAATTTACTTGATTTCGGGCTAATGACTGATAATAATGAAGTATTTCGTGCTGTTTATTTTTTGTCTTGGTGTTATGTATGATTTTGTGGACGGAAATGCCATATTTTTACGAATATGTGAAAGCCTGAGGAGGCGGTCACGCACTGAAGTCCGGATCATGGAGTTCGATGCGCCACCTCCCACCACTCTGGTCCTTCTCGGCGGGTCCGCAGCCACCCTGGCCACGAGAATGACTGAGTCGAGGAAGACGAAGGGAATGCCAAAGTTTTGTTGCCGCCACAGTTGAGGCAAGTATTTTGTCACAAGTTACAGCTCACTCACAATAGTCCAGGCGGTACGCGAAAAAAAACCGCAAAAAGGTATAGAAGTGTGAAACTTGGCACACTTGTTCCTAAGGCCATTTAAAAGGATTTGAGCCGTTGCTCTTTTCGATTTTGGCGTTAGGGTTCAATTTTTGAACATTTTTAACAAAATGGCGGTTGTTATTAAAAATAATTAAAAATGGTCCTATTTCCGCCATGTTCGGGTCGTTCTCGAATATTTCGATGATGCCAAGTCCGATGCCGAGGTCCCCGAGCCCCTCCCACACACGGGTATTCCCCAAATCCGCCATTTTTTCAAAATGGCGGTCATTTTATGGTTTTAGCGAATTTACAATTATGCACCCGTGTTTGGTGTCGTTTCCGGGTAACTTCAGGTCGCTGAATACATTTCCGATATAAAAATACCATTTTGGCGTCTTTGAACGGGTGAACGCGTACCTGGGGTTGTTCAATTTCGGTTCAAAATTGAAAAAAGTGCATGATGGGTGTTGTTTCCGGGTAAAATGAGGTCGCTGATCACGTTTCCGAACTCAAACCACCATTTTGACATCATTGAACGGGTATAAGGTTGAACAAATACGAAAAATTTGTTCAATTTTTGTTCAAAAGTTGAATATGTCCGATATGGGTGTCGTTTCCGGGTAATTTTAGGTCGCTGATCACGTTTCCGAACTCAAATCACCATTTTGACATCATTGAACGGGTAAAAGGTTGAACAAATACGAGAAATTTGTTCTGACCGAAACACTTTTCTGAACTAAACAGAAAGGTAATCGGGCCTTAATGACATGCCATTTGTTTAAAACTAGTAGAAGTTATACGTACACATCGATATGTAAACACTGCAGTGTCTGTCTAGTTCGCAAGGTTTTAGAAGTTCCGGAAACTTGTAACACGTTGATTCTTCGGGCGCTCTTTAATCACATAAGATTGTTGGCGGAGGTACCCTAAACAGTCAAGTGCGGAGGCATTGACGGGCGTAGAACAAGCTGTATAGTAGTACGACTTTGGTTGACGTCTCGACATAAAAGTGTCGCGTTGTGGTGGACTCGCAGTTCGACAATTGAGTGTGTGCACGAAGGAGTTTTTTTGCGTTTCTAATCTAGTCCAGGCGGTACGCGAAAAAAAACCGCAAAAAGGTATAGAAGTGTGAAACTTGGCACACTTGTTCCTAAGGCCATTTAAAAGGATTTGAGCCGTTGCTCTTTTCGATTTTGGCGTTAGGGTTCAATTTTTGAACATTTTTAACAAAATGGCGGTTGTTATTAAAAATAATTAAAAATGGTCCTATTTCCGCCATGTTTGGGTCGTTTCCGAATATTTCGATGATGCCAAGTCCGATGCCGAGGTCCCCGAGCCCCTCCCACACACGGGTATTCCCCAAATCCGCCATTTTTTCAAAATGGCGGTCATTTTATGGTTTTAGCGAATTTACAATTATGCACCCGTGTTTGGTGTCGTTTCCGGGTAACTTCAGGTCGCTGAATACATTTCCGATATAAAAATACCATTTTGGCGTCTTTGAACGGGTGAACGCGTACCTGGGGTTGTTCAATTTCGGTTCAAAATTGAAAAAAGTGCATGATGGGTGTTGTTTCCGGGTAAAATGAGGTCGCTGATCACGTTTCCGAACTCAAACCACCATTTTGACATCATTGAACGGGTATAAGGTTGAACAAATACGAAAAATTTGTTCAATTTTTGTTCAAAAGTTGAATATGTCCGATATGGGTGTCGTTTCCGGGTAATTTTAGGTCGCTGATCACGTTTCCGAACTCAAATCACCATTTTGACATCATTGAACGGGTAAAAGGTTGAACAAATACGAGAAATTTGTTCAATTTTTGTTCAAAAGTTGAATATGTCCGATATGGGTGTCGTTTTCGGGTAATTTGAGGTCGCTAAACACGATTCTGGCCCCCAATTGTTTCATCTTGCATGTAGTGTCGCACTGGGTTCGAAAACCTACTTGAAAGAGGATGAAAATATCGAACTCAAGATGCCGAGTGGATTGAAACGTTTATAAATGCGTCGTCAAGATCGTAAAAAAGCTTACACACTAGGAAATGCGTACTGAAAATATTCATGGTATAATTGCCAGTTACATTAAAATCTGAATGACGCAGATGTCGAATATAAAACGTGATAGACGCACATATGTAATGAAACCTTAAAAAATAAATACCATGTTGATATTGTTGGTTACGATACAATTAAATAACTAGAAACAAACGGGGCTAGTCTTCTGGTTCCTCAAGAATGGTGCTGAGAGTCGGGCTGGAAGAAGGTTAGTAGAAGTTCGTAACTTATTTAATGAAACATATGACTTGCACACTAAATTACTATGTAGTTTTTTGTGCATAGCTTTGCACGAAATTGAGCATGCGTTTTAAAACGCACGAATTTCGTGCGTAACTACGGACGAAAATGTGCGTTATTGCGCATGAATTTGTGCATTTCACGCGCATGCTCAATTTTGTGCAAAAGCTATGCACAAAAAAGTACATGGTAATTTAGTGTGTGACCTTCAATGTTTATTTTTACCTTTTGTTTAAGCAGTTTCCTTTGCACTTTTTGCAGGCTTTGCAGCAGGGAAAGCAGTATCTTCTGCAGAGTCACCTCTGAGTGCTGCAGTCAGAAGCACAACCACACCGATCCAGCTCTCGGCAACACTTCCAAATGTCAGGGAGAGGCGACCAGAATGGCTGAACTGTTCCATTGACAGTAGTCCACCCCCAGCTGTCAATTGGAGGTGGCACAATACCAATTCTGTCACACGTGCCCCAAATGTGACCACTCAGGTAAGCTGCTCTCTTTATGTGCTCAATTAAGGCAGCCTTAGAAGGTGGAATTCCACTCAGCGCCCTCTCTCCACTTGAAAATAAATCCTCTCTAGCTTGATCAATGTCATTGCAATTAGGATCTCCTCTGTACAAATTTATAACATATCTTTGCAGGGTGTCTACAATTTCCGGCTCCAAGCGCTCCAGTGGCCTGCTCAAAGCAAGAAATGCATTTGTAAGCTCATTACTGCTTTCTTTATCCCATGTCCCGTATGATCTGGGTTTCCCGACGGATGCAAAGAATGGTACTGAGTTACACCCAGAAAAACTGTTACAACCTCGGGGAGCCTCCGCTTTCGAGGTACCTATAAAGAATGAAAAGCGCCTACCATGAAGGAAAGGAGGCCTCTGGTTGACCGACACGCAACCTGACTTCAGGTGATTAATTTTATTCGATAAATCGAAGTGGATCTAGCGAAATTGTCTATATGAGGTCAGAACAGGACGCTAGGAAACTCAAGTAAAGTTGCTCGTTTTGAGGCTTACATCGGTGTATAAGAGTGTTTTTTTTGACAAGTTATTTCTATTTGCACAGTTGTGGAAATAAATTTTAACAGTGGGTCGTTACGATGCCAAATAAGCAACTTAAACTATATGTTCCCAGCCAACAGGATTCCGGTCCTGACCTCCGAAATACCCAATGAATATGATCCTGACAATGAGAATGTTAACGGCATTTGAAGTAAAAATAAATGAAACGACTTACCAAAACGATTAGAAACGCAAAAAAACTCCTTCGTGCACACACTCAATTGTCGAACTGCGAGTCCACCACAACGCGACACTTTTATGTCGAGACGTCAACCAAAGTCGTACTACTATACAGCTTGTTCTACGCCCGTCAATGCCTCCGCACTTGACTGTTTAGGGTACCTCCGCCAACAATCTTATGTGATTAAAGAGCGCCCGAAGAATCAACGTGTTACAAGTTTCCGGAACTTCTAAAACCTTGCGAACTAGACAGACACTGCAGTGTTTACATATCGATGTGTACGTATAACTTCTACTAGTTTTAAACAAATGGCATGTCATTAAGGCCCGATTACCTTTCTGTTTAGTTCAGAAAAATGTTTCGGTCAGAACAAATTTCTCGTATTTGTTCAACCTTTTACCCGTTCAATGATGTCAAAATGGTGATTTGAGTTCGGAAACGTGATCAGCGACCTAAAATTACCCGGAAACGACACCCATATCGGACATATTCAACTTTTGAACAAAAATTGAACAAATTTTTCGTATTTGTTCAACCTTATACCCGTTCAATGATGTCAAAATGGTGGTTTGAGTTCGGAAACGTGATCAGCGACCTCATTTTACCCGGAAACAACACCCATCATGCACTTTTTTCAATTTTGAACCGAAATTGAACAACCCCAGGTACGCGTTCACCCGTTCAAAGACGCCAAAATGGTATTTTTATATCGGAAATGTATTCAGCGACCTGAAGTTACCCGGAAACGACACCAAACACGGGTGCATAATTGTAAATTCGCTAAAACCATAAAATGACCGCCATTTTGAAAAAATGGCGGATTTGGGGAATACCCGTGTGTGGGAGGGGCTCGGGGACCTCGGCATCGGACTTGGCATCATCGAAATATTCGAGAACGACCCGAACATGGCGGAAATAGGACCATTCCCAATTATTTTTAATAACAACCGCCATTTTGTTAAAAATGTTCAAAAATTGAACCCTAACGCCAAAATCGAAAAGAGCAACGGCTCAAATCCTTTTAAATGGCCTTAGGAACAAGTGTGCCAAGTTTCACACTTCTATACCTTTTTGCGGTTTTTTCCTGGGTTCGGCTGTGTACCGCCTGGACTACAACAGAATGTTTGTGTTCTATTTCTTTTTGTATCAAATACTTTGAACGAGCAAAGAGAACGCGTTTAGCTAGTGTTGAATTGTGGGTGCATAACCTTTCCAGTCATCATATTTTTGTCATTTTTCTCATTCAACATTATCTTTCATGAAACTCGAAAGAAAATAGCATGCATTATTGTGTGTCGGGCAACGCCGCGGTTTCGTGATCGATTTAAATTCGTTTTCTAACCTGTCGATTTGTAACTTCTGTGTGATGTTGTGTATGCTTTCTGCCACCAAACCAACCTCTGCCTTGTCCTCATGTTTGTGTTTTTTTGTTTATGACCATCTTCTTAACCAATCTATGCATAGTCTCAGCTTGTTATGAAATATTGTGTTTTTATTGTTTTAGGTTATGAATCAACATGAGTAAACGGAGTAAGATGATGGTCGCCTTGGCCGCTCCTGCAAGCAGCTCAACAGCTAAAGGTATGTTTATAGGACCCTTGCTTGGGAATGGCCTTGCCAGTTTATCAATAATACGACCTCAATCACTTTATTCATAAATTTGCCAACAAAAGCACTTGCATTCAGAGATGCGAGGCTGTCTTGATAAATCTTGGTACAGTAGCTCGAAGTTTTTTCTATCTATCTGATCTCAGCACAAGCACTAAAGGTGCTATACTACACTGAGGTCATTGGTCTCACTCAATTGTGTTTTAAGTGTTTCATTGGTAGGGACTTGTAAAAAATAAGGTTTGTTTCTGTAATCAAACTGTATTGTAGACAACATTATTCCTTGTGCTTTAAGACTAATTTTTGTCTGTTCATCACCATATTATATAAATTATAACCAAAAAAAAATTGTTAATTTGAATTTGTTACATCAAACAATTTCATTTTTGTTATATAATTATATGTGTGGTGATGAAAAGACTGCAAATAGTCGGCATAAGGAATACTGTTCTCTAAGACTATATCACAATTTGATTGCAGAGAGGAACCATCTGACTGACAAGTCCCTATCAATAAAAACACAAGTTGATGAGCGATAAGTTGTTGACTTCATTGTGGTAGTACCTTAAGTATTGTTTGCAGGTGCATCTACTGGTAATGTTCCTGAACAAGTTACAGCCACTGAAAGCAAAAGAACTGAGGCTGCAAGCAAAGGAGTGGCACGACCAGCCTCTTTCACCAAGGAATCTGCTCGTAAGTCATCAAGACTGCTTTTAGAAGATGTGTTTTTTAGTTACTAGACTTGAATAAACATATAAATAATATAATATAAAATATAAATGTCATGATTGAATTTTGAGTAAGAAAGTTCATTTTTAGACAGCGTGGTTTGTCTAGACTCTGTTTTGATTGCTCTTTGCCTGCTGTTAAAAGTTTCTTTGAGAATAATCACCTGCTTTGTGAGTGTAAGGTGATGTTGTACAAAAACAATGCAAGATAAATTTAAGGATATAATACTGGCAAAAAACTGCTTTAGAACTGGCTATTAAAGTTGCTTGCTGGTATGAAAACAAACTAAATTGTTCAATTTTGTCTTTCAAACTTACACATGTGTCTCGTATTTTCTTTAACTGCGTCTGTGTTTCAATTTATAATTACCAGCTCTCATTTTACCTTTGCTAAACTCATATGTAAACTTTGTGTTATAGTTGCTGCAGATGATTCTGATTCATCATTCACCCCTTCAGAATTAGACTTCCTGAATCCTGATTGGATAAACCAAAATGCTGCGGCAGACTTCCTATCATCTCCTGCAACAGAAGGGTCTCCATTTACAAGTGAGCAGCAATGCTTAAATTTATTTATGTTTATGTCAATCTGTCCATGTGGACCAGTTGGACGTCTGAGGGCTTTGCATCATTTTGAATCCTGGCATCACAATCGTTCAATACTGTGAGTATTGTATATGGACCTTCCCACTCAATATGTAATTTCTTTGATGTCTCATTCACTCGTAATGCCTTGTTATACAGGAAAACCTTATCGCCTTCCTTGAATGGACACAGGGCAGCATTTTTGTCATAATAATGCTTCATGCGTACTGCAGCCTCAGCTCTGATTTTCCTGACTTCTTCGTGAATTTTGTACAAGGCATTTCTGACAGCCCATGGGTAGTTTTCTCTTATGTCAGGCATCTGAGGTGGTGGTCCTTGCTGCATATGCAATGGTGTCCTCATAGGAGCTCCAAACATTATCTCATAAGGTGAGAACTTGTGTGTGGAATGGGGAATGCTTCTGTATGCTTGTGCAATAAATGGGAGATATTCTGCCCAAGCATGATGTGCTCCGTCACACAACAGTTTTAAATTTTGTTTCAGCGTTCTCACCCATCTCTCAGCTTTGCCATTGGCCGATGGATGATAAGCTGTTGTTTTGGTTTTCCTGATATGATACAACGCCATAATTTCATGAAACAACTCAGACTCGAATATTTGAGCTTTGTCTGTCAGGAGAGATAAAGGCGCTCCATACACTGAGAAGACATGAGTGATCAGGGCTCTCGCTACTTCCTGTGCTTGTTGTGTTTTTAATGGGACTAACACTGGCCATCCAGACAGTGCCTCCACTGCTACCAACACATACTTAAACCCGTCTTTCGTTACAGGGTATGGTCCAGCTGTGTCGACATGCCACCTTCCATGCAGCACTCCATCGTGGAATATTTGGAGAGGGACCTACACTTTTTGAAGTGGTCCTTTAACCTTTAGACATGTGGTACAACTTGCAACCATTTCAGCCACATCATTGTACATTCGTGGCCACCAGAAGTAACGTTTTAATGTTGCCAATGTTTTTCCAACACCAAAGTGGTTAGTTTGACCCAATTGTGTATGGTATGCCTCCATAGTCCTTTTCACATGCTTTCGTGGCAAAACTAACACTGTCTGTGTTTTCGTAGGATCTCCAGATGGATGCTCAACTTTCTTGTATAGCAAGTGGTCTTCAATTATCAAGGACTTGAACTTATGCCATAGTGTTCTGGTATGCTGCCCATACTCAGACACTTCTTGGAAATGCGGTCTACGCCCTTCTTCCACTGCTATGTAGATTGGCATAATTTCTTCGTCCAGCTTCTGATCCTGCACCATTGTCATGCTTGACACTCCCTCAGGTACCACAGTCGTCCAATTTGCCATTATTTCTTCTGGAGTAGCGTTTACTGACATGCGGTCCTCCACTTCACAAAGTTTGCAGTGGACATCACAGGTTTTCCAATGTATGTTTGTTTCAGGCTCAAAGTGATACATATAGATTCTTAGTGCCAAGTCTCCGAACACTTTGTGCAGCATATTGATTAACAAGGTTAACTGCATCTTATCGAGTCCACAAGAGAACTCAGGCATGCTAATAGCTGGTACATTGTACTTGATAACCCACATTCTTAGGTTTATCAATGCCTGTTCTACTTCTTCAGGGGTAGGTTTGTCATAGTACTTGACCTTAGTGATCACATTTACTATGCATCGAACATGACTATGCGAAATCACTTACCCTGGACATCCTCTGTCCTTTTGTTTCAGGAACTCCTTTTTAACCTTGTACCGGGTCTCCAGATCAAAAGCTAGCCCTTTTCCAAACTTTCCATCGTGACTTTCTGCATGACACAACGGAATGGATAGGGGACTATTGAATATATTGTCATAAACATGGAACAATTCAAAGTTTTTGGACGAAGGTATGGTATCGAGCTCTAAAAGTTGGTCCATGTCTATGTAATTTAGAGAAGCTGTGTCCCGCTCTTCTAATCGTGCACATTTCTTGCAGTTCGCTGTACAAGGCCGTGCAGATCTTCTACTAAGGGCATCCGCATGACCAATGTTGATGCCTCGTTCATGCACTACTTCAAACTTGTATGGAGCTAGGCGCTCTAACCAGCGTGCCAGTCGCCCAGTGGGGTTTTTGAAATTTCTTAACCACTGTAATGCTGCATGATCAGACTTGACTAGGAAAGGTGCTCCTGCCAAGTAATGATGGAAAGCTTTGATGGCTTCCACTAATGCCAGCAATTCTCGGTGTGTGGCACAGTAATTTCGCTGAGCCTGATTTAGCAACTTGGACCAAAAGAAAATGGTGACCTACTGACCATCTTGTTCCTGAGTGAGTACTGCACCTAGTCCAGTTAAGCTGGCGTCACATGTTACTGTGAATTGGCCTTTTTCCACGTTTGGTGTCCCCAGTATTGGTGGAGAAACTAGCACTGAGGTGACCATTCAAACGGTACACCTTGTTTCATTAAGGCAAATATTGGCGTTGCAATTGTTGCTAAATGTGGCACATATTTTGCATAATACTGCACTAAGCCTAGCCATAACCTAACTTCTTTGACATCCTTTGGTGCCGGCCAATGAGTGATTTGATGAATCTTTTTCGTATCCACTCTTATTCCTTTTTCAGACAAGATATGGCCCAAGAACGATACTTCAGTCTGAAATAATTCACACTTTTTGGCTTTTAGTAAGAATCCACCTGCTCTTACTCTGTTGAAGAATGCTATCAGCCTTTCAAGCATTTGTTCAACTGTGTCTCCAGCTATACAGACATCATCTATGTACACAGCCACTGTGTCACCTAGGTCATTTTCTGGCTTTTTGACCTCTGCTGGTGTTACTAGTCGATCTGTGACATATTGGAACGCTCCTGGCGCTGCTGACAAGCCAAATCCCATTCGTGTGTACCGTGAAACGGGGTAATTTCGGGCACCCGGGGTAATTTCGGGCATCTCTGCCCGAAAGCATTGCGATGATGCTGCCGTCTAGCGGCGACCTCGGAGGCTTGTCCCGTTGCGCGCATCGCATTCGCCACACTTAAAACTTTCGGATCATTCCTCTTGAGACCAAACAGATCCAATCTTTTCGAGATACAGTGATTTTCGTATTTTACTCTTTTTACCTAAATTCAGTGTATGCGGGAAAACTTCAACTGGCAAGCCAAACCTGTTCACAAACGGTGCATAAGGTATTTTTTTTTTTTCGATTTGGACATGTTTTGAGCATGCTGTGTCAAATTTTCTATCACCTGCGGCAAATAGTATGGTAAATAGAGGCTCAAAACTAAAAATTGTTACTTTTAGGGGTAATTTCGGGCACTGAAATGGCATGCAAGGGCAAGCAGGGTTGTTCTGAACACTTTAAATTTCGCAGGGCTAGAGTGGTGTAAGCTTCTTCCAGCTCTTCAGAGCTCTTCTGAAAGATTCAGATAATCCATAAACACAGATAATACTCAACTGCCGCAGCAGTCGCTTTGTGGAACTTTGACTATTATAAAAATGGGCCAAGGCTACATCTGTACTTCTTATGTGTAGTATGTACACATCCTATCTTAGTGTCAATTATTGGTTCGTGACTAAAATTTTATCATGTTTACCGGGACTTTGACTTTGAGAACGGCCGCATGGCTTGCCGGGTTGCTACGGAATGCAGAGTTTTCCAGAAAGCCCCTGTATCTTCCCAATTGTGCATAAGACTTGCCTCCCATGTACGTCAGTTTCAAGAGGAAGATCCACGACTCATCTTCGCGTGATATAGTGTGGCTTGAGTTGTACCATTATCAAAAACAAAAAAGGATAAAGGTTCAAGGCTAGACGTTCAACAAGAAGCGTCCTAAATAGCTCCACCCCACTCTCCCAAACATCAAACTATTTGTTTCAATCATGACTCCAAATTATGTATAAATGACCACCCCTACCATCCCTCCACATCTACATCCTTAAGAATTTCACATTTTATCACATAAGCCCAAAAGAAAGAGACAATTATTGATTTTGAGACCAAAATCAGAACGACAAGTCGTTTTTTCCTGGGGTGCCCGAAATAACCCCAAAACACGGGGTAATTTCGGGCACTGCTTTGGGCCCTCCACTGTAAAAACGGTAAAGCGTAAATATCTGGAATTAGCGTCAAATTGAAGCTAAAGGTGGGTAGATGATAAATTTTAGCCCTCAGGTCCATGGCAACACCACGACCTTCACAATTTTAAAAATACCTCTCAAAAGTGCTAGAAATTACCCCGTTTCACGGTATACTTTCTGTTTCTCTTGATGTTCCATTCAATAATAATAATAATAATAATAATAATAATAATAATAATAATAATAATAATAATAATAATAATAATAATAATAATATTCCTTTCGATGACTCCGATCAATGACTCTGCCTCTTCGTTGATATTTCATTTGATGACTGCTGTCTGTGTGATCCCTCTTGATCCTTTTAAGGGGGGATCCTAGTGTAGCGGGGTCAAAAAAAGGGTGTTTCGGGTTTGTTTTTTTTTAAAAAAACTACAGCTTCACTCTAAAATCCGAAGACAGGGTTGAATTTGTGGTTCTTCATTCACTTCAGAAAAAAAAATTGTGGTGATAGAGTGAAAAATGTTGCTGCACGGTCCGCTGCAAAATGGCCTGGAGTGCCTGGACGGGCGTACACTTACAGCCCAAACGGTTGATCCGATCGAGCTGAAATTTTTTGTGAATGTACCCGACACTAGTAGCCATGATCTGAACTAGAAGATCCGGGATCGGAGTATCCCTTCATAGAAAAAAAAATCAAAACTTGGAAAATTTTGCCTAAATTTCGGTACTAAAAGTTTAACTTGCTCAAAAAAAATACTAAAAGTTATTATTTTTCGAAGATTCTAGTTCAGATACTGGACCGATCCCTAATGAGTCTAAAAAAAATTCGAACGACTGTTTCAGGCGTTCGAGTCGACCTGCAGTTGTACGCCCGTCCAGGCACTGCACACAAAACATGCCATTTTGCAGTGGACCGTGCAGCAACAATTTTCAATTTATCACCACAATTTTTTTTTTCTGAAGTGATTAAAGAACCACAAATTCAACCCTGTCTTCGGATTTTAGAGTGAAGCTTTAGTTTTTTTTAAAAAAAAATCCCTGAAACACCCTTCTTTTGACCCCGCTATACTAGGATCCCCCCTTAATGTCTGTGTCAATATCTCACCGATCAATCATTTCATTCCTCAACCATACCTGTTATGTCTCTGTCACTTTCTTGTCAATCCTTTTCATAACTCTTTCATGTGATGACTCTTAGTCGATGACTCTCCAATAAGTCTTGTCACGTCTGTCGCTATCTGTCTTTTTATCTCTTGTAATAATTCCATTCATGTGTGTCCGATAAATCTTTTGATGATCCCCTATCATTCCTTGCTTGTTTCTTTCTTGTGATGACTCTTTTGATGATTTCCTTCTTTTGTTTCAATCTTCACAAAACCAACCCATAAAACAAACCTAACTGACATGCAACTGATCACTCTCTAATTAAAACCATCTGTCCTCTCTCCGATCCATTTTACTACTCCTCTTCGATACATTCTTGTTCTTGTCTCTCTTAAGGGGGCAGACCAGTGTGACAGTGGGTTAAAGTACCCTAAGTTTGGAGGAGCACATAACAATACTAAAAAACTAAAACAAAAATTTGTTGCTGGAATTTTATTATAACATATTAGGTCTCTCATAAAAAAAAATAGAAATAATTTTTATGAATTTGGTAACGACTTTAAAAAATTCAATCAAATATACACTCCGTTCTTATTCGGAAAGCTCTTGTCGTCATGAAATTTTCCCAGGAGATCATCAGAAAAATTTAAAAAAAATATATTAGTGATTGGGAAGGGTGTGGCTATATCCTAGACTACAGACAGAAAGATCCATGAATTTTTTGATTTTTTACAAAATTTCAACTTTTGCGTTAGGTTTATAAGAATGAAAAATTGCACTAATGAAGTCTACAACTCACTTAAAAAAAATAGGTTGCTAATGGTTGTAGTCTAGGATATAGCCACACCCTTCCCAATCACTAATATATTTTTTTTAAATTTTTCTGATGATTTCCTGGGAAAATTTCATGACGACAAGAGCTTTCCGAATAAGAACGGAGTGTATATTTGATTGAATTTTTTAAAGTCGTTACCAAATTCATAAAAATTATTTCTATTTTTTTTTATGAGAGACCTAATATGTTACAATAAAATTCCAGCAAACAAATTTTTGTTTTAATTTTTTAGTATTGTTATGTGCTCCTCCAAACTTAGGGTACTTTAACCTACTGTCACACTGGTCTGCCCCCTTAACATCTGTCTTGTATATTCTTCTCATGCTCTTTCTTGTCATAATGGTCTCTATGACTGTCTCACTGTCCTTCAATTAATTCTTTTCATGTTTCTCTCTTGTGATGATTCTTTTCATTCTTCTGATGAATATTTAAATGTCCCTGTCTCTTCAATAATTCTTTTCATCTTTCTATCTTGTGATGTTTCTTTTGATGCTTCCGATTAATCTTTTCATGTCCCTGCTAGTGTCTCTGATAATTCATTTGATTTCCATGACACTGTCCCACTGTCCATTCTTTTGATGTCTCACTCTGCCTCTCCGTTAATTCTTTTGACGTCTGGCCCTGTCATGTTCTCTCTCTCTCTCTGTTAATCCCTTTCATGTTTCATTCTTGTCATGTTTCTGTCCATGTTTGTCTCACTGTCTCCATTTCATTCTCTTGATGCCTGTGTCACTGCCTCCCTTTCAATCCTTTTGATGTTCCCTTCTTGTTTTCATTCTTTTGATGTTTCTTCTTTGTGATGTCTCACTCAATCTGCCACTCTCTCACTCTATATTTTACTTCTTTTGATGTCTGCCAATGTCCCTCTGTTAATTCTCCTTTCTTGTGATGACTCTTTTGATGCCCCTGATAAACACCTATATGTCCCTGTCCCTGTCTCTCTTGATTCTTTTGTTGTTTCTCTCCATGAAACCTATGCAAAACACCCCTAAATAACCTAACCTAACAACCATGTAACTGATTTTCCTCTACTTGAAACCCATTTCTAGCATCCATTTGATGTATCTACTTGACTTGTGATTCCTAAACATGAAACAAACCATGTTTTAAACAAAATCTTGACATAATTGTTGAACCCTGACTCTAAAACCTTTAAAACCTTGTCCATTGAATTCCTTGTCAAAAAACACCCTGAAACGATGTGCCACATTCCCCTTTCTGGTCACACTCATGACCTTGTCTCCTTATCCAAACTTAACCTAACCTCCCCAACCCGCCGCACGCCGTTCAAATACCCGCGCTCTTCCCGCCCGCGCCAACGCTGACCGCCGCTTCCGCCTCCCCGCCCCGCCGAACGCTGTTTGAATACCCGCGCTCTTCCCGCTCGACCGCATCCGCTTCCCGCCCCGCCTACCCGATCCCTCGTTTGAATTCGCGCTTCCTTCCCCTAGAGCTGAAGTCAGAATCATCAGTCCCCTTGCCTAACCTAGCCTACATACAAGAGACTGATAACAGAGTTGAGAACACTGTGGCGAAAAGGTACGGAAAATTCTGTTAATTTTTTTGCCAGGATTCTCCGTAGCCCTCTTATCAATATTCTCCGTAGGCTCTTACAGTATTCTCCGTAGGGCCGTACAGTATTCTCCGTAGGACCGCACAGTCTCCTCCGTAGGGCCTGGAAGACTGTATAGTCCTACGGAGATCACTGTAAGGTCCTACGGACAATACTGTGCGGTCCTACGGAAAATACTGTAAGAGCCTACGGAGAATACTGACAAGGCGGCTACGGAGAATTACCACAAGCTGTTTACAGAATTTTCCGTAGCTTTTTGCCACAGTGAACACACGCTCCATCTCATTGTCACCATAACCTAACCTTCGTACCAACCACGACCGGGGCAAACAAGTCATCTACGACGTCCTCAGGGAAATCACTATCATCCCCCTCTGAGTCGGGGACGTCTAGAGATGCAAATTTTCCGGAAACTTTCAAAGTGTCGGAAAGAAACCGGAAAAATTGGAAAAAAAAACAGAAAAAAATGGAAAAAAGGGAAAAATTGGAAAAATTAGTTTTAAGGCTCTACAGTGGAGAATGAGCATGAAACCCACTACTTTTGTGTTGCGTTGGACCTCTACTTCCACTCGCAACCCTAGATACACACACTGAAAAAAGTTTTCGTAACTTTACGACAAATTTTTCAACGAATACTTCGTAAATCTGACGAATAACTCGTAAACTCGAAAAAACGAAAAACTTGTAAAACACTTAATAGGAATTGTTCGTAAAATTCTTTGAAAAATAGTCACAAAAAGCCCAAAAGCTGCCAAACTTTACGAGTTTTTCGTAACAAAAACGAGTAATTCGTCGTTATATTTGTCGTAAAATTACAAATATGTACTGGGAAAATTTCTTTCATGGATAACTCGTACCAAAAGTTACGAAACATTCGTAAAATTACGAAACATTCGTACCAAAACGACTTTTTCGTAAACTTTTCTCGAAACATTCGTAAATTTACGAATATTTTGTAAAATTGTTACGAAATATTTGTTTAGATGAATAAACGAAGCACATGTTAATTTATTAAACGAATCACTCATAACACTCTACGAATTATTCGTAAAATGACGGATCATTCATAGATTTGATGAAAAACTCGTCGTTACATTGTTCGTAAAATTACGAATTTACTCTGGGAAAATTTCTGTCCGAGTAATTCGTAATTTTACGACAATTTTTTTTTCAGTGCAAGTGCATCAGCGAAAATCGCATGAGAAGGAAACATAACAGGGTATAAATAATGTGAGTGCACTGAGAATCGTCCGCACACAGTGATGAAGATATGCTTTTTGCCTACTTACAGGCGAAAAGTCGGGCGTTTTGCCTACTTTTCAGGATGAATCTTTCCAATTTTTCCGAGGCCAGGGAAAAAAACGGAAAAGAACACTGTTTTTTCCAATGTTTCCGGATACTTTCCGGGCATTTTTATCTCTAGGGACGTCGTCCCAAATAGACGCGTCCTTTCTTTCTTCTCGCGGGGCCTTTCTTTTCCTTTCCATGATCAACACGACGCGACAAATAGGCACTATTGCAAACGAAACATAACTTTGAACTTGTTTTGAGCATGCTGTGTGAAATTTTCAATCACCTGCATCAAATAGTATGGTAAATAGGATCTCAAAACTTAAAAATTGTTACTTTCAGGGTTAATTTCGGGCACTCAAATGCCCTGCAAGGGCAAGCAGGGTTGTTCTGCACACCTTGAATTTCGCAGGGTTAGAGTGGTGTAAGCTTTTTTCAGCTCTTCAGAGCTCTCCTGAAAGATGGAGATTAATCCACTAACAACGATAATACTCAACTCACTCAACTGCCACAAGGGTCGCTCTGTGGAACTTTGACAACCATAACAATGCACCGTAAAGTTGGCCCGTCCTATTTTGCATGACACATCGTGAGGAACGCGGTTATGAGATATAATACAAAATTTCTGTATGATAAACCATCCCACTAGAACGCACGCACAAAAAGTCATACCATTCGGTACGGCCCCGCACCACCTACCGTGATTGGTTGTGGCTCACCACGGCCCAGCCCCCGTACAGATCGGTATGACTCCATGCCTCTTGCGCGTACGGAAACCAGTGTGTTTCAGGAGTATGCCTCTGTGCCTCTCGTGTGTATTGGCAGGCATGCGTGTCAGGGTCGAAAATATGAGTAAAGTACAAAAAAAACAAGAAAAACAGGAAATAACAGTTTAATACAACACACTATGCAAGGGCTTGGATTCAAACAAAAAGAATATAAGAGAAGATACTAGCCAGGGGAAGGCCTTCGGCCTCGATGCTGAGCCATTTTCTTCTGCAGATGGAAATTCATGTTAATGAGAAGGAAATAAATTCAATGGCAATGAAATTTTTTTAGGATTGCATCAGGATTGAAAGCAAGCTTCAATTATTTATTTATTTTTACCGGGCACCCAGGAGGGCCGGGTTACGTCCCGAGAGGCGGGGAAGGAGGGAAGGGCGGCCGTGGCGACTGACAGGAGGCTATAAAAACTAAATAGCCCAACCTATCCTAACCAAACCTAACGGGCTCGCGACAGATCTTACGCTACTCGCAACAGATCTCTAAAACTAAATGGTCCAACCTATCCTAACCAAACCTAACTGGCTCGCGACAGATCTTCCGCTATTTGCGACGGATCTCACGGACTACATAGCTCAGCCTGTGTACTATGTGTTGCAAAAGAATCCGACCCCCCTAGCCGGGCTCGGAGATACCCCGCGCCCAGGCAGCTGCAGAAGACGGTGGGACGCTTAGGAAGACGGTCGGTCGCTGGGCCGCCTTGTTGCCAGACTATAACTGCAAGTGCACAATAGCTTTATTGCCCCTTGACGAGTGAATGACACCTCGACCCGACCCATGGTCCGGGCGCCGCCGAGCAGCCGAGCTGTTCTGCTCTGTTTGCCTGGCCGCGCGCCTCGGCGTAATTTTTGAAAGTCCATTAATTTTCTTGCCAAAATGACATTTTTAGACATTACTATCAAACTGCGTCCCAAGATGAGCTAATGATTTTAATATGAAGCGTTTAATAAACTTTTTTTGTTTCGAAAAAGTTAGCGTAAAAAAAATATTTTTATATGGATAGACTTGAAATTTAGTCCCCAATGCATTGACCAACATTTCAAACGTGTCAAACAACGGGTTGGAAAATTTCCATTCTAAAATCGGCCCGGGTGCCTTGACGCTATTGTGTCGATACTGGTTCAGATTTTAAGGTTATTTAGACATCTTGTATGTATTTTCCGGAAATTATTGTTTAATATTAATTTAAATTTGCAGAGTTCTTAAAGATTCTATTCAGTTATAATATCTCCAACCACATTTGCTTCTGAAATAGATTGTCAGAAAATTTGACAAGTTTCCGAGACTTTGATTAACAGTTGGTTGACTTGAGTTTACACGATGAGGTCGATGTGGTGAAGTTGGTCTATCGTAGATGCTTTTGATTTATTTCTGTAGCTGCTGACTCCAGATTATTGAAGATATTGTTGTTCGTCAATGCTATTAATTGCTGAGCGAAGCGAAGCCTCCTGTTGGGAAATTTGAACCTCCAAAATGACCCCCCCTCATACCTTTAATTTACCAGAGGTATCTTCCTATTGTTATTAATGCTATATTCATATGTGTATACATAGTCCGAGCTGCATAGTCCGTGGTAAATAAGCCGAGCTATATAGGACCAGATCCACAGGTAAAACTCTATACTCCGAGCTCCATAGTCCGAGGTCAATAGACCAAGCTCCACAATCCCAACTCCACAATCAAAAAGTCCACCCCTGTTGGAGATTTCGAATAGCCGATTCGTCCCCGCCCCTCCCCCGATTGCTTAAGTTTCCTATATGTATCTTGATCTTTTTATTTTTACTATATCCATATGTGTATACATATGCCGAGCTACATAGTCCGTGAGATCTGTCGCGAATAGCGTAAGATCTGTCGCAAGCCCGTTAGGTTTGGTTAGGATAGGTTCGACCATTTAGTTTTAGAGATCTGTTGCGAGAAGCGTAAGATACGTCGCGAGTAGCGTAAGATCTGTCGCAAGCCCGTTAGGAAGGATAGGTTGGACCATATTTTTAGAGCCTCCCGTCGGTCGCAACGGCCGCCCTTCCCTCCTTCCGCGCCTTTTTAAAATTTTCCAGTCCAAAACGTAACAAATTAACCTTATTTTCATTAAAATACTCCAATTTCGACCTTAATCCTGCAGTCGTGGGTTCAAATTTAGCTTTTTGCAAAAATGGATGTCATTTTCGTGCTCAGCGTACCGGAAACCATGTAAAACTCAATTTTAAAATTGTGGTCCAAAATGGCTAAATTTGCGGTTAAATGTACTAAAATTCACAGTTTCTAACACCTGTTTCAGGGTGTGCATGTGTATCTTAGCACCAACTTTGAGGTGGAATCTTAATTTTAGACATGGCAAAACTGAAAAAAAATAGTTTTGGCCGAATCGGGGTGTATGGGCAAAATAAGTTCCCTTATTAGCCGGCCTTCTTCTCGTCGAACTGGAACAGCATCACCAAAAACGTCGCAAAGGAGGCAATGACCTGTGTTACCGTAGAAAGGCTTATTAAGATCATTTTAGTTTTGAAATAATACATCACATCTGCATACCAGCAGGAAGAGGGCCTAACGTCCCAGTTTCAGCTTGTTTAGCGATATGAAGAAATGCTCAAGTGGCGTTGCGCGCTCACCGTACTCATGGTGTTCAGATCAAAATACAATAGGTCAAAGACGCCACACCGATTTTCTAGCATTTGAACCTGGTGCAAGAATCCCTGGACCTGCGTAATGACACAGCTTTAGTATGGTGTGGTGATGTTACCAAGCTGATTATTCAGGCCACGACACATGTACCTCTTGTTTTGTTCGGGTGGGAATAGTTGGACTGTCTGCCAGGAACTCCTGCAGAGTGAGGGATATTCTCGTATGCTGTAAAGCAACGAACATCGTTTTAAATACCGCTGCGAAAAAAAAATGTGTTCAGCGCAAAAACGGGTGAGGTATGAAGATGGCGCGTTCTGGTCAATTCTATGACACAAGAGATGAGTCTTCCTGATGCCCCCCCCCCCCATCCCCCCAGATCTAAGCAGGAATGCAAACAGAACCATGCAAGAACCATAATTTTTTTCAGTTTCTTTAAAACTCCAAAAAAAAAAACCAAAGTCACTTTTCTTTATGTCCAAATGAAGCTTACTCAGTTATCCAATAATTCAGAGATCGTATAATCTTCATCCATTTACACAAAATGTATTTTTTTGGAAAGTGCTTCTGACATGTATGAGCCCCCTTAAATGTCTGTTTTCGACACAAACCGATTCGCAGCTGGTCCTTTACGTAAGTTTTGGTTTAATTGATAGTGCACTATCAACTAAACTGAAACCATGGTACACTGTATACCCAACATGAACTGACCGCCGCTCAACAGAGTAATAGCCTCATGTATTTTTGTTAAACCGAAGCATGAATGAAATTAACTTCGTGACAACTAGGATTCTGTGAAAATCTCTTTGTAACTTTCGGGGCATTTGCATCCAAGACCAAACTTGTCCCGTTCTTTTCTCTTGTGTTTCCGCCCTCTCACACCTCACGTTCTCATTTCTCAGTAAGTTTTACGAAGCACTCACGTTGTTGCACAGCCGCTGTCCGAGGACGCAATTGACAATGAACCTGAGCATCAGGTTGATGCCCCACGTAACGGTGGCGAAGCCCTCGGACTCAGACTCGTCGTCGATCCTTGTGAGCCTGAAGGCGCCGGCGTAGACGCACAAGCAGGCCTCCGTGACGGTCGTCAAGAGCGTGCATAGGATGACGCCGCCGTAAGCCGAGTTGGTGACCACCACCACGTCGTGGAGGCGCTGCTGCCGCGCGCGCAGCTGCCTCACCCGCCATGAGATGCGTTTGTCCACGACGCTGCTCAAGGACACTCCGTCCCACCCGAGGGGTGCCTCACTCCGACTTTGCCTCACTCTCATAATCCTTTAACAGACATTTTAGTAATAATCATTGACGTTTGTGCACATTAATAGGGTTTCGTGGAGAAGCTTATTTGTCGAGACAAAATTGATAATAATGTTACTGTTACAAATAAAAATGTTAATATGCTCATTAATGTGCACAAACGTCAATGCGTTATTAAACTAAAAATCGGTACGAGTCTGAGTAGTATTGTACACAGATTGTTTGACTGTGTCGGATAGCTTAGGATTCTGTATGATTTGGTCGCGCTTTTTGCCTACTTACAGGCGCTTTTGACGCAAGATTGTGGGATTGTCTCCTCCAAGCGTCCACAGATTGTTTGAGTGGGGGACCCCTCGGTCCCACCCTGACGGTTCCCGCGGGGTCCGCATCGCGGAGGAGAGCTCGGTGACCAGATCCTGGACGTCGTTGGCCAAGTCAGCCGCCAGGAACACGGCCGACGCAAGGACGGCGACGAACGCGCACTCAAGCAGCGCCAGGAAGAGCGAGGGGACCTCGTGCTCCAGGTACCCTTTCAAAGTTCCAAGGGCGGACATTTGCTGACAAGGGAAAGATTTCAGGTCAGACACTCCGATTTCGGTCAAAGTTTTTCTCTGAGTACTATGATGTATTAGATTAAGAATGCACTTCAAAGTTTGTGACAAGGCTTTTTACTATGGGATGGGTCCGAAAAATTTAAGAACTGAGGGAATTTTTCATTGTACCTACATTATCGATTTACTAATTTCTTTGCAGCATCTGTTTGCGGGCCTTGGCACGCAGTGTTAGCTGACAAATTCTGGTAATTCAAATTGGACATCTTTTTTTTTTCAGTTAGTTGAACTGCTCCGTCAGCTGAACTGTATACATTGTGTGCAGTAAATTCTGTATACATGCCATGTATACAGCGAAATACTGTGTACATGTCATGAACACACCCAGACTAAAAAAACCATGGTGGCCATCGTGAATTTCCATCACCATAGGGCAGTCCACAATGGCGGAGGTCGTCATCACTATGGTTAAATGGGCTGCCCTATGGTGAAGGCGCACCATGGGGAGTACCACCATGGTTCGGCGGTCTCCACCATGGTGGAAATCGTTCTATAGTGCTCGTCACCATGGTGCCTGGCGTGCCCATGGTGAAAGCTGCACCATGGTGTTTGTCGCCATGGTGGCGCTCGCACTACAGTGAATGTTCTCTTGCCCGTGCGTTCAAGTCTCCGAGGTTTATTCAGGAATAGTCTGCACTGTCAGAAATTTTGTTGTTAATTAACAACAAATCTATTGCTAATTTTTTTTCTGACAACAGTTGTTTTTAAACGACAGCAGTCGTTCACGAACAGAGAATGTTGTTGATAAATGACAGTTGGGTCATTCTAAAACAACTTACTTGTTGGAAGACAACTTTTCCGTCGTTTCAGTTTTAAACAAAGATGTTGTAGGAAAACGATCATGTTGTTGCAATTTTGTTGTTTTCGAACAATCGTTTCTGACAGTGTGTAACATTTAAATTACTGTAGATAGAGAGACCATGACTTTAGAATCGTGCGTAGAATCGAATTTTCACCAGGGACTGGTCATGGTCAGGAAGGGCTCTTCTTTGAATGACCACTGTGACCAGCTATTAAGAAACACCATGAGGCACTTCCACTTCACCATTGAGCGGTTAACTATAGGGCAGCACACCATGGGGCAGCGCACCATGGGGCAGCACACCATGGGGCAGCGCACCATAGGGGAGCCTCCCCCATAGTGCGCTGCCCTATGGTGCAGATCGCCATGCGCCATTTCGCCATGGTCAAGATCATATGACCATGGCGATTCGTGGATCACCATGGTCAGCCGTCGCCATGGCCCAGCCCATGGTTTTTTAAGTCTGGGCAGCTTATGCTGCGTACATACCCATGTATACATTGTGTATACTTGTATACCCTGTGCATTTTTATAGATGCATCCATGTCATGTACGCAGTATTTACTGCATACATGTCATGTGCGCAGCATTTACTGCATACATGGGCATGTACGCAGCATTAGCTGTGCATGGCATGTATACAGTATTTGCTGTATGCATAGCATGTATGCAGTACTGCATTCAATGTTAAGAGTTCATTTGACACAGTGAACACAAAAGAGTGGGAAATGAAGCAACATATGCCATCTAATCGGTATCAGAAGGCCAATGAAATTGCATCCTCCCACGAAATTTTCGTTTACGTAAAAGTCTACACAAGTCTAGATCAAAATGATCAAAATGAAAAATTATATTTTTTTCCAGCCGAACCATGCATTGCGGAAGTCTAATTGTTTGGCGGACGAGTTACCTATATTTAGGTAACATTTGACCAATACACAAAGCAAATCGGAAGGGGTCGGTGTAACGGGGTGTAAAAGTAGGATGAAATGACCCTTGGGCCAAAAATCAATAGGAGCTTTTAAACACTTGCCTATATAAAAACTTTCTCAACTGCTTCACAGTGGGCTCGAAGAAAGGCGCATGTGGCCAAAACTATAGACGCATTTTGAGCTCCAGAGGCGCTGAACAGGACTCGGAGCTAACGTGTGATTTGGAGTGCAATCCATTAGTGGAGTTACACGTTCGATTCGATTCTCATTTTGACTCTGGGGCTCAAAACCCGTCCGGAATTTCGACCGCCTTCTGGCCGCTGGTCTTCTGGCCCACTGTGTGACTCGCGTGTCATGAGAGGAGGACCAAGCACCACTTTCCGTACGAGCACCTCGTATTTCATCGCCAGGGAGAAACTGCCCAGCGCGAGTGTACTCAGCACGAAAGCCCCGAGTACCAGACTCATGCCTCGCAATGAGCGCGAGGTGGCTGGGCAGGACGACATGTAGCGGACGATGGCCTGCACCAGGAGGGCCATGTCGGACCGGCGTCGTATAGTCATCACCTGGCAAAGGGTGCAGAGGGTTTACTGAGAACACAGAGAATGAAAGAGTTACCACCATTGCCCTTCACTGTTAAAAAAAATGTTGTAATTTAACAGCACTTGTGCTGTAAAGTTTGATAGCAACACATCTTGTTATATAACAAACATGTTGTAGCCCTTAGTGTTGTTTTCTGATGATTCGATTGTGTTACAACAATGCTTTTGTCGCGTCTTCGATCATGTCTCTGCCAAATTTGTGTTCGCCTCAAAGTGTTGTAATTTAACAACATCCTTGTAATCTGACAACTATTTTTGTTTAAGGATTGCACAATGGTTGTTGTTAAACAGAAAAACTGTCGAACGACAACATTACTGTTTTAAATCAGAATTACATTACTGTTTCCAGACAGGGAAGTTGTAAAGAAACAAACGAGTTGTCTGTAGATGAATTTCCCGTTCAGGAGCCGAACAACACTGTTGTAATTTAACAACATTCTTGTAGGTGATTGTGTTGTTATTTTACAGTGGATTTTTAACAGTGTAGTTTCAAAACACAAGTGCACCGCGTTTTCTTATATTTTAAAAGAAAACTTTGTTACCCCCATGACCTGTCCACTACATCCGCGTCTGCAATATGGATGCGTTTGCAATCAAAGCGTTTGGATTTACAAGGTGTCCGGCAGTTTAACCTGCGACGTGACGTTGGCGAGTTGTTTGACCACGATGTCTGCACTGTTGAGACGAATGAGGTACTGTGTCTTCTCGGAAGTTGTCAGGAGATCGTTAATATTTCTTGCCACCGTGAAGACGGCGGACATGATGGACAAGGCTAGGACCACGACGGCATACCGCGCCCACGGCGTCGAGGGCGTCGGCGGCCATCCAGTGCTGCTGTCGCGGCCGCCGAGGCGCAGCAGCAGCAGAACGGAACGCCACTGCAGCGTCCACAGCTTGTTACACCAGCCGCCTGAGCACATGCACACCACACACGAAATGTTATGAACGATTTTGTACGAGACGTCACGGTTTATTGTGCAGATGAACTTTTCGTACAGTTTTCGTACGAAAATCTTCACAAATCTTCCACATTTTTGTACAAAATTTCGTTGAAAAATGTACTTTAGGTTCATCGGCACAAAAAACTGTGATGAGGGGGTAAACACTCAGGATTTTGGTGTACAGACTACTCCCTGTTACGCGTATTACGTGTATTACGGGTGTATTACGCGTATTACGAGTGTATTACGCGTATTACGGGTGTATTACGCGCGTATTACTGAGCGCACTGAAAATCGACGGAACAACTTTCATGTAATGAAACGTAAATAATACGGACGCATGCGCGCTCCAAACACTTAAAATTCGCGTAATACTCCCGGAATACGCGTAATACACCCGTAATACCCGTAATGCACCCGTAATACCCGTATTACACCCGTAATACCCGTAATACGCGAAATACACCAGTAAATACAAGGGAAGTGTGGGTGAAAATGAAAAAAATTCTATACCAATTGTCAAGGAGGTCATCGAGGGAGGTCATTTCGCATGGACGATTAGAGGTATACGCACGTATCACAAAGTATTACATGTTATTACAGAGTATTACACGGTATTACAGAGTATTACACGGTATTACAAAGTATTACATGGTATTACAGAGTATCACATGGTATTACAGGTTATTACACGGTATTACACGGTATTACACGGTGTTACGCGACAGCTTGTACAGGCCATGACGGAAGTGTTTACCCCCTCGCTGTGATGTCTCGTACAAAATTTGTACAAAAACACTAAGTGCGTGAAAGTTCACAATCACTTGTCCTCAAATTGAAAGTTGTTTTCACTTTGCACCTGCCAGACCGTAGCTGCGATCGTTTGTCATTGTCTCGTCACTGCGTCGCGCCAAGGGCCGCACTGGCTCGTCTGATTGCAGGGCGGCGGGGGCGGGCACTAGTCGGTACGCTCGAGAGGCAGCGGTCGATAGTCAACTGCTTTGAGTTTCGAGGGTAATTATTTCGACCCGCGGGTAAGTCGCGTGCAAGGTCGCGTGGGAGGCGCAAAGATTGAGTGACGTAAAAGCGAGGGGTCGTCAATTTACATTGCGCATGTACGTACGAAGTAATGCAGTAATATACGTCCCGTATTACCGATCTTTGGCTGATTGTTGCCCCACCCTTCTATTTAAAAATATTAGGAGGGCATATGCATTTGCCTTTGAGTCTGTGTGTTGTCGTTGTCGTCTGTGTACAAAGGAGGAGTTGAGCTAGAGCAACCAGATTTGGAGGGTACTTAAGGAGTACCGTCCGAACGAACCGGTGGTGCAAATCCTGTCCGAGCCGCAGAAGCGCTGCTGCAGGTGGATAATGGCTTACATGAGCGGGAGGGAGATTTCCGCCGTTATTGGTGCTAGCAAGGCATTTAGGCGCTTTTTTGGAATCAGGGTGACGAGATAAGTTGGTTGGTTCTGGTCTGAACACAATCGGCCGCTTTCATGAATTGACCAGATCAGGATCTTGAAAAAAGGGGGTCGACCGACTAAAATTTTTTATTGCAGACATCGATAGGTCTCAGCAAAAAATCAGTAGTAAAGATGCCCCATTCAGACATGCGCCATTTTGATTCCCCATTCAGACATCCCCCTCCCCCCGTCATCTTGGGCGGGCCTAACCCAACCTAACCCATCCCCTCCTTTCCCTCCCCTAACCCAACCTAAGGGGCCGCCATCTTTGCCGCCCCTAACCCAGCCACCCCTAACGTACCCCTAACCCAGCCACCCCTAACCTACCCCTAAAATCAGCCACCCCTCCTTTTCCTCCACTAACCCAACCTCCCCTAACCCAGCCACCCCTAACCCAAACCTAATTTTTTTTTGTCGTCATCTTAAGTGAGCCTAACTCAGCCACCCCTAACCTACCCCCTAAACTCAGCCACCCCTAACCCAGACACCCCTCAATCAACCTATCCTACCCCTCTGGATCCGCCCCTGGTGGGACATTGTAACATGGTCGGAAATTCTGACATCTTGGACGAGCCTAACCTAAGCAGGTCTGATCTTGTCCGCCGCGCTGTGCCGGGTCGCGCCGCCTACTTTTCGTAGCCTAACCTCAGGTCGCACCGGCGTGCCTCGCTCCGCGCCGCGTTTGAATTTTGCCGCCGCTGTGCGCCCCGCCGCCGGAGGGGGAAATGCGCCGTGTCGAACCGGGACCGCGAGGCGGTGTTGCCGCGTACAAAATAAAATGTTTTTTTAAGGGGACTTACCAGCATCTCCCCTGCAGCCGGGACTGTTTTGAGAGACTAGTCAATCTCGTCAGGCGGGAAGAATCGTACAATGTCCATGCCGTGTTTGCATAGGGCTTTCCAGGATGTGAGCCCCAAGTGTAGTTGTCTGTATCGACGGACTCCATCAATTTCCTGGAATTCATCATCTAGCTCTATTGTGATAAAGGGCTTGTTCCTGAGTTGAGTGTAGTGTATGACGTGTGACTCAATTCTGTCATACTGTCCCAAGTGTTCAGTGCTTTCCCCCTTGAGGTGTGCTGTGATTTTTGGGACAAGCCATTTCCTTTGAAAATAAAAATGAAACAATTCAAACACACTGTAGTCGTCCTGGAGTATGCCTCTTTTCCATATCTGCACTGTCTTGGTCATGTGAGCAGGTGGTGAGGTTGCGCGTTGCGACCAACACCTTGTCGTTCCGTGTGTTCAGTGTGTATTGTACAGCCTCCATTGTGTAAGTGATGATGGTTGCTCTGTGCGAGGGCCTTTTATACCTGCTGTGGACGCTTTGTGCGGTGCAAGTTTGTACTTGCCTTTTCATTATTTAAAAATAAAATCAGGTTGACCACACACACCATGAAAAATTTCTCGTTTAATTTTTATTCTTTTGAATTTTCTCTTTTTAAAAATTTTTAGGCACGAAGTAGCCTTATAGCCTCACCGGGGTTGTTTTTTTTTTTTTTTTTTTTTTTTAATTTTTATTTCCAGTCTGGCCCCTTATGCAGTTTCGAAATTCTCTATACGATTCTGATGAGACTTGGCAGAATGGTAGAACTTTGTACCCTGATTTCAGTGGTGAAATCTGGTTGAAAAGTGCAGGGCCAATTTTGAGAAATTTTGAGTTGAAATCGCCGTTACCATGGCAAAACTCGACTCGTCAGCGAAAAACACAGGGAGAGAGGGGAGCCGAGCCACCGGAAATGGAATCCGACCAATAGCAGCGCTCCTTTTCGCCTCTGTACAGCTTACACCAAAAACGCTCGCTCCCTTGAAAAAGCGCGTTCGAATCAAAATTGTCTTTTACTGCAGCTAGAAGAGCTCCAACAATGACATAGACGTTGTTTTCGAACGTGGCCATTTGGATCGGCCGGTCGGTCGGTGATTGTTGGCCAGAGTGTCCCGCGCCGCTGCGCGCAGGCCCTGTTGTTTTCAGAAATACCAACCCTAAATGTTCCAAACTCTTTGAATCGGAGTGAAATAGGACATTAAACTGCGTGCCTGTGCAAATGCATTTGTGATAAAACTATCCCTAACGTAGTTTGAGTGTGACTATAAGTCCCTTTACGAAAACAGTGGGCGTGTAGCTGTACCTTGTAGCGAGGTTTGATGGTACTTATGAATCTAAGACGAAACGATCGTGACACGGGGGCTGTGCTTTTTTCTAACCTTAAAGGTGGGTGAACTGGACTATTTTACTGCACGTTCCTGTGAATAACTTGTCCTTCAGGTAGTATGAGACTGTCTTAATTGTCTGTTTTTGACACAAATTGATACGCAGCTGGTCTTTACGTAAGTTTTAGTATTATTTATAATGGTCTGACAAACGTAAACAGAACTACACACAACGCAGTCCTAGCCTTGGCTATCTTATCTTTGTTAAACCAGAACATAAATATAAATTAACTTCGTGACTACCAGGATTTCTTGAAATCGTATTTTTTTGTTTGAAATTTTTTCTTTTAAATTTTTTCTTTCAAATTTTTTCTTTTAAATTTTTTCTTTTAAATTTTTTCTTTTAAATTTTTTCTTTTAAATCTTTTTCGAAGTGGCCTACTTGACCGGGCACGGCCTGGACGTACCCCCGTCGGGACGTACCCCTCTGTTTTTTAATATTTCTTACAATATATTTATTGAATAAATATAATGGGAGGATATTATTTTTTATTCACTCTAAAGTAAACAGGAGTAATAGTCATCCGTCGTCCCAGAAATATTCAAGAATATTTTTTAAATATTTAATGTATTTTCTTTCTCCTCCTTGATGAGCTGCATGCGGGATTTCTTATGGAAAACTAGCTGTGTGAGGTTGCTTCGCTTTGGGTGCATAAAGTGGTACGGAGTAGATGCGCATGCGGACCGACCGACGGACTGGTGGCTTCCCTATAACTCTGAAACTATGAGGGCCAAGGGTCCAACCTGTCATAACCTAACCTAACGGGCTTGTGACAGATCTTACGCTACTCGCAACAGATCTTACCTCGTGACAGATCCTTCTCTACTCGCAACAGATCTTAGACTACTCGTGGCAGATCTCTCCGCGCGAAAGATTTTAGTCTACTCGAGACAGATATTACGGTACTCGCATCAGATCTGAAGTCGTGACAGATTCTTCTCTACTCGCGACAGGTCTAAGTCTACTCGTGACAGATCTTACATTACACGCGCCAGCTCTAAAGTCTACTCGTAGATCTTACGAAAAATTCCGTATGCAGCTCACGTTGGAGGAGAGGAAAATATTTTGAATATTTTAAAAATGTTGTTAAATATTCTTGTGACGACGGGCGATTATTTCTGTTTACTCCAGAGTGAAGTAAAAAATATCCACCCATTATATTTATTCAATAAATATATTTTAAGAATAACTATAAAACAGGGGGTACGTCCCGACGGGGGTACGTCCCGACGTTTCCCAAAGTGGGCTACACTCTTTTTTATTTTATTATTTTATTTTTTATTTTATTATTTTATATTTATTATAGTGGGTAGGTCAAGAAATTGGTAGGTCAAGTGGACTACACTCGTTGTACAATCTGATCATTTTTTTCTGGATCCGTAGTAAAACATTTTTTAAGAAATTGATGTAGCGAGATGCCGTGGGCTCTGTGAACCAAGAACAGCACGCAATACTCGCCACACACTTCTGAATCAATAGCCTGCAGGCTTGTGTGATTATATGTCCATTTTTTACAGAGTCTGTTTATGAATTTCTTGTGGTTTGGAACGAGAGGAGGCATGCCGTAGGAGTCCCAGTACTTTCCTCCGCCATTTTTGCCTATGTAAAAAGCAACCCAGTGCTGCCCCGGTTTTGTGATGGGGTCTGTGTTGGCAATCAATAAGGCTGGGCGTTTGTGAAGACGGCGTGGCAATGTGTCTGAGGCAAAGACGCCTTCAAATAAGGGGGCAACGTGTTTATCTTTTTTCATGAGCGTGTCTAGTGTAAGTCCGTCCATTTCAGACGTTGTAATCGACCACAACGTTTCGATGTTTGTCAATCTCGATGAGATTTTGGAATTCGGCATACACAATGCAATTTATAGGTTGAGCAAGGGGTGCTGGAAACTTCAACTCAAGACGAAGAGTGCCTTGCTTCTGGAGATTCCAGTGTGGTTCGCTAGCTGACAGGTCAGGGGACAAATCAAAACAGAACAGGGTGTTTCCTCCAGGGTAATCGGAGTAGCTGATATTGTTTCCCTCGTCTTTCCAGTGTATTCCTGTTCCACAGAAAAGGGTGTTGTAGCTTTCCATGTACAGTCCGTTGACAAAGTCAGGGGTAAGGGGTTGGGAGGGGACAGGGTGACCATCAACCATGAGGCTGAGGTCATTCAAATTGAAATGTTGGAAATTGAAACCATTTCGGCCATAATCGCCATTAAAGGCTCGATTATCAACAAATCCAATAATAATTCTTTGAGGCAGTTGGTTCATAAAGAGATTGTCAAGATTTTTGTCCCGGAGTCCCTGAGTAATGGTGACTGTTTTGATGTCCACTCTGCTGACAGGGTATTTTGCAGGAGCTTTTTCTAGGGCCTAGGCGTGAGCCAGCATGATGGACAGGGAAATGGCTACTTTTCTAATGTAAAGAGTCGCTTCGAGAAGTTTGATGCACTCTGTACCAGCAGTAGACATGAGAGTAAAGGCATCTCGGTTTCGAATGAGTTTAATTCTCATTTCCACATTGTTCAGCAAGAAATGATCTTGATTAAAGAAATCAATGTGAAGGGGGCCCATTAATTCAAATTGACGACTGTTTGCTGTGCGTGATCGTCGCCATGCAAGACCCAAATTTTCAGCATTATCGAGAGAATCGAAGTGATTGGGGGTGTCCTCGTACCACATACGCTGTGTCATGTGGGACTTTTTAGCCGAGGCGTCATAATTCATGAGGGACTCAATGTAGGCTCTGTAAGCATAGGTCATGCTTGAATGACTAATGACTTTTTGATTGAGGCTGACATCGACTTGGCTCCAGAGAGCGTGTAGGGGGTAATTGATAGGGGCTGCATCATTATGATCATTTGCTACAATGTCCGTGCCATCTGCCTTAACAATTTTGGCTTTAATGTACAGAAGGGTGTGTGCAGGGTCTAGATATTCATGCCCCACTCCAGGAATGGAAAATTCAACGGTGTTGGAGGCATCGAGTGTTGTGAGTGGTTTGTAAGGCACCCAGTGGGTGGATTCAAGTGCTGTTTGTGTTGGAGGGACCATCCAGACGTCCAGTTCAGAGCGGAGACACTCTGATGAGGCCGTGTGCATGAATGCCATGATTATTTAATGTGGGTGAGAAAGTCGTGAGAGGTGTTACCCTTTCGAGTCTTTGCGACGGAATGAGGAGGGCGTCCTCGACGTGGCCTTTTTATAGCTCCAGAGCCTGCCATCGTTTCGGCTTTGCGCTTGGCTTTGTTGGCCAGGTTGACTGCCGCCTCCTCCAAGTGTTTTTTAGCGCTGCCTTTCAAATTTTCGCCCGATGCGACATCGGCAAGGACGTGACTGCCTGCCCGCGCCGCTTCTTTACCGACGGCTACCGCGCCGCTCCGGAGGATGGGAAGGACGGTGCGGAAAAGCCCACCGAGCCAGGAACCAATGCCATAACCCTTCTGGTAGGAACTACCCGCGTAAAAATGTCCGGAGCCGCCGCCGCCGGCCTGAGTAAGGTAATAGTGTGTAATGTGATTTTGTGGAGCCATGGTTACGAGAGCTGTTTAAAGTGAACCAGCAACGTTTACGTTCCGAATTGGAATGGCACGTATCGTCCCGCGTGGTCCCTTATATCTATTTGGATCGTGTCAAAAGACCGCGTGTTCAAATCAAAATAAATGGGGTGCTCACAGTGGAAAATAGACATGCTACCATAGCGAGCATTGACATCGACAGGTACTGTGCGCAGTATAGGGGCCCGGGTGTGTCCGATAATCTGGTCTGCCAGAATATCCATGTAAATAAAAAGTTGTGGGGGGATGCCCAAATTGAGCTCAATGGGTTTTACAGCAAATATTTTCTCGTTTGCAAGGTAGGGTCCAGGGTTTTCCAGACCGAGCTGAAGTGCCAGTCGTGGAGAAAAATGCACTTTTGTATTTTCAGTGGCATCAGGGAAGGGTCGAAATACAACCCTTCGATCTGTTGTTTCAGCCAGAGGGGGCTCTGCATTGACATTATTGGTTAAAACAATCAATGCCACAGTCACAGCAGCCATAAAATCCTCTTTTGTGGGGTAGCAACCCGACTTTACGGACACTGTGTCAACTATTCCTTCTTTGGTGAGAGTAATTTCATTCTCCCCTTCAATGACCTGAGCTATTGTGTTGGGGTAGTGTATTTCAATCAGAGCTGCCTGCCACTGGCCATGAAGTTTCATGCGCTTGGACAGCTCGATTTGAAAATGGGACGTTTTGTTTTGGGGATAAACCAGGGGACTAGCATTGCTAGGGAAAAATGCGTAAAAATCCATTCTATGTCTTAACAAGATCTGAATCTAAAATCCAGGACTGACTTTATTCAGGATAACCTCTCCAGTGGACGAGATGTTGCTGACTGCCCTTTTTTCCCTTAGTACGCTTTATATATGCGATTTTGAAGACCTCGGGCTTCTTGACCTTCTGAAGTTCCATGTCATAAAAAGTGCCCTGAATTGGATCCTCATCGAGATCCTCCAACCGGTACACCGGCATCGCATGAGGAATGACCTGAATGACCTTAAATATTTCTTCCGACTAGTTCCATGTGTAGCCTTTTTCGAAGGTCTTTTTTTTTCTCGGCTGATTCGGACATAATCACCTACTCTGAACTTAGTCTTTTTGCTTGTGAGTTTCATGCCATGATACAGGTTATTATATACCTGCAGAACTTTGTCTTCTGTCACATCCACGGGTCTCATTTTTATGGACCTGTGATAAGTGTGATTGTAAGCATCCACTATTTTGTCCAGTGCACCATCGATGTAACAATAATTTTCAGTTGCGGTAAAGTACCTATACAACTTTGATTTGATTGTTTTCTGCCAACGTTCTACAATGGAGCATTTTATGTCAGGGTTGTGAGTGTGGATGTATTTGACATTATTTGTTTTCAGTAACTGCTGGACGTGTTTATTAATGTATTCCGTGCCCTTGTCTGTAAACAAGCGGACGGGCCGTCTCGATGTACTCTGGAACAAAGTCTCAAATCCCCTAGCTACAGATGGACCTGATTTGTCTTTAAGGGGAATGGCCCAAGCAAACTTGGAAAATACATCTATAACACACAAGACAAATGTTTATCCTCTGTTTTTCTGTTTAAGGGACGTCAAGTCTGTCAAATCACTTTGCCAAGACTCATCAATGTTATCAGCATAAGTCACATTCCGAGGGAAGTTACGTCTATAAGGTTTATGCAGTGTATAAGCATCTTCCCCCTGAAGATAATCATCTACTTTTCCTTTTTTCTCTCCTGTCGCCTGCCAGAGTTTCCAGGCTGAGCTGTAGGAGGCAGGGTGCTTGGGGTCGTGAAAAACTTCACCAAGTTTTCCAGGCATGTTTTTTTAGGGGAACTATCTTTTTAGTGCGTTTAATTTTGGGGGTGTTTCTTTGTTTGTTTGTAGGGGTTGGGGAGGGGGAGGGAACATCTATGCCGCCACCGCTCTGTTTGGCTTGGAGAATGGCTGTTCTCCGCTTATCGTTACCTATCAAGTCTTGGGGAATATTCAGTTGGGCTAGGGCTTGGATAAAGGGGGCAACGCCTTGAGGCTCAATGTTTTTTCGAAAACGGGTCAGATCGGAGATCAAATCAATAATGTTGGAATGGGGAATAGCTGTTCCTTTCACAGAGACTACACCGTTAGCATCCCATGTGACAGGGGAATTGCTTACAGCTAAATAATCATGAATTCTCAGCGCTTGCTCTTTATATGTCTTTGGGAGGACGGAGGCCAACTGCTGTCGCAGGGCAGACGAGGTGTTTGTTTCCTCTGTCTTACTGTCCACCATGGGTTCAATGGAAAGGGGTTTACGTCCTTCTTTAGCGAAATGAAGGTAACGCTGCAATGTTTCATTGTATTTTTTCCATTTCTCAGAATCATCGGCATATTGCTTTCGCATTATGTAGTCCATTTCAGTGTCGAGGGCGTTCATTTGTGTTTGTGGTGTAGATGTAGGTGTGTCATGAAGTCTTGCTACACTTTCGTGTGGAACTAGAATCATTTTTTTCACGTGATTCTTTGGAAGAGGCTAGGGAGCACAGAGGCTACAGCAGAGAGAAGGAAAGGGATAAACGAACCTCCGTGTTGAACCAAGTAATTTTTCTTGGTTTTCCAACCTTCACCTTTTTGTGCTAGTTTCCTCAAAATGTTTCGATAAGCCCTGAGTTTTTTTCGCTGGTCCAGTGTTAGAGGTATATTGCCCAGGAGTAAATTATATATGATCTCACAGATAGCAAAGATAATGGGTTTGTCAGCTGCCTCAAGAATAGCTTTACGAAGATTGGGTTTAGCGGACTGGAGGACTTGCAGCACGGCTTTATGCGTCTTGACGCTAGGAGCCATCATCAGCAAATGATCTACTGCGGCTCCAACATCTCCCTTTTATACTTTGCTTTGGGGATGTAAATGACACAGGACTCGTCAGGAAATATCTTAGTTCGAATCCTGAGGTGATCTAATTGTTTGGGTTCAAAATCAAACAGGATGTATGTGTGCCCAGCCTGTGTGGCATCTTGCGGTAAGCTTCTAGCAAGGCTTTCCAATGTGTTGGATCTACCTGAAGGCAGAATGTTCTTATTTGGGCCAAGTCCCTTGAGGACTTAAAGATAACAATGTAGTGGGAGTTCAAACTGATTTGTCTGAGACCCTCTGGAAAAAGTGCCTGACTGAGAAAGAAAATAGATAGATTCCTATGATGTGAGCCCTTTATGAAAAACTTAAGGAGTTCTTTCCCATGTGATTTTATCTCATCCATAAAATCATCAATAATGACCAGTTTAGCCCCCTCCCCCGTAGGATGATCACTCATCAAAGGTAACTCCTGCCGAAAATCGACAACACCTTTAAGCTCTTCGTACAGAGGCTGCCACTCAGAATAATAGAATATGATTTGCTCAAAGGCTGTGTTGAACATAACCTCTCTTTTTTCAATCAGTTTTTTCATGAAGTAAGTCTTGCCGGCGCCAGTCCCACCCACAATGAGGGCAGTACAGGGATGTTGGAACCTGAGATCCATGTCTAAGACTGAGTTCATGCCGACCAGCTACTTGGCTTTTATAGGTTATGGGGCCTGACCAGCTCCCCTGCTCCGGTGTCTCGTTGGCAACGTAAAGGACGGGCCAGCTTGCTTCTCCCGTGCGCTCTTTTTTTTATGAGTTTTTTTGTTTTTAAGTTTTTTTTTTGTTTATTTTCTGTCTATTAGTGAGGTTTTTTCCTGTCTTTGAAAGGACTTAAGAGTCGGCCAAACAGTCCATAACTTCAAGGAGGTCTTGGTCCTCCTCATCGGCGTCCTCACAGGCATTGAAGCCATGAGGAACAGTGTGAGCCATATCTACTCTACGCCTTTTTGTGTTGTTGGCCTGCCACTGTTTTGAGGTAGCCCTCGTGACAATCTTCCATTTAGGGAGGCGGGCTATTTGTCGGGGAATGGGAATAGTGAGTTTTTCCGTGTCTCCCAGGACCATGGATTTGAGGTTGTCAAAGGTCACCAGGTCATCACATGATTGGTTGATGGTGATGCCTCTCACCTTAATGCAGACCTTGGTTTTGTTAAGATCACCTCCCACAGCCACTTTATAGGCGTAATTCTTTGGGCCGCCAGCCACAAACTCAGTAATGAAGGACCCTGGTCCATAATCCTCGGCCACCTGGTCTGTTAGGTCACCAAGATGGTTTCCCAAGGGGAGGTCCGGTTCTCCCGGACGACTGATCCACGCCACACTGTCCGTATCACAATACAAAGCTCTGTCTTTGACAATGTCGAGGAAACTGTACAGTTTCAGCCTGCCAAAGCATGTTGTGAAACAGGCATGGAGGAGGGATGATGTGGGAAGTGACTCTTCGGAATCTTCAAGGGGTTTGTATGAAACTTGCAGACATCTTGGTTCAAGTTCGATCAATGTGTTGATCTCTTTGGTAGGGTCAAAGACCAGCTTCATGAGGTCAGCGTAGTCATAGATAAGCTGTGTCTTGGGGCGAAGTGTTTTTTCCCCGAATTTCCCCCAGAAAGAATTAAGAATTAGTTTAGAAAGGGTTCGGAGAGCAGGGTTTTTCTCCATTTTGGTAGGGTCGACAACAATACCGTCATATTTTTTGATGTCTGCCATGAGGTTTGCCTGTTTTTCAGGTGTGTCACACCCTTCAGGCCAGCCACTGGCTTGGATTTTTAGGGCCATGAAGCGGCGGACATAAGCGGACAGCAGTCCATCTTTGCCTGTTTCAGGGTCATATTTCATGGTGCTAGGGTACTGGTAGACCTCATGGACCCTAACCAATGAGTATCCTTTCTGCAAAGCCAACTTTAGCTCAGGAGCGCACCACTCGCTAGTTAGCAGTCTGTCTAAGGGATCAGCGTGTTGGCAGATTTCCTTGTTTTCTGTCTCAACACACGTTCTGCACAGCGGGAACATCAACTTTCCATTGCATTTGTAGGGAAGGACAGGGAGGAAAAGATCACGCGGAGGCAGAACAGTGCACCGTACTATACCGTTCCAGGTGTCAATGAAGGGCATGTCCTTTTCTCCTTCTCGTTTGACTGGGTACACTTCCTGCAAATTTGCGTTCGGGTACTCACTTACCACGTCCGCCATCTTGATTGTTTCCCCTTTGCTTAGATCAGCCCGGATCAGCCTTGTGGTAGTAACGCATGGCATTAGTGCGTCCACCACATAGGGCGTTGCGTAGATTGAGGGGAGGTGAACGGGTGGTGGGGTGTGCCTCAAAGTAGGCCTTAATTTCAGGATCCTTGAGGTCATTTTGCCACTCACACTCCCACTTTTCAATCACCGTGTAGCCAGCACGGCGGAAAAGGGAGGTTAGTCTCACAGTCTGTTCATAGCGATTATCGCCAGAATCAGTGTTTGGGGGGTAGTGGAGGGGACATTGGTGCCAGTAGTCACCGTGAAACTGGTAGATTCGACGATCAACTGTGCCATCGTCCTTAGCCACCTCAACATAACCGTCCACTCGACGCCCCATAACCGAGATTTCCCTGTCAGAGTAAATGGTGCTAATTTTTTGCCCCAGTTTGTGTGACTCATAGTCCAGCCATTGCAGTGCTATGTGGTTTTGCTTGCCCCTACCATGATAGCCGCCTGCGGGGACAATACCAATAGTGTTGGGAGGGAGGAAGTTTGAGCGATAAGCCCCCATACATGCACTACTTAGAGTGATGCAGTTGAACATTGGGTCAAACCCAGCTGTATGGGTGAAAAGCTTACGGAAAGCTTGGCACGCCTGACGGAGAATGGTCACATCCGAAATGCAATAGTCGATCAATTCTTGACGAAAATTGAAGACCACATTGTTGGCCACCTGTTCATCATACCATTGGTCGAAGTCGGCTGCAGCCTTAGACTTCATGGTCGACACGCAGTAGTAATCACGGTCAGGGAGGGGTCCTTCGTAATTTGGGTCATAAAACAAGTAAGGGAAGTACCCTTTTTTAAGCTCTGTAAGACCGAAAGACTTGGGCATGGCAGAGAGGGGCATGGGCATGAACATCATGGAGTCAATGAACTTCCAGTTCCCTAACTTCATGCAAATAATTTTTGCCCCTTGAAGTGTGAGATCAGGTTTCAGTTTTCGTCTGATCATCTCCTGGAGGACAAATATGGCATCATAGGACTTGGCATTATGTGCCACGAGGAGAATTTCAGTTTTGGCGGGGAAAGATTGGAGATAATCTATGAATTGGGACATCACATTGAGGTTAGGGTTGTCTAGGGAGTGGAAAATCTGCTGCCGTGTCTTGCACACGGTACAGAAGTAGTTGTTGTGTGGGATTTCACAACATTGGTCACAAATAGTTTGAGACACGAGAAGGGTAGGAACATGCTCAAAAGTCCCCGGCTTGCCTTCTACTTCCGTGTCCTGTTTTGTTTCCAAATCATAGTAACAGGTCAGGTAATTCCATTTCTCCTCCTTCTCTCTGCCTGCCCAGGGCTGCATATAGCACAGATGGTTTTCCTGCACATATTGTTTGCAGAACTGACAGGAAATAAAACCACAAACGTGTCTTCCACCCCGCATTGTGGAGTAGCTTTTCTCGCACCCTACACAGAAGTGGAAGGACTGACACTTGGTGTAAGCTGTGCCAACCAACTTTGTTGTGGGTACGAAAGCACTCTTCACCTGCGAACTGGTGCCCGCAGTCAGTGCAACGGTGGAGGGGATCATTGTGGGGAGTGGAGCCAAGACACCTCCAGCAACTCCCTTCACATTTGTGCTCTCCCTTGTTGTTGAAGAAAGTGGCACACTTTTGACAGTCGAATCGGTATTCAAAGGCTTGGCAGGGGTAAAGGATGGCTGAGAAGTGGGCGTTGAGCATCAAAAGATAAATGTTTTTACGACCCGCGGTGTAGTTGCCCTTGAAAATACACTCCTTGCCTTTTTTGTCAGTGTACACACACAGCCTGTAATTAGGGAGAGCGTCCTGGAGTTTGCGCACCTCGTCTAGGCCGCAGGGGTTGTCTGGGTTGATACCCGCCAATTCACAAAGTTTGAGTGACTCTCTGTGCTGGGCAGAGGAGTCAGCTTGTTTAAAGTGCGAGAAAGCTCTTTGTTGCATGCCCTCCTTAGCCAAAGCCACTGCTACTGCCCTTGTCAAGCAAAGATTGTCGGCGTTTTGGGGAGAAAAAATGGTTTTGGAGTTTATTTTTCTCTCCAACCATTGCTCCAGACTTTCGTTGGCCACCTTAGCTGTGCGCCGGCCGCCTGCCTCAGGGGTAGGGACATGAATGTAGCTCACTTTGAACTGACCATTAGTCATGAAATTTTGGTTCGAGTTCAAAACTCGAGCCAGTTTGTCCAAGATAACCCGACCAGACAGCTGGTCCACTCGCCGCAGACTGAACCAGAGCGGGTTCTCTGCGTTTTCTGAGTTCTGAATCTCCAGGATAACCCTGTCGTTGTCCTTGGCCTGGACGGCTTCACGTTGACGCTCGAGCATGGTGTCAAACATGCCCTCCATCACCTCGTCGGATGGGAGTGTGTTGCCAAGACCCTTAATTTGGGCTACCTCTTCCCGGAAAGTCGTTTTGAAACGCGTCAGGTGGCGCTCGCGGGACTCAAGGATCTCCAGGACCGGTTCGGGTTCGGGCTCAGGCTCGGGCTCCGGTTGCACTTCCGGCTCGGGTTCCGGGTCCGGTTCCTCCTCTCGCGGCCGTTTAGCGCTAGGGGTGCGCTCCGGGGACGGGGCAAGGCCAGGCTGGGGCGAATCGGGACGCGCCGGGGAGGTAGGCACTCCGTTTGGCGCGGGTGACGTGCGGGCCGGTGGCGTGGCGTCGCGACGAGGGCGGGCCGGGGACTCTGTGGGGCGGGAAGGGCTGGGCTGGGGGGAGGCGGGGCGGGGCTGGGCGGCCTCAGCAGCTCGAGAAGCAGAGCGTGTTTGTGCACCCCCGACCATGGCCAGGGCCATGCGGTACGTGAGTGTAGCATGGGGGTCATTCCCTCCTTGTTCCCGTGTGTAAGCTTCATACCAGCTTGTAGGAAGGCAGGGAGGCGAGGGTCCGCCCGTTCCTCGGGGGAAGCATCGAGGAGATGCATGAGTAGAGCAGTGTACGCCTCTGCCAAGTAGTCATCTTGGTAGTAGCAACCCTCCTCCCATTCCAACAGAATGTCGAAAAAAAACAGACATCGTGTTAGTGTAAAAAGAGAAAGATAGAAAGAGTGAGAGGAGGAGAAAGAGTCTTCAGAAAGACTGTTTGTGTGTGTGAAGAGCACAAGTGTAAAAAGAAAGAAAAGAGAAAGACTGTGTGAAGAGCAGAAGTGTAACAAGAAAGAGAAAAAAAGAGAAAGGCTGTTTGTAGAGCACAAGTGAGAGAGATAGAGAAAGAAAGAGAAAGACTGTGTGTGTGAGGAGCGCAAGTGTAGAGAGAAACTGTGTTGCGAGAGCGATGGAAGTGTCAGAGCAGTGTGCTGGTCAGCGACGACTGGATGACTGTGCCACTCCTGGCCGGAGCACCCCGTTTTATCTGAAGCCGGTGTGCTGCGTGCGCGCCCGTCGGCGGCACCTGCACCGCGCTCTGATTGGCCACAGCAGTCGCACCGTGCAACGCTGCGCGCTGATTGGCTGCCAGTGACGTCACTAGTTCGAACGTGTTCCAGCTTGCATGCGCTTGGTGTGCTGCGACCGCACCTAACGGCGGCATAGCCGAGCCGTGTGTGCTCTGATTGGTCTAAAATAATAATTTTGGCCAATCAGAGAGCAGCAGAGCTGTAGTCAAGTTCAAACTTGCCTCACCGGTGGCGCGCGATGTCAGCGACGCTGTGATTGGCTATAATTATTATTTTCGACCAATCAGAGCGAAGCACGGGGAGAGTTGCCAAATCTCGCCGCTAGAGGGCAGCACCTCCCGGGCTCCGCGGCAAAAGTATATAACGCGCTGGCCCTCCCCGTCTCGTCACATTCAAACACTAGCATTCACTACAGACAGACCTCTCTCACTCTACACAATGGCTTGTACACTTTCAGACACTGACGGAGTAGGTTTCCCTATCCAAAACAGGATTAGAGAAACTAGCTGTGATGTCCAGTCTCACAGGGACATGAGTAAAAGATTCATTGTGAAAGAATTCGCAGTGTACACGTCTGGATTCAGGAGAGACGCAGTCAAAGTGGCTACATTCAAACCACCCTATGGAAAAGAGCACCTCCCTAAAGCTGTCCGGAGACATAACCAATATGTGACCTATAATATTCATGGCCTCCAGTGGGATGAAGGAGAGTACAACTATGCAGATATTTACTATATACTTTGGACAATGACATATCCATTTGAAGTCCTCTATGCCAAGGGTACAGAGAAGACAAAAGTACTGCAAACTTATTTGCCCCACTTACATGTTATCAACATAGAAACACTAGGTTGTCCTGCCTTTGACAAGCTGCCCTTGTTTGATTCTCACTGCACCAACAAGATCCACCAGGATCAACCCCACTACAGTTGCGCTTCAAAGCAAGCCAAAATACTGGGATTGTGGCTTCAATTTCACCTCAGTGCACGAGGGTAAAATACTCATTGTTCTATTTAAAAAATAAAAAAGAACCAAATACAAAAATATTAAAATGAAAACCAAACACAAAACAAATAAAATGAAAACCAAACAAAAAAGGAATACAAGGGAAGAAACAACACCAAAAAACAATCCTTAAGTTTATTTTTTTATACAAAAAAAAAACAAAAAAAAAAAACTCCTGATGATCACCACCTGAAACAGACAAACACACAACACAAGATTAGTACACTGCCAGGGACTTCCCTTGGCCCCTACTTCCCACCACTAAAAAACAGTTAGTGAAAAATATGCTAAGTCCCATGAAATCTTACTAAGTTTCCCCTAAATTATCAGTCTATGAGTTGTTGCTAAGCCCCTCTCCAAATTAAAACTTATTTGAGTCACCGCAACTTGGGCAAAACAAGGATAAGAAATATAATGACATCACCAGACATGACAACATAAAACTGAGGTTAAGATACCTATTCTGAGTGAAATTGATAATGAAACTAATAACTTTCAATGTATTTATGCTTGCCCTTAATAAAACATGACTCCCAGTGACATAACCAACTCAGAACTAACTTCGTTGAATTGGACGAGACAGCTAGAGTGAAATAATGACAAGTCCTAGACACTTCACCATAAAACCAATGATAAGATTTTTTAAATGAGTTTATTTAATAAAGATTCCTTTTCATTTACCTTCCCCTAAATGAAATTAACATGACCTTTGAATTTCCAAAGTCCTAGAGATCATCATTACAAAGTTGGATCCATTTCCGAGTCCAGAGACGGAGTCAGCAGAATGAAATGATTGAACCCTACACTCACTGCACCACTAAAAACCATGCTATGCCGAATTTAATAGTGAAAAATGATCATGAAAAGATGAAGCGGAGCTTCACCTCAATGAAATTAGTGAGACCAACACAGCAAAATTAAGTTAGTGTCAATGAAATTTTGTCAGCTAAATGATGATAACACCAAACAAATTTTAAAAAAAATACCTCTTTAATTTGGTGACTGAAGGCTGACTAAAAAATAATCTCACTTTTTTAAGTAAAACAATTAAAGAAGAAAAAGAATTTAAAAAAAAAAAAAACATGATAAAATACTTACACCTCATTTGGGCGGGGAGCGGGGGCGCGCCTCGAAGCCCTTCTTGTAGTCCTCGGCGATGAGCTTGCGGGCATCTTCGAAGGGGTCCGGTTGCCTGAACAGGGCTCACGCGGCTGTCAATGGGCCACGCTGCGCCCTTGAAGGCGGGGCGGGGCCAGCCGAAGCAGCGGGGGCGGCCGTGGTGCTAGGGCCAGCACGGGGGCCGGCGGGGCCAGCCGAAGCAGTGGGGGCTGCTGTGGCGCTGGGGCCTGCACGGGGGGCAGGGGCGGCGTTGCCAACCGAAGCAGCGGGGGCGGCCGCGGCGCTGGGGCCTGCACGGGGGGCAGCGGGGCCAGCCGAAGCACCGGGGGCAGCGGGGGCCCGAGGCGTGCGGCGGAATGTCCCCAGCCGGGAGGGATCGAGTGCACTCTGGAACATTTAAAAAAAAAATTCATGCCAAAACTGACACACACTTACCACACAGGAATACTTACGATGCGCATCTCGGGCGGTGGCGTGGGGAGGAGGCCTCGCCTGCGCGGCACCACGGGGGTAGTGGGGCGGGGCTCCTTAGGGGTGGTGGGGCGCTCACCCTCATCTGCCTCCACGCGGGGCTCCTCAGGGGTGGTGGGGCGCTCACCCTCATCTGCCTCCACGCGGGGCTCCTCAGGGGTGGTGTGGCGCTCACCCTCATCTGCTTCCACCATCGAGATGTCGGAGTCCGACTGCAACAACAGAAAAATTCAATTAGACATACTATGTAATATTAGTACAAAAAAATGACGCGCACGACAGCGGGAAAACTTACAAGGGTGTGGGAGTCATAGAGCGAGGTTATCATGCTCATAGAGTCATCCCATGAGGTTACTAAGCCTCCAAGCTCCTAAAAACATAATGCAACGTCAGTCACAACTTATGAATTTTTAAAAAAATATTAAGAAATTGAACTTGTTACTAACCATCATCAGGGCATCGCCACCCTCCTCCACCTCTGCCGTCTGCCAGCTGGCCTGCGAGGGAGGAGGGGTGGGGAAGAGGGTGCGGACGGGAGTGGCCCCCAGCGGCGACAGCAGGGCCTGAGGCGGCGTCACCTTTGGCGGTGTTGCATCCCCGAGAGGGGTACCCCCAGGGGTGCGGGGGGAAGGGGGCGCTGGCCCCTTCGTGGGGGTTGAAGTCACCACCTGAAAAAAATAAAGATTAGTGGGGGGGGGGGTGTCAAGCATTTAAATTTGTGAATAACCTTGCTTGCCCATCTTCTCAGCTTTATTAAGTCAATAAAGCGAGCGATGGATGAACAAGGTTTTGCTCGGATCGAGATGTTCGCATCGTATTGTGTTGTTAAGTTTTGATAAAACAGAACAACATCAATGCAGTGCGATCACCTCTGTCGTTGCATTAATTCATTGGCAACGATTGGACGACGAGTGCGCTGTGCGGAGGGAATTCCCCCGAGCGCACGACTTACGGTATGCCAGCGAGGCAGAACGAACGCGATGCGTTGCGGACGACGACGCCGTGTAGATAGGCAACTCATCGTGCCAGGACTGGAACGCTGCGAAGGGGAAAGGGGGAGGGGGAGGGGTGCGAGAGAGACGGAGCGACGCAGTACAGCTGGGCGTGAGCGCGAGAGAGACAGTGTGACGTGAGTGCGAGAGAGACAGAGCGAACGGCGTGGCGCGACGCGGCAGAGGCATGATCAAAGGCGCGGGCTTGCACCAGCTGGAGCGCAGCGAGGGCGGTGTGCGAGAGAGACAGGCAGTGCGGGAGCGCTGGGAGAGCGACGCGGTACAGCTTGGCACGAGCGCGAGAGAGACAGAGTGTGACTGCGCTGCGTTGGGAGTGCGAGAGAGACAGAGCGACGCGAGAGTGCTGTGAGTGTGACAAAGAGCGACGTGGTGGGAGCGCTGTGAGTGCTGGGAGTGCGAGGGAGACAGAGCGAGGAGAGCGGAGTGGCGGGGACGGGACGGCTTGGCGCGGTGGCGTGGCGGCGAGAACAAAGGCGAAGCCAGCTGCCACCGGTTCGCGACCGGGCCGCGGCCCAAGCGAGAGGTTAGGAAGGGGAAATACTCACACGGGGATCAAAAATTAAGTCACGCTGGACTTAGTTTTTGATACAGGAACGAAAAACTGAAACGAAATGATGGAATATGAGGGGATGACGCAATACCGACGCCACCGAGCCGAGCTAGGCCACCGTGGGTTAACCATCAAACCCTGCGCTAAGTTCAGTCGGAAACTAGGATTTCTGACAGAAAATCATGGCACGAAGCCCCAAGTTCTCATGCACGAGCAGTGCAGAGAACAAAGGGCCTTACGCAGCAGGGCAAAAATGGCGGACCCGGCCGGCTTGGCTTGGTGGCGTCAGACAAAGGATTTTGCGTTGAATTTGTACTTACACCATCTTCATCGATGAAGAGTGCACCCGAAACATCAAGGGCCACCGTGTCCCCAGTCACATGCAGGACGTCGATCTCACTCTCACTCGACGAATCTCCATAGTCTCTGATCAAATCCATGCTGAACACAAAAACTTCATAGATACACACGACACACGAAACGATACTGCCAAGGGCTGGAACACGAATGGCGGCTCTCGCCGGCTCCACACCGTGCGCGCGGAGGCGAGAGGGAGAGGGGCAGGGTGGAAGGGGAGGGTGGGGAAGTGCTCGGCGGGCGCGGGGCGACGCGGTAGGGGAGGGTGCGGAGGGCACAGCGGGTGCGGGGCGACCTCGCGGCGGCGGGGCGCGTTCCAAACTTCGTATCGATAAATCGCGCTCTAAAATTAAAACGTTACGTTCAAACACTAACTTTACCTTAGACGTGTACGTGTGTGGGCATACCCTCGGCGTGTACTTCCCTGCACTCTTCTTCTTCTTCTTTGCGTGCATGTGCGGGAGAGATCGAGAAGTCGATAGATCGCAGCAGACGACCTCACGGCGCGCCGCGCAGTGAGGGGATTCCCTCGGCTCGGCAAGGCAGCTCACAAGCAGGAGGGAGACTCGCACAGCCGCTAACACCATGCTGACCCACTTGTTGGCGACCAAGGCCGTCCCCCACGTCAAAGCTTAGTACGCCAGCACACCGCTTGGGGCGCTCACGTCGCGAGTGGGGCGCGGAGCGTGGACGGTGCGGCAACACCGCCTCGCGGTCCCGGCTCGACACGGCGCATTTCCCCCTCCAGCGGCGGGGCGCACAGCGGCGGCAAAATTCAAACGCGGAGCGAGGCACGCCGGTGCGACCTGAGGTTAGGCTACGAAAAGTAGGCGGCGCGACCCGGCACAGCGCGGCGGACAAGATCAGACCTGCTTAGGTTAGGCTCGTCCAAGATGTCAGAATTTCCGACCATGTTACAATGTACCACCAGGGGCGGATCCAGAGGGGTAGGATAGGTTGATTGAGGGGTGTCTGGGTTAGGGGTGGCTGAGTTTAGGGGGTAGGTTAGGGGTGGCTGAGTTAGGCTCACTTAAGATGACAACAAAAAAAAATTGGGTTTGGGTTAGGGGTGGCTGAGTTAGGGGAGGTTGGGTTAGGGGAGGAAAAGGAGGGGTGGCTGAGTTTAGGGGTAGGTTAGGGGTGGCTGGGTTAGGGGTAGGTTAGGGGTGGCTGGGTTAGGGGGTGGGTTAGGGGCGGCAAAGATGGCGGCCCCTTAGGTTGGGTTAGGGGAGGGAAAGGAGGGGGGGGGTTAGGTTGGGTTAGGCCCACCCAAGATGACGGGGGGAGGGGGATGTCTGAATGGGGAATCAAAATGGCGCATGTCTGAATGGGGCATCTTTACTACTAATATCCAGCGAGTGGTCGGATGGGGGGTCTGTGAGCCCGCTTTCATGTGTTGTGGGAATCGGTGCAACGGACATGTTTTGCACAGTAACTGTAGCACAGTGGGAATAGAAGGGCGGGCCTCAGTCACGGTGTTACATCGATAACTTTGCGTGTCCCCTACACGGGGTGTCAGGGCCGAAGGCCCAAAAGATGGCCTCCGATTGGGCCAAGCGAGGTCTGATGCGAGGGCCGAGGGCCCGAGGTGAAGCCGCCGGCAGGCCATGCTGGGCCCGGCCCTTGGCGAATAGGGGCCGTCATACTCAGGTGACTTTTCATTTCCGTTTTTGGAGACCTCCAATTTTTTTTTTTTTTTTTTGTGCTTATTCCAAATATTACCGTGGTTTTGCGATCGGACAACGTCTTGATACTCCTACCTCGCGTTTTATGTGAAAAAACGGCGTTTTTAGGCACGAAGTAGCCTTATAGCCTCACCGGGGTTGGTTTTTTAGGCACGAAGTAGCCTTATAGCCTCACCGGGGTTGGGTTTTTTTTTTTTTTTTAATTTTTATTTCCAGTCTGGCCCCTTATGCAGTTTCGAAATTCTCTATACGATTCTGATGAGACTTGGCAGAGTGGTAGAACTTTGTACCCTGATTTCAGTGGTGAAATCTGGTTGAAAAGTGCAGGGCCAATTTTGAGAAATTTTGAGTTGAAATCGCCGTTACCATGGCAAAACTCGACTCGTCAGCGAAAAACACAGGGAGTGGGGGGAGCCGAGCCACCGGAAATGGAATCCGACCAATAGCAGCGCTCCTTTTCGCCTCTGTACAGCTTACACCAAAAACGCTCGCTCCCTTAAAAAAGCGCGTTCGAATCAAAATTGTCTTTTACTGCAGCTAGAAGAGCTCCAACAATGGTATAGACGTTGTTTTCGAACGTGGCCATTTGGATCGGCCGGTCGGTCGGTGATTGTTGGCCAGAGTGTCCCGCGCCGCTGCGCGCAGGCCCTGTTGTTTTCAGAAATACCAACACTAAATGTTCTAAACTCTTCGAATCGGAGTGAAATAGGACATAAAACTGCGTGCCTGTGCAAATGCATTTGTGATAAAACTATCCCTAACGTAGTTTGAGTGTGACTATAAGTCCCTTTTGAATACAGTGGGCGTGTAGCTGCACCTTGTAGCGAGGTTTGATGGTACTTCTGAATCTAAGACGAAACGATCTGGACACGGGGCTGTGCTTTTTTTCTAACCTTAAAGCTGGGTGAACTGGACTATTTTACTGCATGTTTCTGTGAATAACTTCAGGTATTATGAGACCGTCTTAAATGTCTGTTTTTGAGACAAATTGATACGCAGCTGGTCTTTACGTAAGTTTTAGTATTATTTATAATGGTCTGACAAACGTAAACAGAACTACACACAACGTCCTAGCCTTAGCTATCTTTGTTAAACCAGAACATAAATATAAGAGTAACTTCGTGACTACCAGGATTTCTTGAAATCGTATTTTTTTTTATTTTTATTGTCAGTCTGGCCCCTTATGCAAATCCGAAATTTTCTATACGATTTTGATGAGATTTGGCAGAGTGGTAGAACTTTGTACCCTGATTTCAGTGGTGAAATGTGGTTGAAAAGTGTAGGGCCAATTTTGAGAAATTTTGAGTTGAAATCGCCGTTACCATGGCAAAACTCGACTCGTCAGCGAAAAACAGAGGGAGAGGGGGGAGCCGAGCCACCGGAAATGGAATCCGACCAATAGCAGCGCTCCTTTTCGCCTCTGTACAGCTTACACCAAAAACGCTCGCTCCCTTGAAAAAGCGCGTTCGAATCAAAATTGTCTTTTACTGTAGCTGGAAGAGCTCCAACAATGGCATAGACGTTGTTTTCGAACGTGGCCATTTGGATCGGCCGGTCGGTCGGTGATTGTTGGCCAGAGTGTCCCGCGCCGCTGCGCGCAGGCTCTGTTGTTTTCAGAAATACCAACCCTAGATGTTCTAAACTCTTTGAATCGGAGTGAAATAGGATATTAAACTGCGTGCCTGTGCAAATGCATTTGTGAAAAAACTATCCCTAACGTAGTGTGAGTGTGACTATAAGTCCCTTTTCGAAAACAGTGGGCGTGTAGCTGCACCTTGTAGCGAGGTTTGATGGTACTTCTGAATCTAAGACGAAACGATGTGGACACGGGGGCTGTGCGTTTTTCCAACCTTAAAGCTGGGTGAACTGGGTGAACTGGACTATTTTACTGCACGTTTCTGTGAATAACTTGTCCTTCAGATATTATGAGACTGTCTTAAATGTCTGTTTTTGACACAAATTGATACGCAGCTGGTCTTTAAGTAAGTTTGAGTATTATTTATAATGGTCTGACAAACGTTAACAGAACTACACACAACGCAGTCCTAGCCTTAGCGATCTTTGTTAAACCAGAACATAAATATGAAATTAACTTCGTGACTACCAGGATTTCTTGAAATCGTATTTTTTTTACATCTTTTCTTTCAAATTTTGCCGCGGACACTGGAAGCGCCCTGCCATCACCTTGATTAGCTAAATAGCTTTTTATGGTCATAAAAGAACATTAAAAAAATTTCCAACCCTGAGCGACTACCTGGCCCGCACCACAGTGGCGGTCAAAAGTCGAAAAAATGCGAAAAATTTCCAAAAATCGAAGTTTGCGTGCCTATTGGCGGCAAGACAGAGGCACCACGCGTCCCCATGCCTGCTAAAATCTTAGTACGGGTTGTCTTAAGTCGGAGGGTGAAGAAATGGTTGCAATCCAGCGGGCTTGTCGGGTGTGGGAGGGGGGATTTGAAAGGATGACACTCATCGGCATGGAGCTGAGCGCTGCGCGCTACACTGGAAGCGACCGAAGGCGAGCGGGAAAGAGGTGGGTGGTTTGTGTGCAGGTCTTAGCAAGGCCAGCGCTGTGCTGAACCTTCCCAGGACTCACCAGGAGGATGTGCCTGCACGTTGAGTCCCGCCTGCCCTCCCGAATAGGCCGCGAAGAGGCGCAGAAGTCTGTTGGCAGTGGTGATCCAGCGCGCACGGTGCACGTCGCCCCTGTGTCTCGCCGCCAGGGTCGGAGGGTAGGTCCCCGCACTGATAGCGGCGCATGCCCCATTAAGATACCGTTGCTCCCAGCTCAGAATCTTCCTGTCAATCTCTGGCAGTATTGAGGCAATGGGCTTGAATTTCTTGATGGACATAGAAGTTGCTCCTTTAAGCAATGTTCCAATGCGGCCACCCCAACCCTGAGGACTTTTGCTGGTTCCGTCCAAAGATCTCATAACGCGCTTCAAAGGCAGCTCATTTTCGTGCAATAGGCAAACGATACGCTGCAGAGGACGACCCAGCTCACGTTCGAGACACGCAACGACGCCCTCACGTGGCCCTGTGTTATAGGGCGTCCCGTCGCAGCCCATCGCAAAGATGTTCTCAGTGCTGATACCTCTGCCCCGAATACCGCCGACAAAAGCGCTTGCGCCGTCACATGACCAAGGAACCGCGAGCCCGGTTCCACCAAGATAGTGAAGTTCTGGGTCTTCTTAACGTGACGCGTCATCCTGACTCCGGGTATGCACTAGGAGAAAAAAGGAAGGCTAGGACTGTTTAACTTAATGCCACTCTTCACCGTACGTTGGTTGAAGGCCTTCACCGTACTCTGCTGGACAGTGCTCACCGTAGTTGCAAAACAGTGTCTGCCGTATTGTGTTGCCCAGTGGTTACCGTAAAATTTTACCGTACAACACATGTAGTTGTTTGTCTCTGGGATTAATATTATTTAGAGGTCCAGCCTGCGGGTAATAACAGTACCAGTACAGCCAAGGCAATTGTTCCAAGACTAAGTGTGGTTGTGGTGCATTGATCGAGGCATTTCCTGGAGGTTCTGAGAGGACTTTGGCCGATACACAGAGCAGGTAAATACCAAAGATTCTCACCGCTCTTACGAGCACTCTGGCTGCTGTACCTGACTCGGGGAAGGGGGAGGAACTCACCACACATTAATGGTTTCACTTAACCCTACTATGGCTGCTTCCCTTGACTCACCATGCTGTGGTGTTGAAGACATTGAGTGCAGGAGTTAGGATATTGAAGAGCAATCCCCAACTCCCACCAAATACAGGGCAAACTCGGAGACTGCGGTCACAAGGAGGTACATGCTGCTACTTAAATCCACAACTTGAAGTTCCTCCTTCAGCCTCAAGAGTGAAATCCACTGGCAGTTTCGGCATACTCTAAACAAATCTTGTGATCCTGTTAGTGGATTTGGGCTCGGGGAAGGGAGCTGTCTTTCTTTCTGAGCGGCCACCGACGTCTCGTCTCAACGCGACACGACAAGTTTCGTTTCTTCATCACACGCGAGCGGGCAGTGGAATCCAGCCGAAGATATTTCGTGGGCAAAACTCTCCAGCTCCGGCTAGTAACGATGATCAACGTCAAAACAAACAGCAATAGTTTGATATTGTTTACGCTACGGTTAGGTTCTTCTTTTTCTTTCGCTCATATCCGCACGGTCAAGCTACACTCCAAAACAACTGCCGTTCGCCAACGTTATTCGTAGGACGGAGGGGGAGGCGGGGAAGGGGGAGAGAAGTTACCTGTCTGCTGGTGTGTTTGTGTTTGTTTCTGTATTGCTGAAATAATGCCGTGCTTATACGAGCCAAATTCGAAATATTTACAACGCTCCTCGTCGCTAGCTGGTCAATTAGCAGGACCTATGCTCATGATATGTCAGTGTGCTCGATTTGGTCCATGCAACAGGTCAACCGGTGCGAAGCTTGATCGAAGAGCGTACGATCTAACCTAACCCTTTTTCTTGCTCCCACGATGTGACTTCCATTGCAAGATTTTTGCACGCTGGCCTAAGAGGGCCGATGGCCAAAAAACCACTCGAATTTCCCCTTCCGCCCGCACCCCCTCCCGACGATTGCGTAAGTCCGAGTGTCTTCGTTAGCTTTGGATGGTGGCACTTGCATCTATCTGAGCTTGGAGCCTGTGGGCCAGTGTTTGAAGGCAGAGGCTCATTGATTGCATCTCTGTTTTTGACTTATCCGCTCTGTTAAAGTAAAACGGGACATTTCGTCATGCAAATCCGTGTTCCTTTAAGACACACAGGCAATTGTCATTGTTTGCGTTTGCACTTATTGTTTGCTGCCCTATGCGTGCATTGCAACTCACCCATCTTACTTGAAACCCAAGTAACTGTTTTCCTCTCCTTTCTATGATTACAGGTCAGCTTCAGTGTTTGTGAGTACGAGACTGGCCAGAAAAGAGCGAAGTGTGTTGCAGCAGAGCCACATCGTGTTTTACCATCTTCAGGAGGACTTCACTTTTTCTGCTAGGGTGTTAGTTCGTACGCAACACATTGAGTGGTTTTTAACCACAAAATGAGTGATACCGTAAACGGGGGTAACTTGGGACACTTAAACACGTGTTTTTAACGTTTAAGGCAAGATTTTTGACCGAGGCCATTGGGTCCTAATTATGTTCAAGTCTGACCCTTTCCTCATTATTTTATGCTTGTCTGGTCTATTTGCCTTGAGTATGTCGTTTTCAATCTACTCCGAAATAGTGTCCCAAGTTACCCCATGACCGGGGGTAACTTGGGACAGTCGGGAGAAACTTCATCCCCATGTATCTATTAAGATTATTTAATTATAAAACTTGTGTTGACAATGTCTCGACCAAGAATCCAGGCCTTGGAGTCGTTATGGTATGAAGATTGGGACTTCAAATGGGACTCTCCTTTTTTCCGCTATATCCTAGGCATATTCTAGGTATTTGTTGAAAAGTGAAAAACATGGCTTAGCGGAAGCTAAAACTGCAAAGCAAGGCATCGCTTTACATCACCAGCGTAACATTTCAAGGTCAGGTTATGTCATCAACTGGGACAGGCGATTCCTAGGAGGCCAAGAGTGCAGGGAACATGATGGAATAACTGTCCCAAGTTACCCCGTGCATTTACTATATTTTATAAATTGAAGTCTGGGCCAAAGATGGCAAGACTGAAGTCAGCACCATTTCGCGTCCCTCTTTATCAATGTATGATCTAACAACCCCGAGATCCTGTTCGGCCATATCTGCATTTCACTCCTCGTACTAGGGTCAACTTTGCAGTGTTTGACATACATTGTCAAAAACTTTATTTCCTTGTTTGCCGATCTCTGCATACTTACTGTGATGATACGCATCTTCTCTTCCTTTCCGCGCGCGCCTTGTTGCCTCTTAAACAAAACCCCGTCGCGAGTTTGACGCTACGAGTCCCCGCCGCGAGATGGCAGCACCAACAAGGCCGATAGGGAAGACTATCCCAAGTTACCCCCGGTGTCCCAAGTTACCCCCGTTGACGGTAGTTTCAATCCTGCAATGAGAAAGGTTCATCAAGGGTGAATCTATTCCCATGTAAAAAAGTTGGAGTCCGAAAAGCAGCCAAAATCTGCCGTTAGCGGACCGTCCGAAACAGGGGCGCGGGACAGTTTTGAAGTCCGCTCTCGGACCGTTCCGGAAAACATTGAAAAAGACCAAAGTCAGCAACATTGTGGATCTGTCCTGAGTAGGAATGGTGGTAAAGAACGGACAGTCCGAAGCTGAATTCCCCTCCCCAAGAACGGACAGTCCGAAGCTGCATGCCCCTCTAAAAAAAATTAGTTCTTAATCTGAGAATATTTGCATTACTTTGATGGATTACTCTCGGATTATCTGAGAGCATTCCACCAATGTGATACAAACGTTCTCAGATTAAGAACTCATTTTTTTCCAGTGCAGCCACATTTAAACATGCATGAAAAGTTCTTCTTCTTATCTTTACATAGTCTTTTTTTCAATAAATTTGCTTTTGTACTATTATGCCATTTCCATCTCCCGTCTAAAAGTTGGCTGTGTTTGTTGGCGAGCTGGCCCAGGTTTGCGTGTTTTACGAATGGCCCAGCCCCTCTGCTCAATGTAATCTGACAGCCCTTTCCATTCCTTTCGACAGTAAACAAAAGACTTTCTATTTTACCTTTCATTGAAAATACTAATAGTGCATTTATTACAGGACCACCATCAATGAAGGAGTGTGCTGGGATGCAAATAAGAAAACAACAGTAGCAGATGAATTCGCCTTTAAGGACTTTGAATGGGGATCACAAGTTTTGCTGCCCATTTCTGTAAGTTTTCTTCCCCCCCCCCCTTTCATTCATTCTGTCGATGCCACATTGTCCAGGCCGACAGTTTTGTGACCTGCATTTCTTTCTGTATTTACTGTGTATTAGTATTTTTGTCTTTCTTGTGACAAGGTCAGCATCGGCCCTTGCATCCAGGGAGTAAAGGCACAGGAAGAGTATTTACCAGGGAAGGATTGTGGCATCTCATCACCTCTAAACTTAGCTCACTCAGGATCGGGGCAGGGGTTTTATTGCTCAGACAAGGAAAGCTCCTAAGAAGAAATGATGTGTATCATTGACTCTTGTAAAGTTTATCTTGACAGATTAGTCACTAATTTAATTGAGGCAGGAACTCTTTCAAGTGAATTGGATTGTTTTGTCCCCTGTTGCTTTCTAAGAAAAGTGTTTTCAGAGTATACAGGGTAATTCCCAATACTTGGAACAAAAGCAGGGGGCTGATTCCGTAGGCCAAGGGGATAATTTTTCACCCTTTGGAGTAGTGGGCGCAAATGCACCGTTTCTGAGATAATGGGGCGTTAGTAATTAGTCATTGCGCGCGCGACGTAGGCTACCCTCCACAGGGAGGCGTGTGGAGGGCTGCCTACCTGTCGGGCTGCCGCGCGGCGCGCGGGCAGCGTCGTCTGCCAGGCGCTACCGGCTGGTCTGCGGCGCCGGCTGGCGAGAGCAGACGACACCTTTTCCGCACAGAGGCTAGTAGCCTAAGGCTGCGGCTGGAACTAGGAACACACACACAACCACACGAGGGTCTTAAGTCAGTTCGGCTGTGGTTGCGTGTGTGTTCTGGTTTCCGGCCTAACCTAACCTAGCCTCTATGCAGAAAAGGTGTCGTCTGCTCTCGCCCGCCGGCGCCGCAGACCAGCCGGCCGGTAGCGCCTAGCAGACGACGACGACGCAGCCTGCGCGCCGCTGCAGCGCGCCGCGCGGCAGACCGCACGAGAGGTAGGCAGCCCTCCACACGCCTCCCTGTGGAGGGTGGCCTACGTCGCGCGCGCAATGACTAAATACTAACGCCCCGTTATCTCGGAAACGGTGCATTTGCGCCCACTACTTCAAAGGGTGAAAAATGATCCCCTTGGCCTACGGAATCAGCCCCCTGCTTTTGTTCCAAGTATTGAGAATCACCCTGTAGAGCCAAAGGAATGATTTTGACACTAAATGAAGCTTAAATTTATGTTAATGTTTCTCTAATTCATTTTCCTCATATATTTTATTGTACATGGTTTGCTCTTAGGTTGAAAGTCATCAGAAAGATCCTGTACACAACAGAAAAAAATTTGGTGGGTCAAATCATAACCACTTGCACTTCTTTCAGTTACTCTGTCTTTGCCCCCCAAAACTCTTAACAACAAAGTTACAGGAAGCCAGTACTGAAATAATCTTTCCTCCTACAAATAAACCAACGGCAAAGCTGGTTCATGCCGCACAAAAGTGTAAAAGCATAGAGTTTCCACTTCAAAACCAGACGTTTCATAGAAGTTCCTGGTATGCCAGCCTCAGAGAAAATATTTACCAGATACATCAGTTTCGCACTTCCCTTACCGAGTCATATGCGACGTATGCCAGCAGAAAAGGCTCATCTGAGAAGCGGCCGTAATCAAAGGCCGATCTGGACCGCGCCCATCCAACAAAGGCCGATCTGGACCGCGCTCATCCAACAAAGGCCGATCTGGACCGCGCCAATCCAACAAGGGCCGATCTGGACCGCGCCAATCCAATAAAGGCCGATCTGTTTCGCGCCTTTCCAACAAAGGCGAATCTACCGGGGGACGAATCAACAAGGGACTATCTGCGGAGGGATACAAGAAGGTCCGAAGCAGCATTTTTTCACTTTTCGTGTTTGTGGCCCAAAACCAGTCCGAGCGGGGGCTCTGTCCGAAATGGGTTCCGTCGGGCGGGTCCGGCGGACATCCAGAATGTTAGAAATCCGGCCAAGTTAAGGATGTGTCCGACGCCTTGACACGGACTCTTTCCGGACTAACCCGCAGCAGCTCCAAAATCCCCACCCCTCCCCTCCCTCCCAAATGCACCCCTTCCCCTCCCCTCCCTCCCAAAAGCCCCCTACACCAACCCCCCTTCCTGCATCCTCATCCCTCCTTGCAGGCTAGGTTGATCGAACGACGATGCTTTATGTAGGATAAAAGTTCCTGTCGCAAGTAAAAGTTCAACTAAGCTTATCATCTTAAAATCAACCGAAACCTTGGTTGTGACAACTAACTTTTTTTTAGCGTGCACACTTGTGTACATGCGCCGGGTAGGTTGTACTTCTAAAGGAAGGTGGCAAGGCGTCGTTCGTCACGGAAAAAGCAAGTACAAATTTCAGATTCGTGAAACCAGAAGTGTAAAATAATATCCGGTGAAAGCTTTTAGGGGACGAGTGTGAACGGAGAGAGGCGAATAAATTAATACACCTCCCGCCCTCTCACCGCCCGTCCCTTTAGTTTTGGGAGATGCACACAGCAAGCGGGGAGTCAGAAGCGTCCTGAACGGTCATCAGCAGAAACAGTTGAATCTCGACCACACTTCTTTCCGTCCAACTTCCTCGTTCCCAGCGCCAAGCTGCAGCGCGTGGAGCCGATATGACTTCAGCGCGCCGAGAGAGTGGACACTGACGCAGGCAACTCGCGATGCGTGCACCTCGGAGGACAGCTGCAAACTGACGTTTTGCCTGCCGAGGCGGCCAAAACTTCCCGAGTTGCCGGTGGATTAACGCTCCCCTCCTCGACGAGCCTCTTGCCAGCCTGGCCAGCGGGACTTTCCGCGAATGCACCGGCTGGGACAGTCCGCCCTTCTGGCCTCGCTGCAGACCGGACTCAGCCGGACAAGTCCGAGACCAACTGGATCGCTTTCGAGACTGAAGCAAGTCGACGGGCTTCGCAAGGGGCAGTCCGATGGACGCATCTTCTGATCAGACTGTTATCGGGTAGTCCCAAGCCCGGCGCGGACTCGTGGCGGACAATCCGGTCTAGTACCGGGCGCTCTATGGAGCAGTCCGGGGGTGTTCGGACTGCTTCGGACAGCTTTCGGCAGCATTTCGGAACAATTCGTTTTTTGGCTGAGCGATTAGCGAAGCCAGTTACTTTACTGGGGTTGAAAAGTTTTGTCTGTCTGTCTGTCTGTCTGTCTGTCTGTGTGTCCGCACTACTCCTCCCAAACGGCTCGGCCGATCTGGCTGAGATTTTGCAGGGTTATTAGGTATGTCCTTGGCTCGCCACACGCAAAAATTCAGCTTTCTATCTCATTCCATTCAGTCGTACTAACGAAAAAACACTAAAAAAACGGCAGAAAAAGTGCAACTTTTCAGTGACTTTATATTTTAGAGACATTTTTACATGGTTTCTTATGTTTTTGAAGTTCCTGATGACGAAAATGAAATCAATTTCTACCCGTGACATAAGTTTTAACTGCGAATTGGCTACCTCGGCCCGAATTTACTAACATAATCAACTTCGACCCTCCATCTTGAAAAAAGGGGGTCGACCGACTAAAAAATTTTATTGCAGATTTCGATAGGTTTAGGCAAGACCTTTTCAAAGAGGGGTCGGAAGGGGGGTCTAGGAGCCCGACTTCATTAATTGGCCGAATCAGGATCTTGAAAAACGGGGATCGACCGACTAAAAATTTTTATTGCTGATTTCGATAGGTCTCGGCAAGACCTTCTCAAAGAGGGGTCGGAAGGGGGGTCTAGGAGCCCGACTCCACCAGTTGGCCGAATCTGGATCTCGGAAAAAGGGGGTCGACCGACTAATAAATTTTATTGCAGATTTCGATAGGTCTCGGCAAGACCTTTTCAGGGAGGGGTCGGAAGGGGGGTCTAGGAGCCCGACTTCATCAGTTTGCCGAATCACGATCTTGAAAAAAGGGGATCGACCGACTAAAAAAATTTATTGCACATTTCACGTGGTGCATTACTCAATGCCTCAAAAATCCTTGAGACAGCTTGCCGAAGGCAAGCAGGGAAGCGCCGCAGGCCAAGGTAGGTGTAACGCCAGGCGTGGATTGTCGTAACTGGCGCAGCATCGCGAAGCCTGTTACGACAAGACACGGTCTGGCGTAAACCTACCTTGTATATGGGAATTTCAATTTAATGAAAAAAAATGCTAACAAACGAGAAATCCACCAAACATTGCATTTTGTTCTGGCGTATCTACAAAACACTAAGAGTAGTGCGCGCAACCGGGTCGCAACTGCACGGCGGCTTACCGACGCTCGCATTGCGGCGGTGTGATACGTGTGTGTTGGGTGAGCGTCTTGCGGATGACCGTGCTGTTGAGCCGCCATGAAGCGCCGTGGTGGGCCTTTTTCAAATGCTGCCTCTTCACGTGCGGCGAAACTCGCTGCCCTTGGACGAAAGATGCATGCAGAGCCAAGCGATCTAAATGGTACGTAAATGGAGGTTAACTCTTCGCTCGTCGGTGAAATTCCTCGGTCAGTTACCTTGGCTTCTTTCCCGCTGTATCCGTTCTCAAACAAACTCATCTGTCAAGTATTATTTTGTGGAAACGCTTTTTCGTTGCAGAGTGTCTGTCGTTTACACTGTGATTCCAAGAGCTATCAACATAGCACGTATTGTGCAATGCTCTGAGACGCAACGTACCATGTCGTGCAATGCCATAGCCACAGCACCTGTCGTGCGCGATGCGTCCCGAAAATGCCCTATGCTAATGCCTAGGCAGGCATTGCAACTCACGCGTGCATTGCACCACTTGGTGCGATGAAAACGGCTTCAAACATTGCACCACTTGACGCCATACTCATTGCCTTTGGATTCTCAGTGTACTTGCGAACTTCCAGTTGTCAGTGGTGACTACCATTTCTGTAACACCTCATTCCGGCTAAATTTAGTTTGAATTCATTTGTTACAAGAGTTTTTTGTACCATTTACACACACTGGCTTGAAATTCATCTGTCACAGGCTACTTTGTGTTATGTAGTGATTACGATGTTCATCTTGAGTAATGGTGTAAATGGCTTTGGTCTGGAATGGAAAATTCCTCGTTCAACTCTGATCTCTCTGATCTTTTTTTAGGTGGTGTCAAGAATAACTTATCTCCAACTGAATCAACAAACAAGAAAGTTGAAGTTCCTCCTTGCCCTGCTGGTACAGCTACAGATGATGCGGAGTAACGTAACTTTTCAATGCTAAGTAAGTTTCATTTCTGTGACCGTCGTGGTCTGTAGGCTTTGGTCTAGACTCACTCGTATCTCTTTGTGGTTCAGGTGCTACAAATCACTGATACTCTGACATAGTGACGAAAGTCCAAAATTTTGATAAAGTGAGATTTTTTGCTACGTCCTAGAAATTCTGATTTCCTATCGACTGGTGGAACGCGTATATCGATATCTTTGATAGATTCGGCGCAGGAAAATACTTGAAAATGACGAAAGTCCAAGTGTACTTTGACAAAATGACGAAAGTCCATCCGTACTTAACAAAATGACGAAAGTCCAACCGTACTTTGACAAAACGACGCAAGTCCTACCGTACTTCAACAAAATGACGAAAGTCCTTCCTTCAAAAACGGCTGCAGCCCAACAGTTCTTCCCCGAAAAGACGAATATCGTTGAGTTTAGTGATGGAGTGATCAATAATCATGCCTCAGTTGAACGCGCTGAATTATTTTGTGTTAGAAGACAAGTTGGCCTTTCGCCACAATGTCAAATTACGTTTGGACTTTCGTCGTTTTGTCAAAGTACGGTTGGACATTCGTCGTTTTGTCAAAGTACGGTTGGACTTTCGTCATTTTGACCTCATTTTCGTACGCTGAGAAATAGCGAAAGTCCACTATCTCTAATACTAGGCGGTTGATTGCAATAGCCCTTCAACCAAAATGATTCTTATTCTTTCAGGATTTAGTGGTGTTATTTTCAACCTTCAAATCCAAAACGTCTATCTTCCAGCTCAAATTTTAGTCTAGTTTTCGCTTCCCTGAAAAACTAGGTATCATGGACTTTCGTCACTTTGTCAAAGTATCGGTGAAATATGAAAGCAGCAGACCAACACTGCCTGCACTTGAAATAGTTAAGGTTCTGCCAGAGGCTTGCAGAGCATTAGACATCACTCCAAGTCCCTGTCCATCAGTTGCGGCAGCAGTGCCCACACTGCCAACACTCAATAAAGTTGCGGGTCTACCAGAGGCCTGCAGTGAAGGAGAAATTCCTCCAAGTCCCTGTCCATCTGATGTGGCTGGTGCCCATGATGAAATTGAGTTCCAACACTTCCCCAATATGCTGGGTAAGTTTCAGCCGCATCTGTAATTGGGTTGATAATTTTGTCCTAAAATAATAGTTAATGTTTGTTTTAGACTCTATTCAAAAATCAGTGGTTTCTACTCTGAAGAAAGCTGAAAGTGGTCAGTCTAAAAATATTTATCATTATTTACAGTCTGAAGGATTTTTACTAATAAATGTGCTCCTACCATAAACTCAATAATTTGCTCAACATTTGAGGGGCCCTCAATTGTCCTTAACTTTTCAAAAAGAAAAAAATAATTTTTAAACTGGATCTAATCTTACTTGTTACATAGAGTGGCCAACCAGCCTGTCCCAATGAGAGTGAATAGATAAATTGATGAGTTCCATTGTAGGAGTAACAAAAATGCTACGCTCAAACTGCTGCATTATGGAAAAAGAAATCATTTTGTATTTTATTAGTTCACTAGGTTTTACTTAAATGCCCTATCATTGCGACAGGGACTGCTCGAACTATTGCTGAAAGAAAATCAGTCCCAGTTGTCACTCGTAAACCAGCATTAGGAGCACTTTCATTTCTTCAGTGTTATGATTCGGACAGCCAACAGTCATCGAGTAAGTTACATTCACTTAGAGTTAAAAATTGATGTCATGAATGTAATCTTAAAGGTATCAAGTAATCGCTTTTTCTGAAATTGTTTGATGTTCTTTTAATCTTTTTGTGTTGTTGGTTTTGTTTTTCAGTTTTTGAAGGTGGAGTCTTTCCAGAAGAGAATAAGGCTAAAACGGATGAAGCATCAGAACCAGATTGCTTTGACATGAGTCTACTTAGTGAGAGCTTGGATCCTGAAACAGATGCAGCCCCCAAGTCAAATTGCTTTAACTTAAGCCAGCTCAGTGAAAGCCTGGACTCCAGCCTCCACTCAGGTATAGAGTTGCTAACATTTTTTTTTGGCTTCAATTGTCCTAACTAGCACCTAGCACTATAGTGCTCTCCCCTTCCAGTAAAGTATCATTAAGAATCTCAAGGTACTCCTTATGACCTCATCAAACTTTACCTTTTAACTCATGTGTTTTTAGTTTGAGTAGTAATATACTTTTGCTTTCTAATATGAAAACCTTACAAAGTCTTGTTTTTATTTTGTTTCAGGAATTGATGCTCCAATGTCCGCTGAAGTGCCATCTTAAACTGCTATGGTTTCTGTCGAATCTCCTATTAGCCATGGTGAGTGTAGCTCATTGCTAGCCTGCTGTTTCTAAACAAATCCCTTAAAACTAATATTACTGTGATTTTGACTTGATTTGATTGCAGATAAAGCTCGACACTCAATCTATGTAGACCAGACTGTAGACTTGAATGTCTCCCCAGTCATGATTGTCGAAACTCCGCCAATGAATATTGACAATCCATTCAGCCATAATGAAGATTTGGCTACTGAATCTTCTAGTCTTGGTAAAAAAAAAATAATCTCGAATCAATTTTTTATGGAATTTAGGTGAAAATTGTCTCAGTGTGTGTTGCAAGGTTTACATTTTATGTGTGTTTTTTTAGGTGATAAAACTTCATCGTGGACTGAAAATCAAATCTTATTATCTCGAAGGAAAGCTCCACACTCAACCCCCCAGGACCAGACTGCAGACTTGAATGACTCATCAGTTTTGAGTGAATCCTTGCCAGCGAGTGTAACTTGTTCGTGTTACCAGAAACTAATATTCAGAATGCCCGAGTTTATTTTTAATTAGAGTAGCCAACTCATACAAGAGGGCGGTAGAGAGGGTGTGAGAGTTATTATAGTAGGGCGCCATGCAGCAGAAGCTGCCCTCAAGCAAACTAAAGAATTGTACTTTAATGTGGTGACCTCAGTGTGGTAGGCTTAGGGAGTACTCAGCGAACATTAACAGACATGCCATATAATTCAATATTGAACTGATCAATAATTGCAGATCATAACACAAATCACAAATACAATATAAAGTGCAGTGCGTTGCCCTGGGTTGTCTTGAAAAGATTTTAATGAGAAAAAGAGAGAAACTTAACAAAAACCCAGGCCAACACCTACACTAGGAGTGGGAGTAGGCTCCGTCCAACGCCTACTCCAGTGGCTGCCATCCTAACTAAGACTTTACTAAGCTAAAACCCAACATTTTATATATTGCGATTTTATAAATATTTTTCGGTAAACTACTAAAGAAAAGAAAACGCGACTATAGGAACGATTAAGAATTTAGAAGAAAATGTGGGTTTACTCAAGCTGATGTTACCATAATCTTAATGCAAGCCCCCTATTCGACACTAAACCGTGGCTGAGAAGTCCAACGGTGACACAAAACATAGAACATACATAGATACCTAATACCAAAACACAAATAGAAAGAATGACTAGACTGATGAACTATGTACAATATGAAATATTTACAACATATACACAAACTGACCTCTAACAGTAATTACGCAGGACCAGCCTGGTAATACTCAAATTTAATCGGGGACTTTATAACGATCAATGCCTACTTGGTGACCCAGCGGCTAAACTCAAACCTAGCACAAAGTGCATCACAAGACTGGGCTGACCAAGTAGCATATAAATGTAAACCTAGAAGGCACAATAATAATTTGTAGCTCTTAAAAGATAACGATAATTAATATAGACTCAACTGTACCAACAGAGCTTGTAAACAAATTATAAGAAAACACAAGACATAATCGAGGAATTTGTTTAGAAGTAAGGAGGAGTCTAACAAACTTTAAAGTAACTGAGCCTTGGGGAGAACACGCTAGATAAATTGAGGTTGCATAAACAACAACTAAGAAAAACAGTATTAAATTATAACATGGAGACCGATGTACAATTTGAGACTACACTGTTTTGGATAGCTTGATGCATAAACTTCAGTCCTCGAGAATTAGGGTGAACAAAATCAGGACGAGCGTTAACCCAAGGACAGTACAAATTAGTGGCGATGGTACTTCCACAAACAAAAATAGACTCGAAAGAGAGTACAGTGACGTTAGCCTTACATTTGAGATTACAAATAAAGAAATTGAATCGTTTGAGATCTGCCTCGTGCACCAACCGTTTACGAGTATTAGCCACAGGTAACAAAGGGCAAACATAAAGAGCAACACCCCGTCTCAAAAGGTGACGGACTAGAGAGACATAATCTTGCCAAACACTATTGATCTGATGTGGGGACAGTAAGTCATTTATGCCCGACTAGAACCGCGCAACTTGGAAGATTTTCACAGCTCTTTACCAAGTGCTTGATTTCGTGTACACGCGCCCCTCGCACACACAGGGTGTGGCTGAGGGGGTGATAACTTTCGGGATACATTGCTAATAGTCTGGCAAAGATACTGTCACCGATGAGAAGGGCCATGATCGGTACAACCAAAACATGGACACGGATAAAAATAAACGGGGTTGCTCGCGGATAAAACTAAACGGAGGTAACACGCGGAAAAAGAACTTTGTCACTGACTAGCACAACAACACCTTACTGCGAGTCCATGGTCGGAGAGGAGGGCTTCGTCGTCCAGGCGCGATCACTCCATGCGACGAGCGAACTCAGTCACATGAAGGGCCGGGTGACAGTGGCGGACTCGGAGCGCCGGTTCCGGATTGCATCCCGGGAGGATCTCAGCGCGCCTAGCCTGCCATTATCGCAGGTCTAGCGACGTGAGAACGAAGAAACCTGTTACAGAACAGTCGCGATCACACACAAGCGAAATCGACCATGGAGGGGCCCTAACCCTACCGACTCACAACACCTAATATTTACGTAAAGCCTGCGGGGGAAGAAGCGAAATAATTACGTAGGAAGCAAGAGCAAAGCTTGGAGAACGCGGATGGCTAAGAGGACTTACCGATTCGCGATGGATGGAAGGGATTTAGAATGGATGATGATGATGGCAACGCGTGGCGAGACGGCTATCGTAGCTGGGATCCCGAGATGCAATGGCCAGACGGATGCCTCCGCTCCGCTCCTCGGGGCGGAACAGTGGCACCCTCTAGCGGTCGGGTTTGGAACCCTTATGAAAATTACGCGGACGCCGCTCGCCGAGCCGGTGGCGGGAGCGATTTGAATGGGCAGGGGGGAAAGGAAACGAGGAAAACAAAAGGATAGAGAAACGAGACGGACAGGAAAACAATAAGATAGAAGAAAGTAAAACAAAAGGCAGAAAGAAAAAAAAATCAAGAAAAAAAGTAACGGGACCGTTACACCAGCTGTTTTGATAATGACCATTCTACTGCTCTAACTTCTAGTCTTGGTAATGTAAATTAGAATTACTTTCTTTATATCATGGAATTTCAAAGAAAGTTATGTGTATCTCTATGATTTACCAATATTAGGTGCTGGAGCTTCAAACTCACAGACTTTGTTGGATCAGTCTAGTGGCAATTACATCTCGAACACTTCAAGCTCATCCTCTTCGTTGGATGAAACTGGGAGTTCAGCCTCACACACATCCATTTTGGCCAAGACCCCTACTGGGCTAAATACTTTACCACTTGGTGCAGTTTCAAATGAAGTAAACAACAGCACTCATAGTGATAATTCTGGTGAGTGTGTGTGTATGTAATATAATATCACTACATTTTCCAGTTTTAGTGTTTTATTCCTCAGCTTAAGGTTTCACTTGTGCTTACCTTCAACTTGTCCTACCAATTATAAAAATTTGTTGTTTGATTTAGCTAACCTTTTAGTGTCTGTCCAGCATTAGCTAATTTCATTGGACGGAGTAGTCAGTCACATGGGTAATTTCTGTAAATACAATTTGATGCACAGGCAACATGTCTTTCACGATAAGGCCATGATTAGGATTTTTACTGAAACAGATCACTGGTCATTTGACAAAGTGGCGTAAGTCCACTGGGAGCCAGATTCATTCTTCGTGAAAATGTTTTGGTGCAGCTACTAATCAGGAAATCGTTCAGAAACATTGCAGTCACTGTGCTTGGTATAGGTATGGTCCCAATTTTGTCAACAAATTTACCTTATAACTCATGCCTTCAAAGCAATTATAGTAAAACTAAATTTTCTTTCAAAGGCATTTGCTATAAGGTAAATTTGAAGACTTATAATCGGGACCGTACCTACACCAAGCACAGTGACCAGATGTACATATGGAACAAACTCTGCAATAATTCTGAAGGCTTTCCTGATTAGTAGCTGCACCAAATCATCTTTACAAGGAAAAACTCTGGCTCCTGGTGGACTTACGCCACTTTGTCAAATGACTAGTGCAGATATGACAGCATGGCAATAAAAAGACTCTCCATCTAAAATATTTCAATAAACTTTTTTTATTATTGCCCTGCTATCATACATTTTTTAGTAAAAATCCAAATCATGGCCCCATCATGTAGGACATGTTGTCTCCTGTAAGAGTAATTGAATTGAACTTACAGAAATTACCCATGTGACTAAGCACTAAGTGAGTGCTTAAAGCAATGAAATTCATTTGTGCTGAACACAGACCCAAAGGTAGACTCAATGAAACAATTATTTTAATTCACTTTGCTAGTATTTTTTTGAAAGGATAAGTGGAAGGCAGGGCAAATGATGCCACCTCATTGGCTTTGTTTTTACAATAATTTTATAACAATTTTTACAACAATTTTATAAACTAGTCTAATACTCCTTTTTTTGTCGCAGGTGGTAATCGATCAGCTGCAAGAAGTCTTGTCTTCTTAAATGACAATGATCACGACCTGCAAGATAAAATAATAATATCTGCCATTGATTTGACAGCAGGGGACACTTTGGTTGTGCCTCTTGACAATGATCAGGGAACTCCAGATGATGAAATTGCAGTTGACGCAACTGAAGCTGAAGGAGTTTTGATTGAAATTGTCGATGTTCCACCAGCTGAGGATCCTGTTGCAAAGCCTCGAAGGAGTAATCCTGCCAAATGGAAGAGGAACATTGTTAAACAGCAAAGTGACTCGGGGGCTCCTCACATCAGTTTACGGGGTAAACATAGAGAAGGAAGAAAAATGGGTGCAGGATGTAAACAAAACTGCATAAGGAAATGCCACAATAATTTTAGTGAGGCCCATCGAAGAGAAATTTTTAAGAAGTTCTGGGATATCAAAAACCATACCATGCAGTGGTATTGTGTAGCTGGTTTGGTGAAGTCAGCTGATATTAAGAGAAGAACAGTATTTGTTTACCCTGAAGAGCCCCGAAGAAAGTTTAACTACACTTACCACCTGCCTTCAGAATATGGCCCAGAGTTGCATGTATGTCAGAAGTTTTTCCTCGATACACTTGGGATTAACCAGAAGTGGGTGAGGTCTGCCGTTACAAAAATGCGTGCCAATCATGGGGCTGTACCTGTTGACAGAAGAGGAAAAAATAAGAAGCAATCTCCTGCAAAAGCGGCTATAAGAAGAGGTGTTATGGAACATATAAAATCATTCCCTACAGTTGAAGGGCATTACACCCGTAAAGATAGCAAATCTCAGTACTTGGCTGAAAACTTGAATAAACGTATCATGTACTCATTGTACAAAATTGAAAAAGAAGCTGCTAATGAACCCTATGCTTCTCTTCGGCAGTACCGGGACATCTTCAAATCAGAATTTAACTTAAAGTTCGTTCGTCCAAAAAAAGACCAATGTGCTAAATGTCTTTCGTGGAAAAATAAGGCACCTCAAGAAAAGACTGAGGCTGGGTTGAAAAAAATTGAAAAACATCTATCTGACAAGGAGAAGAGCAATGAGTTGAAGGACTTGACATTGAACGAGTAAAAACTGATGAAGAAGCCAGGAAACATACTTGTGTGCTCTCATGTGCACTGTAAAAAGTTTTTGTAGTCAAATTCCTATACATGTATATGAAACAATTCACATATACATGTATACGAATATTACCACACACTTGTATGGCAATTTTCCTATACATCGGTATGGTATTATGACTGTACGTGTATAGGCGTTGCCCTATCTGTTGTGCAGGATTTTTCCTATACATCGGTATAGCAGCTTTGCTACGCATGTATAGAATTTCTCGGATTTCCCAAAAAAGAACGCAAATTATGCAAGCCGTTAGGCTGTGTTGACGTTATCATATTCTAAAGTCCACGGCTATGATTGGAGCCGTGTTATCATGACTTGAGGTGCAGCCGGTCCGCCAATCTGACGAAGTCAGACCACTACTTGTCCTCCCATGGTGAAGGGGGACGTATCATAGTCAAAAAATGTAGGCAGGCGAAATGCCACTCGACTATCTCACACTCAAGGAAAGCGCGTGCCTCTCCACCCAACGAAATTCCTAACCGTAGCTTCCACCGAGAAGTAAGTCCGTAAAAACGATACTAGCGCCATCTAGCGGATCATCTGGGTTACAGACATAGAAGCAGCTTTGCGACTTTTGTCACAAGTGAAGAATTAATCGCATTGGTTCCCATTATTTGTACAAGTTACAAAAATTTGAATCTCTGCTAAAACACTTCAGAACAAAATTATTTTTTTCAGTCAGTCATATTTCTATACACGGGTTGGAAAGTTCCTATACATGAATAGGATTTCAGGGCGTTCCTATACATGGATAGGAATTTTCCTATACATTTTCGGCTTGAATACCAAAAAACCTATACAAATCGGAAAATTCCTATACATGTATCGGAATATCCATGTTTCCTATACATGTATAGGAATTTTGCTAGGCCACTGTATTGTAAAAATCCGGTCATTTTTTACAGTGTGATCTCCAAAAAGTGCTTCAATGCCCAAAGGGCATGAACAGAGATTTCTTTTTCTCAAGCAAGCTCAGCATATATAATTTTACCATATTTGTTAGTGGAGAACAACAAGGTATAAATTATGTTTGGGATCAAACCGAGGCAAACAGAGGTGCATCCGAAATAGCAAGTTGCCTGTGGAACTTCATATCACAAAAAGTGGAAGGAGGTGTCACTGAGTTTATAATATATAGTGACAATTGTTCTTCACAAAATAAGAATCAGTTCTTATTTTCCATGTATGTCATGGCCTCTATAAAATTTCAAATCAAAATCACTCATAGGTACCTTGAGATTGGGCATACCCACATGGAGGTGGACAGTGTCCACGCTCGCATTGAAAACTCTGTGAAGCATAGTGACATATATGTGCCAAATCAGTGGTACTCAGCTATTAGAGTTGCGAAGAAGAATCGTCCTCACTATGAGGTGAATGAACTGGGCCAAGATATGATCTTCAACTTTGCTGATGTTGCAAAATACCAATGCTGGGACAAGTTGGGAACTTCCACATTCAGAGAAGTTGTACTTGACCATGAGAAGCCTGGGCAGGTCTTGTACAAGACCTCCTTTGAGCAAGTGGAGCCCTTCACTGCCAACGTCATTAGGAAGGTTGCTGGACGACCAGTCAACTGGAAAACTCTAACTTTAAAGAAAAAGTACTCTGCGAAAATTCCAGTTCCAAATCTTACGCTTACTAGTCTTCAGAAACTATGCAAGTCAGGAGCTATACCTTCTGTGTATGCTCCGTATTACATGGAAGTGTTGCCGCAGCTCCAGCAACAAACACCTGCAGCCCAGCCACCTCCAGAAGAAGTTTCGGAATTCGAAGATTCAGAAGAATCAGGCTCTGATGACAATGACAGTGAGAGAGAAGAAGACTTTGTACCTTAAGTGACTAGTAGTGAAAAGAAATGATTCTGCTTGATTTGCAAATGACTTATTGTATTTGTAAAATTTTTATTTAGCTACCTACAAAGGTTTTATTTAGCTGACAAAATATTGCTTCTGTCAAAAAGATAGCAGATTTTTTTGTTGTAATAATTTTTATTTTGAAGAAGCAGATTACAGTGTTACTAATTGAGTTCAGTTACCTGGACTTGAAGTGGATAAATTTCCATATCCCCTTTGTTTATTTTATGACAAATTATTAATGGTTTTGATAAATGTTTATTATTTTATTAAAAATAACATTTGTAAACAGCAGCATTATTTTTAAGATTGATTGTACTTTGAGGTGTTTGTTTGTCTGACATCTGATATCAGATGTCTGATATCAGGTTTAGTAGTAAGAATTTTATTCCTTCTTTATAACAATAATTTTTGTCAAATGCTTTCCCAAAGCTATTATTTTAGAACTTGTTTCTTTCCCTCTTGTTGTAGTACCACTTATTCCAAAAATTAACAGTACTTTCAATTTTTTTTTCCCGCCAGTGCATGACAACATTTTTTAATATGTTCCTTTTCGTTTTCTTTATTCAGATAGTAACTTAAGTGCACTACTTTCCAAGCATCTCTGCCAAACTTGTATACTTCTTGGCTGTATTAATGAGAGTTCCTCCAAACAGCTTTATTATTGGCTGTTTTAATATGAGTTCCTACCAACAGCTTCATTATTAAGTGATAAATGAGTGATTAATAATTAAGTGATATTATTATTAAGTGATTTAATGACATAATACTGCTTCTGCCAAAGAGAAAGCAAATATTTTTTGTTGTCATATTCTTATTTTTAAGAAGCAAGTTATTGTTTTATTACTTGAGTTTAGTTTGCTTACCTTGAAGTAAACAAATTGTACAACCCTTTTGTTTATTTTATGACAAATTATTTATGGCTTTGATAAACGTTTATTATGTTGTTACAAATAACATTTATAAACAGCATTATTTTAAAGATACATCGAACTTGTGAAGTTTATGATCGTGTACTTTGAGGTATGTTCTGATATAAGTTGTATTAATAAGACTTTGCTTCTGTAACGATTTACAGTGTACACTGAAAGCAACAAGTGTCAGTTCTGATTTCTGTTCTTCTTCCTGACTCTGGTATGGTTTCCCCTCCTTGGCCAAGGTTCCTTTATTCCCTAGCTTTCTGAACGCACCCTCTACACTGTGGCGAAAAGGTACGGAAAATTCTGTTAATTTTTTTGCCAGGATTCTCCGTAGCCCTCTTATCAATATTCTCCGTAGGCTCTTACAGTATTCTCCGTAGGGCCGTACAGTATTCTCCGTAGGACCGCACAGTCTCCTCCGTAGGGCCTGGAAGACTGTATAGTCCTACGGAGATCACTGTAAGGTCCTACGGAGAATACTGTGCGGTCTTACGGAAAATACTGTAAGAGCCTACGGAGAATACTGACAAGGCGGCTACGGAGAATTACCACAAGCTGTTTACAGAATTTTCCGTTGCTTTTTGCCACAGTGTAGCAGGTGTTACTGTTGCCCAAACTATAAATCGGAGCGCGCTTCAGAGCCGCAGTCAGTCTGTAGCCAAGCCCCAGCCTGTACAGAACGTCCCAATAAACCGGACTATCTCCCATACAGTACCGTTTCTCGCTCCTTTCCCACTCATAGTGCCCAACACTACAAGTGGTGACAGCGGTATACGGTTGCGGTATTGTGCGGGACGAGGTTTCGTTTTTGAGGGGGACGAGAGTGTGAGTGTGCATAGGTACACAGGTCAATTAGTGGCCTAATAGGAAGTGTAAGGAGGGAACTGCCCTACTGAATAGTCGTGCTATTCCTCACGGAGTGTAAGCCACTACCAGTTCGTGCAATCCTACATTTCACTGAGCAATTGGGTCGACCGATTGAAAGCCCTTTGTGTGCTGATCGGTAGGCAGTTTGAAAGAGGTTGAAAGAGCGAAAGCCCAACGGTGCTGCTAAAAAGGTGAAAGCCGAGTACGTGCTGCTTAAAGTGAAAGCCCAAGGCGGTGCTGCGTGTCAATAACACGTGAAAGCCCTAATTGGTGCTACTGAGAGCGAAATAAGTCGAGCTACTTTTGAGGTGAAAGCCCATAGGTGCTGCTTTGGCAACGAGTAAACGGGTGCATTAACGAAAGCCGGAAACGCGCTGTTAATACACAGAGTAATTGAACGGTGACTGAAAGCCGAGGCGTCTCGAGCCAGGTACTGTCAGTAAGTTCAGAGGGCAAGAAAGAAGTACTCAAGTTATCAAGAGAGAACAGTTGTATTATGTTGCCTTCCCGTCAACAAGCACGTGACGCTCACGCCAATCCTTTACCACATCCGATGGAGGACGACGAGCCACGTGATCCTGACGCAGTCGCGCCTCCACTGGTGTAAATCAACTCAGAAATTTTCTGATACTTTTGCATATCAGAACATTTCTGATGTCTGACTTCTGATGTTTTTTCGGACACCTATTTCTGATGTTTGTGTTTCTGATGCCTGAATTTTCTGATTACTTAAGTTCTGATAACATCGGCTGGTTTCATAAAGAAATATATCAGAACAATCAGTTTCTTCTGTAAATATATATTTTGATCTATATGAGGCTCGGCAACGGGGAAAACGTCTTTGGGGGGTCGAAATCGAGTCCGATCCAAATCTGAAGTTCAAATTGAGCTAGCTCGTCATGAGCTCTCAAAAAGACAGTAAATGTCATCCGATTTCATAGAGATAAAAAGTGGCCTAGCCAAATCTTGCAAACAAGACACTCACCAAATTTGAAAATGAACTTACGTAAACTTTCTATTTTACAGGGATCTCATTTTCTGAACATCAGACATCTGAAACATTTCTGACGATTATATTTCTGATAACTAGCAGTTATCAGAAATCAGATCGACTTATCAGAAACATCTCTTTTTCTGATGTCTCTATTCTGATAACCTATGAAAGAATCTGAAAACAACACACTTCTGATAACCTATTTCTGATAAATAAATGATGTTATCAGAAAATACTCAAAATCTGATGTTTTGTTGTCAAGTTATCAGAAAATCGACCGTTTATCAGAAAATTTCTGAGTTGATTTACACCAGTGTCACGAAGATCGTCCTGGCCTTCCCCGTGTCCAGGGAGCAGAAGAAGAGCTGCAGCAGCCTGCCGAAGCGGAGCCCGACGACGCGCGGCCAGCAGCAAGGGGGCGTGGCCGTGGCAGAGGACGCGGCCGTGGACGAGGCCGTGGTGCAGCTCAGCGCGTGCTCCGTCCAAGGCAAGTTCAGGGTGCAGAAGAGGAGGGCCAGAGCGAGCAAGAAGAGAAACGTGTCCTCGAGCCTCGTTTCCAAGCCATGCAGCCTTTCTTCGACATGATGACACAGATCCTGGCGCAGCAGCAGCAGCAATTCAAACAACAACAGGAAGCTTTCCAGCAAGCGTTGCAACAGCAAGCACCACAAGGAGGCCCTAACCGGAACAACAACTTTGTTCGGATCCCTGAGTATGACGGAGAAATTTGTTACTCCATGTGGCGAGCACAGTTTATAGCGCTCACCAGCGGATTGTCCAGGATTGAGCAGGGAGAAAAGTTGGTGGCGGCCCTCCGTGGTAAAGCCCTGATGGTGCTTCAAATTCTAGACCAGCAGAAAAAGTTGCCTACGTTCGAGGCGCTGCACTGGTGTAAATCAACTCAGAAATTTTCTGATACTTTTGCATATCAGAACATTTCTGATGTCTGACTTCTGATGTTTTTTCGGACACCTATTTCTGATGTTTGTGTTTCTGATGCCTGAATTTTCTGATTACTTAAGTTCTGATAACATCGGCTGGTTTCATAAAGAAATATATCAGAACAATCAGTTTCTTCTGTAAATATATATTTTGATCTATATGAGGCTCGGCAACGGGGAAAACGTCTTTGGGGGGTCGAAATCGAGTCCGATCCAAATCTGAAGTTCAAATTGAGCTAGCTCGTCATGAGCTCTCAAAAAGACAGTAAATGTCATCCGATTTCATAGAGATAAAAAGTGGCCTAGCCAAATCTTGCAAACAAGACACTCACCAAATTTGAAAATGAACTTACGTAAACTTTCTATTTTACAGGGATCTCATTTTCTGAACATCAGACATCTGAAACATTTCTGACGATTATATTTCTGATAACTAGCAGTTATCAGAAATCAGATCGACTTATCAGAAACATCTCTTTTTCTGATGTCTCTATTCTGATAACCTATGAAAGAATCTGAAAACAACACACTTCTGATAACCTATTTCTGATAAATAAATGATGTTATCAGAAAATACTCAAAATCTGATGTTTTGTTGTCAAGTTATCAGAAAATCGACCGTTTATCAGAAAATTTCTGAGTTGATTTACACCAGTGTGGACGACATACTCAGAAAGATGTTTACTGCTGTGACATCACTGTGGCAGCGAAAAAGAAACTTTGAAACCCTGGTCCAGAAACCTGATCAGAGCTTAGAAGAATTTGCAAGGGAACTGGAAAGAGTAGGACGAGCTTATATGGTCACTTATCCAGAAAGTGACCTCCAAGAAACGTTAGTTACAGCGTTTGTGAAAGGGCTTCACGATAAGCAGGCAGCAGAACGCCTTGCTTATGCCCCATACAATACACTGGCAGAGGCGATGAAGAACCTGAACAGAGGACTATTACTGTCTGAAGAGCGTCCTACAAAGCGAGTGAGAGTTGCAGCAGCAGAGGAAGACGAAGAAGAATTCGACGGAGAAGAAGATTACTAGTCTGCTCGTCGAAGAAACAAAAAAAAAATAAAAAAAAAAAATACAACGATTAGGCTCAGAGCAAACAAGCACAGAACTGAAAGAATTGATAAAGATTTTATTAGCACGCAGGGCCCAGTCTAGACCATTTGAGTAAAACTTGTTGAATTAAAATATTTCATATAAAGTTCACAATGGGCAGATGAGATGAGCCTGGCCCAAGAAATAAAAAGTCCCGTTCAAGCAAAGATTGGAAACTATGGAGAGTTCAATGAAAGAAAACTGTACGAGAAAGTAGCAAATGTGAAAACTTGTGAATGACAAACCTGGAAAGTTGAAGGCTGATGAGCTGGTAGAGACCAGCGCATGGTTGAGGCACGAGAAGCCTGACATGATAATGCAGCGAAAAGGATGCCAGGGATAATGTCCATATCCTTGTAATTCCTTGCGTTGTAGTCTAGCAGGTTTCTGTGGACGTCACCATGAAGGACAGCAAAGGACAGTGAAGGAAAGCGAAAGTGAAAGTCCTAAGTCCAGACACGAGAAATGAATGGCCAATTGAAGTGAAAGAATGTGATCCAGCCTCAAGGTGTGTTGAACCTGTAAGGAAATGGAAATACTGTTAAAAACGGGTCTTTTTACTCACACTAATGTAAGAAAATAGTGTAAAACGTACCTGCTTCATGTTGCTGGTCCAGTCGGGTGTCATGTGTGCTTTCAAAGTCAAAGAAAAATAATGTGTTCCTTTTGATTTTAACCTCTGACTCTGTATTGACTCACTAATTTCTCCGAGACTGAACTGTTTTAACCACTTTGAATTTTCTAGTTCAATTGAAAATATTTTTGATACATTAAATGACAACTGTTTATTAACCTTTTGTTCCTGGTACTCCTTTTGAACTCCCCCCAACACAAGTTAAATGTTTTTAAATTGTTTAGAGAAACACTCGTAACCCGTCCGTAGGACCGAGTTGAGTGCTTTCTACACAAACAAAACACAAAGAAAGCCCGTGAGTGGGTCAAGTCCCTGATCGCGCTTTTGTGTTTCACTACACATTAACACTAGGGAACACTGTACTGATTCACATGACACAAATACCATTTTAAGCAAAAGATTGAGCCCTTGGCTCTCTCTGTTTACATCTTGTGGTAGACGAGTCGTCTGCTGCATTAATCCCACTGGAGTCAAAAGGTGTACTGGAAAACAAAAGTCAAGTTGGTAACTGAAGTCTGCGAGTAATATCTAAAAAGGTCATATAAAGTAAAAAAGTACTCACCACAATGAGTTGTCAAAACTAGTCTTGAAAATGCTATCACTTTAAACTTGACACGTAACTTTTCTTTGAAAAAGCAATTCGAATGTGAGAAAACTAATGTAAAATTTCAAAACTACTAAAATTTGAGTTGTCTGAATAGACGACAATCACAGGTCAAGGGTCAAAAGGTTTTGCAACAAGACTTTCAGGCCAGTGTGAGGACTACTGGAACCACACATCAGCTGACGGCTAGAACCACCAGTTACAGCGCACTGTGGCGAAAAGGTACGGAAAATTCTGTTAATTTTTTTGCCAGGATTCTCCGTAGCCCTCTTATCAATATTCTCCGTAGGCTCTTACAGTATTCTCCGTAGGGCCGTACAGTATTCTCCGTAGGACCGCACAGTCTCCTCCGTAGGGCCTGGAAGACTGTATAGTCCTACGGAGATCACTGTAAGGTCCTACGGAGAATACTGTGCGGTCTTACGGAAAATACTGTAAGAGCCTACGGAGAATACTGACAAGGCGGCTACGGAGAATTACCACAAGCTGTTTACAGAATTTTCCGTTGCTTTTTGCCACAGTGCGTGCAGTCATCTGCTGTGCAGTGCAGAGCCGTACCCTGTCCTGTTCAAAGCTAAGTGCTATAGTTAAAACACAGTTCATAGGTTTCTTAGATCTCAATGGTGTTTTTAGATAGGAATTTAGCTAGCTAGTCAGGGATTAGGAAACACCAAGGCAAAACACCCCACTCTTTTAATTAGGGGGGAATAGGTGATACAAATACTGTGCAAAGTGTTTTGCATGTTTTCAGAAGAAAACTACAAGAACTGCAACATCTTCCAGAACTTCGTGTGAGATCTATAACGACAACTTCTAGAACTTCTAGAGCCTCGCAGCGTCATTCTCCAAGACCAAGAGTTTCAAGTGACTCGTGACATCAGTTTCCAAGATCCAGAAACGACAAGGGCAGACTAATCAATTTTCTCATGAATGACAGTTAAGCTTAATTCTTATTGCTGGTCAGGTGCGACAGTTGCACCTCAGGATGGCGTCCTTAACAAGTTCTTTGGACGTGCCATGAGTGTCGCTGACATAACCACTCTGCATAGAGGATCAGCATTGCTTCGCTTTATTTTTATTTGATTTTGATCACGGATGGCGTGTCAGGGAAGGCCTGGGCAGCCTTGCCCTGAGTTGGCCTAAGTGTGACGATAGATTACAGCTTCGACGAGGGAGATTAGAGTGGACAAGTTGTAAAGTTTGAGGCAACTGGTATAAAGTAAATTTCTTTTTAAGGGGGAGTGGTGTAACGATTTACAGTGTACACTGAAAGCAACAAGTGTCAGTTCTGATTTCTGTTCTTCTTCCTGACTCTGGTATGGTTTCCCCTCCTTGGCCAAGGTTCCTTTATTCCCTAGCTTTCTGAACGCACCCTCTAGCAGGTGTTACTGTTGCCCAAACTATAAATCGGAGCGCGCTTCAGAGCCGCAGTCAGTCTGTAGCCAAGCCCCAGCATGTACAGAACGTCCCAATAAACCGGACTATCTCCCATACAGTACCGTTTCTCGCTCCTTTCCCACTCATAGTGCCCAACACTACACTTCCATCTTTATGTTTAATATAGTTTTAGTCATAAATGCTTACCAAAAGCTATTATTTAATTGTTTCTTCCCTCTTTAGGTTGAAGTGCCATGACTTAAATAAAACATATATTGTGATTGTACTTTTTGGTTTTTCTGATTCAGATAATAACTTACATTCTTGATGTGCACTATTTCCAAGCATCGCTGCTAAACTTGGGCAGCTCCAGGGAGCCTGTCTAAGGGGGCATTACTACTCAATAACTCCAACCTGCAACAAAAAGTAATAATTTTAGAAATTGGTTCACTTGTGATTATTGAGAAAGGATTGGCAGCAATCCACCGATCAATCCTTAGATTTACATAAGCTGTGTAAGCAAAGAAAAAAAAATTAAAATTATTAAAATAAAAATTGTTGGAGTGATGTGTTAAAAGCAGTTTAAAAACTAGCCGACACACTGACTCAGACTTTTTGTGTTGGCATGTGGCGTGTGGGGTTTTGAGAAAATTGCTGCTGAGATGAAGTGAACGGATATATAAGCAAAGTTATAAAACACTAAGAACTAATTTTAAAAGATTACCTACAAATACAGCGAAAGACGCGAGACGGCTGACTCGCTTCTGCACCCGCATCTTCCGTTTGCGAAAATACTGCTTTAACAACAACACATCACTAATCTAATCACATCAGTCAGCGCAGAATTGCATGGAGATCAGAATGCAATCTACACATTGAAGCTTCTTAATCTCAATTAATTGTCTTCGACTAGAAAACTTTTATCCTTGAATTCTCAAATATCAGCTTGATGCGGATCGGCCCTTTTTCGGTGTTCTTCGAACACATAGTCTCTTGTTGAATCGTCCCCCGGTAGATCCGCCTTTGTTGGAAAGGCGCGAAACAGATCGGCCTTTGTTGGGTGGCGCGGTCCAGATCGGCCCTTGTTGGATTGGCGCGGTCCAGATCGGCCTTTGTTGGATGAGCGCGGTCCAGATCGGCCTTTGTTGGATGAGCGCGGTCCAGATCGGCCTTTGTTGGATGGGCGCGGTCCAGATCGGCCTTTGATTACGGCCGCTTCTCAGATGGGCCTTTTCTGCTGGGATACGTCGTATGCTGATTTCAAGTCAGACGGCACTGGCGGAATTAAGGGGGCAGACCAGTGTGACAGTAGGTTAAAGTACCCTAAGTTTATAGGAGCACATAACAATACTAAAAAATTAAAACAAAAATTTGTTGCTGGAATTTTATTATAACATATTAGGTCTCTCATAAAAAAAATAGAAATAATTTTTATGAATTTGGTAACGACTTTAAAAAATTCAATCAAATATACACTCCGCTCTTATTCGGAAAGCTCTTGTCGTCATGAAATTTTCCCAGGAAATCATCAGAAAAATTAAAAAAAAATTTATTAGTGATTGGGAAGGGTGTGGCTATATCCTAGACTACAACCATTAGCATCCTATTTTTTTTAAGTGAGTTGTAGACTTTATTAGTGCAATTTTTCATGCTTATGTAGTGTTCTGACACTTCGAGTGGTAAAGGGCGTAAAGGACGACAGAGAGTGAAGGATTGACTGGTTTATTAGGAGAACCGAACAGCTCGAGACCAGGCTACAGACTGTTAGCCGAGCCACAGGCGAGGCTCAACTTATAGGTTTGGCAACAATAGCGATGGAAGTGGAAGGGGAATTGAGGTGGGAGTATCAATAGTGGAACCTTGGCCAAGGTGGTAGCTCTATGCCAGAGAAAGGAAGAAGAGGATAAATAAAAAGTAGAACTGACACTTGTTGATGTAGCTTTCAAACTGCTAATTCATTACACCACTCCCCCTTTAAAAGAAATTACTTTTCCACCTTTAACCATAAAATCACATTAAGTTCCTACTTCAAATAATCTGTTGCCAAAACCTTCACACTATAACACTTCATGAATTATTTAACTCGTTCAAAGCTGTAAACCTATTCTCGTCTAGGCCCATCAGACTCAAGATAAGGTTGTCCAGACCTTTCTTGACACGCCATCAACGATCAAACAAAAACTTGATCCTCCTGTGGAGTGGTTCAACAGCGACTCTCATGGCACGTCCAAAAACTAGTTAGGGACGCCATCCTGAGGTACAACCGTTTAGCCTGATCAACACAACTACTGCTAAAACTAAATACAGAAAATTGATTAATTCGTTGATCTGAGCTTCAAGTTCTGGGTTCTCGTAGACTCTGGTAGACTCTTGTACACAACTCTCCGGACGATTCTTGCAGACAAATTTCTCCTGTAACACACATAAACACTGCGCACAGACTTTTTGCCTCCTATTCCCCCCTAACTAAAGCAATGGGGTTTTTGCCTTGGTGTTGCAAACCTGACTAGCTAAATCCTATCTAAAACACCATTGTTAATCTGGGAAGATTAATTAACACTATATGGTTGGGAAACTTAACTGTTACTCTAACTGATGAATGGCTCGGAGGACATGCTGCTGGACGGTCTCTGGAGTACTGGACGCATCCACGACTGCATGTAGAGCTGGTTCGTTGTCCATCCAGTTCTCCAAAACTGTGTGCAAACCTTGGATGTAATCCTTGGACAAAGTATTTTCCTCTTTGCGAGCCCTTGTTTGAATACGTTGAAAAGCTATTTCTGGAGTCCCTCGAAGATAGATATGATGTTCCTTACGTTGAAACTGAGCTGTCATGGACTTACACATTTCTTGGAGTAATACATACTGCTCTTTGTTGATCATATTTGCTTCTCTTTGCATTTGAACAAACATTTTAACCACACTATGTAATGAGCGTTCTGCTACTACTACAGGAGCACTGCCTTGCATGAATTTCAACTGGGTTTGCCATGATGTAAACAAAACCATCGACTGAAACGTATACGCCCACTTTTCCATGTCTTTCGAGTACAAGTCCAAGAAATTAATTCCATGAAAATTAGTCCACAGCGAAACTGGTTCTTGAACAACTGGATAGCCATGTTCTTGAAGCGTCGTCAGCAGGGTAGATTTTCCGATTCCGATGTTGCCTTCTATGTAGACTACCGTCGGTGATTTTGGACGCGTCGCTTGCTTCATGTTGGTACACCTTGATTGACGACCGCACCAAGCTCGGAACATGTTTGCTCGTGTCGAAGTCTGATCGCGAACTGACTGCTGGCGTTGTGCGTGACATTTTCGTCCGCGTATTTTTCTTTGCCATCACGTACTGGCCGTCTGCATCCGCACTCGACTTGATCGGATTGCATGAATGGCCATTGTTTGACTGCTTGGCCTGGCAGCACGTTCGCGACTCTTTAGGTCGTTTTGCTGCCCCAGGCTACCCTGTTACAATAGTCTAGTGGTTACAAGAGTTGGTCACTGACTTGAAGGTGGATGGTTCAAACCTCATGTCTCAAAACATCACTCAATGGTGGATTCCTCGAATGAGAGACATTTGATAGTGTCAGACAGTGAGGACACACTGCCCCGACGGACCAGTACTCCAAGCGAGATATTGGTCGCTATACTACCGAAGGTGTGTGTGTGGACGTAAAGCAGCCATCTATGGATTTCATTGCTTCCTGCTTCGTCCCTACTGTCACTATCAACTGCAATGGCGGCTTGTTGTTCTCCCAATGTTGTCCCATGTTGGGTCCCATGTTGGGTCCTATGTTGGGTCTCCATCCAAAGGAGAAGTCTCCACTGGGCAGTTATCAAGCCTTGAAACCACTTGTAACTCTTTTTGTTGGATGTATACCGGCCAACTTGCGTGTTTCTTGTCGTCTGATGCAGTAACGTGGTGGGGGTAACGCGACTCTTATGGGAGTTCGACGCGTCAGACCACCCTGTTACAATGGTCTGGTGGTCAAGACGACTGATGTCGGCCTCGATGGCGGTGGTTCAACTCCCACTCAACTCCTAACTTCATTTCAAATATTGAGCATCTCTCAAAAAGTAATCATATCTGTCCGCTGATTGGGAGTGCTCCTCTTCTAGGGGGTGTTCCGTCAGCCGGAATGTCTTCGGACATGACTGGTATGCCACCATCAACTCTTCCTGTCTAAGCCCTGGGCAGCAACAGGTTTCGGTGTCTGGAAGACGAATTCGGGGGTCGGGGTAGCGCCTAAACGGCCTGCTGCCCCTTCTCTGGGACGTAAGCTCCTAGACCTGCTACGGCGGGCCCCATGTCCACGCCTGTTGGCTACACCAGTAACTTGACAGACCAATTGTAATAATTTTTTTCAACATTTTTCTGAGTTCTGTTTGGTATGTTATCTTGTGAGTCGATTGACACCTGATGCTTCCTCCGAGTGTCTTGGCCGCTTGTTGCGCCGACTGGTGGTGGTGGTTAAAAGCTCCATTAGTACCAACTTGTACCGTTCCACGTTCTTCCATTAACCGTGTCTTTTCTCTCTCGTGGTCTTGTTGTGGACTTTTAAACCCTTATTGTTTTGTATTTGTCACCTTTGAACCTTTCTTTTGACATAACCTTTGACTTTGATTCTTCTTTCCGAAATAAACGCGCGCTGTATTTGAACACTTCCTGTAGAATTTATTAGTTGGTCAAGCTGGTTTTGTGTTTCCTTGTCGCTCTTGTATACATCGCCATCTTGCTTTGTCTCTCCGTTCGCGCTTGTGTCCGGCTGGTTCACTTCACTTTCATTCTGTGATTCTGTGCTCAAAAGTTAATCATGGGCGTTATTAACCGCTCCCGAGATACCTTGGTCGCCCCGGAATGCGTCAAAGGCTACTATTGCCTTACTGGACCTGATCACGGACCTATTTTTACAGTAAGTCCCAAAATCTTCAAGTTTTCAAGTCATCAAGTCTTCATATTTTGTTATTATTATTATTATTATTATTATTATTATTATTATTATTATTATTATTATTATTATTATTATTATTATTATTATTATTAGTAGTACCACTATTTTCTCTAGATTCATTTGACCTGTGCCGAGTGGGGAAACTCCAACCCCTCAATTCTTAGAAACAGTCGTTTCAACCAATGGGCCATTTTTGGTGGTCGTAACGGGTACCCCGAGCACTTTGCTCACTTCCCTTCTTCCTCCGCCATAAACCTTAACCCTGTTGATTGGGAATGTTGGTCTGTATTTATTTTATTCATTTTTTATTTTTTTTTATTCATTCAGTACCCTCACTTTCTTTTCTTCTCAATTCTCAGCTTTTATGGGTTTAATCCTAACTGCTTGGGACGGTATGTGCTTCATACCACCCAGTGTTCTTTCCTGTGCTCAGTTAGAGGTGGTCAAACGAACCCCCCTGCATTTCGCCGTTTTTCTGGGGTTGATCCTCTATCTAGTTTGAGCTCAATGTTTCCCCCTTTGTCCGTTCCTGTTGTCGTTGATGCCTTCCAAGAGGCTTTGCAGGATGTTGTTGTTGAATGATTTTAAGTTTTTATAGTTTATTCTTATGTTGGTCTTTCTTGGTTTATCTCATGTTCTCTTTTCATTCCTTATTCTCACTCCTTCCTCTTAGTCTCCAATTCTCTCTCATCTTCTATTTCCTTTTTCCTGGTTCCTCTTCCGTAATGTAAATAAACCATATTCATACCCATATTGCATCTTGTCCTTTGTGTAGTTTTACCTGCTCATGTAGATCATATTGACGGGGTGCAGGGTAGTCACACTCATCTGTTTCTTTTAACTTCTCATTCTTTTGTCTCGCCTTTGTTGTTTTTACTTGTTGTTGTCTTGCTTGTCCTTGCTCATCACAAAACTCGACTGTTTTCTTCTTTTGAAACTTTTCGGTACAATTCTATTACCATCATGTCTCATTCTCGCATCATTACTCGAGACCAATGTCTTGTGGGGAAAATTGGACAAATCAAACTGCCAGGGCCTCGGCGTCCTTATAACGTGAGTAATTAATAAGCTCAGAGGGAAGGACCTAGGCTCCGCTCCTTGTTCGTGAGCCCCCAAATCCTGTTTGATTTAGGCTCACGTTGAATGCTGCCAATGGGCTGTAGACCTGCCCGACTCCATTCCTGGCGTCAATCAATGGATGATTGTGAACAACGGGGCCTCCCAAATTCATGAAGTGGTGGAGTTGGTGTTCAACATCCATCCTGACGTGCTTCGCTGCCGGTTCTGGGGGATTAACCCCAATTGCCCTCGCCGTGAGCTTGGTGTAATTTCTACTTGCCGTGATTGCCCAATCCGTGCCACTCGTATGCGTGGCGACTTTTCATCTGATTTTGGTCCTTCTATCCTCTGTTCTTCACATTTTTAATTCATTTTCCTTTTTATAACATTTTATTAAATTCATTTTTTTGTCCCTTGAAGTTGTCATTCTGTGACAGTTGGTAACATCCACTGCCTTTTAGATTTTCATTGTAGTGGGTTAGAGAGTAGTTAGTCAACACACTAACACTTTTCTTGGGTTATAATTTTGAAACGTTGTGAAACACTTTCCAATTCCCTTCCCCCTTTACACCACAACAACTTTAATGTTGCATTTGGTGAGTACCATTTAAATTTCAAGTTGTCATTTAGCTAATTGCCCAAAACGTTCAAGCTGTTTTCCGTGTACACTTTTGACTTCCGTGGTCTCTGCGTCACAGCGCTATTTGCACTACAGACTCAGAATCATTGTTTTGTGACCAAGTGTTGTGATGATTTGCACATCACAATTTAAGTTTAGAAGTTTTCTTTGTCAGTGTTATGACCTAGAGTGCAAGTGTTGTGAAACACAAAAGCTCAACAAGGGACTTGACCCACAAGCAGGCTGACTTTGTGTTTTGTTTGTGTAGAAATTACTCGACTCAGTCTAGGACAGGTCCATGAGTATTTCTCTAACCAATGTGCATTTGTCACTTATGAACCATGGAAATCAGAACTGTCAAGGAAAACAACTGTATTCAATTAATATTTTATTACAAATAACAAGGTGGGGGCACTATACATTGATTAAGGTTATCAAAAGTTCACGACCAAAAGGTCCTAACCTTTCTTATTTAAAACGTCTTTACAATGGGCTTTTGGAACTTACTGGAAGTTACTGAACTTACTGAAAGTGTTCACTCGATTTCAAGTTCCTAACCCTAACTTTTTACAGGTTATCACTCTTGGATGCACATTTCCCACCAAGTTGGTTGGGAAGACAGTTCATCGAGTTCTTGGACCAACGCTAACGGAGGCAACGGAGGTGGGACTGGAACCAGCGGCAGTATTTCTTTGCGTTGAGCTTCTGGCGTGCGCTTCCAAATTTCAGTTGGCGTCACCACATTCAGTCGTAAGTCCTTTGCCAATTTCTTGAGTTGTTTCCTAGACGCATTCTGGCAATCCCTCTTCTCATGCTTACGCGATCCACACCTCCAGCATCGGATTGTCCTTTTTGCTGGCTTTTCAATGGACTTGTTTATCTTGTCCACAGGCTTTTCGTGAGGCTTTTTGATGACAAGTTTGGACTCCGGATGTTTGGATCCAGCACTAACCTCACTTGTGAGCAGCTGATCCATGGCTGCGATCAAGTCTGCATCTTCTCCGAGTAGTTCTGCTTCATCGCCGTCTGGCAATGTTGTCTCTGGCTCGTCGTATTGCAACAGTGCATCTTCAAGCGAATCTCGATGTGCTTTCTGTTTCACTCTCTCTTCACATTGTAGCTTCAAAATTCTCCGCTTTTCGGCTTCCCTTTTCTGCATGGCTTGGCGTCTTAGTTTGGCTTCATGGTGTCCTTTTTCCAGTTTTTGCTTGCGCTGCTCTTCCTCTCTTTCTTGGGCATGTTTGGCCTCTAACTCCAACCGTTGTTTTTCCTCATACCTTTTCTGCATTTTGGCTTTTAAGGCTGCGTAGTCCACTTCTGGTAGGGCCGCCTTAACCTTTGAAGTCTGTCGTGGACTAGGACCTGTTTCTTTCTTGCAGAGCTTGCTTTTTCTCTCCATATCCAGTACTTTTCCTTGTTCTGCTTTTCCTGGCTCCATTTTCCTTTTGGGAATTTTGTACTTTTCAAGGAAAGCATCAATTCTCTGCTCACTCATTTTGCAAACTTCAGACTAGACTAACTGGTATCTAGGGTGGTTTGTTGAGCACAGTAGTTTGGCACAGTACTTATTGTTGCCATGGGTTACTTGAGAGGCACCTTGTTCCAAGACACCGTGTACTTCTTTTCTTTCAGGAACAGTTCATCATCTGATTCTTCTGTTCCAGTATAGGAGAGCCATGCCCCGATGTCATCCTCTCCTGGTTTTGGATGTGGAGTTAGTCTGTCCATGTGGACCAGTTGGATGTCTGAGGGCTTTGCATCATTTTGAATTCTGGCATCACAGTCGTTCAATATTGTGAGTATTGTGTATGGACCTTCCCACTCAATATGTAATTTCTTTGATGTCTCATTTACTCTTAATGCTTTGTTATACAGGAAAACCTTGTCGCCTTCCTTGAACGGACACAGAGCAGCATTTCTGTCATAATAATGCTTCATGCGTACCGCAGCCTCAGCTCTGATTTTCCTGACTTCTTCATGGATTTTATACAAGGCATTTCTGACAGCCCATGGATAGTTTTCTCCGATGTCAGGCATCTGAGGTGGGGGTCCTTGCTGCATATGCAATGGTGTCCTCATAGGAGCTCCAAACATTATCTCATAAGGTGAGAACTTGTGTGTGGAATGAGGTAAACTTCTGTATGCTTGTGCAATAAATGGGAGATATTCTGCCCAAGCATGATGTGCTCCATCACACAACAGTTTTAAATTTTGTTTCAGTGTCCTCACCCATCTCTCAGCTTTTCCATTGGCCGATGGATGATAAGCTGTTGTTCTGGTTTTCCTGATATGGTATAACGCCATAATTTCATGAAACAGTTCAGACTCGAATATTTGAGCTTTGTCTGTCAGGAGAGACAAAGGCGCTCCATACACTGAGAAGACATGAGTGATCAGGGCTCTCGCTACTTCCTGTGCTTGTTGTGTTTTTAAAGGGACTAGCACTGGCCATCCAGACAGTGCCTCCACTGCTACCAACACATATTTAAACCCGTCTTTTGTTACAGGGTATGGTCCAGCTGTGTCGACATGCCACCTTCCATGCAACACTCCATCGTGGAATATTTTGAGAGGGACCTTTACTTTTTGAAGTGGTCCTTTAGCTTTTAAACATGTGGTGCAACTGGCAACCATTTCCGCCACATCATTGTACATTCCTGGCCACCAGAAGTAACGTTTTAACGTTGCCAATGTTTTGCCAACACCAAAGTGGTTAGTTTGACCCAATTGAGTATGGTATGCCTGCATAGTTCTTTTCGCATGTTTTCGTGGCAATACTAACACTGTTTGTGTTTTTGCAGGATCTCCAGATGGATGCTCTACTTTCTTGTATAGCAAGTGGTCTTCAATGATCAAGGACTTGAACTTATGCCACAGTGTTCTGGTATGTTGCCCATACTCAGACACTTCTTGGAAATGCGGTCTACGCCCTTCTTCCACTGCTATGTAGATTGGCATAATTTCTTCGTCCAGCTTCTGGTCCTGCACCATTGTCATGCTTGACACTCCTTCAGGTACCACAGTTGTCCAATTGGCCAATATTTCTTCTGGAGTAGCATTTATTGACATGCGGTCTTCCACTTCACAAAGTTTGCAATGGACATCACAGGTTTTCCAATGTACATTTGTTTCAGGCTCAAAGTGGTACATATAGATTCTTAGTGCCAAGTCTCCGAACACTTTGTGCAGCATATTAATTAATGTGGTCAACTGCATCTTATCGAGTCCACAAGAGAACTCAGGCATGCTAATAGCTGGTACATTGTACTTGATAACCCACATTCTGAGGTTTATCAATGCCTGTTCCACCTCTTCAGGGGTAGGTTTGTCATAGTGCTTGACCTTAGTGATCACATTTACTATGCACCGTCCATGACTATGCGAAATCACTAACCCTGGACATCCTCTGTCCTTTTGTTTCAGGAAATCCTTTTTAACCTTGTACCGGGTCTCCAGATCAAAAGCTAGCCCTTTTCCAAACTTTCCATCGTGACTTACTGCATGACACAACGGAATGGATAGGGGACTGTTGAAGATATTGTCATACACATGGAACATTTCAAAGTTTTTGGACGAAGGTAGGGTATCGAGCTCTAAAAGTTTGTCCATGTCTATGAAATTTAAAGAAGCTGTGTCCCGCTCTTCTAATCGTGCACATTTCTTGCAGTTTGCTGTACAAGGTCGTGCAGGTCTTCTGCTGAGGGCATCCGCATGACCAATGTTAATGCCTCGTTCATGTACTACTTCGAACTTGTATGGAGCTAGACGCTCTAACCAGCGTGCCAGTCGTCCAGTGGGATTTTTGAAATTTCTCAACCACTGTAATGCTGCATGATCAGACTTGACTAAGAAAGGCGCTCCTGCCAAGTAATGATGGAAAGCTTTGATGGCTTCCACTAGTGCCAGCAATTCTCGGTGTCTGGCACAGTAATTCCGTTGAGCCTGATTTAGTAACTTGGACCAAAAGGAAATGGTGACTTCTTGACCATCTTGTTCTTGGGTAAGTACTGCACCTAGTCCAGTTAAGCTGGCGTCACATGTTACTGTGAATTGGCCTTTTTCCACATTTGGTGTCCCCAATATTGGTGGAGAAACTAGCTTTTGTTTTATTTGCTCAAAAGCTGCTTGACACTGTGGTGACCATTCAAATGGTACTCCTTGTTTCATCAGAGCAAATATTGGCGTTGCAATAGTTGCTAAATGTGGCACATATTTTGCATAATACTGTACGAGGCCTAGCCATGACCTTACTTCTTTGACATCTTTTGGTGCTGGCCAATGAGTGATTTGATGAATCTTTTTCTTATCCACTCTTATTCCTTTTTCAGACAAGATATGGCCCAAGAATGATACCTCGGTCTGAAATAATTCACACTTTTTGGCTTTAAGTAAGAACCCGCCTGCTCTTACTCTGTTGAAGAATGCTATCAGCCTTTCAAGCATTTGTTCGACTGTGTCTCCAGCTATACAGACATCGTCTATGTACACAGCCACTGTGTCACCCAGGTCATTTTCTGGCTTTTTGACCTCTGCTGGTGTTACTAGTCGGTCCGTGACATACTGGAACGCTCCTGGCGCTGCTGACAAACCAAAACCCATTCGTGTATACTCATATTGCCTGCTTGGTAATGCCAAATCTTCAGGTAAGATTATTGCAGTCTTAGGCTGATCATCTGGATGTACTACCAAATTATGGTATCCGTGGGCCAAATCTGCACAATGGTACCACTTTTTCCCAGCTAAGTGTTGTAATAATTCTTGTGTTCTAGGAATTGGAGCTGCTGGTACCCTTGTGATGGCATTCAGAGCTCTGTAATCCACACAGACTCTTACTTCGCCTGTCTTCTTTGGAACACACAGAATTGGAGAAGCCCAGGCTGACTGACTTGGCTTGATAGCGCCCATTTTGAGATACTTTAAGAATGTTTCTCTGACTTCTTTTCTGTAGTGCAGTGGCACAGGTCTTGCATTTTGCTTTATTGGTGGGTGGTCTCCAGTGTCAATTCTAAACCGGAGCCATGGACACGTTCCAAAGGTATAGTTGTCCGTTGCAAAAACATCATGATGTGTCTTCAAAATGTTTTCTAATTTCTCTCTTTGTTCTGGACTCAGATTTTTACTACTCTTTTCCAAAAGTTGCTGTAAGTCTTCTGGTAATTTATCCAGTGGTGGCTTCTTTGGAACTGTATTGATTTCCGCACCATAATGTGGAGCTACCTCGTGTTCTATCCATGCAACTCCACACAGATGACAGACCTCAACTATTTCTTCCTCCTCCTCCTCTTCAAGAAGAGTAGGCTCGTCATCTGGTTGCATGTCACCCAGAAAATTAGGACTGAGCTCTTCATCATCATCTTCATTCATGCCACTGAATTTCAAAGGATGTACCAAAAATACTTCACCAACAATGGTATATTTGGGTATCTCAACACACTTGGACCCAAAATTTTCCATTGTGACTGTTAGTGGAGCTGTCACGCATGGAACCATTCCAGACTGGACCAACACTGATGCAGGTAACTTTGAGATTTTATTTTCTGCAAATTTATTATTGGTAAAGAGTCCCGTTCTTATTGTACTTTTCTCCAGGTTCAACACTTGCTCTGGCTGGATACCTTGGCTCTGCTGGCCCTTTGACTCAGGTTTCACATTTTCCTGGTCCTTCATGTTGAGACGACCAGGAGGCGGGGCAACTTTTGGTTCAGAATTTAGTGTCGATGTGGACAGCACCTTCACCTCATCCTGTTCCTTAGTTACCACGTCTCCCTGTCTCACCCATGCGCTGGCCTTTCCCAGCTCATCAGCCTTTAAATCCGTTTCCAGTTTTGTCTCCAATTGTCGTTCCAATCCTGGTCTTAACAGAGTCCTCTGATTTGCTCTGACCACAAAGTACAATGATCCATCATCAAACTTGCCTTTGGTTGGCGACTTCCGTATTTTGAACGGTACTCTTTCTTGCCCTCCAAACTGGGCGTATCTGCCTTTTGCGCAGATTCTTACATCATGATCTTCCATGAAGTCATATCCAATTAAATTTTCATCAATATCTGCTTCGTATGTCATACAGGAATATGTTTTTCCTTTGATTTTAAAATCCGTCTGGACTGGTCCATACAGTGTAGCTCTATGAGACGTTGCACTTTTCATCCTTAACTTTGCTGGTGGTAAGTCCATTCTGGTTCGTTTTAGGACTGTGATTTGAGCTCCTGTGTCTAAAAGAGCTTCTGTTTGTTTTCCCAGAATTTCACATTTCACGAATGGTGCAACTCGCACTCTGGGCTTGTCTGTACAAGACATGCAAACATCACAATCCTCTTTTTCATCAATTATTTGGTTTAGGACTTTACTGGTACAGTCTTTCAACGCTTTGACCATACAGTCAGTTTCCATACTTTGTTTACACTTTTTAAGTTTGAGTTTTACTCCAGCATTTTCATTCGTCCTTCTCTTTGCAGGTTTCTTTTCTTGTGTCGTCGGAGTTACTTCTGGCTTCACCTGAAGCACCTTTTCCTCTTCTGGTACCCGGCTTCCCTCCGACTGGACGGGTACCTTCTTCAGTTTCCCTGGTCCTGACCATTATTCTGTTGAGGAGCATTAGGAACATAAGGTATTTGCTGTTGCCTCTGATTCTGGCGTTGACCTTGGTATCCTTGCTGCTGGCCTTGCTGAGAACCTTGAGCAGCTTGGATTTGTGCTAGGTTTGGCCAAGGGAGAGCTCGTTGGCCTCCCAGATCTTGGAATTGGTAGTATGCCAATGCTGTACGCAAGGCGTCTGGTGGGAAGTTGAAATTGATCCTTCCACGTCCACGACCTCCATTACCTTCTTCACGTAGGCGATTTCTGCAGTCCTTCCACAGATGTCCTGGCTTCTGGCAGTAATTACAGGTACGTGTTGTACCGCCATTGTAATACCCTCGGCCTCCTCTGTTGCTGGGGCCATTTGGGCAGTTGGCTGCAAAATGTCCTGGTTGTTTGCAGGTATGACATGTACCATTTTGGACATTTCCAGCATTTCCTCCTCGGCCTCCTCTTCCTCGGCCACGACCGAACCCACGTGGACGGCCTCGAGGACGCCCACGATGTACTGTCTGCGTACCGGATCCTTGGGCAACTTGACTTCCTTCAGCGAGCTGGTTTACGCTAGCCTCTGCTGTATCCTTTGAACCAGCATCAATTTCTGCCATACGTACTCTCTTTACTGGTCTTTCTCCAGACAGCAATAATCCTCTGTTCAAATTCTTTACAGCGTCTGCTAGTGTGTCGCTTGGTGCATAAGCTAGCCTTTCAGCTGCATTGCTGTCATTCAACCCTTTTACAAAGGCTGTGACAAGTGCTTCTTGCAGGTCCTCTTCATTGTGTGTGACCATGTACTTTCTGCCCACATGCTCCACTTGTAGTGCAAAATCTTCTACTTTCTGATCTGCACCTTGCTTGAGAGTTTCAAAATCTCGCTTTCTCTGCCACAGGGACGTCACTGTGCTGAAAGTTTTTAGCAACAGTGTATCCAGTTCCTGGAAAGTAGGAAGCTTTTTCTGCTGTTCCAACATGGGTAGCACCATCAACGCCTTTCCTCGTAGTGCTGACACTAGCTTTTCGCCTTTCTCCTCTTCTGTTAGCTTGGCTGTCATAGTGCGAAACTGAGACCTCCACAATGTGTAGCACCGCTCTCCATCATATTCTGGGACTTTAATGCTTTCAATGCTAGGAGCTGCTCGCTGTTGCTGTTCTGGCTGTCTTTCCTGCTGTCCTTGCTGCAGCTGCTGAATTTGCTGCTGTTGCTGTGTAAACATTTGTGCCATGATATCTATCAGAGGTTGCATTGCTTGAAACCCTGGTCTAACTCTACGACCTGGTGCCTCGCGACCTTGCTCGTTCTGCTCATCGTCGTAGTCATCCTCTTCATCGTCTGCTTCCTCGTCTGTGTGAGCTTGACGTGGTCGCAGTACACGTGCATGACCTCTTGCTGCTCCACGGCCTCTGCCTCTGCCTCTGCCTCGTCCGCGACCTCTGCCGCGTCCACGGCCTCTAGCAGCTGGTGGTGGGTCTGCGTCTCCTTCACCTCCAGATTGCTGAACCTCCTCTATATCAAAACCTTCAAACCCAGGACGCCCAGCACGACCTGGTTGAGGCGGGCGCAGCTGCACGACTGCATCAGGCTGTTGAGGCGGCTGGTCATTTGCAGGACCTGCTTGCTCCCCGTCCTGTTCAATGGGATGAACCAACGGACCTATATGCGGGTCGAAGAAATCACGTGCACGACGTCGAAACGGTTCCATAATATAACTGCTTTTCTCCGAACCTGGTGTTGTTATTCCTGTAACTCCTTGTACCAATCAACGGTTTCTAGCCTGAGTTTCCTCGGCTTTCAGTCACCGTTCAATCACTCTGTGGATTAACAGCGCGTTTCCGGCTTTCGTTAATGCACTCGTTTACTCGTTGCCAAAGCAGCACCTATGGGCTTTCACCTCAAAAGTAGCTCGACCTCGGCTTTCGCTCTCAGCAGCACCAATTAGGGCTTTCACGTGTTATTGACACGCAGCACCGCCTTGGGCTTTCACTTAAAGCAGCACGTACTCGGCTTTCACCTTTGTAGCAGCACCGTTGGGCTTTCGCTCTTTCAACCTCTTTCGGACTGCCTACCGATCAGCACACAAAGGGCTTTCAATCGGTTGACCCAAACGCTCAGTGAAATGTAGGATTGCACGAACTGGTAGTGGCTTACACTCCGTAAGGAATAGCACGACTATTCAGTAGGGCAGCTCCCTCCTTACACTTCCTATTAGGTCACTAACTGACCTGTGTACCTACGCACACTCACACTCGTATACGTACTCTCTCGTCCTCCTCAAAAACGTAGGCAAAACCCACGCTATGTCGCCAGTTAAACCGCTGTCACCACTTGTAGTGTTCTGACACTTCGAGTGGTAAAGGGCGTAAAGGACGACAGAGAGTGAAGGATTGACTGGTTTATTAGGAGAACCGAACAGCTCGAGACCAGGCTACAGACTGTTAGCCGAGCCACAGGCGAGGCTCAACTTATAGGTTTGGCAACAATAGCGATGGAAGTGGAAGGGGAATTGAGGTGGGAGTATCAATAGTGGAACCTTGGCCAAGGTGGTAGCTCTATGCCAGAGAAAGGAAGAAGAAGATAAATAAAAAGTAGAACTGACACTTGTTGATGTAGCTTTCAAACTGCTAATTCATTACACTTATAAACCTAACGCAAAAGTTGAAATTTTGTAAAAAAATCAAAAAATTCATGGATTTTTCTGTCTGTAGTCTAGGATATAGCCACACCCTTCCTAATCACTAATATATTTTTTTTTTTAATTTTTCTGATGATTTCCTGGGAAAATTTCATGACGACAAGAGCTTTCCGAATAAGAACGGAGTGTATATTTGATTGAATTTTTAAAAGTCGTTACCAAATTCATAAAAACTATTTCTATTTTTTTTATGAGAGACCTAATATGTTAAAATAAGATTCCAGCAACAAATTTTTGTTTTAGTTTTTTAGTATTGTTATGTGCTCCTCCAAACTTAGGGTACTTTAACCTACTGTCACACTGGTCTGCCCCCTTAAGCTGTTTTCCTCCACAGGACAAGGCATGGGTATACTGAGAAAAATAGATAAAGTTTTAGAAACTTGCACTTTGTGACAATTTACTCCTTTAAAGGAGTGTTAAACCAAATGGGGGCAAAATTTCAACCTTACAGGCCCTTGATATAGGTGTCTGAAAGATAATAAAGTTTTCAGTTCCAAAATCATGGTTCATCTTTCTTCACAACATGGATTCTCATTTAGTATGTGCTCAAAGGCTTTGCCAAGTTTAGGTTTATATAAATTGATATAAATTGACTCACTGTGATGGTTGAAAAAAGTTAAGTCTCGAGTCACAATTTTCCCTGAACATCTGAGTAAAAAATATGGGAAAACAATTTAAGAGTGACTTTAGATCAATCTGAATAATTTGTCACTCATCATGACTTACATTTTTTACTGAATCTAAAAACTGAAAGCCACTGAAGTTATCTTATGTTCACTTGCCATACTCCTCCAAGACAAACTGAAAACATTTTGGGCCAATTTTGATCTCTAATGGTCACTGAACATTGTGAAAAGAGAGACTAACCTTTATTTGAACCTTCAAAACAGTTCAGTTTGCGCAAACTTATCGCAAGCATGTAACTATCACCTCTACGAAAAGATATGGAAAGGAGGAATTCGATTTTGAAACGTAACTAGTACATTATTTGTGTCCAAACACACATACAAAAAACAGAAAGGGCGAAATTTGATCCATAAAAGGTTCAACATAACTTTAAGCTTGTTGCCCTCTAAAGCGGCAGAGAGGCATCAGATAAGAAATTTTATACCTATCTGCCGTTGACAGAAACGATTCATCTCCATCGTAATTGATATCTGCCAAATGCTGGTGGCTGTGGCTAGATATGCTTTGCAGAATGGGCTCCTTGCGGCCACCCGAGGTACTGCTTGTTGATGACTGTGCCTCCTTACTGCGGCTGTGGCCACCTGTGGTAGAGTGCTGTCCACGCTCCTTGGTGTGACTGTGGCCACGAGATGCGGACCTGGAAAGGTGCCGGCGGCTGTGGCCACGTGACAGGGATCTTGAATGATGACGGCGCTCCTCCTTGGTGTGACTGTGGCTACGTGACCTCGACCTCGAATGGTGACGGCGACTGTGGCCACGGGAAGGAGACCTCGACTCATTGTGGCGATCCTTATTGTAGCCGCGACCACGTGACGGCGACCACGTGACGGCGACCTCGAGTGGCTTCGCCTGGGGTCCTGGCGTCGGCTGTCCATCGTTACCTGAGAAACATGACGGCGATGTATTAATGACTATTTCGGCTGGCGAAATACCCCCCCCCCCCCTGGGGCGCACAGCCGCACTCGGTGTCCGGGGACCATCGCGCATCGTATCAACGCTACAGGCAGTGTGCCTCCATAGTCAATCCAAAAAGCCGCACCAGCGCGGCTGTAAAAAGAGACCGCTACCACCACCTAACGTGCGACCGGCCGTACAGGGTGATTCATCTGAACACAGATCATTACGATGGGTGGCCTACCCTCGACTCCGCAGGCGCGCCACCGCCTCTGGGCGCTGTCGGCTGGCCAGGGGAGGGGTGGGAGGCAAGAGTAGCGGCAGTGCGTGGAGCGAGTCCCTCGGGCGGCCACTAGTGGCGCTGATGTCGGCGCTCGCTCGGCAGTGGAGGGGAGGGGAGGTGGCAGTGTTGTTGTTGACAGCAGTTTGTTTACCATGGCAGTGCGCTACACAAATGGGGAAATGATGGACATGATGCTAATCTATGGAGAAATGGAGCGGAATCAGCGACAGGCCGCAGCCGCATATGCGCAGCGATTTCCTGACCGCCGACACCCAAACCACGGGTACTTCCACCAATTGGAAGCAAGATTGAGGGCCAACATGTTCGGCGGTGCACCACCACGGAACGCTGTTGCACGACCACGCCCCGTCAGGAATCCTGGAACAATCCAGGCTGTGTTGGATGAACTGACAGCGAATCCACATACCAGCACGCGGGCCATAGCTGCTGATTTGAATGCGAGTCAGTGCAGCATCCATAGGGTCATAAAGCAGGATCTGCAGTGGCACCCCTAAAAAAGGCACACCACACATGTCCTTGTCCCTGCAGACGACGAGAACCGCCTCGATTATGTCATTTGGCTACCTGAGCAGGTGAATCATTGCTAGTTTGTGACTTAATTTATGCAAATTTCCATATTTTTATCAACATTTTATCAACATTGCAGGTTGATCTTGATAATGTTGAAGATGACCCTTTTTTAGAGGGAATCTGTTGGACCGACGAGGCGATTTTCAGGAGTGATGGAGCGGTCAAAAGGCACAATGACCATCATTACGCCCCTGAAAATCCTCACTGCCGCAGGGATCGGCACCGCCAAGGTCACTGGTCGGAGGCTGTCTGGGCAGGCATCCTCGGCGACCACGTCATCGGGACGGAGTTTATCGAGGGAAGGGTTACAGGCCGCTCCTATGCCCGGTTCCTGGACAACCGTCTAACAGAGCTCCTAGAGAATGTGCCCATAGCGCTGCGGCAGCGCATGTTTTTCCAGCAGGACGGGCACCCTGCCCACACCTCCCTCGCGGCCAGGGCAGTCCTGAACCGCCGTTTTAGAGGACGATGGATCGGCCTCCGCGGCCCGATCCAGTGGCCACCACGGAGTCCGGACCTCACTCCTATGGACTTTTTTCTCTGGGGCTATATCAAGAGTCTGGTTTACGACCCCTTGCCAGAAAACCGTCAGGAACTGCGGGCAAGAATAGTGAACGCCTTCCGAACAATTACCCCAGAAATGCTGAGAAACGTGAGGCGGAACATTATGAGGAGGGTCGCGATGTGCTCTGAGCAAGATGGTGGCCTGTTTAAACACCTCATCGATAGAGTTTTTTTGTTTCTTTTTTAAAGATACTTTTGTGACATATTTTTATTTTTGATTTGTTTTGTTTGTTTTGCAAATGCTTTTGTTTTTATCTAGTCACTTGGATTAACTATTTGTTTTTGTCTCTGACATGCTCGGACTCATTAAAACGAGTGTAATGTGAACGCTGTCTGTGTCGTCTGCTGCTCTGCTGTCAACAACAACACTACCCCCTCCCCTCCACTGCCGAGCGAGCGCCGACATTAGCGCCACTAGTGGCCGCCCGAGGGACTCGCTCCACGCACTGCCGCTACTCTTGCCTCCCACTCCTCCCCTGGCCAGCCGACAGCGCCCAGAGGCGGTGGCGCGCCTGCGGAGTCGAGGGTAGGCCACCCATCGTAATGATCTGAGTTCAGATGAATCACCCTGTATAGAGAGTATAAAAGGCGGGTTCTAGCACACTTGGTTCCCCTGGTTCTCTTGGTTCCCCTGGTTCTCTTGGTTCCGTCGAATGGGTGGTCTACCCTCCAGGCGCCGGGGTGGGTGTCGGGTGGGTGGTCTAACTTCCAGGGGCAGGGGAGGGTGTCGGATGGTTGGCCTACCCTCCCGGCGCAGGGGGTGGGTGTTGGATGGGTGGTCTAACCTCTCGGTGCAAGGGGTATGTGTCAAAAGGGTTGCCTACCCAAAGCGTTCCACGTGTTACGATTCACGCAAGGGTGAGTTGCCTACCTTCACGGCGCGTGTGCGTATAACAAGCTTGTCAACCCTTTGGAATATGTCAACGAGCCTGAAGACAAGATAATGCGGGATTTGTACCATGGCTCTTCCTATAGGTCTTTTGCCAATCATGCAAAAGATCTGGCATCCAATACTTCAAAGATAATATCTTTTTCCTTGTCGGTGGACAGTGCCTCTCTGTGTAGTTTCAGTGGTCAATCAATTTGTCCGTGCTTTCTTATGGTGAATGAGCTACCTACTGTCATAAGAATGAATAACCTAATGATAGCTGGTTTGTGGTTTGGACTCACAAAAGAAAAAATGGACCTCTTTTTACCACCTATTGTTTCTCACTTAAAAAAGCTCAGTACAGAAGGATTCTCCCTACAATTCCCAGAAGAGACTTTGCATTTTAAGGCGTACCTCATAGCATGTGTAGCGGATTCAGTGGCACGATGTGATGTTCAGGGAATTCATGCCCATTGGGGTGACTACCCCTGTAGCTGGTGCCTTTGTGAAGGGGAGGAGTATGTTAATTCAAGAATTTTTCCACATGAAAGCGCTTTGCCACCGCCCAGAACCTTAAGGTATGCTAGAAGATTCAAGGAAAGTCATGGAAAGCAAGAGATTTGTACGAGGCGTCAAGTACTTCACCCCATTAGCTGCTACACCATTATTTCATCCTGTGAACGGTTTTGTTGTTGACCCAATGCATGCAAAGGACGAGGGAACCACAAAAGCGTTCCTGAATTCATGGCTTGGTGAAGACGGAAAGACTGCTTATTATTTTGGAAAGCCAAATATTGCTAAAATTAATGCTTCACTTAATAAGGTAAAAATTCCAAAGAAACTGAGGAAGGGAGTAAGATCTTTGACTCAAGTTAGTCATTGGACAGGACGTGAAATGGAAAATTGGTGCCTTTTTCTGAGTCTATCTGTGCTTCCAGACTTACTTCCTGATCAATATATAAAGCATTGGGCATTGTATGTGCAAGGCACTTACCTACTCTTAAGAATAGAAATACATCAAGATGTTGTAAATTTAGCAGAAGAACTACTGGAAGAATTTTGTATAAAGACTGAAGCTCTTAATGGAAGACACATGTTGAGATTCAACTTACATATCTTAAGGCATTTTGCTGAAAATTGTAGAAGATGGGGCCCGCTCTTTGCTTTGTCAGCATATCAATATGAAAAGGGAAACCAACGTCTTAAAAATCTTGTCCATGATTGTAATGGTATTCCAAATCAAGTTTGTCGGGGTCTTTCTGAAGATAAAGCCTTAAGCATCTTAGAGGATTCTTGTGCAAGTGATAACACAAGGGCGTTTGCCAAGGCCGTTGATTCACAAAGCCATGCTAAGCGTGTCAAATATGTTGGTACTATTCAATTACTTGAAATTTCCAAACATTTCAAGCCATCACTGGAAGAAAAGGATCTTTCAAGACTGTGTTGAGTATGCACTTCTAAAGAAAGATGGATGTCATTATGGCCCTGGTAGATTTTTACTCAGCTCCAAGACTGATAACTCTTATGTTCAGTTATCGAACAAAAAAATAGTTTGCATCAAGAAAATTGTTCACAACGAAACAACTAATGATTGTTGGTTGGTAGCTAATCAAGTGCGTGTTAAACCCTCAAAATATTGCCCCTTAAGTGTTGTTTGTTATGATCCCAGCTTATGCTGCCAACAAGTTGTCTCGTCAATTGATGAGGATGTTAGTGTGTATAATGTGTCAGAAATTTCGACTGTATGTGTTAGCATGCCTTTTGCCCATGGGCATTTTCTCTCCGCAATGCCCAACATATTTAACATGTTCTAATGAGGAAATTATGTTTCATTTTATAATTATTATTTGTTTAATTCTCTTATAGATTTAACCTTTGTGATATTAGCCCTTAGTGTTTGTTCACCAAAGTTCCAGCTAATGCTGGCAACAGCATGTTTCAACAATTTGTCAAGCTTGAATTCCTGTTCAATGTGCCTTAAAATTGTGCCAAAGATTACCACTGTTTGTAGCCTTCAGTCAATATTCTCTGTTGATATTCCCCATAGTTGCATGGTTTTTAGTAAAGAATGTAAAAACTTTTGTTTTATTTAGATTCTTTATTTATTGACATTGACATCCTAAATTCACATATCCGAGAGGCGGTAATTCAACTTACAGCCAAATCATAGAGCATTTTCATATCGTGTTCACACAACAAAACCCAATAAAATAGTGGCATAAATTTGAAATGACTAAGAGTGCTTTTATTACATAATTTTTTTTCTTAAATATCTGGCCTTAAAAGACGGGACTTATTTTTTCCTCTTTTATCACATGGTAGTTCACCCTGAGAAAAATGTGACAGAGCACTACATATCCACGAGTCACAAATGTGGAGGGTATTCTTGTACATAGTCTTACATACAGTCTTACGAATACTTGAGACTGTGAAACTATACGCTCGACTGAAAAGTTTCTCACCCTTAGCTCCTGGAGTACAGGACTTGGTTTTAGGTATTGTACATATCACTAATTCACTGATAAATTTCCACAGTTTAACATGGTCCTGTAAGGCCCACAACTTGCTATTGATTTCCAGCCTTTCACTTAAACTTAATTTGGGTTTTGCACATCGTTTACATGTAATCATACAGGGAGGTTTCAATGACCGAGCTTTCTTTAGTTTCCCCTTCATTGTGACATGCTCTTTTCCTGCATTTAATGCCAATTTTGCAGCCATAACTTTCTTCTGAGATGGGTAGAGCTTCAATCTGCAGACTTTCTCTTGGTGCACATGATTTTCGTCCTCATTTTTCTGTATCCGTTTGCTTTGAGAGCCAACATCATAAATATCAGGAGTCACAGCAGACAATTCTTCAAAATTATCTGCGAGGAAAATTAAACAGGTTAAAATCTCATTTAAGTTCAATATTTTAAAAAAGTTAATAACAAATATCTACTGACCTGCTGTCTGAATATCCCCAGACTCGTTGCATGGTGGCGATCTGGTTGTGGCATGTAGTTTGACTAAAGCATTGCACGTTGTTGGACCAGGGCCTAAAGACAGAAGCAGTTACAGATTTTTTTCAACGTTCGTAAAAAAAAGGGAGTTCAGGGCAACGGTGTTCTGAAAATCTTAAAACTGTACGAGATTCCATTTTATGGCTTGGTGCATTCCACTTAACTTTAAAAATAGATGAAATGGAGCATACATACCTTTAACAGGTGAAGAAAACAACTTCCTCCTTGCAGAAGTCACTCTCCTTTCGTCAGGATGACTGTTAATGGCCACAGGAACATCTGATGCTTCAAAGACTGCATCCCACCAACACGGAACAGGGGCTGCAAACAGAACAAAAAGATGATTAATGCAAAGGCAAACACAGACTTGGAAAAAAAGCGTTGCCTCGCAGATGGCGAAGCAGTGGACTTGTTTGAGAATACATAAGTGGGAAAAAAATAGAAACGCATTCAAATAATGTAGCCATGCAGGTAATGAAAAAAACAATTATCTCATTTTAATTGAGTTAAGATATTACTTAGAAAATTGTTGTGCGTGACTAAGGCAATTATAAGCATTTTAATTTATGAAATGACTTACACATGGTGAAACAACTTGAAATAGCCGATACTTCGGAAGTTGTGGGTGACGGCTGATTCCCACACAACGCAACGAGCCTCTTGGCTTTTTCCGAGAAGATATTCCCCCCCCGTCATTTCCCTCAACTGCTTAGTTAGTGACACTTTTGGCACAGTTACTCTAAACTTATACCATACAGTAGGAGTGTCACAGAGGATTTGTTGATCGTTTCGATGCAGACAAGAAGTCAGTCGAGTAAACAGGCGAGTTGGTCGGTTTCCAAACTGTTCTCTCATTGGTCAGTAAGTTGACCTGATTCAAAACACGCCTCTCATTGGGCGCACTTAGTTGATCGTATTCAAAACACTACTCTCATTGGCTGAGGTGTGTGCTTCCCAGACAGTACTGGAAAACTCTCGCGGCAAGCGCAATACGCTACAAAACAACCTACACCATGAATCAGAATTCTCTCTGGATTGGCAATCAGACCCAATGAGGAAATTGTTCCACGCCAGGTGCCGATCCGAGGGGGGGGGGGGGGGGGGGGGCCCCCCCCCCTTTTTCCTGGAGGCGGAGATGCCGCCTGAAGGTAGGCGAAAAGTTGCACGTAGCCCCTGTAAGTAGGCAACTTTTGCGACATCGCCGCCCCCTCAACTCGTCCCTGGATCCGCCCTTGTCTCATGCAGATCAGAGTTAAGGAAGCCACTCAGGATGCTTCTGATAGCCAATCAGAAATCAGGAAACCCATCCTGATAGTCAATCATAGTTCAGAATGCTAATTAAGATACCTTCTGATTGCCTTTCAGAGTTCAGAAAGCCAGTCAGGATTCGTTCTGAATTCCAATCAGAGTTCAGGAAGGCAATGAGGATTCTTTCTGATTGCCACTCAGAACTCAGAAAGCCAATCAGGATTCGTTCTGAGTTCCAATCAGAAATCAGAAATCCAATCAGAAAATTTCTGATTTTCAATCAGAAATCAGAAAACCAATCAGGAAATCCTGAAGAAATTTACACCATTGGGGTGGATAGACCGATGGACAGACACAGAGGCTGGGAGAGACACTTTTTCTTTTGATGAACAGACGGATGGAAGGAAGGATGGATGGGTGGACGGACGGTTGGATGGATAGACGGACGGCCTGACGGATGGACGGACCGACGGACAGATGGACAGACGGACGGAATGGCAAGCATGCACCTGGAGGAGCGTACTTGGATGAGTATGCTGCTCCAAGTGCATGCTTGACCAAGCACTATACCGTGCTATACGAGTAAACAAAGCAGTAGTCGGTGAGCCGAGCTTCAGAGCAGTCATGGAGGTCTCGATAGTTTTGGTGGTGTTGGTTATACTGTTGGTTTGGAACATCTGCCGACGAAGCAGACGACTGCGCCAGAAAAGAAAGGTGATCGGGTACATTGAAGGAAACATCAGCGTTGGAAAATCAAGTTGATTGAATCTTTTAGTCAAAAGAGGATATCCCGTAGTCCAGGAACCAGTAGAATTGTGGACTGACTGTGATGGCATAAATTTCTTGGGTTTGTTTGCCGAAGATTCGTCAAAATGGGCGTTTACTTTTCAAACGCTAGCCTTGTTCTCTGTTTGGCACAAACAAATGGAGCCGTGCAAAAGACACTCCATAGTAATCGCAGAACGGTCAGTGCATAGCGCAGTAAAGATGTTTGCAGCAACTCAGCTAGTCAACGGACTAATTGAAGGGCAACAGTATTCACTTATGGAGAAGATGTCACAAACCTGGTTCAAGCATCAGGAAGTGTTCATCTACCTGCACGTCTCAGCAGAAGAAGCTCAGAGAAGAATGAAAAACAGAGCAAGAGCTGAAGAGACAAGTTTGATTTTTTCAAGTATTGCCAAGTCATTGTCAGTTCTTTTGTTTAGTGCCTCTTGGAAAGCATGAATTTCTGTACGGCCCTTTGTTGGCGATACACAATTGTATCGCCAAAAAAGGGGTTCTAGAAGTATGACCTTTGAATTGCGAGCGTCATTTAACGAAGTCAATTAGTCGTATTTACTTGAGTAATTACAATTAGTATAATGTTGGGTTTTTAGAATAAATGTTAAATTATAAATTTATCAGTAACGGTCTGAAAGTGTGTTCTGTACGGTTCTAAGATACTCTAGATACACTGAAAAAATAAGTGTGTACTGAATACCTACTTAGGTGCTCTCAGTGTGTACTCAGTACAAACATAAAGTTCTCTGTGTGTGTACTTAGCACATACATAAGTTTTTAATGTAATTTGGTACATTCGTAACGTTTTCATTCAAAGAACTCGGCAACTGATGTCACTCTTACGCGTCCAGTAACGTTAACTGGATCGGACGAGTCACCGCCCGAAGGGTGTGCCTGCCGGGAACCCACCGACACGAGTTGTACGGCTGCAAATTCGAAAATTATAGGACATTCGCCCTGAGTCCTGTCAAACGGAGTCTTGGCGAATTTTAATTACTTTATATTTAAATTAACGTGTACTATAATTAATTAAGTATTTATAAGTTTTCTTGACTTGTTAATAAATTCAATATTTGTAATACTTTGGCCACACTAGGAGTTAATACAATCTTCATTAACTTTTAATGTGAAAGTTATGTTTCATTTTGTAAGAACTACATGTTTAAATAAGTTTTATAAATATTGAATTTATTGAGACTCTGTTAAACCATATACAGAAAATACATCGAGCCAACATAAAACATGATATTCCGTTTGGCAGGATCGACCATACTAACTGTATTTTTTTTTTCTTCTGTTGTGACAGGTGGTATCTGCTTATAGTCATCCTTAAGAAGGTCGTTGACAAGGAAGATATATCCGAGGAAGACGCCCGAAACATGCCGTGGGAGGAGAAAGTTCGCCTCGTGCAGGCTGACCCCATCACTGTGACCCGATACGTGCAACGCCGCTTCAAGGCGCTGTGGAAGGTGATGCAGTCCAAAGGGGGGCCGCTCAACAACCACGAGATGACCCATTTCTTTGTAAGGACAGAATTTCAGCAGAGGGGCACCCAGCATTTTCACTGCATGGAGTGGCTGAAGGATGCTCCCATCTTCGATGCAAGCAACCCCGCAAGTGCTGAAGCATGTGTCGAACTCATTGATGAACTCATAACTTGCGCATATGATGAGTCCCTGGGCGACCTAATCAACGTGCAGTTCCACAGTCACAAGCCCAGCTGCATGCGAGAGATCCGAGGCCGCAAAATCTGCAGGTTTGGTGTTCCATTCCCCCCAATGAGGAAGACCGTCATCATGGTGCCCTTCGACGAAACAGTCAGCGACGAGGAGAGAAAGGCGCTGTCATTGGAGTACCGGCACCTGCAGAGCAAAATCTTGGCACTTCACAAAGCGAAGGAAGACCTTTCCTTCGACCAGTTCCTCGACGCTGTGGAGATGAACGAAGAGCACTATGTCCGTGTTGTCCAATCGCAAGTGAGGCGTCCCAAAGTATTTCTTCGTAGAGACTTAGCCGAGGTCACCTTGACCTAACCTTGAATGCCTTCAACACAAAAGCCGTCAAGCACAATGACTCTAATATGGACATGCAGTTCGTTCCAGACCCGTATGGAGCGGCCGTGTACGTGGTGGACTACATCAACAAGTCGGGCCGGGGCATCTCCAAACTCATTAAAGAGACTGCTGACGAGGTGCGGAAGGGCAACTTGCCACTCGCGGAGCAGCTCCGCACCATCAGCAATACCTTTGTCAATAAATCTGAAGTGTCAGCTCAAGAGGCAGCCATGCACATCATGGGACTACCGATGGTGGAAGCTTCCGTCGCCGAAGTGTATATCAACACCTCTCCACCAGAGCAGCGAGTCCGACTGTCCAAGGCACCCAGCCACCTGCAACAGATGCTACAAGAGCACCAAGGAGACAGCACTGAATGGGCCGTGGTAGGTCTTATCGAGCACTACGCTCAACGCCCTGACGTACTTGAGAACCATTGCCTTGCTGACTTCGCGGCCCTGTACTCTTTTCACACAAAGAAGAAGACCAGGGCTCGCCGACAGGAGGTAGTACAACTCGATGACGATGTGGACGACGACCTCGTTGTTGAAGAAGGAGATCCTGTTAACACCAATTCAGCACAAACCAACATCCAGATTCACAAGGACCTTCCCCTTAAGGACGGCTCGGGATTTGTCACGCGGCGTGCCAAAGACAAACGTGGCAACGACAATCCGAAGGTGATTCGCTACCGCAACTACAGCGCCATTGCAGACCCCGACAACTTCATGAGGGAGCAACTCATGTTGTTCACACATTGGCGCGACGAAGCTGAGCTAGCCATCAACACTGCAGTTTTGTTCCAGAACAATGTAAAAGAAATAACGGAGAACCGTTCCAAATATGTTAAACTGGACATTGACATGGAAGAAGTGCTGCAGCAGGTCCTTGCAGATAAGCGTGACGATGTGGATCCTGTGGAGGACCCCGACGACCCTCCTCCGGAGTACGCAGTTTTTGAAGGCGGGGACGACATCCAGGCTGACATTGGCCAAGACATCGCTCCCGATGTTTTAAATGTGAACGATCAGGCGTCTGACCGTTTCTTGTTGCCACGCCACAAACCAGATGAAGAGTACTTAAAAGATATCGCCCGCTTAAACGAGCGACAGCGCCGATACCACTTAGAAGTAACGCACATATTGAAGACGCACCCTCACTGAGAAAACAAAGGCGGACAATTCCGCATTACAAATGCGGTTTGACTTGGTGACCGCATGAAGTGATGCGGACAGCCAAATGGCTGGTAACTTCTTTGCTGAACTCATGCGGTGGAAAGATTCACCGCATGAGATGATGCGGTCTATGTTTTGACCGCACAAGGTGATGCGGCTTCAAATATATCCTAATATCTTGCTGCGGTCACCCCTTATTTTCAGTTAAATACTGATGTTTGAGCCAAAAATGTTTCCAACAGTCTTGATCATACCTATTTTTCATTTCTTGAAAGTATTTTTATGTGACCAACACATACCTGCCATCAGCATGGGACGCAGAGAAGAGTCATCCAAAGACGGGAAGCAATAAATGATCCACGAGAAGTTCCACTGAATAATTTCTGTAAGGTCCACACTGCACTATGTTTGGAATGGGTCAAAGCACAATTCCTGCAGAAAAGGTACTTCCAAAGAGACTTCAAGCTGCCCATGAAAAGCACCATGGAACTTCGACCACCTCTTGTTTCCCTCTACAGAATCCATGTCATGATGGGGTTAAGCTGAATTGAAATTGGTTGATTGCTGCAACGCCTACACTTGTCAACACACACAATACGCGCTGCCACCATCTTTTTATTTAGTTCTGTTCGTTTTCAAGAAAGGTATGACTAATTGTGCGGAAATACTTCCAAATTTTAAAAAGAAAAAACTGAGAACGTCAATCACACGTTTCACCTGCACCAAAACAAAAGTAAACAAAATCACAAAAAGAGTCAGTATCGCCAACCTAACGGTAAAAAAATAGTGTCACCCTGCCAACTTAAAAAAATAAGGGCGCTGCTCGCGTGCTGTGTGCTGCAGCCAACAGCCTCCCTGAAAGAGGGACCATTTTCTTCCTCCAAGGTAAAGTTCAAAAAGTCGAGAAAATAACCAAGAACTAGCATGCAAAACTGTCTAGGCTGCTTTTTGATGCTAATCTTTGCTTGCTGCTGCACGATTTCCGAACCCACCCTACTTGTTGAAGGTTTAACGGGTTAACCAACATTGGGACGATTTAAAGAAATTTAAAATCCGAGAGTTAGTTGGTACACCGCTTTCTTCAGTTGTTGTTGTTGCTGTGCAGCAGAATTATTTGGTACACCGCTTACGGCCTCAAGAGAGCTTCGAATTATTGTGTGATGTGCCTGAGTTGTGTTATAGAAATTCATTTTTTACTTTCATTAATTCTAATTTATTGGATGTGTTACAGAAGCTAGCGGTAAATATTCAGCGTGTTCGTCGGTGGCGTCGTGGGGGTTAAGCAACATGTCGTTCTATTTGGATGAGGATACCTCTTCGTTAGAAGGTAAGAAGCCATTTTATTTATTTCTGTTCTACACATTCTGAGGAAGTGCAGTTGGTTCTTTTCTCACTATTAGATTTGGTTTAGAATGGCCTTTGGCGCTTTGCTTGGTTTCCTCAAGAGAGTTAACATCTTGAGTGTAGTCTGCACTCCAAACATATTCATATGGAAGAAATACAGCACTAACTGTAAATAAAGTAAAGCTGTTTTTTTGTTTACAGACAACCCTGAGCTGCCAGAAGAAATTCTTCAAAAGAAAGCTTTTACCTTTCTCTCCAGAATTCGTGACACCTGTGTATCGACTCAAACCAAAATTGATGAAATCGTTAAAGGAATGGATGACTTGATTCTTCAATACAATTCAGTTCTTGAGGTATGTTTTTATGTGTACCCTTTCTAAAATTATTTGTATTTTCAAATTTTATCTTAACACTGCTTGGTTTTTTTTATTTTTCAACACAGGGTCTAATATTGTCCCTTCAAAGTGAAGACACTGTTAGTGTCAGTCAAATAAAGACTCTCTTTCAAAGTCTGAAAGGACAATCAATATTCGAGGGTATCCAATCAAGATACTTGCAGAAGTCCACTCTCACCTCTCTGGAACCAGTACCTATTGAAGCAGGCCATACCCCTAAGTTGTCAATGACCACCGGCTTTAAAGAGATTGCTGTCTGCGAAGGTTATGCATCGCCATTTCTCCAGGTTGTGGAAATTCTTCTGCAGTGTGAAGACATTTTAAAATGTGTGCAAAATCCCCTTCAGTCCAATGATGGAAAATACCGGTGTTTGGCTGATGGGTACATGTGGCAGTCCCATCCTGTTCTGATGAAACACCCCAATGCTCTGGTGTTTATTGCGTATGGTGACGATCTTCAGCCGGGAGAAAGCCTCTCTTCCAAAAGCTCGAAACTCAGCCTGAGATCCTTCACTTGGACTCTGGGGAACATCTATCCGTGGCTCCGTTCTACTCTCAAAACCATCAATGCTCTAGCATTTGTCAACAAGAGCCAAATGAATAGAGGAAACAAACCAGCTCTGAAAGATTTTATTCAAGGGATTAATAAACTTTCCACAGAAGGCGTAACTTTCAATATCAAAGGTACACCTACTAAACTTTTTGGTTGTCTATTGTTTGTGTCTGGCGACACACCTGCAAGTGCCAATTTTGCTGGCATGAAAGAAAGTGCATCCGCTACAAGTCCATGCAGAGTGTGTCTGGTCAAATCAGACAACTTATTTGATCATTTCACTGAAGTCAAATCTCTGCTCAGAAATGCAGAGCTACATGAGAAGCATTTGGAAGCTATTTCATCGGGACAAACCATGGATGTCGATGAAGCAAGCGGTTCATCTTCTTTACCATCAGATCCATCAGTTTGTTATGGTGTCAATGCCAAAAGCTGCTTTCTTGAAATCGAACACTTTGATGTTACCAAATGCTTTCCTCTGGACATCATGCACATTTTTGCTGAAAATGGTGTCCTTGAAGTGAATGTGCGATTACTCATAAAAGGTGCAGTTGAAAAGAAGAAAATCTCTTTGAAGACAATCAATGAATTCATACAGCATGTTGAATTGGGACCACTATCAAGTGACAGGCCAAATGTTATCAAGGCAGAACATCTGAACCAAACTTTGAGGCAGACAGCTTCTCAAATGTTTCTCCTAGCTCACCTTATCCCTTTCATTCTGAAGGACCATTGTGAACCTGCTGAAATGAAGAACTTCATCAGACTTTTGATGATTGTTAATATTTGTTTGTCACTCGCCCCTGATGACGATGATGTGACAACATTAAGAACTCTAATTGCAGACTTTCTACGTGAATTCCAAAGATTATATGGTCACATGACCATTAAATTTCATTTTCTTGTACACCTGCCATCTCAAATATTAATGTTTGGATGTTTGACCCTGCAGTGGTGCATGAGATTTGAAGGTTTTCATGCTATTATGAAACGTCTGTTCAAAATCTTGCACAATTCTGTGAATGTACCTTTCTCACTTATGAGCAGAATACTGGACCGTTTTCTGACTGAAGTTGAATCGTGTCCACCAGGAAAATTTCTGTACTCTGGACACACTGGTGTAAGAGGACCTGCTGTAAAATTACAGTGTCTGGAGTGGAAAACCCAAATTGAATCAGTCATGCCTCAGTTACATGATGAGAGTGAACTGACTCCTGTTGAAAATCTTGGGTATCATGGTTTTGTTTTCAGAGAGAACTCAATCATTCAGATCAATTCCAATACTGCATGCTCACCTAAGTATGGAATGTTGTTCAAGACCTTTCTTTGCCAAGAAACTCCAATTCTCTTATGTTATGATTTACAAACTCTTCACTTTGATGTTGGACTTAATGCTTATGCTTTAAACTGTGTACTGAGAAAACCTCTGGTGACTGCTTTGTGCCTAAGAGAACTTGATGCTGTTCGGCCTCTTCTCAGGATTGAACACAAAGGTGTGTCGTACATACCTCTCATGCACATTGCAAAAGTCCCAACTGCTGAATTAGTGAATTGGAATGTAGAGGTAAGAGATAATACATGGACAATTTATTGTACTGTTCCAACAATACTTGAAACTTACTGGAACTTTTTTATTTTCAGGATGGATCTTCTAAACCAAAGAAGCCCAGGACCAAAAAGACATGCAAGTAACATGTATTTAAAAAATCAATGTAAGTACAAGCACTGTGAAACATTGTATAACTAAGATATATTACAATTCATATAATGTTATAAACTCAATTTAAACAAATTCAATTTCAGGTCCTCTCTGTGTACCCATAGTCTCAAGTTCATCAGATTATTGCTTCTTTTTATCATTCTTGCTTCCTGGCTTCTTGCTATTTTGATTTTTAATCATTGACTGAAAAGCATCAAACTTTTTCTTTGTATTGCCATACTTGGATTTGACAACTGACCCCAATATGAATCTCTCAAGTGCGCATTTAAAAATTTAATGTAAGTACAAGCACTGTGAAACATTGTATAACTAAGATATATTACAATTCATATAATGTTTTATAAACTCAATTTAAACAAATTCAATTTCAGGTCCTCTCTGTGTACCCATAGTCTCAAGTTCATCAGATTATTGCTTCTTTTTATCATTCTTGCTTCCTGGCTTCTTTCTATTTTGATTTTTAATCATTGACTGAAAAGCATCAAACTTTTTCTTGGTATTGCCATACTTGGATTTGACAACTGACCCCGATATGAATCTCTCAAGTGCTCTCATGAACTCCATGTAAGCCTGAGGGTACTCAAGATCAAACAAATTGTACACAGCAATTAAAGTCATGAGACATCGTACAGCATTCGGTGAATCATTCATGGCAAGGAACATTCTGCCTTCCATGCCGATGGCAGCTGCAGCAAGCTCCTTTTCCTCTTCAATGAATGCATTGTTCTTAATATGAACAACCAAGAAAGGCGATTGGATCGGAGAGTTCATAAGAGCCTCAATAGCTGACCGTTTCTATAAAAAAAAAGGTAATGACATATAACCATTTGAAGTGATGTTATTATTATTATCATCATCAAAACTAAACTAGTACGCAGTGTGCCTGCCATTTAATTTTTATTATTATTATTCCTTACATCTACTATAGTGAAAACAGGTTTGGCTCCTTTTTTCACAGCCGCTGTCAAAAAATATTGGTGCATCTCTGCTATGGCCAACATTATTCCTGCCTGGCTGGTAACATCAATTTCGTAGTGCTCTCCAATTAGATTGATGATAGTGAGGAAATTTTCCTCCAAATCCTCAAACACGAAGCTGTTAGATGTCAAGTAGTCCAGCAGCAACTGTGTTAAAGGTAAAATTTTTTCATTTCAGTCTTAAAACTTCAGCAACTTGAATCAAAATAATCTAATTGTTACTGTATTACCATGTCAGGATTCTTTAGATGAGGATATTCATCAATCTTTTGAGCACTTGTTAGTTTGAGATACCTCCCTTTTCGGTACTCCTTTGTTTCAACAAGAAGCTTTGCTATTACCTTCTTAACCTTTGCCTCGCTGAGCTGCTTCATTTTATTTGTATGGGTATCTGGACTTGACATGCTGTAAAGAGGTATGCATAACAATTAGCTTGATTGTCTCTTCTATATAAATTATGGTTTGGCTTAAGATGTAGTCTCTACCTTGTTTCAGCCCCACTGTGACACTTCAAAATATGCTGCTGTTTTGAAGAGGGTTTCTTGGGTTTGGCCTCGTTTTCCTTCTCTTCTTTTTTCCGTTTCCTGTCATCTTTGAAGGGAGAAGTACTTGACACGCTGCAAAGAGGTATGCATAACAATTAGCTTAATTGTATCTTCTTTATAAATTATGGCTTGGCTTACAATTTAGACTCTACCTTGTTTCAGCCCCACTATCATCCTGCTGTTTTGAAGTGGGTTTCTTGGAATTGGGCTGCTTGTCATTTTTACTTCTTTCATTTTTGCGCTTTCTATCATCCCTGAAAGATGCACTAAGGGATTTCTTGAAGGTCCACTAAAAACATAGAAATTTCACGTATGAAATATGGTTTTGTTTGTATGAGTCATTATTATTATTTTTTCTTACCCAGACTTTTTCTCCAACAGCAGTTTGTAAGAGTGGGTATTTCTCAACCAGAGTCCTTGAAAAGTCTTCATACTCACTCTTCCCCATAAAGTCACTTTTAAGGTGCTCCCGAATAAAAGCCTTACATTCAAACAGAATGGGACTGATGTTTCGACTGTGAGCTGGTTTATTCAAATTCTGAAGCGCGCATGACCCAAAGTCTGGTAATGGAGTGGGGTATACAAGCTTTTTCCCAAAAAGTCTTGGCTTCTGAAAACAAAATGTCACTTTAGGTAATCTCCTTAAAATGTTAAAATACCAATTATGGTTTATTCCTTTAACCTTGTTGGTTCTTGGTGAAGTCAATGTTTTCTTTCTATTTTCAGGAACACTCTTAGGACTTTCTGGGATCCTGTCAGCTTGTACAGGTGAAGTGTGCGGTGGACTCTTTTCTGCATTTGTATTATCTTTAAAATATTGGAAACAAATTTCAACATTATGAAGAGGAACATTCACAGTATTGCAATATACAGACTGGACTTACCAGTGGTGTCTTTTGTGCTCCGTCGTGTGCTCCTTCTCAAGGGTATTGCTGGTGTTTTAGCTGTTTGTCCCATCTGTTGTGTTGGTTTCTCTTTTTTCTCTGATCTCTTTTGATGATCAGTCACAAAATAGGGTAGCTTCAAAGAGAAACCTGAGAAAGCATAATTTAATAATGTCACTGCCAATTTTTTGAAAATTTGTTACTGTAATACTAGTGGCTATTGACTCACCTTTCTTTTCCATCATTAAATACCGGTCATAAACATTTTTAAATCTTTCCTTTTCAGTGCGGCTAAATAATGCCCATTCATTTTCAGTAAAAAATTGTTTCACTAATGTGAATTCCTCTTCTTCTTCATCAAAAGATTTATCTGCCTGGTCACTGTCAAGAGAAGAGTTTTGTAAGTCATCAGTCTTATTAAATACTTTTTTCTTCATCAACTACAACAGAACAACTTACCTCAAATTTTCATTTCTAGGTAGAAGCTTGAGAACGCTGTCATAGTGGTTCCAGACAACTGCACCATCACCATCACCATCGAGCAGGGCCTTACGGTAAGCCACCTTGATTTCTGGTGGTTCTTCCACTAAGAGAGGGGTGACCATAAATGATGTTTGATCCTCTTGAAATACCCTTATGGCCACCTTTTGCTGCTCTGCCAGTGCCTTGAGGCTTTCAATTCCTCCCCATTCCGTCCCTTCTTCCAAATTGGTGAGGTACTCCTCAATTTTTTGACTTTCTGTGCCTAAATAATCAAAAAGCTTTGATTCATTACAAGAATCTAAGATGTTCAATTTCACTGTTTCATCTGTTTCCCAATTTCTTTTCAGGTAAGCAACTGTCTCTTCTCTGGCGTTCATGATTTCCAATCTGTGCTCTGGACTATACGGAATGTAACTCCCTATCTGGTGGGTTACTGAAGCAAATAGGCAATCACCATCAGACCGCATCTTCACTACTTGCACTCTGCTTTTGTCCTGCATCAAAAATGTTTCATGTTCTTCAACATATTTTCTGAAAGGGAAAAACAAAGAATAAGAAGCGAGCTTAAAAGTTAAACTATAGGTATTGCTCTGATGTTTTTCTTGACCACTCACTGAATGGCACCATCAGTCGGAAAATCTGGAGTCTGTGAGCCTTGCTGTGAGCTCTTCGTTGGGTTTGAAGTTGGTGGGACAGGACTGTGACTTGCTGAAAGAGGTAAAGTTTGGATCATACTGCTCTCTATTGTGGGTGAAATCGGTAAAAATTCCATTGAAGCGGAAGGAGATGGCGACCTATAAGGGATCATGTTGTTCACTGTGATGAAGTTTCGTGCTTTGTCTGAAAAAGAGGAAGGAACTTTCATTTTGGAACAAAGCTTCTCTTTCACTTGAATTTTATCATAAAATTTGATTGAACTGATCCAAACCATGGGTAGCTATATCTAAATGAATAGATGTAGCTTGATGATGAGGCTTTGTTGAGATGCAGTCACTCATGTTGTAACTGGTGCAAGTTGTACTATCATCTAGATAATAAGAGATTATTGTTAATTGGTATGGTAAATTTTTTGTAACAAGGTGTGTAGCATAGTAATCTCACCATAATGGTAAAAGCAGTACAAAAGAATTCTTTTTTGTAAAACTGACAGTGATTTTGGTAAATCATCCATGTCGAGGTACATCAAGTGCCTCAGCCGTTTGATCCCAATTTGTGGCGATTTCAAATGAATGACAAGTTCCCTTAACTCTTCATCACTGATCATGTCATTGTCATCTGCCCCTCTAATCAAATTGATTATGTCTTCATCTTGTAATATTGAACCCTGAAAATTTGTTAATACTAATTAATTGTGTTTATGTGTACTGTGGCCCATTCAACCCTCCAGCTGTACCTCTGAAGGCTGGAAATGGCTGCCACTGGGAACTTATAAGATTGTTTGTTTTGAATGTTACATGTGAATGTGAAATACAGGTTTAGCTTACCATACTGATGTGTGATCAGAGCATTCGTTTTGTCCCAACTCCCTTCTCAGACAAAAGGCACAAAGGCAAAAGACAAGTCAATCAGCTGATCGATCACAATAACAAACTGAAACAGCCGCGAAGATTGGCGCTCTTCCACTTGTCAGCTGATGTAATACCTACCAACCCTATACACAGCTCAACCAATTTCCCGCCCCCTCAATTTGCCTCTCAAAGAAATGCAGCTGTTCAATTCTTTTCAAAAAGGTTGGGGAGGGTGGTGGAGATGGATTTCTATATCTTTTAATAAAACGGTCATCTTATGCTGTTTTCAACGGAAATAGGAACGAAACCTTGTGTTGGTAGTGATTTTGTTGTGTGTGTAGTGGTAGTGTGCGACCCGCGAACCGTCACGTTCGGAACGTTTGGGGTACGACCTCCATAAAGCATGTGTTTTTGGCTGAGAAGCAGAGCAGGTGGTGTAAATTCAGTGTGTGTACGTGTAAAGCAATTGCCCTTTTTTTCCTTGGCCATAGTCTTCCTTGCGGTGAGGGCTAGCGGGCAGCGGGCTACCCTGGATTTCAACTGTGGGACGAGCCTGTCGAGCCCAAAGACGCAATTTCTCATCCCAGTTGGCGTGCCGGCGGCGCAACAGACGACGCATTCGTTTGGAAAATATTATTACGAAGCTTCAAGAGTTTCTTGGTTTGTGTAATTTGTTGAAGCGAATGCTGAAAATGTAAAGTTCAAGCATCTTTGCACCCTATGAGCAAAGTACCTCATCCAGGATAAAAAGGCGAAGGCTGTCAGTAGCTTATTCTGAATTTAATGAATAACTTTGAACTTGTTTTGTTGCCCTAACCTCATGAGGCACATAGTACCATTTCTTGTTGGTGTTTTTTCTTTAAATCTGTGAAGTAATACAAGGAGTAATTCAAGAAGTACAATGGCTTGTGTTGGAGAGCTATGTGTCAACAACTTATCATTGGACAGTATCGAAGAGGATTTTGACGAGAACAAATCAAAGTAAGGATTTATTACAGAACCATAGTACTGTCTGCATAGAGCTGAGTGAAGTTGAGTAAACAACACACTGAGAAGTGACATTGAAAATTTATTTGAACAGGGCTAACCACCCATATTGATTTAATATTAGTCCAAGTTTTAATAGCAATTTTATGGCTCGGCACAAGCTGTGGAATCTGCCACGTGTTTCTTACATTAGTTACCGCACCATAGACCGCATCAGGAAGTGCGGTCTGTTATCTCACATAACTCAAGAGGCACACTCCGCACTAATCTCATGCGGTCAATGTTGTCCGCACCATCTAGTGCGGTGAAATTTTGTAGAGCTGACACCGCATCAGCTCATGCGGAATTGTCCGCCTTTGTTTTCTCAGTGCTGATAAGCAGTTTCTTCACTTTGTGTCTGGTGGAGCTGGCGTTGGCAAGAGCGCTATGATTAATGCCATTGTGCAGACCGCTATCAGAGTGTTCGTTAAGCAAGGCCTGCATCCAGACCACCTGACCGTCGTACTCTTGGCGCCAACTGGGTGTGCTGCTTGGGTGATACAGGCCGTGACCATTGCGTCTGGCTTGCACATATTCTCCCAAAACCTGAACATGACTCTGGGAGCAGACGCACTGAACACTTTGCGGGCGCAGCTCCAACACTCTAAACTGTTTATAGTGGACGAAATCTCCATGGTGGGCAGGAACGTCTTCTCTATGATGAACCAGCGTCTGCAGCAAATCTTCGACAACAAAGAAGTGTTTGGTGGAAAGTCCATGATTGTTGTCGGTGACCTCAACCAGTTACGGCCCGTCATGGACTCATTCGCGTTCGAGTGCGGTGGCGATGACCTCGAGGTGCTCAGTGGCCCATTCATCTGGCGCGCCTTCAAGCACTACAGGCTCACCGAGGTCATGCGTCAGCGCGATGACAAGGCGTTCGCAGAGGCCCTCAATAGGATTCCATACGGTGAGACGACGCCAGAAGACGATATCATGTTTGCTTCACGGGAGGTCGCGAGGCTCAGCGCAGTCGGCATCTTTCCTCCAAAAGATTCCCTGCACCTGTTTGAATGGAACAATGATGTAGACGGCTTCAACTCAACGTTTCTGAAAACGCAGAACACTGAGGGATGCGTCGTGACTTGTGCTGACTATTGCCAGGGTGAAGGTACCAGCAAAGCCAAGAAGTCTGCTATTAAAATGATACAGCAGTGGAACCTGTCAAAGACGCAGAACCTGCCAGGCAAGGTGGAGGTCAAACTGGATGTACCGTACATGGTAACAGTGAACATTAAAACTGCGGATGGTCTGACCAACGGTGCCATCGGGATGATGCGACACATCGCCTACGGCCGCGGGGCTGGGCAGGAACGTGCCGTCACCCGCTTTTACTTGGAGTTCAGTGACGAGGCCGTTGGTCGTCAAACGCGGACTGACAACTGTAACATGATGCGTCTGCACAACGTTCAGCACAATTGGACACCCATCGAGCGCGTGGTACGATCCATCATCCCGTACAAGGGGGCGCTGTTTAAAATTAATCGAAAACAGTTTCCCATTGTTGTTGCTAAAGCCATGACCGTCTACAAAAGCCAAGGAAACACCGTGATCACCGTGGAGGTGCACCACAATCCAAACCGTAAGATGGACCGCCATTCCATGTACGTCGCCTACAGTCGGCCAACATCTCTGGAAGGCCTCATCATTCATGGCAGATACCAGCGCCCCAATCCTCCAACCGACAAGGATCCCGTCATGCTCGAGTGGCGCCGCCTTGACCAACCTGAGAATCAGGTCAACTTTTCACTGAAATTCCCGGAGCTTAGCGTGGATGGTAGTGGCGTGGTTGCTGTTTTTCACAACATCTGCTCACTTAATTCTCACTACGACCACGTCCTGCAAGACTTGAGTTATATCGGTTCGGACATTCTCATGATCTGCGAAACAAGAACGATGCCACAACAAGACATTTCAATCCCAGGCTTCTCACTGCTGCACCGCAGAGACTGCATCAAACTCACGCGGCATCCTTACGGAACGGCGTTGTACGTGAAAGACCGTCTCGTCGACCGAGTCAATGTTCTCCACCAAGACTGCACGAATGTTATGCTATGCGGAAAGCTTCAATCATTTGTTGATGTTGTTGGCTTCACTCTCCGAACTGACGAGCGCTCTTACGGTGTCATGTTTCTGCACCGGTCTCCGAAAGCCCGCCATGACGCTCTCCGGCAACAGGTGCAGACCTGCCTCGCATCGCTCCTAGACCAGCGCGTTGATGCTCTGGTTGCTATCGGAGACTTCAACACCAACATGAATGTAGACCACGCAACCCCCGCCGAGGTATCTCGCGCTTCACGTCTTCAAAACCTCATGTCTGGCTTCGGCCTGAATCTTTGTCACCAGGACACATCTACGTCTTCTACAGATCAGAACACTCTCCTTGACTTGTGCTTCTCTAATATGCCTAACTTTGTTGCTCACATTTTTGAGTCTGTCATCAGTGACCATAAACCAGTTTGGTTTAAAATTGATTAAGTCTTACCTACCTGTAACAGAAGAGGAACCCCGGTAATGTCTTCGCCAGCTTACCTTCACGGGACGGTATACCAGCTGCTCTGCTCCAAAATGCTGCTGCTCGATGTACCATCTTGCTGTACCCAGTGATGGCATGTTGTTCGTCAGTGCGGCTCCCCACCAATCTTGGCCTTGGCGCGTTCCTCTGTACGCTGGCATGCATTTCTTTAATTAGTGCCTGAAATACCTGGGCTATGGAACCTTGAAAATATGCTGTGGGTGCGCCTTATTTTTCTGCCGTCTTCAAAAGCATATCACTGAGCTTCGTGAGCACCCACTTTGTCAACTTAGCTAGCCTACTATGCCATTTGTCTCCCCAATGTGTCGCACGGGGTCCTTAATCAGGAGCCTTAACATTATGTCTATTTCCGGACACTGCGTTTTAGCCCTCGATAAATTCTTCCTCTGAGCCATGAAAAAGCTTAATTGTAGTTTTATATGGCGAACTTCATTGCCATATTTTTATCATAATGACTTGCCCCATTCACCACTAAGATTCACGACTTCAAGGTTTGTTGAATAGTCACACCTGAATGTTCTTATTTTAAATCGCAAAATTATCAAGCAAACCCTTTGTAAATTTTGCTCATCAATCTTGCAGTCTAGAAAGAATTTGCACGATAAATATTAGTAACAGTTTAAACACTTCACCATTGTAAATATCATCATAATTTGTATTAGTTTTGAAAGCTTTTCAATTGTATTTTGAAGTTCCTCATCGTTTGCTGATTTTTCTAATGGCATTTTGGTTTTCTTATGGCAGTTGTTAATCCAAATAACATTTATTTGTAAATAGAAGGCGATAAAATAGCTTTGATTCATCCGATTCTCACAAGAAAATTCTGACTTGATAAAAGTTGACATGTACAGCTAAAGAACGTAGTTCAGATATATGTTTCAAATTCAGTATGTGGTATTGCGTTTGAGTAGAGCAATTTAAGTGTAATAATGATCAGACTACATTAAGTAGTGTACTTTGGCAACCGAATGCGAGCCAGGATAAAACGGATTGCAAATTTAGATTAATCTCGGTTTTTTTCCTGAGAGCTGTTCTCCGTCTCCCTATCATCCATGGAAACCTGTTTTTTTTTTGTTCTAATAAGGTATCACGATTGGACACAAGTGTCATTAGACTTTGAGACAATAAGCCTCAAATTCTATCGAAGCACTACCATATTGAGTGCGTGGATTATGAGACTTTAAGTACACTGTTGAAAGTTTCACGGATAATTTTAATAATAATACTAAACTTAACTAAACATTCTCAGTTTTAATTATTGTGCTTCTGTCAACACACACTTTTTTTCTATAAAGATGTAGTTCAATCCTTATCTAAGTTTACAAAAGTAATTGTCCTGTTTTCATTATTTTAATCTTTTTTTTTTGCACTTGGAAGTGTTTGATTTGATCTGATAATTTTTTTTTACTATCGACTCAAAACATCCTCATCACAAGACTTTGACTTAGTGTAGACATTGTGTTAGATTGTAGTCCATTGTAGATTTTAGTACAGCTGTTAAACAAAGCAGACCGTGTGGAAGACTGTAAATATGACTGCTGCAAATAACCATTCCTTAACGAAAGAGCTTGCAGTTTGGTTTTTCGTGTAATGGCGGTTTTCAAGCATTTTGTGAAGATCAGTATTGAAATGTTGTTTAAAAAACATTGAAATGTACTGTAATTGCCACTTTAGAACTCATTTCTTGACATAGGCGATAAAAAATATTTGAATTTCTAGTAAGTTGAGGAAGACTTGTAGTGCACGTTGTAAGGGTCTTCACTCTTAACATTATTTTGCTGCACGCGAAGTTTCTTCCAAACTGCTTTTCTGTTTCTTATCTTTATTGTTTTGCAGTCAAAGAAGTACGAAACTGACCTGCGTATAAACCACTTGCTTTAATATTGGACGAACAAAACGATTTCAAAAGCAAACCACAAATAAATTGTGTGTTTTTTTTAAAAATCTCTTAGCATTTTCGGACGGCAATATCGCGCTCTTACGTTTGTTTTAATTCAATTAGAAAAAGGTTGAATATTTTAGGCGAAATCGGCCGCGCAATGAAACTAAGTAATTTTGAGAACCTATCTAGCGTGTATCAGAAGTCCACTTCTATTGAAGAAAGTTTGCTTTTCTTTTCTTTTTTAAAAAAAATCGACTAAAAGTGCGTACTTTACCGTGACAATTACAGTTTATCTCTATGTTTTAACGCAATCACTCATGTGGGTATGGATCTTTTTTTAACTGCCCCCCTACACCAAAGATTGTAAATTTTCTTACAATCAACTATAGTTTTGTGCTGCCACTCTACAAATCGAAAAGCATACATTGTATGCTCTATCTGGAGCATGCCTGCAAGCACGCTCCAGCTAGCGCATACCTGCCAGACACGCTTTAATAAGTGCATACATGCCATGTACACGCTAAGTGGAGCAGAAAACTCCCTATCACTTATGCACTACATGTATGCTTCAGTAAGCGTGTACATGGCATGTATGTTCTTATTAAAATCGTGCGTGGCACGCATGCGCTAGCTAGAGCGTGCTTGCAGGCATGCTCCAGCTAGAGCATCCAATGTAAGCTTTTCGATATGTATGACATATGCTGTATGTATGCATTTCAAAATAAAACTTCGCATACTAGGGTATTTTTAGTATATTATTTTTTTCATTCTGAGAACTTAATTTGGATATTGTAGGTCTTGTGTTTTGTAAGCCTTCTGTTTCTATTAATAATTTTACGTCATTTATATCAATCATAAATTACATTAATGGCGACTTGTATATTGTCACTTCAAACACAGATTAAATTTAATGTTCCACTATATTTATCTTATAAATCTTTTGCCATACAACGTGCACCCTGTATATCCTTTGAAATTTCTGGCAGATAAAATCCTTTCGAAAACATCAGCAGCTCAATGTCAAAAAGAAAAAAAAAGCCTTGAACCAAACAAAGAAATAAAAAATTTCAATCGTAACCAAAACAGTTCTGTCACAATACACTTTGGATTTTCCTTGCCTGGATTTTTGACAAACGTCCCACTGTACGCACCACACGATCATCTGCAAAATAAAAATAGACAGAATTATTTATTTGAATGAAAATAAAAAAAACAACAAATCGCTATATAAATGGAATTCAAACTTATGCTACACCGGATACATACCTGTACTTCACCTTAGGTCCAGACACGCAATGCTTTCATCTACGAAAAATCATACTTGGTCTTACATTGCGATCATGGGGTAGTGCGCAACAAATTTGCAATGGCTAGTACTTGTCCATTCCCATTACTTTTCTTCACAACTGACAACAGAGAAAATCATAATTGTTATACATCAAACTGCATCAGAACAATTACTTTAAGTGGCCTTTGAGTTCAATCCGAGGAGAGGCATAATTTTTTTCATAAAATTAAAAAGCAGGAAAAGGGAACTTAAAAAGAATGAATGCGTTATGCTTCCAGAATACACAATTTAATAAGAAGAAAATAACTTGTAGCAATGAAAGATTAGATGAATTTTCAAAGCATGTAGGGGTTGAGGAACACGCCATGGGTTGTATTGCCAAAGGATTAAATCGATTGAGTTAGTGCTGCGCCCGAAAGAAGCCGAATTCCGGTTCGATGCTGTTCACTGAGAAACCAAAGGCCATGAGTATAGCGTCAATTGGTGCAATACGTTTGATGCCGTTTTCATCGCGCCAATTGGTGCAATGCTTTTGCATCGCACGTGAAGTGCAATGCCTTCCCATGCATTAGCATAGGTCGTTTTCGGGACGCATCGCACGTAAGGTGCGATGTGGCTGTGGTATTGCACGTACACTGCAAACCTAACTGTCTACTTAGCACGCACTTACAAATGCATGCTTGCAAGTACACACTTACAAACGCATGCTTGGCCAAGCATGCACTAACAAATGCATGCTTGGCATGTACACACAACTGCATGCTTGGCGCCGTATAACTCCATGCTACGCATATGCATTTGTTAGTGTGTACTTGCCAAGCATGCATTTGTAAGTGCATGCTTGGCCAAGCATGCGTTTGTAAGTGCATGCTTGGCCAAACATGCGTTTGTTATTGTGTACTTGCAAGCATGCATTTGTAAGTGCGTGCTAAGTAGACAGGTTTGTAGTGTATGGTGCCATGTCTCGACGCATTGCACCTTACGCACTATGTTCATAGCCTTTGGAATTACAGTGTTGCCATAATGGTGCGGTATTGCTCCGTGACGGCAATTTTAATTTTTTGACATATATACACATACATATCTTGGGCGTAAGTTAGGGTTTACCTTTCTTTGCGCGAATGTTTCTCAATCGTGAGCATGATCCAAGAAAACGAGTATGGAAGTTGGTTAGGAAACTTCAGTAACGTTCAAGAAGCACACATGCATTGGACATGCAGCGCGGAGCTCCTCCCTACGCTGAGTGCTGCGCACTGCATGTTTTACTCCGTTTGCGTCATTTACTCCATTTATCCAAACTTACATTTTTTGAATAGAAGGGCGGGCCTCGGTCACGATGAAACATCGATAACTTTGAAGTTCTGTGCCAGAGCGTCAGAAAGAGGATCCCAGAAATACTTTAAAGTTCCTATTGTGGGCTATAAGCAGATAAAATTTATTTTTTGGCCGACCTTTCCGTCTGTGGGTACAAGGGAAATATAAAAGCTACGGTAACCGAAATTAGAGGGTACTCCTAGAGCACCGTTCAAATGAATGATCCGTTGTTGCCAATCCCACCCGAGCCGCGCAAGGGCTGCTGCAGGGCCATCATGGCAGAGATGGAGTTGGATTTCCACCATTGTGCGAGCATGGGATTTGAACGTATTTTTGGAATCTGAGGGACGAGACGAATTGAATAATCCGGTTCAGACTAAATAAAAGACGAACGAAGCTGAAGCTGCTAAAGGGCCCACGTAGCAGTCAGAATCCGTAAGGGCACCTCGTTTAATGTTAGAAGGGCGGGCCTCAGTCACGATGATACATCGATAACTTGCCGTCCCCTTAGGGGTACCAACTCCTTAGTTTGGGGTGGCCACGATTCCGAATTCCCACGATTCCCGAACAAATCCCATGAGAAAAGATAGGGTGTCCGAATAATTTTCTTTGTTTTTCAGTGTTTAGTATCTCCATTACAGGATGACGATTAGGGTGGAGCGATGGAACGAAAGTCGAATCTTTTTTCACGGTAATGGGCACCTCAGGACACTAGAAGACTAGTGCCAAAAAACTTTGACCCGGCGCCACCCCCTTCCACCCCCTTGAAGGCCTCAAAGTTGGGTCCAAACGTAAAAATTGCTCTTTTTCGGGCATAGCAAAGGAACTATGTTCAAATTTGATATGCCCTATCTCAGATCTGGTGCGGAATGTCTTAGAATGCTGTGAATTTTTTTCAGATTTTTCGTTGAAGGTCTTTGGCCCGGGCGGGGGCTGTTTTTGTTCAAAAATGGTGCAAAATCGTTGTTTTGTGAGATTTGATAGTTAAATTTTCGTCCTCAAAGTGGCTTTATCTTGACTCTACGTCCTAATTATGTTCCAGAGACGTCGTAACTTACTCTACAAACCAATTTTTAACACTTGAACGTCACAAAATTTGAAGTCAAAACCTCATAAAACAACGATTTTGCACCATTTTTGAACAAAAACGGCCCCCGCCCGGGCCAAAGACCTTCAACGAAAAACCTGAAAAAAATTCACAGCATTTTAAGACATATTCCGCACCAGATCCGAGGTAGGGCATATCAAATTTGAACATAGTTCCTTTGCTATGCCCGAAAAAAGGCAATTTTTACGTTTGGACCCAACTTTGAGGCCTTCAAGGGGGTGGAAGGGGGTGGCGCCGGGTCAAAGTTTTTTGGCACTACTCCTCTAGTGTCCTGAGGTGCCCATTACTGTGAAAAAAGATTCGACTTTCGTTCCATCGCTCCACCCTAATGACGATGACTTCCTCTTGAAGCTAAAAGAATTTTCGGTAAAATTTTGAGAGTGATTTCCGGACTGAGTGGACACACGACTCCCGAAGTGGGTTACCCCTCGGTTCACCTTATCCAGCAGTTACGGATAGGAGGGCCGAAGGCCCGACCGCTCCATTCGAAGCCACTGACTAGCGTCCACTGATGCGAGGGCCGAAGGCCCGAGGAAAAGCCGCCGGCAGGCCAAGCTGGGCCCGCCCCCTGTCGAACCGAGTTGCCAGCGCAGCGAAGCGGAGCTGGCAACTCGGTTCGACGGAAGGGCGGGCCCTAGCTTGTTACAATCAACATTGCCACCCTCCATCACCTTCGCAGACGTAACAATTTCTTCATCAACAACCACAGGACCATCACCTCCACCACTTCCTTTTAAATCATCAACTCCACCCTAAAACAAAATTCAATTATATACCACTTGCAAAAAAAAAAAAAAAAAATCAAACCCCATCACTAACCTCTTCCGACAATTTCAAAACCTTCCTTAGCCCAACATCCTCACCACACCCACCCACAGAAGATGCAACTCTCTGCAATTAGCCTAATAAACAATTTACCAATAACATGCCACACATTCTACCAAATTAACAAAACTATTCCTGCAATCCAGCTTACCTTAAGAAACGATGCCATTGCCAAACACAATAATTACGACCAAATTTCCACCAAATACAATCAAATCCACTCAAGACTTCCCCCTTTACCAAACCAACACAAACATCAGATCGTTACCATAGCCACAAAACATGCATACCAACACAGATGATATAAAATCCACCAGAAAAAACAACATACAAAAAAAAATTCAAAAAAATCTATCATTCAACAATTTTGAACAAATAACAAATTTATAACACAGTTAAAAATTTTTAAAAAAAATTCAATTTTTTAAAATCACCAATAACACCTACTCATCACTCATGGCCACAAATATAACATTGGCAACATTGCCTAAGTACCCTCTTGCCAACTCAAACCCCCAAAACTACCAAACCACACATAAAGTCAAACCCACTTTAAACATACTACATACATTTTTTTTTAAACCAAAACACGATGAAATCAACTTCGTGACTACCAGGATTTCGTGAAATCGTATTTTTTTTTTTTAACACTTTTATTGGGCCATTTTAACAGGTTAACAATTAGTTATAAAACATTTAACAACAATATAACAAAAACAATTATGCCCCAATAAAACAATATAAAAAACCCCTTAGAAATAGAAACAGGTTAGTGCCGAACACCGAACCAGGGGGTGGAAACGGCCTAGGCCCGGCTCGGTCCCATGCGCGTTACCGCCGGGCGCAATCGGCCTGGCCGGCGGGAGTCTGCACCGCGACACTTTGTGCTTGATTGTGACTATGTTCCCCGACAAAACCCTAACAAACCATACATATTTCGAAAGGTCAATAAATTTGCCGTAATTGTGCGTTGAGTTTATGTTTCTAGGTGCCACGACGGCTTCGGAAAAAAATCGGAAAGCCGAAACATGTCGAAACAAAGGTGACCGCCATCACAGAAACCACAAAGTTTCGCCTATTTAGAGGCAATTTTCGGGGGTACGACCAGCGAGCCGAATGCTCGCTGGTATCCGTCGGAAACTTGGCCGAAGGTTCCAAAACGATTGATTAATCCAGTAAAAAGTTTTAGCGTAAACAGTGTGTCGGCAAAATCGGTGCGGTGGCGTCCCTCAAGTCTAGGTAAAACGAAAGTTCCGTCATACATTCAACTAGGCGGGCAAACATGGGCCTATTCCATGTAAAAATGTACGCTCTTTCGATCTGCAGCAGCCGTTTTATCTCTTGAGGGCGAGAAAATACTTAAACTTTGTGCAAAAGTCAGAGGTTGGATGAACCCACAGAAAGACGCCATTTAGATTGCACACTATAGAGCAAAATCCACTTACCTTTCAAGAAAATCCACTTATACCCGCTCTGACTATAGGTTTGGTGAGTGCTAATATGCCTTCACATTGAGGACAAAGCAATTTTCTCAAGTCCTGCACAGCAAAATGTAACATGCTTGTAACGAAGCCGTAGCAGACGCTATCGGGACGGGCGAGCGGTATGGCAAACTCAGAGGAACGATGACCCAGCAGAAAGGCGAGACGAGTCGCCAGACGCCAGACGTAAACACACGCGAGTTGAAATGTAGGATCTCGTTGGCGTACCTGGGAACACCTGTTGTGCAGCTCAATCGTTTCCGAGGTAAGAAAAGGACCGAATTCCGACGCATGCTTTGCTTTCTTGACTCGTCTTCCGCGAAAGGCATTTGTCGCATCGCTCGGGAAACGCAAAATAGATCAAATCTTTGGTGTGAATGCTGCGAGTACAGGTTATGGATTGGTTTCTTCGGCCTTCTTTCACCTTACCAAAGTTTCTATACCTGTTAAATACTGCAGCCTTTCTCGTGCTGATTCCCCTTTTCGCTCTTGTTATGTTTTCCCTGCGTTCCAAACATTTATTTTGTTTTCTGATCGATTGCTGCTTCACTTGGTCTGCCTTGTTTCCCTCAGCTACACAGCCACTAACAAAAGCAGATGGAATTTATGTTTGAAATGTAAGTTGCATAGTTTAATTGATTAATTTTGTTTGTCTTTGCAGTGCTGTTATCTCTGGATCCTTACTCAACATCATGGCTAGAAACCTGCGCTCCAGAAAGGTGAACAAATTTAGTTTAACTGTTTGTCGCCTTATTTTGAAATAATGTTTTTGTTCTTTTTTAGAAGGATGTTGCCTCATCAAATGACTCAACAATGCCTGAATTAGACCCGTTACCAAGTACCAGTGAAACCAGATCAAGGAGAACACGCAGAACTCAAGTTACAGAGCCTGTTGAAAATCTAGTCGAGCCTCCACTCACATCTGAAGCCACCACTAAACCTCAGGTTTTGTATTTTTGTTTTTAAATAGCTATTGAATGTAAAGTGAGATCCAGCCTAAGAACCTCTTTTCTTTCTGTAGAAAAAAACAGGAAAAGAAGCTACAGTAAGAGAGAAGTCCAATGCTAATAAAAGCAAAACTAAATCAACAAAGCTTGTTAAATCAAAACAAATGTCAGCAAAAGGGGTGACACCAAGGCAAGTTAAACCTAAACAAGTAATACCGAAAAAGGATAAAAAGGGAAGTTCTAAGAAAAAAGCTGCAAAATCAACAAGTGAAGTAGGTAGAAGAAAATAATTTAACGCCTCATTGTCTGTGAGTTAAAATTCACATGTTGTCTCAAATGGTACCTTTATTTCAGCATGCACTAGATGATGAAATATATTCTGAGGCAAATGCATGTGTGGAGATGAACCTCGATGAAGATACCCAATTGCCAGCAAGTGGAGTGAGTGTGGAAGCTTCGCATGTCTCTGCTGGACAATGGGTTTCTACCCCACCCCCAACTTCAGAACCACAGATCTGTGAAGTATGTAAGAAACCTCTCAAGACCAGTCATGGGTTCCGGAGGCATGTTATGGGTCACAGAATTGCTGGTATGTAAAAATAATTTGATGTTTTTTTTTTTTGCACGTAGACTTGTTTCTAATTTATTAACAGGGCCAGTCTCTTAGTGTATTATTTATTCTCTTTTTTTAGATGCCAATTCACGTAGACCTTCATCTGATGTTCTGCAGCCTTTGGTGGAAGACATGGTTGTGACAACACTTGAAGACATGCAAACAGAATTTGGTAAAGAGAAACAGGAATATATAGAAGCAATTTTGAATTCAAGAGAATGTGAAAACTGGCAAACTTTTTTATCTCAAATATCTCAGCCATTTTTAGAAAAATTTTCAATGCCAACGAGAATTTTGCCATCTAATCAGTATGAAGATGAGTTGAGAGAATTAAATCGTCTCTTGAATAACAAGGAGGCTTATGCCAAACTATTGACTTCTTTTGAGTTGCTTAACATTACTGTCGTAGTTCCTCAGCATATTCCAGGCATGGTCCTTTTCCGGCTGTGTTCTAAATTTGTTGATAAGCTTGCTCAATTTGTCTTTAGAGAAATGAAGCAAAAGAAACCAACATCAGACGAAGCTAGTGTTGAAAAAATTAGTGATCTTGAAAGGGAGGCTTTTCTAATACATGTGAGAAAATTGTTACAGGAGTATTACAAGAGAGGTCTCAGAACTGGCTCAAAGGTTTGGCTCTCAAGATGTGCATGCATTAGGCAGAAATTTGTTGAAAGTGATGACTCAAGGGAAGTTCCTACAGTAGATATGGTTTTGGATAATGAATCATGGGAACAAGATAAAAATGGTAATGTCAAGCTCAAACTAAGTGATATTTGTGTTGAATTTTTTACAAAAGTAGAAGAAATAATTGAGTCGTTGTTTAAAGGGAAAGATGAATCTGTTAACTGTGATAAAGTTGTTGATGTTGTATTGAGATCTATTGATATCCTTGATGCATGGTTTTCTTTGACCATGCTTTTTTTTTCTGAAGTCGAGTCACTGGTTTTTATGAAAGATATAATTTTGATTGTAGTTAATCTTTCTTTGAGGCTGGAGGTGAATCGAATGCGAGAAGAAAACAGGGGCAGAGTAAATAAATATGCTCTTAGAACAGATCTGAAAAGAAATTAGAATTTATTATCTTAGCCTGTGGCCAAATAATTTGTTTACAAGTGAGATATGCTACTGGTAATTGTAATTCAATGCAACTGAGATTGTTTCTACATTGTAAAAACAGATGTAAATAAAAAATGTAATTGAAAATGTTGCAATGTGCACATTTATGAGTTTTTTTTCTAATGAACAACTTAATTGTTTACATGATCCAGTGCAAAAAATACAAAAATAGCAACAAAAGTGCAAGCTATAACATGAATTCTTTTAACCAGAAATAACATTATTTTCTAGGTCTGCAAGGTAATGGTTCTTCATCAATTACAAGCTGGCGGGTTCCTCTTGTGTTGCCTTTTTTGCCAGGGAGAGCTGCACCCTTTTGCACTGTGAGAGCAAGGTTCTTCTGTAAAACACCTTGTAAAGTGGGGTTGTTGCTTGCTCCCCCGCACATTCTCAAAATACCAAAATACTGCTCTAATTTGTCTTGGTTGAATTTCTTCGCATCAATTGAAGGGGCTCCACAGTTCAGCAGAAACTTGGCAGCACCACAAAATCCAAAGATTGTTATATGAAGCGATTCATAAGACTGGCTGCTTATGGTCATCCTTTCTCTCTCTTCAGCTGTAAACTCACCCTCCCTGTTCTCAACACTTTTCTGCCAATCTTGAAAAAATTGTAAGACTTCTCCCTTTAGAGTCATTGTAAGTCTTTCATCATTTACAGATGTATATGGCAAAAGGTTCTTGTTACTTTTGTTCCTTTTGCCGTCAGGATCATGAGAGCCATTCAAGCAGTCGAAAAATTTGTTGACTACTTTCAAAAACATTAATAATTGTGAAGTCACAAGGCCCTCAAATCTTTCATCATCCTTATAGTCAGAAAGGCTTATGCTGGCTGAGTTGCTCATGGTCTGGGTGGCATATTTAACATTCATCCTTGTAAATGCAGTGAGTTTAACATGAGCCCAAGTCAACTTGTGCTTTTTAAATTTGTCTTTAATTGAAGCATTAAGAAGCATCTCTATGGCTGCCCAGCTTATTATCTCTCCATCTTTCCACATTGTTCTTGTAAAGTAGTGGCCATAGGAATTAGAAAAACAATACCGAATTGTTTTCAGTAAATGTGGAGGGTCAATCATAAAAAAAATAGGCCTGTCTTCCCCACAGGCAATGTTTCTAGTGGAGTAGACAAATTCTTCAGATTCATCGTACTTTGCATGCATTTTAAAAAACTTCTTATTGCAACCAGCTCCATCGCCAATCAATGTTAAAATCTTGATATTTCGACTTTCAAGGTTGAATATGACGTCCCAAGCTCTGGTGTACAGTTGCTCAGCCGAAAGCTCTGTTGTAGGATAAATTGCAACTACTTCATTAATATCCAGAGTTGTACCTTGCAACATAAATACAAGCACTTTCTTGGCCTCTTTTTTTCTTGTTTCTCCCTCACCAGACAATTCATTTTCCAGATCAGCAACAGATTGTTCGATTTCATTTAGATTCACAAAGCCAACAATGTCGCCAGACTTGGTGACCACTAACCCAGACTGGATACTCATTTCATCAAATAAAAGATTAAAATATCTTTGGTAATCTTCTTTTATGGTTTTGTTGAGTCTCTCAGACAACAATTCTAGGACTTCATGTTGAATGCCTTCCTTAGCTTTAGTAAAATGAGAAAAATCATAAAGTCTTCTCTGAGAAGGTAGTTGAAGAAGTCCAGATTCTCTTAGGTATTCGTAAGCAGTGGGCGACAAACTCTGAAGATGCAGGGCGATCTTGATCATCATAGGGTTCCACCGTATTGTTCTTGGATTTGATTGTTTTGAAATTGCTTTCATTTGCTCACTCCAAAATAACTTTTGAATCGGCGTCATTTTAGTAACATTTTGCTTCATGACATCAAACAAATCCTTGCTAAGATGTTGATCTACTGGAATGCTTTCAGATTTAATCATCTGACGTATTCTCTTCTTATAATATCTTATGGTCTTGTCTGCACTTTTTTTACTTGCTGCCAATGACCTTGTTTTGGCTAAAAGTGCTTTTCTCAATAAATATCTATTGTTTGCTTTAGACATGTCCGTCTCTTCAGCTCGAGCATCTCTCCATTTTTTTTGTTTAAAACTAAGTCTATTACATTCACAGGCATCACATCTCTTTGCCTCCATGAAAACAAGGGTGCAGTCTTTACTTCTGTAACATGGACCTTGAGGGCAGTGTCTATCAATTTTGCCCATATCAAGTTCTTCTGCTGCATTCCAGGATTCAGTATAAGTAGTGACACCTTCACAAAGTTTCACACTCTCAACCACTGTAGTGAGTATTTGAAGATATTGGGCCAAATCAGATATGTTGCTCTCCTCCGGTTGTGGCATGGTCAGAATGAAGCTGTCCTTGGGTAATTGGTTGTTATTGAAAAACACTAGCGTCCCTTCCTTGCTGGACCACACCACTGCACGTTCAACAGCCACATTTTGATGGTCAGTCAACAAAGTAAGACGGCACATATCGCCTCTTGAATCGACATTCCACTGAGAACCAGACTCTTTTAGGCTGTGATGTAAATAGTAGACTAAAGCTTCCACTGCTGAGGCCTCCTGTAAAACAAAATGTGAACATTTTATTTTTCTATGTTATTGATACATAACATGTTTGACTAAGAGGCTAATGGGAATCAAACTTACGGATGGAAAATCCTCCATGCTTAGTTGGCTTTGCTGGCTAGAAGAAATACAGTTCTGTAAAAGAGAAAGACAACAATAAATCAAAAGAAATAAAAAACAAAGCAAAACTATTGCTCTTCATTTTAAATAAAAGTACTTACATCAGATGTTTTCAAATCGGGACTGTTGTTCAAGTAACCATATTCTTGATGGTCATCTCCATCACCGATATCATTAACCACACTCGTGTTCAGTTTATCTGCTATTGTTAGCTGTAAAATAAAAAAGCAGATCAGACATTTATTTCTTTTTTTTTTCACAGACTAAAAGCAATATTTGAAATAACTCTACCTCTGATTTACACAGCTTTTTCTTTCCTCTGTCTCCTTTCTTCTTAGCCAATTTCTGGGATTTCGATCTTTTGTTGTAACTCCGCTTGGGTTGGTTTATCTCAACAATCTCAAAATTTTCAGTACTTTGTTTCTTGTGAACATTTTCTTCGATTTGTTTCACATTAAGAGCAGAAGCAATCTCACTGTCTAAAACATTTTCTATATTCTCTTGTGTCTCCAATAGATTATCACCACCTTCGCTGTCCATAACATCAGCAGGTTCCTGAAAGATCAAGACAGAGGCAACGATCGATTAATAATATGACTGAAAGCATAAACATAATCAGTTTGAAACATGTAAATATAGAACCGTACCTGTGCATGATCTTTGACTTTCTTTCTCCGTTTGATTGCTCGGCCAACTCTCCTGCCTCTGCTGCCTCTTGCTCGCCTCTTTCGACCAACAACTGCATTATCATCTTTCTGTACATGTAACAGACAATGGTGCAGTCAGAAACCTCATCAATTGCATCAAGTTTTGTATTTTTATCTAACAATAAAGAAAACATCTTACAGTTATTGCTTCAGTTTCTGCCACTCCAACAGAGTCATCAAACTCATCGGCATCCTGGCTCAATTCAGACATTTTATCTTCCCCAGCTTAGCACTGCAACAGACAAAGAGCAACATCAGATTTCAATACTAAACCCAATCTAAAAGATACAGCCATCATGAGGCCTACACCCACAACATAAACAACAAACAAGGAGTGGCCAAGACTTGTACTGCAGAGTGCAGAATAAACCAGCATAAAGGCGAAGGCGAAAGAGGAAAATCAAAGGGAAACAGGCAACGCATTTTATTTTGACGAGACTTGAGGAAACAAAGAAAGCAGGAACGCAACGCAGAAACGCAAGGGCCATAACCTGAACTCTTGGCTTCGCTTTGCATCACGAAATAAACGTATTATTTCACGCTTGTTCGCCACTTTAAAAGAGTCTTCGAGCCAAGAAAGTCTCGTAGAAGCAAGGCATGCGAGGTTTTTCAAGCCTTTCTTACCTCGGAAACGATAAGTAGATCGTACAGGTGTAAACAGGCGGGCCAACGAGAATTTGAAACCACAACCAGACCACAACACTCAGCCGACGTCACGCCAGCAGCCGTTTGGATCGCCAGCTCATCGTTCCTCTGAGTTTGCCATACCGCTCGCCCGTCCCGATAGCGTCTGCTACGGCTTCGTTACAAGCATGTTACATTTTGCTGTGCAGGACTTGAGAAAATTGCTTTGTCCTCAATGTGAAGGCATATTAGCACTCACCAAACCTATAGTCAGAGCGGGTATAAGTGGATTTTCTTGAAAGGTAAGTGGATTTTGCTCTATAGTGTGCAATCTAAATGGCGTCTTTCTGTGGGTTCATCCAACCTCTGACTTTTGCACAAAGTTTAAGTATTTTCTCGCCCTCAAGAGATAAAACGGCTGCTGCAGATCGAAAGAGCGTACATTTTTACATGGAATAGGCCCATGTTTGCCCGCCTAGTTGAATGTGTGACGGAACTTTCGTTTTACCTAGACTTGAGGGACGCCACCGCACCGATTTTGCCGACACACTGTTTACGCTAAAACTTTTTACTGGATTAATCAATCGTTTTGGAACCTTCGGCCAAGTTTCCGACGGATACCAGCGAGCATTCGGCTCGCTGGTCGTACCCCCGAAAATTGCCTCTAAATAGGCGAAACTTTGTGGTTTCTGTGATGGCGGTCACCTTTGTTTCGACATGTTTCGGCTTTCCGATTTTTTTCCGAAGCCGTCGTGGCACCTAGAAACATAAACTCAACGCACAATTACGGCAAATTTATTGACCTTTCGAAATATGTATGGTTTGTTAGGGTTTTGTCGGGGAACATAGTCACAATCAAGCACAAAGTGTCGCGGTGCAGACTCCCGCCGGCCAGGCCGATTGCGCCCGGCGGTAACGCGCATGGGACCGAGCCGGGCCTAGGCCGTTTCCACCCCCTGACCGAACAGCATGGAAATTCTTTATTAGTGCTGTTCAATTGCAATGATAACAAGTCATGAAATGGAGATTGACGAACACATTACTAAAATAGTAGCACTGAGCTACTGAGCCGAGCTTACGCAGCGAGTGTATGGTCCGAGTTTTGATCTGTGAGCGCCGCGCGCCGTGCGCTGAGCCAAGCGCGGAGCCGAACGCCTAACGGTCAATTTGAATTGTCGTGCCGCCGCACGAGTTCCGACCGGAGCGGAACCCTTCCCCCTGCGCCTCGCAGTGCCGTGCCGGTGCCGAGCGGAGCGGAGCCGAGCCGAGCCAAGCGGAGCCGAGCACACCACCCGCCCCACTCCTCCCCGCTGCGCCGCCCCCTGACCGGCCTCAACACACGTCGTCCCTTTCATTTTCCGCATGCTGGCGAGTGTCTGATATGATATTTGCAGCTGAAATATTTTTCTAGAATTATTATGAATACTCCCCTCGACATGTCATGCCAAAGTAAAAAGTGTCAGAGCAAAAATATATTGGTCCAGATCCCCTCCCTTCCCGCCCCTCCACCCCGCCTCGCAGTGCCGCATCTGCATGAGCGAAACACCTGTTGTCATCACTTCAAGTTGATGTCAAGTGACAAGAAATATTATTTAAGAGATTTTTACATCCCAGTTTCGTTCTGATTCCTCGTGAAATCGAAAGCATTTTGAATTTTGGCCGGCCGTTAGAACGACCGCTGCGCCCTCTACCGGCCGCAAGCGAAACTACCCACCCCTGCTTCCTTCCGCCCTTGTCCGTACGTGTCATTTGGTGTCCGGCCCTTGTGTGTGTGTCACGTGTTATTCTCTGTCTACAATGGATTTCTCTGACACCGAATTGGACTATGAGTACGGGTGTAATTGGCAAGAATTAATGGAAGATCTGGCGATAAGTTCTTCCTCTTCTTCTGAAGATGAATCTGAGGAAGAAACTCTAGATTTAAATGCTTCCTGGTCGCTGTACACTGAGGTGAGTGAGTCAGGCTGATGCCACTGGTGTCTTGCCGTTTGGTCCTCTTTATATGTGTATTTTCCTTAATCTGAGTGTGTTTCTGAGCTCGTCTCATTAAATCCTTTACCCAGAGGTAATATTCATGTGTCAAAAGTGCTAAAATCTTGAGATTTGGACTTGGCGTCACCCGCGCCATGTGCTCGGGGTCGTTGGCCAGTCTCAGCCTGTTTGGCTTGTTTGTGTGCCACTAATGTAGTAGAGTAGTAAAACTTTGGCGGCAATATTTTTGTGAATGGTCTCGTGGTTGTATTTTGGGTATCTTCGGCCTCCAACTCACGGGCTGCCAATATTTTTGTTGCGGTTGATGCATACCTGATTGAAGTTGGACTGGTTTGGTTGTACTGCGTCGGCGTCTGCACTGATGGTGCCCCTGTCATGCTCGGTGCGAGATCTGGTTTCAAAGGTTTGGTCTTGAAGGCCAACCCTGCCATCACCTTCACGCACTGCATCATCCACCGGGAGAGCTTGGCAGCGGGACTCAGCGGAGACTCACCCTTCGAGGAGGTGTGGTCGTTAAGATGGTCAATGAAATTAAGGCTCATCCTCTCCAGACAAGACTCTTCAAAATTCTTTGCGAAGAGATGGGGGCGGCCTACACAAGTCTTCTGTTTTACTCCAAGTCCTGGTGGCTCTCACGAGGAAAGGTTACACGGCAATGGTTTACTATTCGCGAGGAAGTGCAGCAGTTTCTTTGGTCGAAGAGTTCTTCTCTGGCTGTTTACTGGACTGACAATGCGTGGATCCAGAAACTTGCTTATCTCTCTGACATCTTAGAGAAGCTAAACGAGCTGAATTTATCACTGCAAGGGCGCAACACAACAATTCTAACTCTCAGTGATATAATTATTGGGTTCCAAGGAAAGGTAGCGTTGTGGACAAGAAAGGTGAAAGGCAACAATATTGAAATGTTTCGTACCCTGCATGAAGTGCTGTGCGAGGATTAAGGAGGTTTTGACACTCTTGACATAAAACACCAAATAGTTGAATACCGTGAAACGGGGTAATTTCGGGCACCCGGGGTAATTTCGGGCATCTCTGCCCGAAAGCATTGCGATGATGCTGCTGTCTAGCGGCGACCTCGGAGGCTTGTCCCGTTGCGCGCATCGCATTCGCCACACTTAAAACTGTCGGATCATTCCTCTTGAGACCAAACAGATCCAATCTTTTCGAGATACAGTGATTTTCGTATTTTACACTTTTTACCTAAATTTAGTGTATGCGTGAAAACTTCAACTGGCAAGCCAAACCTGTTCACGAACGGTGCATAAGGTATTTTTTTTCGATTTGGACATGTTTTGAGCATGCTGTGTCAAATTTTCAATCACCTACGGCAAATAGTATGGTAAATAGAGGCTCAAAACTAAAAAATTGTTACTTTTAGGGGTAATTTCGGGCACTGAAATGGCATGCAAGGGCAAGCAGGGTTGTTCTGAACACTTTAAATTTCGCAGGGCTAGAGTGGTGACAGCTTCTTCCAGCTCTTCAGAGTTCTTCTGAAAGATTCAGATAATCCATAATAATTCAGATAATACTCAACTGCCGCAGCAGTCGCTTTGTGGAACTTTGACTATTATAAAAATGGGCCAAGGCTACATCTGTACTTCTTATGTGTAGTATGTACACATCCTATCTTAGTGTCATTTATTGGTTCGTGACTAAAATTTTATCATGTTTACCGGGACTTTGACTTTGAGAACGGCCGCATGGCTTGCCGGGTTGCTACGGAATGCAGAGTTTTCCAGAAAGCCCCTGTATCTTCCCAATTGTGCATAAGACTTGCCTCCCATGTACGTCAGTTTCAAGAGGAAGATCCACGACTCATCTTCGCGTGATATAGTGTGGCTTGAGTTGTACCATTATCAAAAACAAAAAAGGATAAAGGTTCAAGGTTAGACGTTCAACAAGAAGCGTCCTAAATAGCTCCACCCCACTCTCCCAAACATCAAACTATTTGTTCCAATCATGACTCCAAATTATGTATAAATGACCAACCCTACCATCCCTCCACATCAACATCCTTAAGAATTTCACATTTTATCACATAAGCTCAAAAGAAAGAGACAATTATTGATTTTGAGACCAAAATCAGAACGACAAGTCGTTTTTTCCTGGGGTGCCCGAAATAACCCCAAAACACGGGGTAATTTCGGGCACTGCTTTGGGCCCTCCACTGTAAAAACGGTAAAGCGTAAATATCTGGAATTAGCGTCAAATTGAAGCTAAAGGTGGGTAGATGATAAATTTTCACCCTCAGGTCCATGGCAACACCACGACCTTCACAATTTTAAAAATACCTCTCAAAAGTGCCCGAAATTACCCCGTTTCACGATGGTTCGGCGATCTCCCAGGGGATAAGTTTGACTGGGTTAGGAATCCTTTCAGAGTCGAAGAGTGGGACATCAGCCAGGTGCCTATCAGCCACCTTGACTAGCTCACAGATCTCCAGGCGAACCGAAACGCACTGCAGAGCTTCAACAGCCTTCTTCTTGATGAATTCTGGTTGTCTCTGGCAGACGAATATCCACTCATTTGTGATCGAGCAGTGAAAATTATGTTGCCATTCGCTACTGCCTACCTGTCTGAAACATCGTTCTCAGTCCTGACTTATCTGAAGAACAAGCATCGGAACCGATTGGAAGTTGAGTCAGATCTGCGTGTGGCGGCCACTCAGCACACAGAGCCAAGATTATACAAGCTGGCAGCAGCCTTACAGCCTCAAGGAAGCCACTGAGTAGGATTCATTCAAGAAGTCGAACAATAAAAATGGTTTAAAATTATCTGTCCTTATTTTCCGAAAACATAATCCCACTAAAATCTAGTCCATAACAAAAACAGAGATAAACCCCCTTTAAAAATACGCCAGAAACACGTTTAAAATATGTAATTTTTAAAAAATATTGAGGAAAAAAAGCGCGTGGGGTCGCGAAGCTTTGGTCCGTGGGGTCGCCGAAAATTTTGGCTGCCATTTTGGGGTCGCGGCCCGTAAAAGGTTGGGCACCGCTGGGCTAGTGCATTGGCACTTCAACTCTAAAACTCAGACATCTCAAGGGTGAAACTCTCAACGCGCGACTCTCCAACTCAAACCCTACAACTCTCAAACTCAGACACCTAAACTCTCAAACTATGACCCTGCAACTCTTAAACTCAAACTCTGAGGTGCGCGAATATTCGGACTATCTGCTCCAGAGTGTCTGAATCCCAGAGTCAGAATTGGAGTGTCTGAACTCAGAGTATTAGAGTTTGTTCATTCTGGGAATTTTCTGAGTGGATTTACCCTAGTGCAGGCCGGATGACGTGAACCTCGTTGCCAGTGTGGAAGCGTCGAAGAGGAGGGCGGTCACCACAGTTGCCAGGGAATTGTTCCCGGACTATCCAGCTATCCAGCCCGCAGAAGGTGAGCTCATATTATATTGTATCGCTGTTTTCATGATTGGGAAATTTGTTTACACCGTCAGGCGAGACCCAAACCAGCGGGTGGAAACTCGCCTGGCGCGGCTGCCACCATGTCTCGAGGGGCTCGCCTGCGAGCTGCGGCCATCTTACGCATGGTAAACTTAATCCGCGTCGATCTCAGCAATCGTTCATCGAATCATAAATCCAAGAACAGATTCGGAATCTGCGTGATATTTCCCGTGGTGTAGGACGTGTCGTAAGGGGCCGCACTGTAAAAAATAGTTTTGTAATTTAGCGGCAAATAAGTTGCTAATTTTTTGGCCCGTCCCGTATTATTTACAAGGTAGGTTTACGCCAGACCGTGTCTTGTCGTAACAGGCTTCGCGATGCTGCGCCAGTTACGACAATCCACGCCTGGCGTTACACCTACCTTGGCCTGCGGCGCTTCCCTGCTTGCCTTCGGCAAGCTGTCTCAAGGATTTTTGAGGCATTGAGGAATGCACCACGTGAAATCTGCAATAAAATCTTTTAGTCGGTCGATCCCCTTTTTTTCAAGATCCTGATTCGGCAAACTGATGAAGTCGGGCTCCTAGACCCCCCTTCCGACCCCTCTTTGAAAAGGTCTTGCTAAGACCTGTCGAAATCCGCAATAAAATTTTTTAGTCGGTCGATCCCCGTTTTTCAAGATCCTGATTCGGCCAACTAATGAAGTCGGGCTCCTAGACCCCCCTTCCGACCCCTCTTTGAAAAGGTCTTGCCGAGACCTATCGAAATCTGCAATAGAAATTTTTAGTCGGTCGATCCCCTTTTTTCAAGATCCTGATTCGGCCAACTAATGAAGTCGGGCTCCTAGACCCCCCTTCCGACCCCTCTTTGAAAAGGTCTTGCCGAGACCTATCGAAATCTGCAATAAAAATTTTTAGTCGGTCGACCCCCTTTCTTCAAGAAGAAGGGTCGAAGTTAATTTAATTAGAAATTCGGGTCGAGGTAGCCAATTCGCAGTTAAAACAAATGTCGGGGTAGTAATTGATTTCATTTTCGTCATTAGCACCTTCAAAATCATACGAAACCATGTAAAAATGTCTCTGAAATGTAAAGTCACTAAAAAGTTGCACTTTTTCTGCCGTTTTTTTAGTGTTTTTTCGTTTGTACGACTGAATGGAATGAGATAGAAAACTGAATTTTTGCCTGTGGCGAGCCAAGGATATACCTAACAACCCTGCAAAATCTCGTCCCGATCGGCTGAGCCGTTTGGGAGGAGTAGTGCGGACACGCAAACAGACAGACAAACAGACAGACAGACAAAACTTTTAACCCCACTGGAGTAACTGGCTTCGCTAATCGCTCAGCCAATAAAAATAAATATCGGAGGACGGGCATATAGTATGATGCGTGCTGTGCGTTCGTCCGTCCGTCCGTTCGTCTGTTCGTCCGTCCGAGGTCTTCCCGTGGTCCGATCTTCACCAAATTTGGTATCCAGCCTCCTAGGGTGAACCTAAGAACCGCCCGGTGACGGCTTTTGCGATCCGTGCCCCAGGGGCGCTGCTGCAGGTGCATCATGGTTTACATGGGCACTTCTGGAATCGACTAATCGATTGTGCCTCGGCTGTTGCGGTATACATGGCTTCTCATCGTCCATGTCATCCGAGCTTTTCTCATCTAAGTGCATGCAAGTGTGCCAAGTGTGTCAAGTGTTTTGTTTGCTGCCTGATCATGAGTTCAAAGCTGCGTAAATTCATGGACGAAGTTGAAAGTCCAACGCATTAGTGCAATGGTTGGCACTTCTGGAATCGACTAATCGATTGTGCCCCGGCTGTTGCGGTTTCCATGGTTTCTCATCCTCAGTGTCACCTGTCAACTCTCTCATCTGAGTGAAGTGAAGTGAAGTGAAATAAACATCTCATCTAAGTGGTTCATCATGACGGATAATCTGAAGCAAATCATGGATGAAGTGGAACGGGCGGACTTGTCTTCTATGCCTATAGACAGATTTCTGCGGAGTCTGGCAGGGTATATGGGGAATCTTAGTAATTTGTCGGCGTTTGTGAGGCACCCGCTGGACCCGGTGGCGATGTGTAGACGCCTCAACTACTACAAATACCTGTTACGGCGCCCGCTTAGAGACTGTGAACGCATTCTTTACGAGCATGCTGTGGCAAACACTATGCCAACATACAAAGAGTTTTACTCCACGATTCAACGCAGTGTAAACCCAGCATTGGATTGCAGAGGATCTCTGCAACGGAGGCCGCTAGAAGGGCATGTAGGGGAATTTTTGGAATCGGGGCGACAAAATAAGGACAGCGCACAATGATCCAGAAATGCCAAAAGGCGGAAAAAGTCCTTTATTTTTTTTTTTTTTTGATTTTTAAGAATCCAAGTAGTGAAATAGAATGAAAAATGTCCGGAGAGAACGAATATGACCTCAGTTTTCAGTTTCAAGAATGGATACATGGTGGTTTTAGGCCATAAAGTTAAGTGTTTTCAGGACTTTGCATTGTTGCAAATTAGCATGAACTTTTGACACGAATATTTTTGTGATGCTTTGTCGAAATGCCTTATGTTTATATGTTTCCAGAAACGTCTTGATGCCCTCTACATGATGCCAGAGCCATATTTTACATTGAAGACGTCTGTATTGCCACTGTTGCGGTTTTTAAATGCTGAATAGACAGCTATAACTTGATTTTTGGGGGACCAGATCTTTTTTTATTTGGGAGCCTTTGTTGTTCCCTAACCGGCATTTGACTCTCACTACGGTGTACTTTAACGATCCGTCATCGATAGGTGCAGCCAGTTGCAGCCCTGTGTCTAAATCGGGTCCAAAGTTGGGGAAAAACTCAAATTTTTGCTTTTTTACGTTATTTCATCTTTTGTGGTCCTTAAACTGAAACTGAGGGAGGGGTGGGAGGGGGGCTTCAAGGAAGTGCAATTATGCACTTCAAAAGCAAGTGGTAAGTGTACCCATATGCTGCCTTTTCCAGGTGGGCTGTGTATTCAGTCTGAACGGTTGGGTAATGAGAAAAGTTAAAACTAGCAATAATCACATGTTTTAATACAATGTTTATTACACTTAGAGAAAAAATCTAAAAAAAACTAGGTCTCTGAGGTTTTGGTATTTTTGTCTTTGAAGGTCCTGCTCGAGAGTTCGACCATTGGTTCAGCAGTTGCCAGCGACTACACACCTCCAGACTGGCAAATGGAAGAATCGTCGTGATTTTCTCTATTTGATATATTGCGATACTTATTTTTTGTTTTAAATTGATACTTCATTTTTGTTTCGAGTTTAGTTCGAGCATCAATTATTAATTGAGATTGATTATAAATAGATTGTCAGCAAAAAAAAAAAAAGATTTACATGATTTTACTCAAAATTTAGTAAATAACTTATTTTTGACCCAAAAATTGTATCTCAACTGCCTCAATACGGTCCTAAAACACTTTTTTTAGCAACAAGGCACACATTAGAACCGTTTTGGACCAGTCAGGCCACCGCGGGATTTTTTTCCGCCTTTCGGCATTTCTGGATCATTGTGCAGCGGTGTTAATTTCGAGCCGATCGGAAGAGTTTGGGCCCAGGTTCGAATCTCGGTGGGGTAAAAATACGATCAAAATTTTCGACTCGAGTTGGACATTGTTTCATATGTTTTCGAGGGTGCTGACAACGAAAATGAGATCCATTTTGACCCCAGACTCAGGTTCGTATCCCGGTGGGGTAAAATACGACCAAAATTTTCAACTCGAGCTTGACATTGTTTCGTATGTTTTTGAGGGTGCTGATGACGATAATGGCATCAATTTTGACCCCAGACCCACTTACGAATCCCGGTAGGTTAAATGCAACCAAAATTTTTCCTTTTTGACCCCGAACTGGACCCAGGCGGTCGAGCGCCATTTCCGTCACATACGACCCTAATCTTTATTTCGAGGTAGACATGGTTTTATACGTTAAGGATGCTGATGACGAAAGTAACATCTATTTAGTTTCCGACAGAGATTCGCATCACTATTGGCTAAAAGACGACAGCAATTGCAAATGTTTAAAATGTACGGGACGGGCCAAAGTTGCCGATTTCAATCGCCACTTTCCCTGTTATTTAAATGACTTAAGTCGTTTACTGATGACTCAAGATGTTTGAAAACTAATTTTCTTTCGTGCCAGCATCGGTTTTGTTTGCCGATGAAGTCCAAGAACTCGAAGACTCTCCGTGAGCCGCAGAAGTCACTTGTTAGGTTGACTGGGTTGTTTTCTATTAAGAAAAGATTGTTTTAAAACAACATAAGTCGCTAAAAATTAGCAACAAATTCATTGTTTACGAACAAGAGAACTTGTTTCTGAACAAGGTGGTTGAGGTTGGTTATTGTTCTGTTGAAATAATGCAACCTTTTGTAACAGTGCATCGTAACTTTCACCAGTTTCCATAGTGCGAGCGAAAACATGACCAATCATGTCTTATTTGCGTACTCGCATTCTTCTATGCAAGCCGGCCGTTTTCCCTGGGGCACACGATTCAAAGAGTAGAAAAAAAGGGGGAATATTTTCTCTTGGTCTCGGCTTTTGTTGAATGTCTCAATATGGATCCTAATTTTTTGACTTTTGATTCAGGTGCCGGGTGGATGGACTACATGCTCGCAAAGCAGCCCGGAAGACTCTCCTGAACGACGAGCATATGGTAGCTCGACTTCAATTTGCCTATGACAATCTGGACAGAGACAACGAGTATTGGAACAGCATTTTCTGGTCCGATGAGAAGTCGTGGCGGTCCGACCACAACGGCCAAGTTACCCTCTGGAGGCGCTCTGGCACAAGGTAAATGTTCTATTTGTATCCCCTCCCCTTCTCCTGTTTCCCCCCTCGTCCCCCCTGTCACCCCCTTCCCCCTACAGGCTGATTCCGAACAGTGCTTTCGTCGCCCAGTCTCGCTCGCACTTATGTGGCGTTGCGTAGGGGAGCGAGAGAAACAGGGCGTCGTTAGCACAGCACTGTTCGGAATCAGCCTACTGTCTGTGATTTCCTCCGTTCTCCTGTCACCCTTCCCCCTGTAGTCTGTAATTTGATTCCACACAGCGTGTCGTCGATGTCTCTCTCGCAACCTTACGGAACGCCCCATGAGTGCGAGCGAGACAGAGCGCCGATAGCACTGTTCGGAATCAAACTGCTGCACGCAAAATCTATGTGTGTACTCAGAACACACTTCCAGGTGCGTGCTTACAAACATGCACTTCGAGGTGTGTACTTGCCTAAGCACGCACCTAGAAGTGTGTACTCAGTGAGTACCCTAGTAAAAAGGAAAATAAATGGAAAATATGTGGCAATATATGACCCTATTTATGTTTCATATATTGTCAATATAATTGTATCTTGCTCAATATATTGCAAATTATCTTGCGCAATGCGTCTTTTATATATGGGGGTATATCTTAGTGCCCGATATTATATTGGGAATATAATTCCCAATATAATATTATCTTTGCAACATATATGTCTCAATATCTGCCACAGCACCTGTCATGGTGCACTCCACCCAGATTCCCTCCACATGCATTCCCTGGCGTGGAATGAGGCAGAGTTAAGAGGGCAGACTTTTCAAGTAATTTTTCTGGAAACCCTGGCACTCGATGTTAAAAGGCGGCTATTTCTCAAGATCTTTATATAATGTAAAATATATTGACGCCATATATTTATCAGGGGAAAGGTTCTTTCAGAATTATGCTCACTTTGATTTGCCGGACAATGCTTTGTACCCAGGGAAACCTCATCCTCAATCACAGAAAGACAAGGTAAGGAGTTCGTAGTTCGCCAAAGTTTTATATCTATCCATTTTATGAAGTATTTTAAAAACGTGTTTATTAATTATTTTTTTTCAGGTTAATTTTGGAGAAGGGATTGCTTTATCAAAGATTTATGTCATGTCAATCATGAACACTAATTAAAAATTGCAGACTAAGAGAGTTATCTAATAAGAGCAATGTTTAGTCCTGAAAAGTTAAATAATATGGGTTTGGGGAAAAAAGGCGCAGAACATTTCCCGGAAAATATTATTTTGTCTTTAAAGATTGAGGAAATTTTAATCCTACTTAGAGCTCCTTTATCTTATACAATTTGTCTTTATAATTAAACTTATTTTCAGATATTTTCAACATAAATAACGATAACAAGGCAGGTGAGGGGACGTCTGCTATTCCGGTGACTACCATTATGATAGAGACAAACTGAAGCGCATAGCTGAAGCAGCTGCAGCTCCAGCCTTGCAAGCTCAACGGCATGAAGATGTTTCAGTATCCTCCCCACCTGCTAATGACAATAATGGTTCCGACAGTGACATCTAAAGTAAAGATTAATTACAATTTTTATTTAAAGCATTTTCTGTTATAATGTCAGCTTTCATTTGAACACTATATATGTTATTAATACACACCTAAAAATTCATTAGGAGTGCCGCTGTAAAAGACTTCTTAATTTGTCTTGTAAGTTTAGATCTTAAAACCATGTAAATTAGTGTTCTCTACTGTAGGTTTTGATGATTTTAGCTAGACCAAAGATTATTCAATTCGTCTAATAAATTTAATCACTTTGTAGAAAACTACATACACTAGTGTTCTACTGTTTTTGACCCACTTTTAGTCTTCGGATCTCAAAGAGGGGGGAATATTTGGATTCCGCAGGACAAATTACCAAAGCAAATGTAACGTTCAGATTTTAATATGCAAATGCCTACCTCTCGGGGGCCAAAAAAATATGACATTTTAGGTTAGGTTAGCCTTTTCGCACACCGAAAGTGCTTGCATATTTTTTTAAAGGTCATATATAGGTTCCTTGGCCCAACGTACTTTGAAGAATGTACTTTTCTGTTTTCAAGATGCGGTTTCAATGATTACTTAAATATTTTACGCTTTGCAGCTTCCAATAGGGTACTTCAACGAATCTCTGGGCCGGAAGTCAAAGAACAAAAGTAAGAAGAAAAGTCGTTCTGGTATGAGAAATCGGTATGGCGGAGCGGTTGTTTTGATCTGCGGAGTCGTGCGCGCGTCGAAGAGCATCAAAAAAGTTACTTTAGGCAATTTGAGAAGAAGTAAGCAGTGGCAAAGTGTAAATTTGGCTCAGGTAATTTTAAATACCCTTTATAGTGTTCAAAACGTCGCCTGGTGTGGTTTGAAGTGTTCGTGATGGTCAAATGCTGATGAAATACGATACCCGGGAAACTTAACCTCTGCCAAGGTGTCTGATTCACACTTTCACCGTTATTTAAACACTGGCACGTATTGAGATGAATGAAATTACCGTTTTCATCTTTAATATATCATTTACAATCGTCTCAGAAATTTTAATCATGCACTTAATATTATGAAAATCAGCTCTGTGAACCCAGTCTCAGTCACAGGCAGTCTTGTAACCATTTTATTTTCCCATTCACTAAATAAAAGGAAGAACCCACATCTCCGAGCCCTCATTATTTGCCCACATTTATGACATCTTGCTGTTGACCATGGTTAGTGTGTGTACCCTACATAATGAACTTCTTCACATCTACGAATCTGTGTGATTATTTCTAATGTTTCCAGGAGTGGAACAATAGTTTACCACCCCAACCAAAGAAGATACTGTATACGAGGACACCTGCAGTCACCTGGGTTGCACTAAAACCAGCTGACGCTGGTCTCACCAATATGGGCAACACATGTTTTGTTAATGCATCATTGCAGGCAAGTTTTTAATCCGCACTCCTACGCTCTAATTTGCTGAAACTTCTCTAATGTGCTTGAATTTTCATAGGCCTTAGTACACCTTCCTGGGTTTGTCGAATTTCTTCAGAATGACTCCACCCACAGATCAAGATGTTATTCTCTTCTTGACTGCGTTGAGTGCGCACTGTATAGAACATACCTTAATATGAGCCTCCACCCAATTTTTAAGCCTGCGGGCTTAGTTAATTTACTACCCAGTAAGTCACACGTATAAAATTGTCTTCTTCTGTATGGATAATGTTTTGGTAATTGTGATAATTATGTTTTTTTTTACGTCTCAGGAATTCAGAAAACTTTCAGAAAAGGGAAGCAAGCTGATGCACACGAGTTCCTGACGTTTTTACTTAGTCTTATTGAAGATATCCTCGTGGAAAGATGCCGCATAAAGTAAGTTTGAATTAGTTATATTTAGTGAGTATACATCCCCCCTTCATCCTCTTTAAAACATTTAAATTTTGTTGGCTATTTCAGACTTGATTTTTGCTCAAAGCAGACCACTGCCATAGGGAAGATTTTTGGGTGGTGGATGGAGGCTCATGGTATGTACACAAGCAAATATGAATATATATCATTATCATAATTTGTGTTTGGATAAACAGTAACTATGATTTCATCAGATTCATGCATTGATTGTGAGAGGACAAAAGTTACTTACGATCCAGTCTCCATCATTGCACTGCCACTGATGGTGGAAGACACTGGAGTTCTAAGACCCATAGAAAGTGTACAGGATGCAGTGGATCATTACATGGGGGGTCTTGAAACTATAGAAGTTAACTGTACACCAAAGTGTGAATCGAAGAAATCCTCAAGAAGTGTTGCGTTCCATTCCTACCCATCGGTGCTCAGAATCATGATCAATAGGTGAGTAGGGTAAAGTGCCGAACATGGATCAGGGTACCAATCATGGATCATTTTTGTTAGCGAGCCCGTACCGCCAAACCAAGTGACCAATTTTGTTTTTGAAAATTTTTCCAAGTAGTCAGCACGTTTGAGTGCTAGAATCACGTGCGGGAGAGCTGACCAAGCTTACCGTAACCCTCACAATAATTAAATGAAAAAGTGTCTCTCAAAACGGGTCCGAAAACGGCCTGGTTTCAGGTTAGGTTAGGAGTCAAAGTTCTATGCCTTATTCTAAAGAATCTTTTCATCAAAAATGTCTTAAAATTTTTTTGTGGCAGCTTCAGACAGTACCCTGTTACAATTCAGGTGACCGGAAGTTATCGGGCGGTCCCTGGCAAAACGCGAGGGGGGGTGATCCATGTTTGGGTCAGACCCAAACATGGATCATTAAAATCAGTGAAATTTCAAATCCGTCTAAATTTCAAAGTATTTGTTCTCAAGTGTTCAATTCTTGAGAAAAGGTTGTCCTTGTGAATATCTCGAAGTGTATCGAAAAAAAATTAGATCACCGCTCTGTTGAGTTGAAATACGGGGGATTTCTAAAAAGTGATCCATGTTTGGTAACCTTACCCTACATTTTTCTTTCTTTCCTTTTTTTTTTGCTGTGGGTCTACATTGCAGATTTGTGGTGTCGTATCTTTCATTTTTTTTAAAAATTTCTTAAGATTTGACAACTTAGGGAATAAGATAACATTACCTGTTAAAATTGACAAAAGCTTGAATGTAGGGAAAGCAGTTTTTAATTTTGTGAGTGGAATAATCCATGAAGGCCCAATATTGCTGGAAGGTCATTACACATGTCTCGCTGTCCGATCCGATGGAAAATTGATGCATTATCATGATGGTGTGGTAAGCTTGTTTTGCATTGTTTTGTACTTTTTGGTATCTTATTATTGTTCTTTATTCATGAGTACTTTTTTGTTCCTAATTTGTATTAGGTAACAGATGGGGACCCACATTTCAATTCCGACGTAAGTACATGTGGCATTTATGTTGTCTTTTATCAGCTGCATCATTTCAAGGTATTATGGCAAAATTTGATACGTCAACCTTACTATCGACTTATCTGAAAGGATACTAATATTGTAACACAACGTGCAGCCTGAATCCATCAAGAGAAGTCCACCAAACACTCCCTCCAAAGCAACTAGTCCTTTACACAAGAAGCAACATGTAAGCTCCTTGAAGAAGTCCTTAGAAAAAAAAAACCAAGGGGAAAATGACATTCTCACCTAAAAAGTTCAAAAGAAAGCTGGGGGACTTTGTCAAATTAGTTTTGTCCTTTAAAAGTTTGAAGTCTGACAAAATCTGTGATATAGATAATTCAGCCAAGGCAAGTTCATAATAAGCAACTTCACCCAGTGCAGAAATTTATGTGTTTTTGGGCTACAGTATAATTTTGGGTTGCAGCCTCTGGTTGGAAAGACTGACCTGAATGGAGAGAGGAACATCACTTCAGTGGTTCCAGACAGAAATATTACTTCACCTAAGTCTACTGTTGTATCAATGGGAGATTTGGTAGGTTGTGACTTTTCCTAATTTTTAGCCAGTGGTATGGAGAATTCAGGCTGCAATTTCTGACTGCTTTCTTCTCATCAGGCATCGGAAGACACAGCTACAGCCATAGTGACTCCAATAAAAATTTCCATAAAAGTAGAAAGGGAAAAGAAACCACCAATTCTAGCACAAAGGAGGAGAAGCCTTGTTTTCACCTGAAGTGCACTCGTAAATTATCAGAAATCTTCAACTTGTATTCTTACCAAACCAATAGCAACTTCTGTAAGTATTACATTGCTCCTAAAATTCAACTGTGTGAGAGTGCTTCCCTAATTTTGCTTTTCTTTTTTCTTATAAATTTTTAGTCACCAGGCAGTACTGAAATTGATGCATCAGCCCCCTCAACGCCATGTGAAACGACAATTGATGCACCTATCACACCTTTAAAAATTACTCCTTATTTAAGAACTGAACCCAAATTGATTGCGTCACAATCATCTCATGAATACATGTTACATCAGGATTCTGATAGGGTAAGTGCTCACGTTTACTTAAGCGCAAGTGTATCAGTCATTATTTCAATCTTTTTTAATACAAATATTTTCTAGGCTGATTCTGAGTCTTCAACAAATGTACCACTCACACCCATAAAAATTTCGTGGAAGCCTGGAGAAGGACCCAAGTCCAGTGATTCACAGTCCAACAATGAGTATGTGATACATCCTAGACCTCCAGCAGTGAGTATCTCCTTGTGTCCTTTGTGCTGCATTGCGAAGCAGACCGTTTATTAATTTCTTATGTTCGTCTTTGATTTTTCATAAGGTGAAAGAAATTAGAAAAGACAGTCAAGTGCCAAACCTGACAGAGGTTGGCCTTGAATCACCCCCAGCGAACATCGACAGCAGTCAAGTGATAAGCAGGATGGTGGATGGCCTCGATGATCCCCGAGAAAACATTGACATCAGTCAGGACAGTCAAGTGATGAGCAGGATGATGGATGGCCTTCATCTCCAATCTCCCCCAGGAAACATCGACAGCACAGATAAACCAATTACCCTTACACCTGATGATGTGCCTGGAGGCCGTTTGCCAAAACAAGCCCTCCAAAAAAATAGAGTATCTCAGTTAGAGAGGTGGCTTCTTGTGCGGGGTGTTACCAAGGAAAAAAAGGATAAAAAAATTGATCTCATTGCAAAGTATGACCTATAAGAATAGTTGTGTCGTATAGTCAAATGTTAAATAGTGTGTACTTGTGTTGGGTCATCTCAAATTTTTTTTGACATTTTCAATTTTTGTTGCAGGGTTGAAGATTGCATTAAAAAAGGGCTGGAAAATATAATTGATCCCAGTGTTGACAATGGCAGGTGGTACATAGTAGAGCAACAGGTAAGTCAGTCAGTTGTAAGGGCTGTCCTGATGTATCCTTCCACCTCAAATAATCTTTTTTTTTTTTTTTTTTTTTTTTTCCCCTTTCGTTTAGAAAATGAAGGAAACATTGCCAAGGGATGATTCTGAACTGCTGAATAAGATAATAGATGGAATGACACCTCCTGCAGAAAAAATTATACCTGTCACACTAACAGCTGACGACGTCCCTGGAGGGCACTTACCTTGTAAAATCATAGAGAGAAACACTATTCCTTATTTACAGAGGTGGCTGGAGCTGAGAGGTATTCCTCACGGTAGAGTGAAGAAAGAACTTGTGAAAAAGTATGTTCAAAATTCTCCAATTTGTTGAAATTTCGCTGTACATTAAAAAAAAAAACTAGCTGCTTATTTCAAACTTATAAAACCAACTGTATGTGACATGTTGCAGAGTTCAAGATTGCATTAAAAGTGGAGGTTACAACAACATTGACCCCAAGGTAGATTGTGGCTGGTGGTACGAGTCTAAACGACAACAGTTGCAGCCATCACAGGTCCGCTTCCAACATTGACTTGAAGTTGCTTCACTTCACTTATACTTATTAGTTTTGTAAATTAAGGCAGCATCTTTTAATTTTAGAATTTTGCACGCCTCCGAACCGAAGACATATTTCCAAACAACGGTTGGAGTCAGTTTCCAAGCAGGGAAATCCCCATTAATTTCAATTTTGGCAATGTTTATCACTATCTGGTTGAGACTATGCCAGGATTGGAAGAAATCGTACTTGTCTCTGATGATGCATCTGGCGATGAAGAAGAGGAAGAAGTCATTAAAATATCTGACCCTTTCCTAGATCCTGAATGCCATGCAATTAAATTGAGCAAAAAATTACGCAGGGGGCTGTCAAGAGTAATTACGTGCAAAATTTTCAGGATACATTACCTGGCAGAGTTCACGTTTACAAGGGCTCAGTAAGAGCTTCAATTAGAGATAAGATTTATAAAAAGAAAGTGGCTCTCTCACAAGTGTCAGGAAGTGTGATAAGGTGCACCTGTGACACTATATGTCCTCAAAAATCTTTAGGAAGGTGCAGCCATATTAGCGCCTTGTTACTGTATATTCTTGTCTTTAAAAATCTTAATGGCCCAACAGGTAAGTTCTTTGCATACTTTTATTGCTCATTAATGATTTGGAAATTTTGTTTTTCAGTTTCTCTCCGAATTATGAAATTTTGTAAGTGATGGGGTGTGTGAGTGTGTAGTGTCTCTGAGTAGAGAGAGAGCTGCCTGCAGTATTTTTCATTAGGTTTTCAGCATTCCTCATATTGGTCGGTGAGTTTGTCCTGCAGGCTGCTTTGGTTTGGTTCCTCTCGATTTACATTTTAATTGTTAACACATTTTCATACTTTTGAGGTGTGGATCTTTTGGGGGTTGGGGATGTGACTGCAATAACTCTTTCTTCCGAAAACTGATGTGGGCATCAGCGTCTGGCTTGAGAACAATTATTGACTTACCTCACAACCCAATTTTTTAACACACAGAGGACAGCCTCATGAGTCTCACATTGCATGGTTAAGATGCATGTTGATTGCAGTTGATTTAAACTTTCTTTCTATGGGCTGGTGAGTTTTGCATGCATACGTATGGGTCTCACATTTTCATTTGTACCTTGCTTGAAAAATAACCATAGTTTTACTGAATTACTAACATTTAAATATTTTTGGCAGCACTAACAAAGTAACTTTTCCTAACTACATTACAGCTTTTCAATCTTTGCATGACATTATTGTTATCAAACATTTTATTAATAACTAGCATTATAATTTTCCTGCAGCACTAATAATTTGACTGTTACTAATAGCTTCGGCAGCTTTTAAATCTTTGCATGATGTTGAAAAATAAATGAACTACAAACAGCTGATTTGTAAGCAACGAAAATAGTGTTACAAAAGCTCAGTCCTTCACATCACTACACTATCACCAGTGGATCATCAATGTCATTCTCCTCAAGTAAAATTCGTTCACTTTCATTTTCTTCAACAATTCTTCTGTCATGAATGCGACAAGGACTGAAATTCCTGAGGTAAGCTGCAATGTATACCAAATCTCCTATTATGGGAGGCATTGTCAGTGGTATGGTGCCTCTGAGCAGCCTATTGTCTTTTATGTCGGCAATGGCATGCTCAGTGTAAATTCGTGCTGATGCTATGGCTTTTGTAAGTATCTCCTCTTCAGGGGTAAACTCCAGTCTGTCAGTCCCTTGGTCAGGTGGTTTGTAAAAGTAGCAACCAACCGCCTGCAGTTCAGCTGTGAGTTCGTATCCACGGTCAGTCATGACACCATCTCCTTTTGATAGTCTGTCGAGCAATCCACTCTTCAAAATTACTTCCTTATCAGACATGACACCCTCCATACCATCGCTACAGAATATGGTTGCTCCGGTACAGGAGATCCCAATTGAAAACAGTAGGACATTGTGGCTCTTGTAAAGTGAAAATGTGTTGCCCTGTTGTTCAAAATCAGACGGCGTCTCTGTAAAAAATGAGGCTCCATCAAGCAGGACACGCAAGTTATGAAAATGACGCATCTTCTTTGGTTTATTTTTCTTTTGATTCTCTGCGCTGACAAACATCTCCTCTTCCATGGCCTTGAAGGTCAGCTAAATAAGCCTTGTCAGGACAAAAAAAATTAAACTGATTATTCCCTTACTAAGGTTGAAAATTTCACTCATGTCTTCTAGTGCAATACCTCTTCTCAAGCGCAGAAGAAACAGAAATAGCTTATCTTCACATGATAGGGTAGTTTCTCTCAACTTAATTGGAGTTTTTTGGTCATAGTGCAGTTTCAAAGTTCCGATCACTTTTGCACCTCTAATGAGATTGAACAGTGCATTGAAGTCTGCCACACTGAGGCCAGTGAAAAATTGAAACTTTGGACTGTTCTTGCAACGCTCATATGATGCAAATCGCATTGGTTTTGTTTGAATAGCTTTGTCAGCTTTGGCAGGTACCTGGTGCAAAGACGTAAAAATAATCAAATTGAAATGACACTTCAATACTTCAATAAATAATATAAAATTTAATACTTACAAAAGTTTGAGTTGATACATTGCGCTTGCTCACAGGAGTGTATGGTTGGGAACTTGGGTCTAGTGAGGAAAGGTCTAATGATGACACTTCTAGTGTTTCATCAAGTAGCTCTGACCGGCCTGATAGGTCTGGAGAACCAAGAATCTGAAAATCAAATACAACAACTTGCCAATAAAAATAATTTGACTATTCAAACAATCTCAACATAACTTATTGAAACCTTTAAATGTTGATGAACCCTTAGCACCCTCCTTGTAAAACTAATTGTCATTTATTGTTTTCTAGCCATCTCCTGCACATCGAGACCAAATACGTGGAACAAAGGGCCATCCAAACATGCTCCAGAAGTGGCAAAGAAACGACAGTATGATTCATTTAAGATTAGTGTCATACGGAGAGCAACTTTTGATCCTCGAGCTACTGAATTTCAAAGTGATCATCCAACGAGATCACAAATAAATGACTTTTGGTGTGATCTCAGCAGCAGAGACAGTCCACCTCTCTTTCTAGAGATTCTGTCATTGAAGTATCAAGAATTTGATTTTGATGACGAAGATAAGGCAATTTTCAGGGACAGAAGGGCAGAATTTAATGAGGCATTGCAGAATCCTGCTCGTTTCTTACCTGCACATCTAAAAAAGGGCGAAACGTTGGTACTTCGTTAGAAGATGTTAGTACTGCAGTAAACTTTCGTTAGTACCAAAACAGTAAGATGGTTTTTACAAAAGAACTGAGAACAGTGTAATTTCACGAACCATCCACTGCAAAAGTCTGAATATTGCGCTCCGAACACATTTTACAGACAAATGACATTAGTAGACTTTAGTACTGCGGTCAAATACGCTATCCGCCGTCCAACAAGTGCCGTTATCTAGCAGACTACCGTAACGTGACAGTGCAGCATCCTCTTCGTCACACCAGAAAGCCTACCTAACCATAGTTCATATTTTCCGATTCAGCCTTGTTAGTACTCGTAAGTACCGAGTCGAAGACGAAGCTACATCACCTTCACGCACTGTCACATTACGTGACACGATTATGTGACAGTGCTGCTTCCTCTTCGTCGCACAGCAAGGCTCACCACACTGTGATACGCATTTTCCAACTAATGCACGTTAGTACTCGTAAGTACCGTGTCGAAGACGAAGCTGCAACACAATACGGTACTGTCACATTACGTGACACGATTATATGACAGTGCAGCTTCCTCTTCGTCACAACAGAAGGCAAGGCACACCCAACTTCATATTTTCCGATTAAGCCTTGTTAGTACTCGTAAGTACCGTGTCGAAGACAAAGCTGCATCGCCATACGGTGCCGTCACATTACGTGACACGATTATGTGACAGTGCAGCTTTCTCTTCGTCATACTAGAGAGCCTACCTTACCATAATTCACATTTTCCGAAAAGACTTAGTTAGTACTCGTCAGTACCGTTTCGAGGACGAAACGGCCTCACCATCACGTGCCGTCACATTACGTGACACGATCATGTGACAGTGCACCTTCCTCTTCGTCACAACAGAAAGCAAAGCACACCCAACTTCATATTTTCCGATTAAGGCTTGTAATTACTTGTAAGTACCCAGTCGGAAACAAAGCAGCATCACCTTCACGTACTGTCACATGGTGTGACAAGATAATACGACAGTGTAGCATCCTCTTCGTCACAACAGAAAGCATAGCACACCCAATTTCATATTTTCCAATTAAGCTTTGTTAGTACTCGTAAGTACCGAGTCGAAGACGAAGCTACATCACCTTCACGCATAATATCTTGCCGAGACCTATCGAAATCTGCAATAAAATTTTTTAGTAGGTCGATCCCCTTTTTTGAAGATCCTGATTCGGCTAACTAATGTAGTCGGGCTCCGAGACCCCATTTCCGACCCCTCTTTGAAAAGGTCTTGCCGAGACCTATCGAAATCTGCAATAAAATATTTTAGTCGGTCGACCCCCTTTTTACAGGATGAAGGGTCAAAGTTGATTATGTTAGTAAATTCGGGCCGAGGTAGCCAATTCGCTGGTAAAAGTTTGGTCAGGGATCGAAATTGATTTCATTTTCGTCATCAGCACCTTCAAAAACATACGAAATCATGTAAAAATGTCTCTAAAATATAAAGTCACTGAAAAGTTGCACTTTTTCTGCCGTTTTTTTAGTGTTTTTTCGTTGGTTCAACTAAATTATTTAAGAAAGAGAGCAGAATTTCGGCGTGTGGCGAGCCAAGGATATACTTAACAACCCTGCAAAATCTCGTCTCGATCGGCCGAGCCGTTTGGGAAGAGTAGTGCGGACACACAAACAGACAGACAAACAAACAAACAGACAGACAAAACTTTTCAACCCCACTGGAGTAACTGGCTTCGCTAATCGCTCAGCCAACAAGGTAGGTTTACGACAGACCGTGTCTTGTCGTAACAGGCTTCGCGATGCTGCGCCAGTTACGACAATCCACGCCTGGCGTTACACCTACCTTGGCCTGCGGCGCTTCCCTGCTTGCCTTCGGCAAGCTGTCTTAAGGATCTTTGAGGCATTGAGTAATGCACCACGTGAAATCTGCAATGAAATTTTTTAGTTGGTCGATCCCCTTTTTTCAAGATCCTGATTCGGCAAACTGATGAAGTCGGGCTCCTAGACCCCCCTTCCGACCCCTCTTTGAAAAGGTCTTGCCGAGGCCTATCGAAATCTGCAATAAAAAATTTTAGTCGGTCAATCCCCTTTTTTCAAGATCCTGATTCGGCAAACTGATGAAGTCGGGCTCCTAGACCCCCCTTCCGACCCCTCTTTGAAAAGGTCTTGCCGAGACCTATCGAAATCTGCAATAAAATTTTTTGGTCGGTCGACCCCCTTTTTTCAAGATGAAGGGTCGAAGTTGATTATGTTAGTAAATTCGGGCCGAGGTAGCCAATTCGCTGGTAAAAGTTTGGTCAGGGGTCGAAATTTATTTCATTTTCGTCATCAGCACCTTCAAAAACATACGAAATCATGTAAAAATGTCTCTAAAATATAAAGTCACTGAAAAGTTGCACTTTTTCTGCCGTTTTTTTAGTGTCTTTTCGTTGGTTCGACATAATTATTTAAGATAGAGAGCTGAATTTCGGCTTGTGGCGAGTCAAGGATATACCTAACAACCCTGCAAAATCTCGTCTCGATCGGCCGAGCCGTTTGGGAGGAGTAATGCGGACAGACAAACAAACAGACAGACAGACAGACAGACAAAAGTTTTCAACCCCACTGGAGTAACTGGCTTCGCTAATCGCTCAGCCAATCAGTGATAAGACGCTAGCGCCCTCGTAATGATTCCTCTAGTGGCTTCTCGGTACATTGTTTTGTGTGTATATACCTTTGCTCATTGAGGTTCGTGTGGGAGAAGGAAGAGAAGAATATACTCGTCAAAAATATATTCGACATACTTTATTCATGTAACATATTACGACGCCTCCCACACTGTGTTAAATTCAAGGTAGGTTTACGCCAGACCGTGTCTTGTCGTAACAGGCCTCGCGATGCTGCGCAAGTTACGACAATCCACGCCTGGCGTTACACCTACCTTGGCCTGCGGCGCTTCCCTGCTTGCCTTCGGCAACCTGTCTCAAGGATTTTTGAGGCATTGAGTAATGCACCACGTGAAATCTGCATTAAAATTTTTTAGTCGGTCGATCCCCTTTTTTCAAGATCCTGATTCGGCAAACTGATGAAGTCGGGTTCCTAGACCCCCCTTCCGACCCCTTTTTTAAAAGGTCTTGCCGAGACCTGTCGAAATCCGCAATAAAATTTTTTAGTCGGTCGATCCCCGTTTTTCAAGATCCTGATTCGGCCAACTAATGAAGTCGGGCTCCTAGACCCCCCTTCCGACCCCTTTTTGAAAAGGTCTTGCCGAGACCTATCGAAATCTGCAATAAAAATTTTTATTCGGTCGACCCCCTTTTTCCAAGATGAAGGGTCGAAGTTGATTATGTTAGTAAATTCGGGCCGAGGTAGCCAATTCGCAGTTAAAAGTTTGGTCAGGGGTCGAAATTGATTTCATTTTCGTCATCAGGAACTCCAAAAACATAAGAAACCATGTAAAAATGTCTCTTAAACGTAAAGTCACTGAAAAGTTGCACTTTTTCTGCCGTTTTTTTAGTGTTTTTTTGTTAGTATGACTGAATGGAATGAGATAGAAAGCTGAATTTTTGCGTGTGGCGAGCCAAGGACATACCTTATAACCCTGCAAAATCTCAGCCAGATCGGCCGAGCCGTTCAGGAGGAGTAGTGCGGACACACACACACTCAGACAGACAGGAAAAGTTTTTCAACCCCAGTGAAGTAACTGGCTTCGCTAATCGCTCAGCCAATCACGGGAAATCCCGTTTAATTTTTTTGCCAGGTTTTGCTGTAGTTTGGAATACAGGATTTGCTGTGCATTGTTACAGGGTTTTCCGTACCACGTACAGAATATTTCGTACTTGCTTCTAAAAGCACGGTAAATCCCGTACCTAGTACAGTAGATCATGTCCAAGAAAACAGTAAATCCTGTGTTCTGAACTACAGTGAAAGCTGCATTAATCAGAATATGGTTTACTGTGTTTTTATCGCACAGTGCAATAGAATAATCCAGTCAGTGCAGATCCAGGACCATCTTAACTGCCAGCGTACATCTGAAACAATTCTAACTGCTGAGGCAGATCCGAAACAATCCTAACTGCAGAGATGGCTAAAACTGGTTATGAACTACCTTCACTGCAAATCAGTGAATCGCGGTATCCCTGAAATATAACGTCCACGTTTTTAAATAAGAATGAAACTTTCTATCAAACTCTTCGGCAAGTAGTTTCATGTACACTGTGGCATAAGGTCACAGAGAACTCTGTAAACAAGTTGTGCTAATTCTCTGTAACCCTAAACCCAGTATTTCCTGTAGCCTCTTTACAGTACTCACTGTGCGACTCACAGTGTTCTCTGTAGGACTTACAGCCGTCTCTGTGCACCTCAAGGGTCTGTGACGGGTATGAAGAGAATACTGTGCGTCGCACAGTGATTACTGTAAGGAGGCTACAGGAAATACTGGGTTTAGGGTTACAGAGAATCCTGGCAAAAAAATTAACTGACTTCTCCGTAGGTTTTTGCCACAGTGTAGTGTGTGAGCTTCGCGGACTATCCTATTTTCACGTCATGAGCAGTTAAGATAATTCTGTATCGACACTGACAATTAGGATTGTCTAGGGCCAGCACTGATAGTTAGGATTGTCTTGGATCCGCACTGAAAGTTGGAATTATTGTATAAGGACGAGTTAATTTGAAAACCCATTTAATTTGTTTAAAAAACCACATGATGGGACTGGTTCGATTTATCTACGCGAGTTTGAACTAAGTTGTTTCTTTAATTCCATAGATTAATCCTAGAAAAATATTAAAATTATCGGAAATTATTAAAATTTATTTTTAGTGTTTTCTACAATTTGATCTCAGCAGTGCGGTGCATCTGCTTGGCAAGACGGATTTTTCTATGAGTCCCTCCCCTTTTTCCCTTGCAGAGGGGCGCATGATTTGGATGTGAACAATAAGACATGGATCGGAACGGGACCGCATGGGGGTTCGGCCTGGCGTAACGTTACGCTCGAAACACTAGCGAAGTTCTTGACGCTGCACCGGTGTATTCAGGCCAAAAATGTAATTTTTCGGAATTTTTCGCGTAACGTTTCGCTAAGGGGGGAGAGGGGGTTAGGCAATCATAACGGCTACATGGAGGGAGGGGGGGTCAAAAATGGACCAAAAGTTCGTAACGTAATTAATGGACGGCCCCCAAACTGGCGCAGCATCGTGAAGCCTGTTACGACAAGACACGGTGTGGCATTTACCTGGCCTGTAAAAGAATCAGTGCTAGGCGACTCGTAACCGTCCCCCACAGACTACGCGCACCGTAGCGTCAGGAGCGGACGAGAGGCGAGTAGGGGGTAGTCATATGCAGTGCGTAGTAAATCCGGCCTTATAGGATTCTGTTATTTGACCGAACTGGAGGAGCAGGGCGACAACGTAACTTGGGCTTTTAAATAAAATTCCTCAGGTGTTGGGGGCAAATCCATTTACCGCTATTTGAAAAATATTGGGTAGAATAGTGCGTATAAAATAAAAGGAAGCGCATATGAAACAATATAAATTCATCGCAAGTTGATGTAGAACTTTCAAACTTTTGTGCTGCTGCTGCTGTTGTTGTTGTTGTTGTTGCTGCGGTTGTTGTTGCGACTCGTGTTGTCGTCGTCGCTGCTGTCGTCGCTGTAGTGGCGACGGGGGCCAGGACCATCACTCGGGCCGGCACCACCGCCGCCACTAGGTCCAGCCCCGTCTTGGTTGACGGGAGGCAACCGACTGAAGAAGAAACACAATCATCAGCTCATCCAAACATGCATATTTAGGAAGGAAGCTAACCTTGCAGTTAATACAACTTACGCTTTCACAATGCTAAGGTATGACAGAGTCAATGTTTCGAAATGTTGAACGCACTTTTCGAGGTGCGCGGAACCCCTATTGACCTCCACGTCCGTGAATTTAGCTAAAAAATTTTAGCTAAAAAAGGGTCAGCTTTTCCTCTCCGACTATACGCTATCTAATGTTGGGATACGGCATGCACACGTCCTGGTGCAGTTATATATCTAAAACTTTGCATCGACGTAGACCTGCGAAGCACCGCCAACGGAATGAAGTCACAGAATTAAAGCCACAAACGTATCCGGGCTAAGTGCAGCCAAAGTTGGACCTACGGCTGACACAGCGTCATGTTCAAACCCACGCAACTTTGGCCCTATCGTGGTTTTAATTCTGAAATTTGGCAGGCTGACAGGTCCTTCGATGAACTGACGTCCCCCAAAATCTCAGACTTAAAACCACGAATACGGCCGAGCTGCAGTCAGCCAAACTTGGAATATTCGCAAACAGTGCGTCATTTTCAAACCCATGCAACTTTGGCCCTATCGTGGTTTTAATTCTAAAATTTGGCAGGCTGACAGGTCCTCCGATAGACTGCAGTCACCCATAATCTCAGACTTAAAACCACGAATTCAGCCGAGCTGCAGTCAGCCAAACTTGGAACATTCGCTTACTGCAGACGGTCCTACGGCTAACAGTGCGTCATTTTCAAACCCACGCAACTTTTGCCCTATCGTGGTTTTAATTCTGAAATTTTGCAGGCTGACAGGTCCTCCGATGGACTGACGTCTCCTAGAATCTTAGACTTAAAACCACGAATTCGGCCGAGCTACAGTCAGCCAAACTTGGTACATTCGCAAACAGTGCGTCTTTTTCAAACCCATGCAACTTTGGCCCTATCGTGGTTTTAATTCTAAAATTTGGCAGGCTGACAGGTCCTCCGATGGACTAACGTCCCCTAGAATCTCAGACTTAAAACCACGAATTCGGCTGAGCTACAGTCAGCCAAACTTGGAACATCCGCTTACTGCTGCGGGTCCTACGGCTAACAGTGCGTCATTTTCAAACCCATGCAACTTTGGCCCTATCGTGGTTTTAATTCTGAAATTTGGCAGGCTGACAGGTCCTCCAAAGGACTGACGTCCTCTAGAATCTCAGACTTAAAACCACGAATTCGGCCGAGCTACAGTCAGCCAAACTTGGTACATTCGCAAACAGTGCGTCTTTTTCAAACCCATGCAACTTTGGCCCTATCGTGGTTTTAATTCTAAAATTTGGCAGGCTGACAGGTCCTCCGATGGACTAACGTCCCCTAGAATCTCAGACTTAAAACCACGAATTCGGCCGAGCTACAGTCAGCCAAACTTAGAACATTCGCAAACATTGCGTCATTTTCAATCCCATTCAACTTTGGCCCTATCGTGGTTTTAATTCTAAAATTTGGCAGGCTGACAGGTCCTCCGATGGACTGACGTCCCCCAAAATCTCAAACTTAAAACCACGAATACGGCCGAGCTACAGTCAGCCAAACTTGGAATATTCGCAAACAGTGCGTCATTTTTAAACCCATGCAACTTTGGCCCTATCGTGGTTTTAATTCTAAAATTTGGCAGGCTGACAGGTCCTCCGATGGACTGACGTCCCCCAGAATCTCAGACTTAAAACCACGAATTCGGCCGAGCTACAGTCAGCCAAACTTGGTACATTCGCTTACTGCAGACGGTCCTACGGCTAACAGTGCGTCATTTTTAAACCCATGCAACTTTGGCCCTATCGTGGTTTTAATTCTGAAATTTGGCAGGCTGACAGGTCCTCCGATGGACTGACGTCCCCTAGAATCTCAGACTTAAAACCACGAATTCGGCCGAGCTACAGTCAGCCAAACTTTGTACATTCGCAAACAATGCGTCATTTTTAAACCCATGCACCTTTTGCCCTATCGTGGTTTTAATTCTGAAATTTGGCAGGCTGACAGGTCCTCCGATGGACTAACGTCCCTTAGAATCTCAAACTTAAAACCACGATAGGGCAAAAGTTGCATGGGTTTAAAAATGACGCACTGTTAGCCGTAGGACTGTCTGCAGTAAGCGAATGTACCAAGTTTGGCTGACTGTAGCTCGGCCGAATTCGTGGTTTTAAGTCTGAGATTCTGAGAGGCGTCAGTCCATCGGAGGACCTGTCAGCCTGCCAAATTTCAGAATTAAAACCACGATGGGGCCAAAGTTGCATGGGTTTAAAAATGACGCACTGTTTGCGAATATTCAAAGTTTGGCTGACTGTTGCTCGGCCGTATTCGTGGTTTTAAGTCTGAGATTCTGGGGGACGTCAGTCCTTTGGATGACCTGTCAGCCTGCCAAATTTCAGAATTAAAACCACGATTGGGCAAAAGTTGCGTGGGTTTGAAAATGACGCACTGTTAGCCGTAGGACCGTCTGCAGTAAGCGTATGTTCCAAGTTTGGCTGACTGTAGCTCGGCTGAATTCGTGGTTTTAAGTCTGAGTTTATAGGGGACGTCAGTCCATGGGAGGACCTGTCAGCCTGCCAAATTTCAGAATTAAAACCACGATAGGGCCAAAGTTGCATGGGTTTAAAAATGACGCACTGTTTGCGAATATTCCAAGTTTGGCTGAATGTAGCTCAGCCGAATTCGTGGTTTTAAGTCTGAGATTCTGGGGAACGTCAGTCCATCGGAGGACCTGTCAGCCTGCCAAATTCTAGAATTAAAACCACGATAGGGCAAAAGTTGCATGGGTTTAAAAATGACGCACTGTTAGCCGTAGGACCGTCTGCAGTAAGCGAATGTACCAAGTTTGGCTGACTGTAGCTCGGCCGTATTTGTGGTTTTAAGTTTGAGACTCTGGGGGACGTTAGTCCATCGGAGGACCTGTCAGCCTGCCAAATTTCAGAATTAAAACCACGATAGGGCCAAAGTTGCATGGGTTTAAAAATGACGCACTGTTTGCGAATATTCCAAGTTTGGCTGACTGTAGCCCGGCCGAATTCGTGGTTTTAAGTCTGAGATTCTAGGGAACGTCAGTCCATCGGAGGACCTGTAGAGGGGTTCGTTTTGCACGAAGGTTTGAAATGCCATGTGCCTCACTCGAATTCCGGTTCTACGTCCAGTTATAAGATTTTTGACACCTTGGTCGACTCGATCCGACCACCGGAAGGGGTCGCACTGGGCCTCGGAAGTTCCGGTTTTTGGCCCACGCCGGTTGCCGACTTTTCAGGGGCTGAACACACACAGGGCTTTGGTTCTCAGAAAATTTCATAAAATGAAAGTTGTTGGAAATTAAAAAGTACATAGGAATCCATTTTTTTATTTTTCAAAAACAAAAAAAAATAATTTTTGGTTGCCTATTGATAAGGGTCTAATAATGTAAAACCGATATGAAACACGTTATTCAAAGTAACAGTTACATAAATGTATGTAGGTAAGTAAGAAAGCATAAAAAAGTAAGTACGATCTGACTTAATGTAGTGGTTAACAATGGTATTGTACTAATAATCACAATTTTTGGTTACAGGCAACGAACGCTGCAAAACAAACTAGCGAAGTTTATTTCGCTTTCTATCTTCACTTACAACCAGAAGGAGTCGCTGCCTTTCCTCTTCGTTAGTGGTAAGTTTGTTACCCTTAATGTACCTCGTAACTAATTGTACCCCCCTCTCAGCTGAATCATTTACAATTTTGAAACTTGATACAATCTCTAAGCTCTTTTGGAAGTTTAGGTCTGTATCCCAGACTGAAGGATCTTGCCTCAAAAAGCTAGTATCTATCCCAGTAGCTTTGAAAAATCTCAGGGACTGCCTGCAAGAAAAGTTCTTCAAACGTAGATTACAAATCGAGTCATTAAGGGAAACTGAGGCACGAACTGGTGGTTCATCGTCGTTGCCCACGTCAAATGTAGCCACTATGTCTCTCTTGTCCTCTAAAGACACTTCTTTGTCAAAGAGAGACATAACAACAAGCTTTGGAGATAAGCACCAGAGGTGATCTGCAAATTTCTTGAGAGCTGCGTCCCAATGTTTTCCTAAATTCTTGTTGACATACAACTGTTTCAGAAGGGCAAGATCATTGCGTGGTGCTTGAACAGCCAGAGGGGCCTGAAACCAAGCGCGGACGTACGATCGGCTGATGAAAACGTTGAGATTAAAGAGGTTTGTTTCCAGCCCGCGGGGAAGTTTTAGCGCCTTTCCAAACATCAGGGTTTTTAATGAGTAAAGCGCCTTGGCCATCCAGCGAGTTTTACTCATTGCACCCGGCTGCTTGAAAGTGTACTCTGGTTTCTTCTCTACGACTCCACCCAGAAAAACTATGACAAGTTCCAAAAACTCTCTATAATCACCGCGTGGTTGTTGTTCCTTGTAACAAAATAGAATTGAACAGGTATTATGGACTATTTTTCAATGAAAATAAAAACAGCGCTACTCTTGTCTGTTTAGGGCATACCTCAAGTTGAGAACTGCAGAATTTAATGATTTCATCTGTTTCAGGTACATGGCGTAGCATTCGACTCGAAGCAGCCGTGCGGTACTTTCCTAAAAACAAAACGAGGCATATAAGTATTTTCGTAGTATTTCCTTGATCTTTCAGTGAGCACTCCTTCCCAAAGTACGTACCCTTGTCTAGTTTGTCCCACGCAGAAGTGAGTTTTTCAAAAATTGGCAATTTTGAGTCTTTTGAATCGCCGAGTAGCGACATAAAGGCAGCCCCAAGTAGAAGTTCCATCACATGACGACGACAGCCAAAATCCAACATTTCTTTTTGAAGTAACTTCTGCAGAAGAACACTGGCTCCCTTAATGCAGCCACTGTTGTTGGCTGTTGTGTCGTACACCTTGCCAACAGTCCTAGATGCCAATTTCCACTTCTTCAGAAGTTCATATGTGGCGTCCGCCTGTGCTTTTCCCGTCCCGCTGTCTAAACGTGGAGCCCCGAGAAGTTGTTCCGTTCCAGGCCCAGTCACAATGACAGGCAAACGGTCATAGGTACCGTCATCTAAATGCAAAAGTCATGTATTAAAATCGATAGCATTCATTTAAAAAATACAATGTGGTATATTTAATTTTTTACCTTCTAGCAGGAGTTTCCCGTCCCAGTGTACCAGATATGGACCCTCGTCCTTTTCCAAGTTTTTTTCAATGTCAGCAACAATTTGTTTCCTATTCTTTGATCGTTTCCTCCTTACTGTGGGGGCAGAAGATGAAACCTTCAACGGAACATCTTTAGGAATTCCCAGAGCTTCAACAGTGGCATTCACAGCTGCAGCAGCTGCCTTCGTCACTATATGAGCAGCAAACTTATCACTTGTCTGACTACGATCTAGGGCTGCAGTGACTTCGGGAGTAAGAACGTTGAGTTTTACTTTCCTACGTTTCGCCCTTATTTTAAACTCTGAAATTATGAACATATATATTTTACCGTTAGAGACTATTTATGTGGAGTGTAGTTAGTATCTAGTTCCTAAAATGACTCACTCATACCTGTGTCTTTTTCTTCATTTTCAGATTCCTCGGCTGCAGGTTCATCAAAGGACTCCTTCTTGAACAGCTTATCAGTTTCTTCAGAAGAGCGGCGCTTCAGTTTCACCTGCCCTTCAAGCCGCTTCAATTTGGCAGCTTTTGCTCGGACCCACTTCCGGTCAACTGAAGTCATGGTAGCAACGCGATCCTCTTGCATGGATTTGTAGAAAAGTTTGTCTTCTTCTAGGTTCATTCTTTTCATTGCATCCGGTGCTCCTATGTCAAATAATTTGTCCAATTTGGCCACAAATTTCTCTCTTCTTTCTGTTCCAGGTTTGTTTCTCGCTTTCTTGAGTAGCACCCATTCATTGAAGTGACGGACCAGCTTACTTGTTGCATTCTGGACTGACAGTGTTGGTATCCCCCCACGGGTCCATATTTCGTTCAGCTTTTCGACTGCATGGCGACATGCGTCCCGAATCTTCAAGAACTTTCCGTTTCCAGGCCCATGGAGAAAGATCACATGCTGCAAGACACTTCGAAGAACGGGCAGTCTGTTTTCACCAGAGATGGACGGTGTCTCACAGCCTAATAACCACACAGCGGCTGCATTGCGGGTTTTGTGTGGACCCGGCCGACTTTTGACGTGCGACGGCATCACTCTCAAACATGGAAACGCGTAAACACGCGAAATACGACGCAAACTTAAGTTACCGCGCGGCCGGTAATCAAGCAGGTTAAAACTTGTCGGCCGATGCCGATGCGACGTCACGCGTTCACACTGCGGTCGACAGGGAAGGGGTAGGTGTGGGGAGGGGATGAGACGAGGGGCACTGATATAGTTCGTGATGAATGTTGTTATCAGAAATATCACTATGGCCGATTAAGACCTTGTTTCGCCGTTTTTCCGTTTCCGAGTAAAATGACACAGTTAATAATTTTTGGAGTTTTTGAAAAATAAAAAATGGATTCCTATGTACTTTTTAATTTCCAACAACTTTCATTTTATGAAATTTTCTGAGAACCAAAGCCCTGTGTGTGTTCAGCCCCTGAAAAGTCGGCAACCGGCGTGGGCCAAAAACCGGAACTTCCGAGGCCCAGTGCGACCCCTTCCGGTGGTCGGATCGAGTCGACCAAGGTGTCAAAAATCTTATAACTGGACGTAGAACCGGAATTCGAGTGAGGCACATGACATTTCAAACCTTCGTGCAAAACGAACCCCTCTAGAGGACCTGTCAGCCTGCCAAATTTCAGAATTAAAACCACGATAGGGCCAAAGTTGCATGGGTTTAAAAATGACGCACTGTTAGCCGTAGGACCGTCTGCAGTAAGCGAATGTACCAAGTTTGGCTGACTGTAGCTCGGACGAATTCGTGGTTTTAAGTCTGAGATTCTGGGGGACGTCAGTCCATCGGAGGACCTGTCAGCCTGCCAAATTTCAGAATTAAAACCACGATAGGGCCAAAGTTGAATGGGTTTGAAAATGACGCAATGTTTGCGAATGTTCTAAGTTTGCCTGACTGTAGGTCGGCCGCATTCGTGGTTTTAAGTCTGAGATTCTGGGGGACGTCAGTCCATCGGAGGACCTGTCAGCCTGCCAAATTTTAGAATTAAAACCACGATAGGGCCAAAGTTGCATGGGTTTAAAAATGACACACTGTTTGCGAATATTCCAAGTTTGGCTGACTGTAGCTCGGCTGAATTCGTGGTTTTAAGTCTGAGTTTATAGGGGACGTCAGTCCATCGGAGGACCTGTCAGCCTGCCAAATTTTAGAATTAAAACCACGATAGGGCCAAAGTTGCATGGGTTTAAAAATGACGCACTGTTTGCGAATATTTCAAGTTTGGCTGAATGTAGCTCAGCCGAATTCGTGGTTTTAAGTCTGAGATTCTGGGGAACGTCAGTCCATCGGAGGACCTGTCAGCCTGCCAAATTCTAGAATTAAAACCACGATAGGGCAAAAGTTGCATGGGTTTAAAAATGACGCACTGTTAGCCGTAGGACCGTCTGCAGAAAGCGAATGTACCAAGTTTGGCTGAATGTAGCTCAGCCGAATTCGTGGTTTTAAGTCTGAGATTCTGGGGAACGTCAGTCCATCGGAGGACCTGTCAGCCTGCCAAATTTCAGAATTAAAACCACGATAGGGCCAAAGTTGAATGGGTTTGAAAATGACGCAATGTTTGCGAATGTTCTAAGTTTGGCTGACTGTAGCTCGGCCGTATTCGTGGTTTTAAGTCTGAGATTCTGGGGGACGTCAGTCCATCGGAAGACCTGTCAGCCTGCCAAATTTCAGAATTAAAACCACGATAGGGCCAAAGTACCGTGGGTTTGAACATGACGCTGTGTCAGCCGTAGGTCCAACTTTGGCTGCACTAAGCACGGATACGTTTGAGGCTTTAATTCTGTGACTTCATTCCGGTGGCGGTGCTTTCCGGGTCTACGTCGATGCAAAGTTTTAGATATATAACTGCACCAGGACGTGTGCATGCCGTATCCCAACATTAGATAGCGTATAGTCGGAGAGGAAAAGCTGACCCTTTTTTAGCTAAATTTTTTTAGCTAAATTCACGGACGTTTGACCTCCCTGGAAGACCGATGACAAAAGTAAGGATAGGCTTCAAGCATGCTGCCTACTGCAAGTGCCTCAACCGATAATACATACACTTCATTGCGGGTCCTGGCGCCCTGCACGGCTATGCGGGCCCCCGCCATGATGCCCTGAACGGTGACCTCAACCACGTGCTCTTGGCTGTTGCTGCAATCAACAGAACAGGTCAGACACCAGTCACTTGAAAACAAGCAATACACAGGGGTGCAAAGACTTACACAGTGCCCTCCGGAGAGTCTGGGTCGGGCTCCACGACACTCCCGAGGTCGGACGCCAGCTGCCCACGCCCCAACATGACAGAGAAAACTCCCTCGATTTCACGGACTAAGTGTCGGCCGTGAGGCTCATTGTCGAAGCGAGTTAAGTTGGATCCAAGGGCTTAGCGAAATACGGACGCCGTAACATCAAATATTTGACGATCACGAGCGCTGGAACAGACAAAGTTAGATGGTTATAAAAGCAAATGAGCAACAAGCACAGAGTTTATTTCCGCACGGACTGTATTTGCTGGATACTTACTCGTTCCGGAATTCACCGGACTAAAGTTGGCCAGGAAAATTTCCTGGCCAGGAAAACGACTTTTTTCCGACCATCTAAAAATGCGTCCCATGGCCTCGGGAACAACATATCGAGAGATGGCGGAAACTAATTTGCAAACTTTACTTCGACTCTGGACTTAGAAATTTTTTCCTAGCCAGGAAAATTTTTCTTTTTCGCCACCATATAAAAACGCGTCCTATGGCCTCAGGAACAACATATCGAGAGATGGCGAGACAAATTTGCAAACTTTACTTTAACTCTGGACTTAGAAATTTTTTCCTAGCCAGGAAAATTTTTCTTTTTCGCCACCATATAAAAACGCGGCCTATGGCCTCAGGAACAACATATCGAGAGATGGCGAGACAAATTTGCAAACTTTACTTTAACTCTGGACTTAGAAATTTTTTCCTAGCCAGGAAAATTTTACTCTTTCGCCACCATATAAAAACGTGTCCCATGGCCTCAGGAACAACATATCGAGAGATGGCGGAAACAAATTTGCAAACTTTACTTCGACTCTGGACTTAGAAATTTTTTCCTAGCCAGGAAAATTTTTCTTTTTCGCCACCATATAAAAACGCGTCCTATGGCCTCAGGAACAACATATCGAGAGATGGCGAGACAAATTTGCAAACTTTACTTTAACTCTGGACTTAGAAATTTTTTCCTAGCCAGGAAAATTTTACTCTTTCGCCACCATATAAAAACGCGTCCCATGGCCTCAGGAACAACATATCGAGAGATGGCGGAACCAAATTTGCAAACTTTAGCCAGGATATTTTTACTTTTTCGCCATCATTTAAAAATGCGTCCCATGGCCTCGGGAACAACATTTTGTTGGGTTTATTGTCAGTGTTAGTTGGTAGCGCCGGTACCGGTCGGCGCTCTGCTGTCGCGGTGCCGAGTCCCAGCCTAGCATTGTTAGAGTCAGCCAGTCGTTCTTCAGTCCGCTTTCCTGTGCTCCCTCCCAAATCTTTACATCAGAAGTGGGATTCGACCATGTCACGGACCGCCATCAGGATGACGGAGGACGACGTGAAGACCGGATGGAGGCGATCCTGGAGAACTGGGCGCGCACCCCACGCGTACCCGACCTGGCCCTAGGAGTGTTGCAGGTCATCCCGCGCAAGGCGTTCATGGCTGGCCTTTACAACTCTGACGTGCGTCACCAGCTGCGCCTGCGCCGCCCCGCCTCTTTCAATGAGGCCCTGACGGACGCGCTGCACATCGAGGCTGTCCAGGAGCAGGAGGCCCCGTCAAGTACCGTGAAACGGGGTAATTTCGGGCACCCGGGGTAATTTCGGGCATCTCTGCCCGAAAGCATTGCGATGATGCTGCCGTCTAGCGGCGACCTCGGAGGCTTGTCCCGTTGCGCGCATCGCATTCGCCACACTTAAAACCGTCGGATCATTCCTCTGGAGACCAAAACAGATCCAATCTTTTCGAGATACAGTGATTTTCGTTCTTTAGACTTTTTACCTAAATTCAGTGTATGCGTGAAAACTTCAACTGGCAAGCCAAACCTGTTCACAAACGGTGCATAAGGTATTTTTTTTTCGATTTGGACATGTTTCGAGCATGCTGTGTCAAATTTTCAATCACCTGCGGCAAATAGTATGGTAAATAGGGGCTCAAAACTAAAAAATTGTTACTTTCAGGGGTAATTTCGGGCACTGAAATGGCATGCAAGGGCAAGCAGGGTTGTTCTGAACACTTTAAATTTCGCAGGGCTGGAGTGGTGTAAGCTTCTTCCAGCTCTTCAGAGCTCTTCTGAAAGATGGAGATTATCCATTAACACAGATAATACTCCACTGCCGCAGCAGTCGCTTTGTGGAACTTTGACTATTATAAAAATGGGCCAAGGCTACATCTGTACTTCTTATGTGTAGTATGTACACATCCTATCTTAGTGTCAATTATTGGTTCGTGACTAAAATTTTATCATGTTTTTACCAGTACTTGGACTTTGAGAACGGCCGCATGGCTTGCCGGGTTGCTACGGAATGCAGAGTTTCCCAGAGAGCCCCTGTATCTTCCCAATTGTGCATAAGACTTGCCTCCCATGTACGTCAGTTTCAAGAGGAAGATCCACGACTCATCTTCGCGTAATATAGTGTGGCTTGAGTTGTACCATTATCAAAAACAAAAAAGGATAAAGGTTCAAGGTTAGACGATCAACAAGAAGCGTCCTAAATAGCTCCACCCGACTCTCCTAAACATCAAACTATTTGTTCCAATCATGACTCCAAATTATGTGTAAATGACCACCCCTACCATCCCTCCACATCAACATCCTTAAGAATTTCATATGTTATCACATAAGCTCAAAAGAAAGAGACAATTATTGATTTTGAGACCAAAATCAGAACGACAAGTCGTTTTTTCCTGGGGTGCCCGAAATTACCCCAAAACACGGGGTAATTTCGGGCACTGCTTTGGGCCCTCCTCTGTAAAAACGGTAAAGCGTAAATATCTGGAATTGGCGTCAAATTGAAGCTAAAGGTGGGTAGATGATAAATTTTAACCCTCAGGTCCATGGCAACACCACGACCTTCACAATTTCAAAAATACCTCTCAAAAGTGCCCGAAATTACCCCGTTTCACGGTAAGCGGCTTCGGCTGCAAGTGTCCCAGGTTGCTGCCACCCCGTCGGCGACTGCTGCCGGCCAAGACGCCGGCGGTCAGGATGGCGACTGCGGCGCCGACGCATACGTGCGGTGCGTGGCGCCCGAGATTGCTGAGGGCCCCTCACCCTGCAAATGAAAGAGCTGGCCCGTTCCCTGGAAGCCAGCAGCCGGGGCCCGGATCGTGCAAGGCCGTCGCGGGACCGCGACGACCGCTGTTTTGAGTGCAAGCAGCCCGGACATTATGCACGTGACTGCCCTGCCCGAGAAGGCCGTGATCGTCGTGGGGGCGACCGCCGCGGGAGGGAAGACTGTCGCGGCCGCGACCACCGCCGCAACCGCAGCAGCAGCGGGCTGCGCAAGAACACCACCAACTATCGACGTTCAGGAAACGGCCAGTAGCCGCACCGGTGGGCTCGGTTGCGGCTACCTCCTAGCCCCTATGTGCCCCGCCTCATCCGGCGCCAAGCGCACGGGCCACACCCGACGCCCCAGCAGGTATCGTGGCACTTGGACCAATCCACGGCGTCCACTGTCGCATTGTTTATGATGTGGGTGCTGTTGTGACCATTGTCAAGAAGGGTTTACTTGTCACCTGCACTGCAAGCCGCCCCTGCGCCCCTCAGCCCTGCACGTGCGCTGCGCAGTTGTCGGCTCCTCCCGAGGTGAAATGCTCTGCGTGCAATTGCGTGCGTCTTGCGTGCGTTTTGCGTGCATCTGCGTGCATTTGTGCGTGCTGAGTGCGTGCTCAGTGCGGGCGCATGCGTGCAAATGCGTGCACAGCGCGTGCAAATGCGTGCGCGCCTCCGCTCTCGTGCGTGCGATTGCGTGCGAAGTCGTATCGGACACGGCGCCGGCCTGTTTGAGCGCCTGGAAGGTACGCAACCACTCTGAACGGGAAGTGTTCTGGTTGCATAGCGACAGGCTGATCGTACGAGCCGAGGCGTGCGAAGCCGAGCCGGGGAAGCGGAGCGTCGCGCCGCCCAGCTGATTCCACCCCCCTCCCTTCTCCTCTTACCCACCTCGCGGCTGCAAGTGCATGTTTACATTTTTGATTTTCACAATTGTTTTCCTTTTCTGTCTTTGGTTTCTTGAGGCATTGAATGTTGCTTGGCGCCGACTCTACAGGCATTTAGTTGTGTTTCAATGGTGTGCTAAGCTAATGCATTCGCTTCTGCTTTCAGGCTTCCAGCATCTGCATGTGGTTGTACTGTTAGACAGGTTAGCAGACCATTCTTCCTCACAGCTGGAAAGATAGCAACTCCTTCCTATGTCCACCTTTCCCAGGCAAGCATAAGGTTTGTGTCAAAATGTTTTTTCTTTTCCGGTGCATCCAAATTTTCACCCGCTCCTTCTTTTCGCAATTAAAAGTCGCCTCCTCCTACATTCCATGATGTTCACCACTTTCAACAGTTTTATTTTGAGGTGCAATGATTCCACTTTCATTAGGTTTACATTACAGTTGGCAGATGACAATATGTAACAAAAGATCTTCTCTCCTACTACTACTACTACTACTGCTACTACTACTACTACATTGGGAGAAAAAATGAAGGTTGTGACTGTTAATCTTAATGCTACTCTTCACTGTTCATCGAAAGAAGGTGTTTACCGTACCCAGGGATACAGCAGCCACCGTTCCTCAAGGAACGGAATCCACTGTACCACTGGGAACATGCATTCACCGTACCTCGGAAACTGTTCAGACATCGAATTCATCTTAAATGTAAAATGAAGACAAAATTTTACATTTGCGATAGAAACAATTCGATGGCGGAAATAAATACATCTCACCAAGACGAACAAAATATAATAAGCATGTTATGACCTCGGACTCGAAGTTTGGCAGCAATCGGCGTCAGAAGTTTCTTAAAGGGCCCAAAATCGTACTTTCCGAAAATTCTGACGCCGATTGCTGCTGAACTTCAAGTCTGAGGTCATAACATGCTTATTATATTTTGTTAGTCTTGTTGAGATGTATTTATTTCCGCCATCGAATTGTTTCTATCGCAAATTTAAAATTTTGCCTTCATTCTACATTTATGATGAATTCGATGTCTGAACAGTTTCCGAGGTACGGTGAATGCATGTTCCCAGGGTACAGTGGATTCCGTTCCTTGAGGTACGGTGGCTGCTGTATCCCTGGGAACGGTAAACACCTTCTTTCGATGAACAGTGAAGAGTGGCATTAAGATTAACAGTCACAACCTTCATTTTTTCTCCCAGTGTACTACATCTACTACCTACCAAAAAAAAAACGGCCAAGAAAAATCAGCAAAAAGTAGAAGATGCTCCTCAAGTTTCATCCCATTTAAAACCAAATTAAGTTAAATCACTCTAGCTGTATTAAATATATTTAATATGAAAAGTTCTGTGTTGAAATCATAACATTTTTCAATGTTTTATATGTTCATTTTATGTTTTAGTTTATGTGTTGCTTCAGATACGAGTAGATCTTGTGTAAACCTAATGACAAACAAAAACTCAGTAAATACAATTGCATTTCTTTGCTTTGAGAACCCTCTGTTTGTTTTTCGAGAGACAATCCATGAAACAGTGTTTGATTGAAATAATATAGCTTTTAGAATATTTCCACGAGCAAGATCGTTATTGCACCAAGAAATGAAAGTGCATGAAAAGGTTGATGAAAGCACAAGATACTCAATACCTTATTTAATTTATTGGCTGAGCGATTAGCGAAGCTAGTTACTTCAGTGGGGTTGAAAAGTTTTGTCTGTCTGTCTGTTTGTTTGTCTGTGTGTCCGCACTACTCCTCCCAAACGGCTCGGCCGATCGAGACGAGATTTTGCAGGGTTGTTAGGTATATCCTTGGCTCGCCACACGCAAAAATTCAGCTTTCTATCTCATTCCATTCAGTCGTACTGACGAAAAAACACTAAAAAAACGGCAGAAAAAGTTCAACTTTTTAGTGACTTTATATTTTAGAGACATTTTTACATGGTTTCTTATGTTTTTGAAGTTCCTGATGACGAAAATTAAATCAATTTCGACCCCTGACCAAACTTTTAACTGCGAATTGGCTACCTCGGCCCGACTTTTCTAACATAATCACTTTTGACCCTTCATCTTGAAAAAAGGGGGCCGACCGACTAAAATTTTTTATTGCAGATTTCAATAGGTCTCGGCAAGACCTTTTCAAAGAGGGGTTGGAAGGGGGGTCTATGAGCCCGACTTCATCAGTTTGCCGAATCAGGATCTTGAAAAAAGGGGATCGACCGACTAAAAAATTTTATTGCAGATTTCACGTGGTGCATTACTCAATGCCTTTAAAAATCCTTGCGACAGCTTGCCGAAGGCAAGCAGGGAAGCGCCGCAGGCCAAGGTAGGTGTAACGCCAGGCGTGGATTGTCGTAACTGGCGCAGCATCGCGAAGCCTGTTACGACAAGACACGGTCTGGCGTAAACCTACCTTGTATTTTGAATTTTCAGTGTAGATTGCAACAAAAATACTCATGAGCTAAACAAATGCTGCACGCAGAACGCCAACAGAGATACTCGGACAGAGCTTGGGACCAAGGGTTGGAAACTGAAACACGGGGTCAAAGTGGAAATGATTGCACCTCAAAATAAAACTGTTGAAAGTGGTGAACATCATGGAATGTAGGAGGAGGCGACTTTTAATTGCGAGAAGAAGGAGCGGGTGAAAATTTGGATGCACCGGATAAGAAAAAACATTTTGACACAAACCTTATGCTTGCCTGGGAAAGGTGGACATACACTGTGGCAAAAAGCTACGGAAAATTCTGTAAACAGCTTGTGGTAATTCTCCGTAGCCGCCTTGTCAGTATTCTCCGTAGGCTCTTACAGTATTTTCCGTAGGACCACACAGTATTCTCCGTAGGACCTTACAGTGATCTCCGTAGGACTATACAGTTTTCCAGGCCCTGCGGAGGAGACTGTGCGGTCCTACGGAGAATACTGTACGGCCCTACGGAGAATACTGAAAGAGCCTACGGAGAATATTGATAAGAGGGCTACGGAGAATCCTGGCAAAAAAATTAACAGAATTTTCCGTACCTTTTCGCCACAGTGTAGGAAGGAGTTGCTATCTTTCCAGCTGTGAGGAAGAATGGTCTGCTAACCTGTCTAACAGTACAACCACATGCAGATGCTGGAAGCCTGAAAGCAGAAGCGAATGCATTAGCTTAGCACACCATTGAAACACAACTAAATGCCTGTAGAGTCGGCGCCAAGCAACATTCAATGCCTCAAGAAACCAAAGACAGAAAAGGAAAACAATTGTGAAAATCAAAAATGTAAACATGCACTTGCAGCCGCGAGGTGGGTAAGAGGAGAAGGGAGGGGGGTGGAATCAGCTGGGCGGCGCGACGCTCCGCTTCCCCGGCTCGGCTTCGCACGCCTCGGCTCGTACGATCAGCCTGTCGCTATGCAACCAGAACACTTCCCGTTCAGAGTGGTTGCGTACCTTCCAGGCGCTCAAACAGGCCGGCGCCGTGTCCGATACGACTTCGCACGCAATCGCACGCACGAGAGCGGGGGCGCGCACGCATTTGCACGCGCTGTGCACGCATTTGCACGCATGCGCCCGCACTGAGCACGCACTCAGCACGCACAAATGCACGCAGATGCACGCAAAACGCACGCAAGACGCACGCAATTGCACGCAGAGCATTTCACCTCGGGCTGCGCTGATTCCAGCGCTCTCCTTGGCCCCCGCACTGCCTCCGTGACCCTCGACGGCAACCCCTGCTCGATGCCTGTCTTCGAGGGGGATATCTACGACGACTGCTTGCTTGGCGCCGACTTCATTGCTGCCCACGTAAAGGTCTTCAGCACGGACGACGACCGCATCCAGCTGCGGTGTAGACGCTCACGCTGAAAACCTTACGAAGTATTTTGAGCATACATAATAGAAACCAATTTACTTTGTTATACGAAGAAATACTTCGTAGTTTACAAACTATTTTCTTTGTAAGCTTAAGTATGCCCAAAATACTTTGTTATATGAAGCTACTTTACTTCGTTTGGCTTCAATAGCTTGTGAGGTTTTCAGAGTGCTGGGTGCGCATGACTCGTGTCACCAAGCCGCTCGCAGTGCATCCCGTCTGCGTCCGTGTCGTGGCCAAGCAGTCCATCTGCATTCCGGCGGGGGCGAGTCGTTACGTGGGCGTGGCGGCTAAGAGGTGCGGCGAGTTGAACCCACGGAGTGTAGCCGGTGCTTCCACTCCCTTCCGCTCTCACGGACCCGAGGCCGGCGGGGGTGGGGTTCCGCAACCTGCCGCTGGCGTTGCACCCCTGAACCTAGTCGGACTGGCAGTCGGGGATTGGAGCGTGCCCCCGCAACGAACCACAAAGGGAACGGAAAATCTTTTGGTCGATGTCCGCAGCGTGGCAGGTACGGAGTCTGAGTTGCGCCCTGCCCATTTGCCCTCAGGTCTTGAACAGGAAAACGCCATGCTTGTGGGAGAAGATGGCTCGCTGGTGGTACGCGTGCACAACAAGAGCCAGCCCCCTCGCACTCTCCGTTGTGGCCGCTGCCTCCTCAAGCTCGACATCTACAGCCCGGCACCTGTAAGCGCCGTCGCCGAGGCCCCTCCCCGCGAGCGTTTGCCTCGAGAGCTTCCGAAGCCCCTTGAAGAGCTACTACTCGCGCGGTGTGCGGAGAACTTGGTGGCCGAGCAGCTTGGGCAGGTGAGAGGGCTAGTGCGTGAGTTCCAGGACGTGTTTTCCATCACTGGCGACTGCCCGCTGGTCCAGCACATCATCGACACGGGCGACGCCGCGCCTATCAAGCAGCGCCCCCGTCACCTGGACTTCACCAAACAGGAGCAGGCCGACAAGAGCATCGCTGACATGCTGCGCAAAGGAGTGATCCGCCCGTCTTGGGCCTCGCCGGTCGTCCTCCTTTTCAAAAAGGATGGGTCAATTCGGTTTGCAATTGACTTCCGCAAATTGAACGCATTAACACGTAAGGACGCATACCCTTTGCCACGCATAGACACTGGATTCGCTCCGCGGCTCCCGCTGGTTTAGCTCCCTGGATCTGCGTTGGGGGTATACCCGTGACATATTTTGGATCCGAGCAAATTTGAGCGAAGGTCGATGGACATCCAAGCAAAACCGAGCAAGTACCGAGCAAGTGCCCAGCAACTCCGAGCAAATTCGAGCAAATACCGAGCAAGTACCGAGCAAGAACCGAGCAGCTCCGAGCAAATGTCCTATCGAGCAACGCAGCCGAGCAGCGGCACCAGTCCACACGAAAAAGGCCATCCCAGGCCCAGGAAATAGTCCGACATGCATCGACCTGTATATTTTCGCTCAAATTTGCTCGGACCCTAAATTTGTCACGGGATTGGAACAATCAGTTAGCAGAAGAGTCCAAGCCCAAAACAGCCTTCTGCGTCCCTGGACATGGCTTGTACGAGTTTGAGCGAATGCATTTTGGGCTATGCAACGCCCCGAGTACCTTTCGGCGGCTAATGGACAAGTTGATGCCACGCTACCTGTCGCGTGTCTACCTGGACGATGTGGTCATTCCTGGAAAACCTTTACTGTGTCTTGTTCACCCTGGAGGCAGCGTATTTTTCCTGGAGGGATGCCGGGCGATGCGGGGAATTCTTAAAATTGTCTAAATTCGTTAACTTCAAAGATGAACACGAAAAAAAAAGCGGTCATACAAAAAACATGAGAGCGTGGTGCGGACGTCCTGAGCGGTGGTGAGGGTAGCGTGCGGGCGTACGCTCTTTCCCAACTCAGCCCCCACCCCGCCGTGCACGGCCGCACTACGGTCTCCTACGGTCCCTTCGTGATGTCCTTTCCCACACTGCAAACTGAAGTGTGTACAAAGTACAATGTTATTGGAGCATACCTCCAAGCACACTCTTATTTACAGCATACTTGCAAGGCACACGCCAAAATAGAGAGTGCCTTTTAAGTTCACGCTAAATAAGAGTGTGCCTCGCAAGTACACGCTAAATAACTGTGTACCTGCAAACACACTTAAAATGATCCATGCTTTTATATAGTACTAAAAGAGTGAATAATAGAGTGTAATTGCAGGCACACTCTATTTTAACGTGTGCCTAGCAAGTATGCTGTAAATAAGAGTGTGCCTGGAAGCATGCTCTAATAGGAGTGTGCTATGTACACACTTCAATTTGCAGAGCAGGAGCTCATCGTTTTTCTCGTTCAATTTGAGCGCAGGATACAAAATTTTACGACTCTAGACTGAAAAGTCGCTGCGTAGCAAGAAATACCCAACTTCACTGTAAAATCAGTAAGAAAAACGAAAATTGCCCACCAAATCCAGAAGAAGAGACAAAAGGATCTGAAATTTTGCTAACCCTCAGCTTTTATAGAGTATTACTTAAGAAAAAAAATCGCGTTGGTATAGGGGGTCAATGTAAGGTCCTGTTTTTCTTAAATAATCCTACGGCGAACCGGAAGCGCGCGCACGTATTGTGCACGCTGATAGACTTTCCCCGGTGGTGCCCTGGCCTTCGTTTTGATTGGTGCCATTATTTTTGTTTGGTTCGTGCTGCAAAGGGGACGCGTGTTTAAGGAATTGAGCCGCTGTTTTAAGTTCGCGTTTTTTGGCCGTTTTGACGGTTACATTTCCTCTGGCAAAAGTGGGGATAATGTTAGGGTCGGCACTACTGCGAGCATGCGCTTAAAGAGACTCTTGGTAACTAAAGCGGCCCGTCCTGTTATTCTCGCCATTCTTGTATTGCCTGCTCTCTGGATTAGACGCGTGCTCTCGAATACCTGACTTTTTATTCCCGTGCTCCTTTACAATATGTTGTTCCTGAGGTCATCACTATAAATCCAAAGATCATACTTCTCGTCACTCTAGAGGCGAGACAAAATGTCTTGCCCAAATTTGGTCAGATATCGAAGTTTCGCCAAAATTTGGTCGGGAAAAATTTCTCGCGTCAAAATGGCGAGGCTTTTGTGTCGGACCACAATGTAATTAGACTTTTGAACCCCGTGAATACGGTCCATACGGCCTGCGTAGCGGTAAGACAAGGAAGTCTCACCATTTTGTGGTGAGAGTTTTTTGTCAGACCAGGTCTTAGCAAGATTTTCAGGTCTAATCAAAACTTGGCAAGACTTTTTGTCTCGCCCAATTTTGGCGCAAAGTCCTTCTATTAAATTTTCGTTGATGGGACGCATTTTTGGGCCATTCCACGCCAGACCACCGAACCCCTAAAATGACCTATCTCAGATTTAACTTATTTTTGGTTGACTTGTAGGTACCAACCCCCCAAACTCCCAAAACAAAGGGTTTTGAAAAATATCAAACGGTTTAGGAATAGGAGCACTTTGAATATTGATCTTTTTACTTAAGTTTTATTTCACTTTTTTCATGAAAAATCTTTTTTTGAACGCCAGTGAGGGTTTTGGTTTATGATTTCCTTTCTAATAAGTCCGAAGAAAGGTTGAAGTGGGTTCGGCACTCTGGTGCTTCCAATTAGGGTATTTTTACTTAGGAAAATTTGTCAAAATTACTAAAAATTTGCTCTACTGAAAATACGTTGTCATGGATTTGGCTCATTTTTTGGTCAAATGAAGGTAGTTATTGGTCGAACAAATCCCTGAAATAAAACCTTTGACTTGGGCACATCTTCAACTTAACGGGAAGAAAAGTTGAGATTTCACTATAAACGGTTTCGTTAAAATGGCCTGAGCACCAACAGTTTCTTCTCGTATGAAGTTCTAGGACTCAAAATGAGATGAATATGAATAAAACTCAATTCAATAAGAAGTAAGGAGTCATGTTTCTATTTATGAATGCATTGCGCATTGCAGTATAGGAAGCCAAGTTTGGAGATAACGACTAAAATTTCGACGTAACTCACTGGTAGTATCAAACTCCAATTCATGCTTTAAAACCTTCATAAACAGTTACACATGATTCCTTTCTTCTTATTGAATTGACTTTTATTCATATTCATCTCATTTTGAGTCCTAGAACTTCATACGAGAAGAAACTGTTGGTGCTCAGGCCATTTTAACCAAACCGTTCATAGTGAAATCTCAACTTTTCTTCCCGTTAAGTTGAAGATGTGCCCAAGTCAAAGGTTTTATTTCAGGGATTTGTTCGACTAATAACTACCTTCATTTGACCAAAAAATGAGCCAAATCCATGACAACGTATTTTCAGTAGAGCAAATTTTTAGTAATTTTGACAAATTTCCCTAAGTAAAAATACCCTAATTGGAAGCACCAGAGTGCCGAACCCACTTCAACCTTTCTTCGGACTTATTAGAAAGGAAATCATAAACCAAAACCCTCACTGGCGTTCAAAAAAAGATTTTTCATGAAAAAAGTGAAATAAAACTTAAGTAAAAAGATCAATATTCAAAGTGCTCCTATTCCTAAACCGTTTGATATTTTTCAAAACCCTTTGGTTTGGGAGTTTGGGGGGTTGGTACCTACAAGTCAACCAAAAATAAGTTAAATCTGAGATAGGTCATTTTAGGGGTTCGGTGGTCTGGCGTGGAATGGCCCTTTTATAGGATGGCGATAAAGTAAAATTTTCCTGGCGAGGAAAAAATTTCCAAGTCCAGAGTCGAAGTAAATTTTGCAAATTAGTTTCCGCCATCTCTCGATATGTTGTTCCTGAGGCCATGGGACGCATTTTAATATGATGGTGAACAAGTAAAATTTTCCTGGCTAGGAAAAAAGTTCTGAGTCGAAGTTTGCAAATTTGTTTCCGCCATCTCTCGATATGTTGTTCCTGAGGCCATGGGACGCGTTTTTATATGGTGGCGAAAAAGAAAAATTTTCCTGGCTAGGTACAAATTTCTAAGTCCAGAGTCGAAGAAAAGTTTGCAAATTAGTTTCCGCCATCTCTCGATATGTTGTTCCCGAGGCCATGGGACGCATTTTTAGATGGTGGCGAAAAAGAAAAATTTTCCTTGCTAGGAAAAAATTTCTAAGTCCAGAGTCGAAGTAAAGTTTGCAAATTTGTTTCCGCCATCTCTCGATGTGTTGTTCCCGAGGCCATGGGACGCATTTTTAGATGGTCGGAAAAAAGTCGTTTTCCTGGCCAGGAAATTTTCCTGGCCAACTTTAGTCCGGTCGGAATTCAGAGCAGGCACCACACTTGACAATGGGCGGCCTTGAAGAAGGGTCGGGCACAGAATATGCATATTATGTGGCCGGGGGCCGCTTCGAACCCCATGGGGCCAGAATGGTGCGTCCAATCGCCATCCTGGGGCCCGTTTGGAGTTTCGCTAACAGGACATGTCCCTATGAGTTGAAACAAGGCTGCAACCAAACAAGGAGCACATAAGCCAACGCAGCCCCAGCGCCTTCTTGAGACTCAGCAGCCACACCGCCTACCTCTAGTCGAACAACCTATCATTGTGGTCAGCAAGCCGGGCAGACTGAATGCTTGCCGTGGCACCCTAACCCGCGCCACGCGGGATGCAGAGCGGCCTGTGAACAGAAAAGAGACGTCCTTCAATAAATTCTCATGACTCGAACCAGAACGAGTAACGCGAAACAGGGGGGGGGGGGGTCTGCGTAACGTTAAGGCCATAGACAACCACCGGCGCGCATTTCGGGCGGGTCTCAAGTCCCCAGACGCACACGGGGCTCGCAGCAGCCAGGGCCGGATCGCCTCGTCTCTCTCGCACTCTACGGCCTACGGGACACCCCATTAGTGCGAGAGCAGTAGCATCCCAACGCCTCGCGCCTCACGCAAACTGCAGGCCGCGGCAGCCAGAAAGGAACTTTCGTGACATTTGCCTGGGACCGCGAACCACGGAGCAGCCGTGAACCTCGGGAACTGATGTGCGGAACGTCGCCGAGCGCAGCCGAACGCAACGGGTCCCGTTCGAGCGTCGAGTCTTGCTGCCTCGACCAGCCACAAAGCCCGCAGAGGACAGACAGACGCGGGTGGCAGCGCGTTTGGTGAAGCCAGCACAAGCAAAACGTCCACACGCCTGCGTGTGGATGTGCCTACCCAACCATCTACACACAGCGACGCGCCGGCCAAGAGCCACGCGTGGCGACTCAAACCGACGCCGCACAGTGGGCCAGAAGACTGCGTAGGCGAACAAAACTCTCGACGCTTTCTCAACTCCAGAGTCGCTAAATTGGATTTGAATCGAACGTGTGACCCCACCAATGGTTTGCTCTCCGAACGAGGAATCCATCGGTGGGGTCACACGCTTGATTCGAGTCCCATTTGGCGACTGTGAGGCTCGAAAAGCGTCTAGAGTTTTGTCCGCCTGCACCGTCTTCTGACCCACTGTGCGACGCCGCTGTGTCCTCCCCAACACCACGCGCAAAATTACGAACCCCACAATGTCCAGCATGACGGACTACGGTCAGTGACATACACAAACGCGTCCGGCGCTCGTCACAATCGCTGGTAAACAAGTAAAATACGGTGAGCAATATGAACGGTACACGGTGGTGGGCAATAACACAGCTCAAAACACGATCAGAGGCTCAGGGCTGCGGCGAGGGTAGGCGAAGGGCCGCGCCGACAACAGCGGCGAACGAGACGCGAGCCAGCCAGCTGCGCTGAGCTGTCCAAATAGGACGGGCAGCCCCGGCCATTTCGGCACGAGCGCACGCAAGTAACCCGTGGCGGGAAACCATAGATTCGGAACAGACCTAGCAACAAGTGCGGCCAGCGGCGCGGACAGAAGGGACGGCCGAGCAGGCTGTCAAATGAGCCAAAACGCACATCACGCCCACACTGCACTGCGGAACTTGGGTCTGGACGCGGACAATCGGGCCTCGTTGCGGAGCGCATCAAGCTCGGATCGGCCGCAGCGACACGGTGTGAGAGAGGTCCGAAAAAAACGAACGTCGGATACCGATGTGCCGAAGGTAACCGAGCGAGCCGAACGCGTCTGTCGCCAACGGGTCCCGTTGGCCTGCTCGGCCACAGGCTGGGCAGACAGACGGACGCGGGCTGCCGAGCCGCGCGTCACCGGCGTCGAGTCAAACAGCGACCGAGCTTCGAAACGCCTGCATGCTTGCGCCTGAAAGAGTCGTCCGGAACAGAGAGGTCCGACACGCCCGCTGCTGTGTGACAGAGACACCTTGTCGCTTCGAACGCAGCCAGGCATAACCGGCCGGCCGCCGGCGGAGGGCCGGGCAGCACACTGGGGAACGAGGGACCATAGGATTGGCGAACACGAGACAAGGGACGACATCGGTCGGACACTTGTGAATAAGAGTCGCGCCTAGCTGTGAAATGGGGCAAAAACACACCCACACTGCACTGCGGAAGTCTGGTATGCGCCGAGACGCGGACAGAAGAGACGGCCGACCACGCAGTCAAATGGGCCAAAACGCAAAAAACACGTCCACACTGCACTACGGAACTTGGGTCTGAACGCGGACAGAAGGGACGGGCGAAAAAGACTGTCAAATGGGCCAAAACGCCCACACTGTGGATGGCGAGGGTTAGTCTGAGGGCGATGCAGCAAAGGGTCGGGGACGCGTTCGTCCGACCCAGACGAAGACAATCTACTGAAACCGAAACAAAACTTACCTCGCCGTAATCCAAGTTTTGCCATGATGGAACTCGATAGTCGAGAATAACCAACGGAAGGAGCTTACACGAGAAAAAACCAACAGCAGATACTCGATACATGAGAAATAAACCAACAGCAGATACTCGATACACGAGAAATAAACAAACAGCAGATACTCGATACACGAGAAAAAATCAACAGCAGATACTAGATACACGAGAAAAAACCAACGGAAAAGAACAAGCGTGAAAAATCACGAACTAGGAACAGAGCAAGTCGAGCTCTGACAACACGATATACTAAGCGGAGGAACTGAGCGGGTCAGCAGAGGAACGTGAGGAACAACTGAACTGGCCAGCGATTCAACAACGAATGAGTCGCTCGTCGCTCCGGCGGAGCGGGGGGGGGGGGGAGAAGGGGGGGGGGCAGCAGGGGGCGCCTGCGCGCGGCGGAGGGCAGGGTGGACATGAGCCCCATCCCGTTTGAGCCCCGATGACCTGAGCCCCGGCTAGAGCCCCGGTCGAGCCCGACTCGAGCCCCGACCTGAGCCCGGACTGAGCCCCGACTGCCAGAGCCCCGACCTGAGCCCGGCTTGAGCCCCGCCCTGAGCCCGACTTGAGCCCCACGCCAAGAAAAGTCGCAATTTGGCCCCAAAACAGGGAAAAAGAGGAAGTTATTTGGCGTAGGGCTCAAAAGGGGCTTAGGTCGGGGCTCAGTCGGGACTCAGGTCGGGGCTCTGGCTGTCGGGGCTCAGTCCGGGCTCAGGCTGGGGCTCGAGTCGGGCTCGACCGGGGCTCCAGCCGGGGCTCAGGTCATCGGGGCTCAAACGGGACGGGGCTCATGTCCACCCTGCCCGGCGGAGCGATCTGGAAGTAGTGCCGCTACGCGATGTTTGTTTGTTTTTACCAGCTAACCGGATTTCAAAGGACGAAAAGTGCCGTGCGGAATCGGAACCGTATACAGATAAGGTAGTTCTGCCTTAAATAGGAAAACGTTCACTTCACTCCCCGATTTCCTGCAGCTTCATTCCGTTCCGTTTCGTTCCTTTTCTTTTCCGGACCCTCTCCGCACGATTCTTGTCACCGCAGGGGCTGGGAGGTACTTTTCGTCCCATCATATCCAGGTAATTCACTTTGTTCTTTTTTGCCATGCAAGATAGACCCGCAATGTAAGCGAGCCGATTGAAGACAACGCTGCTGCCTTCCCAATGAGCTAATTTTCATGAATGTGAGCTGCAGTGAGATTGGTACAAGTCCAAAACTTGGAGCGGACGGTGACCTGTCTGCTAGAAGCGGCGGGCCAATCCCTTGTCACCCGTGTGCTCTACCGCAGCAGTTGAGAGCAAAGTGGGAGCGTGTATTCCATTTGCGACCAGCTTGTCTACGGGTTCGCTGATGCGAGGCTATGACGGCACTGATGAGAAATATTACTTGCGGACCGGCGGGATACCACGAACACGAGCAAACATGCGATTTGGCGCGTTTCTCTTCGGGAGAAAAGATTCTTTGGAGTTGGTCCTTGAATTCTTTCACGACAAAATGTATTGTGTCTGTAATGGACCTGAAAAAAGGTAAGGGTTCCGGATATGTTGCTTGTTTATTTCGGTTAAGTTAATAATGTTGTCAAATTTACATTCACGCCTTTTATCTGTTATAGGCCCATGGTAGGATGTGACACTTGTAATGGGTGGTTTCATTATTTCTGTGTCGGACTCAAGAAAAATGCTGGTAAAGATCCCTCTATTGGCATAAATATTCACTGTTTTGTAAAATATCTTTAATTAATTCAATCTGTTATCCTCAGTTCTGACGGATAAATGGTTTTGCTCTCTGTGTCGCAAGAAGAACAATGACAAGAACGGAGAAATTAAAGTAATTGTTGATGGGCTGAAAGATGCGTTAGTCAATACTATGAAAGAAGGATTTTTGCATCTGAAACAGGAAGGGCGCGTCTAAACAAAATGACTACTGTACCTTCTAAACTGATCATAGAAAGAAGTTATAATTTGTTCCTTGCAGAATTCAACCACAGAAATAAATGTAGAAAATGAACGCATCAAACAAATTGAAGAAATGCTGCAGCAGCAGAAAATTGAGCATGACAGAACTGTTGAAGCCCTCCGTACTCAACTTCAAGTGCAACGTGAGACTAATGTTGAAAATGAACACGTTATGAAACAACTTCAAGAAACACTGCAGCAGCAGCAAATTGAGCATGACAAAACTGTTGAAGCCCTCCGTACTCAACTTCAAGTGCAGCAAGAGACTAATTGGCTGAGCGATTAGCGAAGCCAGTTACTTCACTGGGGTTGAAAAGTTTTGTCTGTCTGTCTGTCTGTCTGTCTGTTTGTCTGTCTGTGTGTCCGCACTACTCCTCCCAAACGGCTCGGCCGATCTGGCTGAGATTTTGCAGGGTTATTAGGTATGTCCTTGGCTCGCCACACACAAAAATTCAGCTTTCTATCTCATTCCATTCAGTCGTACTAACGAAAAAACACTAAAAAAACGGCAGAAAAAGTGCAACTTTTCAGTGACTTTATATTTTAGAGACATTTTTACATGGTTTCTTATGTTTTTGAAGTTCCTGATGACGAAAATGAAATCAATTTCTACCCGTGACATAAGTTTTAACTGCGAATTGGCTACCTCGGCCCGAATTTACTAACATAATCAACTTCGACCCTCCATCTTGAAAAAAGGGGGTCGACCGACTAAAAATTTTTATTGCAGATTTCGATAGGTCTCGGCAAGACCTTTTCAAAGAGGGGTCGGAAGGGGGGTCTAGGAGCCCGACTTCATTAGTTGGCCGAATCAGGATCTTGAAAAAAGGGGATCGACCGACTAAAAATTTTTATTGCAGATTTCGATAGGTCTCGTCAAGACCTTTTCAAAGAGGGGTCGGTTGGGGGGTCTCGGAGCCCGACTTCATTAGTTGGCCGAATCAGGATCTTAAAAAAAGGGGATCGACCGACTAAAAAAATTTATTGCAGATTTCGATAGGTCTCGGCAAGACCTATTCAAAGAGGGGTCGGAAGGGGGATCTAGGAGCCCGACTTCATTACTTGGCCGAATCAGGATCTTGAAAAACGGGGATCGACCGACTAAAATATTTTATTGCGGATTTCGACAGGTCTCGGCAAGACCTTTTCAAAGAGGGGTCGGAAGGGGGGTCTAGGAGCCCGACTTAGGCCTGGGCGATTAATCGACTAATCGAAAATAATCGCGATTATTTTGATAATCGGACGATTTTTGCGGACCTCCGATTAGCGTTTCGGTAATCGGGTGTATGAACGATTAATTAACGATGACCGATTATCAATTAATCGTCGCTTTATCGATTATTAGTAAATTGGTTATCGTGATCCCTCCGTCCGGTCGTTCGAACAAGCAGAGCCAGGATCGATCGCGCGATCGCTATCCAGGGCAGGGCTGGACGGGGCAAGGAAAGCAAGCTTGCCTGAGCGAGGCGTTGGTCGTGTTTCGCTTTCCCGCCGCCTTGAGCCTTTATTTATAATTTCTAATTAATCGGCTCATTTCGATTAATCGGCATGTTCCGATTAATTTAAAGTCGATTAATCGAGATTTCTCGATGAATCGTTAGCGTTTTCGATTACCGATTACCGAACCGCTAATCGACACTAATCGCGATTATTTTATTCATCGGCCGATTACGATGAATGCCAATAATCGCCCAGGCCTAGCCCGACTTCATTACTTGGCCGAATCAGGATCTTGAAAAACGGGGATCGACCGACTAAAATATTTTATTGCGGATTTCGACAGGTCTCGGCAAGACCTTTTCAAAGAGGGGTCGGAAGGGGGGTCTAGGAGCCCGACTTCATCAGTTTGCCGAATCAGGATCTTGAAAAAAGGGGATCGACCGACTAAAAAATTTTATTGCAGATTTCACGCGGTGCATTTCTCAATGCCTCAAAAATCCTTGAGACAGCTTGCCGAAGGCAAGCAGGGAAGCGCCGCAGGCCAAGGTAGGTGTAACGCCAGGCGTGGATTGTCGTAACTGGCGCAGCATCGCGAAGCCTGTTACGACAAGACACGGTCTGGCGTAAACCTACCTTGTGTTAAAAATGAACACGTTATGAAACAACTTCAAGAAACACTGCAGCAGCAGCAAATTGAGCATGAGAAAACTGTTGAACGCCTCCGTACTCAACTTCAAGTGCAGCTTGAGATCAATACAAGTGTTGAAAGAATTAATGTTGAAAATGAACGCCTACTGAAACAACTCCAAGAAACACTGCAGCAGCAGAAAATTTAGCATGAGAAAGAACGCCTCCATACTCAACTTGAAATGCAGCATGAAGGCAATTCGACTGAAAGGCTTCAAGAAGAGATACGGCAACTTGAAGGAAGACTTAACCAGCAAGAGTTTGCAAATGCTGCATTGAACAAGGTTTGTTCCTCTGTCTTTGCTTATAGTATCAGTGTCATTTTTTAAATAAAATTAAAGTGCAATCTCGTTTGTAAAAAAACTAATAGCAATAACTATGTTAAAATTTGCCCTTATTTTCTTTGATAAGATAAAGTGCAGGCGCCTATTGACATCTCTGTATTTTTTCTTTATATTAGGAGAAAGAGGAACTTCAGCAGAAATTGGGCTTGGAAAAGAAGAGAAAGAGGTTGAGTTTATCTCAAAAAAAGTGAATTATATTTGTTTTCTAGCTTTTAATAAAATTTGTCCAAACAATAAAACATATTCAAACGACTTTGAATAAAGTTTTACAATGAAAAAGAACATTTCAACATATTCTTTGGTTTATTCAAACAACAAATCATTATTTTAAACCTAAGCAGTAATAAAAAATAAACATAAACTCACTAGGATAAGAAAGTATCAGCTGCTTACATTTACGTGAAACAGTAAACAGAAGCATGAACAATGCAAAGCTTTAATCGCTTTAATTGAATAAGTCTCCTAAACTTAAAGCATACAACGTACAGAACCCATAAGAACAAACATAAATTAAAATATGCGCCATTGACACAACATTTCAACATTCTTTGGTCACTATTATTTAAACAAAGGTATAAGTTCAAACTAAGCAGTTTTGATGAGTAAAATTTAAACAAACTTAAACTTTACTGAGGATAGAGTATCAAGCGTGACTACCTAGTAAATATGAGAAACTAAAAAAAAAAGGGCAACATATGAACAACATAGCTTTCAAATACGATCTGCACCAGCAAACTATAACACACTCCCATCATTAATAAAAGGACAAGCATTTATGGAAACAAAAATAAAATTATTTGGGAAGCCTCACTCTTGCATCTACACATTTGGACAGCAAATGAGGAACTTTCACCTTCTTTACTGGTGGCTGAGCCCATGACTCACCATGGTTACCAGTAGTTTTCCTCTTGGCCTGGCTGTACCCATGATCAGCAGCAGCAGCTTGGGATGCGACCTCAGATGCCACTGATAAGGGCCTTCCCCCAACCTGGGTCCCTCTTCCTCCACGAAACACTTTCCTCCTTGCAAGGGCTGTTGGCTGCACTGGTATCTTCCTGGAGCGACGATGGTTATTGCATGGCTTCAAAGCACTTAAGTCTTTCCCAAATTGGGCGAATGAACTTGCTTGAGTGGACTCATAATTTTATGATTTTACTATGGACCAATAAGTTTTAAGAAACTTTTCCACAGGTAGTGACATACATTCTGGGCTGTCATTGCAAATCCGGGCAAGGTCCATGGCCATTTCGACCAAACTGTTCTGCTTTGAAGGATGAGGGATATCATTACTTTCATCAGCACTGCTTGCAACAGGTTCAGTTGTTGGCTGTTCAATTTCAGGTTCCTCAGAAGCAGCATGCTGTTCATCACAACTGTTGTTTCTTAACTTGAATTCTGGGATATCATTTACATTAGTTATAACTTCGGTATCAGGACCACCTTTTAACAACTTGAGGAGCCCAGCTGGTATTTCAGTTTCCCCTGACATTATGTAATAGAAAATGGCCTTGATAGTTGAATCAGATGTTGGCAAAAACTGGTGGCTACTCAGTTTGAAGGTTTTTGCAACAATACACTGATGCTTGCATGGGGCACCACACATGCCAACAGGACAAGAACAGACTTCTAGATCAGCATCAACAACGTATTCAGTGTTCTTCTCAGTATTGACAACCTTGTAGAGGTGTTCGAAGTCTGTTAATTTTGTGGCAACAAGGGGAACCAATTTCTCTGGTTTGATGCGGTACCTGGTACGAGTGAACCCTTCAACTCTGTTGTTCACAAGAAAAGCAAGTTTTCTGGAATAATAGTCCTCAAGCCTAGTGACAAGAAAATCCATCAATTGAACAGTGTTGAATGCTCTTACACGGTCAAATATTTTATCCTTGAGGATTCTCATAATTGCTTCGCAGTAATTGTTGGTAGTGTGCCCTCTCAGAATAAGATGCTGTCGAAAACAAAGAGCCCACTCAGGGGCACGAGATCTAAAATCCTTAAAATGATCGTCAACAATTTTGTATGACTGAAGCAAGTCACTTGCAAGAGCTTCATCATACATGGTATTAAAGTCATTTTCAGTAATAGCATACAAAATTTGACGGAACATGAAATAAATTTCTACTCTGTGCTCAAATTTTACTCCATGATCAGAACTCCACACATACCTCCACATGGCTTGTAAAATATGAAATATGCACAGAAGAAAAACAGCTCCAGGGAAACAGTTCTTCAGGCTATTTCTTTCAGCAGTAGAATCATCGCTTATAATGATTTTTGGACCTTGTTCAGGACCCCTTCCGTAAAAGGCATGTTTTGGTAGATGCTCTTTCCAACTCTGAAGTGCAGGAGTTACTACTTCTTCTTTTTCAGAGAAAGTAATTAACAAGCCGATTGGTAACCCACATGCTACACTTGGAGTCAACATCACAAAGACACGTGCATTGTTGCTGTCCATTGAGCCACTTGAGTCGATAAACATTACTTCTCCAGATGCTTTGTGATGAGTATGAATCCTTTTCATCATTGGAGAACAAATTGTCACATAATGGTTTTCACCATCAGGGGTAACACAAACTTTGGCACAGATGTCACCACATTCATCATTATACTCATCCACATACTTTTCAAGAGCCTCCAATAGGGGGCGTCATTCGGAGGCGACTTTCGATTTCAGCTTACCGGTAGGACTCAAAAGTTTCGTTTTTTAGTGCTGAGTTCAGATTTGTGTCGGGTTTTGCGATCGGACTTTATCTTCATCACCCTACCGGACGTTTCATCCAAAAATTCGGCGAAAGTTCGTTTTTTCCCCTTGTTTTGCCCCCTTGAGTTCGGGGTGGCGGTTTCTCGACTGGATTGCCTTCACTTACACTAGAGACGATTTTTCCAACCACCAGAGCCCATGTGAGCCACCCCATTTTGAGCCTAGGCCTCAAAACATGACAAGTTTGGGAGAAAATGTGATATTTTTCTCTGTTTTTTCGCCATTTTTGAGGGATTTTGAGCACTACATCGCCCCCTTAGGTGACCAATATGGATGAAAAGGAGGGAGGGTGTGTGGGAAAGGCAGCCCAGCACCGGGGCGTCGACAGGGGTGTCGTGGAGGGCAGCATTGAGGCGGGCAAATACAGGGCTTTTTCAATAAATTTAAGGGAATGGTCAAATCACCTGCTGCGCGCCGTTTCCTACCCGTACTCGAGGCGGCTCTCACTCGGCCAGCCAAGCGGGCGAGCAGCTGCCGGCCGAGGGGGGCACAACTCCTACCTATATAAAAATAAAATTATGATAGGGACGGGCGATTTTGCGATTAATCGCAGGTGCAATGCGATTTTTTCAAAAAATCGCGGTGCGATTTCTGTTTTTGAACCTCGGCGATTAATCGCAAAATCGCAAAAAATCGGACAATCGCAAAAATCGCACCGCGCACTGCACCGAACGAGGCTGGCGCGTGTTCTCGGTAGTATTTAAGTTTTGTTGCGTTTTTTGCAATTTTTGCGATTTTGCGATATGCGATTTTTCGATTTTTAGCGATTTTTGCGATTTTTTGCGATTTTGCGATTAATCGCATGAGATCGCAATATGTGAGAAATCGCAATCGCGATACTGAAATTTGGAAATCGCCCGTCCCTAAATTATGATTAAACAGTAATATTTACAATTGAATTAATTTAATAATCATATAGTTTTGGTAAAATTCATGTACTTACATTTGCTTTCCATGAGTATGTCAAAACTACTAAAATCACCACTATTCAGTCTTGAATCTTTTAGGACTTGGCTCGTTTCCAGCCTCAAGTTGCATGATTGTCTTCACTCCTTCTAATTTGAGTTTGTTCACTTCTAGAACCAAAACAATAAATCCATGAGACACAATGATGAAACAATTATTTTACTACACATACCATTCTATCAAATATTTACCCTGTCCATCTTCTAATAATTCCACACACTGAATGTTCTACGGTGAAATCTTGTTGGTATGCTACGAAGAAATTTTGTTCTTCGTATGCTACGAACAACATTTCTGGTTTGTATTGTAATACAAATCGTTTCTTGATTTGTATTGTAATACGAATCAGGTCTGTTCCTATTCTTTTGCTCTATTCTTTACGGTGAGATCTCATCGTAAGGAGGCGACTACAGCTTCAGTACAGTACGAATCTGACATGAGTGTCTGAAAATATTGGTAGGTTACAAACACAATGCAGAGTTCATACGTATGTTATGAATCATCACTTCTAGTCTTGGACCTAAACCAAAAAAAAAAACGTATAAGTTTATATTGTTATTCATGTTAACCAAAAGAAAGCGCCAGTTTCTAGTGTTAGATACTTAGTCAACGGCAGATGCTAACATAAGCAAGTAACAAGTTTTCGCATAACTTGGACAAAGCCCCATTTTAATGACTTACACGGAACGATGCAAAATGAGACTCAAAACGATGGGCTACATGAAAATTCTGATGTATCCATCTTCTGGCAGCTCACTGGTGGCCAAGGAATGTGACGTCACGTTCGTTTTCACGTGAAAACGGCAATGTTAGTTTGAGCGTGACAAACGGTGAAAATTAACGGTCAAACGAATGTGACACACAGAACCACATTGTCATGTTACTTTGGGTGTGACACGCAATCACCAGGTGAACAGTCACATTAAAACGAATGTGACACATGGTACCCATTGACATGTCGTGTCACATTCAAACGAATGTGACACCTATGTACTGTCACGTTCGTTTAAATGTGACATGCCCGCATTGTCACATTAAAACGAACGTGACACCGGTGACACCCCATAATTTGACAATCATGGCGTGCCACATTCAAACGAATGTGACAATTCGGGCATGTCACATTCAAACGAACGTGACAGTACATGGGTGTCACATTCGTTTTGATGTGACACGACATATGGCAATGGGTACCATGTGTCACATTCGTTTTAATGTGACAGTTCACCTGCTGATTGCGTGTCACACCCACAGTAATGTGACAAAGCGGTTCTGTGTCACACTCGTTTGACCGTAAATTTTCGCCGTTTGTCACGCTCAAACAAACATCGCTGTTTTCACGTGAAAACGAACGTGACGTCACATTCGTTGGCTACCAGTGCTTGGTTCCTAAGTCAAGTGTCAAAGGTTAGGGGCCGATGCAAACTTCTTTGGTGGCCGAAACAAACACTTTGTCATTTGTTTAACTACCTCGCAGTCGCTCAAAATAATCGGTACAGCCACTTTGATTCTAATCTTGCCATATTTTAATGGCGACATTGTAACCAAAGTGAATTATTTTTTTTTAGTCGCGACGCCCGAATTCTTTTTTTCAAACTATGTTTTGTTTGGTTCCTGTCTGCGCCTTGTCCCCTGTCTTCTCTCCCCCGTACCCCTTGATCCCCGACGCCTGTAGCGCTCCTGGTGGGCGTTAGTGTAACTACTTGTGCTGCTTGTTGTTGTATTTATGACTTGTGTACGACTTAAATCGGTTCAATCAACGTAAAGCTTCTAAATGTGTGAACCTAGATGATCACTAGCTACTAATCAAGTCATTCTTTTCAGTTAATCCACGTGGACTTTTGTTTAGGATTTTATTTGAAGAATGTTCCATCGTTTGGTTTGGCTCTGCTGACACCGTGGTTCCATGGTTGCTGAGCGCCGTTCTCACTGAGATAGTTTTTACTAGAAAAGATCTTTGAATTTTTATCGCCATGGTCAACAAACGGCAGGACTCGAATCAAAGTGGCGGAAACAACAATCTTCCATGCATGCAAGATGCTGGAACTTATGACAAAGTGTTTATTTTAGCCATCAAATGTGAATGCCATTGGGCCCCTCCTAACCTAAACACAATGGTTGGATTGATGGCTTGTTGGAAGAAGAAGATAAACAACATAGGAATTACAAATTACCTTATCACTGTTGGCCCCATTCCATGTAAGTAAATAGAGTTTTGTGTTTTATTGTTAACCAGGCTTCAGTGGGAGCAAAGGTCTTTGAAAATAACGTAAATCTGTGCAGAATGTCACCACCGTAGAAATGTATGCCAAGATGTGATCCGGGTACTTCTTGAACATGGTTTGCATGGATGAAAGAGTAAAGAGAAAATGATTTGTGTCATGTATTATATTTTGATGAGTAAATCTAAAAAGGGTAAGCAAATTTTTATAAATGAAAAATTAATGAAAAATTATCATGGTTCACGAATGGCTTCCATTTCTACGGGGAGCAAGCAGATTCATAATTGGGATTCGTAAAGTACAGTTAGCATTTCTTTACGGAGAAGGTTCACCGTAACATATGAGACCCTTCATTCGTATTAAGTTTGCGCAGCAAGTACCGTAAGATACCATAATGTTTATTCGTATTACGAATAGATTTCACCGTAGGACATTTAGTGTGCAGTTCATTAGAACCAGCAATTTTTCCATAATATATTACTCCCCGGTTTTTCCCATCCTGAATGTCCTTATTTCTGGCAGCAAAAAACTCATCAGGTTTGTCGTCGTATTGAAATGGCATGTACGTATAAAAAGTCATGCCAAAATCTTTGTAGACGGCCAAAGTTTTAAATACATCATTTCCAGGGGTAGGGCCTGGAGGGTCAACCGTCTGGAGAGTCCTCCCCGAGTTTTTATTTATTTTTTCGAATATTTTTTATAAAAATATTTTTTTTATTGTATTTTATTTCAAAAATAGTAAAAATACTAAAAATAATATTAATTATAAGAAAATATAATTTAGCTCGCTCGAGTGGCCCGTGATAATTTGCATACCGCTGTCGACGGTGCTTTCGGGCGTTTCTTCGTCCATACGAATGTGAATGTGGAATATTTGAACTACGCAAAAGAAGCAGAAGGCATCCCAGCAGCTGTTTACGCGCGTTAATTAATAAAATATCATCGTCTTTTACTGTCGTGCTGCGTCTCCCGTATCCTCATCGAAATGGTAATTCCATTCTGAGTTCAGTCACTTTTGCCCATGCCATAGTATTCCCATGCCATGTCTGGTGGATCGGATCAGGTTGCAGGTTGTACTAACCCAACCTCACCTCCTTTGTTTACTTTGTTTCAGTAGCCAAGGAGCTGGGAGTAATGCAGCCTATGTGAGCCTATGTGTGTGTTATTTCATTGACCTTGAAAATGTTTTAATTGTATTTATCTTTTAAGCTGTCGAGAGGGCTCACATAGGCTGCATTACTCCCAGCTCCTTGGCTACTGAAACAAAGTAAACAAAGGAGGTGAGGTTGGGTTAGTACAACCTGCAACCTGATCCGATCCACCAGACATGGCATGGGAATACTATGGCAAGGGCAAAAGTGACTGAACTCAGAATGGAATTACCATTGCGATGAGGATACGGGAGACGCAGCACGACAGTAAAAGACGATGATTGGCGCGCTGGTTTTGTAATATACTTCTCTCACAATTGAAATAACATATAAAAACGAACATCACAGCATTCCATTTCTCCTCATTTAAAATTTTACTATTTATTTGCATAATATGTTACTTCCGAATATGTAAACGGTCACAATCTTTGCCATGAATCTCTAACCCAAAGCCCTGTACCGAATGCGCCGCGCAACAACTTGCAATTCAATGTTGTTATTGTTTTCGTTCTATGACTGCACCCAGGGAAATCCGTTCTTGAATTGAGACCAGCTCCGGACTTGATCGTTGTACTTGATTTTTGTTCTCAACATAAGTCCCAAATGCTCTTGATTATGCCGGCGAATGAAGACCACTGTTTCAAGACCAGTACATTGTAGAAAGGCGTTGTGCCGTGTTCCGACATTTTAAAATTTTAGTGCACCGCCGGGGTATTAGAACCGGCGCGTCAAGGCAACGGCTCTACTCTCTAAGCCCCTCGGCCACCGGTCATTCCGAGATCAGCCACGCGTGCCACGATACCACGCGGGCCACCTTCACCCCGCACCGGTTGAATCCGGCGGAACAGGCCAACGCACATCCAGCGTGTCGTGGCCGGATACACATCGTCCGCATAGCGCAGTTGGTAGCGTGGCGGGTCGAGGAGCCAGAACCTGAGGTACAACTACCGGCATCGTGATATGAAAAAAAAGGGGCGTAGCTGGCAGCGCGGCATGAGGTCACACGGAAGGCTGAGGGTTCGAACCCAAGCTGGAGTTATCCTTTCAACCGTCTGTATTTTTTATTTTTTTTACTTTTTTGGGGGGTGGTGGGGCCTTGAAACGCAATGGCCATCAAGTCATTGGGCGGCTCAATACTAAAAAAGCCTGTAGACAGTCATTTAGACCGACGGGATTCAAAGTCGGGCCAATGCAGCCTCGGCGCCTATAAGTGAGTATGCTGCATCCCTCGCACGACTAAAGCGTCCCGACCGGCCGACAAGTTGTCGCCTGGGCAGGTCAGAGCGCAGAATCCGTCTGTCTGTCTCGTACTCATAGCAGTGATTTTCAAAAATGGATAAAAACAGTAAAATTGTCACCTCAGCGATCCGTCTTTCCCGCCGGTATTTAATACCCTCAGTCCATTCTCCTGCCAACCCAAAGGATTGTGCGAGGGAAAACTGGTTACGCCTCGCCGGGAGTCGAAACCCCGCCGAACCCGGCTTACCATCCAGCCTCCAGGCACGGATCCAACTGAGCTACCGTGACAACTGAGGGAACGGGGAGATGATGCGGCGTCCGTTGACACGGCATATGCGTCACCTCTTTTCAAGCCCACCTGCCTAGCATTGATCCAACTTGATACTCAAAGCAAGCCCATTTGTGGTCTGGGCTCCAGCAGGAACATTTTCTCAAATTAAGAAAGCAAGTTCTCGGACTATTTTTTTCGCTAAAACAAGTACACGGAAATTGAGAACATTCTAGGCGTAGATCTGAGTGACAAATTTACTCAAATCACGCGCATTTCCATCAAAACAACGCAAATTTGAGCATTGATGCAACATCGGCAGGCATTGATATTAGACCCTCAATTTTGAGAACATTTGAGCATTGATCTTAGTGCATTTAGAACTTGCTGGGAGTGAGAACATTTGAGGCTTGAATCAAGTCAATTCTGCTTGATTCAAGAACAGATTTTTCTGGGTGTGCCGGCTAGTGCGATTACAGCGTCATAATTGTGAATTTTGAGCAGTGTGCCCAAAGGTAAGTTAATTACTGTTAATCACATTTAATGCACTTGCACACGACTTACATGACAGCAAAACATAAACAAGAGAGAACTGTTACTCGGGGACAGTACTAGAGCTCCCCCCTCCTAGAGCTCCCCCCCCCCACATATTTTCCGCCGTTTTAGCGTTTAATAAAATTAAATATGATTAAATGAATTAAATAGGACAAAACGAAACTAATAGGAGTAAATGAATTTAATAGCATTAAATAAATTAAATCTGATCCCAATAATATGAAATAATCCAAATTATTCCAAATTTATTAAATAAGATATAATTGGGATAAAACAATCTCTTTAATGAACTGCTGGTGCCGAGCGCAAGTTAGATGGATTGTAGTCTGCACTAGCTGCGCGAGACCAGCTTTGTTCTAGCACGCAGAAAGATGCTAAAGCAGCTCCTGTTCGGGCAGTAGGACTGGCAGGGCTGAAACTAAGTGGTCTTACCCATCCTAACCTAACCGGCTCGCGACGGATCTTACGAGATGAGTTACAGAAAGATCTGTCGCAAGTTACAGATAGCTCCGTAGCGAGGCCGCTCGATTTGGTTGGGATAGGTTGGGCCACTTAGCTACAGTCCTGTCAGTCCCACCGCCCGCGCTGCTCATTTAATCCTATTGAATTCATTTCATACAATTTTATTCATTTATTCCTATTTAATCCATTTAATCCTATTTATTTCGTTTAATTCTATTAAATCCTATTTAATTCATTTAATCATGTTTAATTTTATTAAAGGCAAGGAAAGGTAGAAAAAATGGAGGGAAGCTCTAGGAGGGGGGAGCTGTAGCATTTCCTGGTTACTCGGACGAACACACATACAGCATCCCACCTGACAAGTCAATGGTTGATTGATTCCGATATTTCAAATGCATTCTTATCCAATACCGTACAAGACCAGAATAATACCACTCAGCCAAAACCAGACTTAACAATTACATTATGTGTCTTCTCTACTTGCGGCGTATTTGCGTTTTATCTCAAGCTAACACATCAACTTCCAGCCCAGGCATTGTATGTTGCATTGCCTTTTAATGTCTTCCACTCTTTATTTGTTACAACTGCGATTATGATTGACTCTGTTCTTTTCTCCATTTGCTACAAATGCGTATTTCATTTATACATTTTAAGTATTTCAGGTGATTGAATTTGGTGAGGTACTGCAAATATCATCTTATTGAATAAATAGATTGTTTGCACTATCTGTGATCAAGTGTATCTTTCTAAAATCAGTCTGTGATCAGTTTGATCACTGATATCATTTTGAAATCAGCTGTGATCAGTTTGCTCAATCATATCATCCTGTAATTATTATAATGTAAGTATCATGATTACAATTCATGTATTTGACTTATCAAAAGTGTCTTGAATAGTCAAATGTTTCTTATCTTCACAAGTTTTTATTTTCAGCTAACAAAATTTGGTATTTACAGTCACATACCTTGCTGAACAAGTTCAGCACCATCCAGTTTAATAACTTTGACTGTATACCAATCTTCAATTATCATAATGTAAGTATCATGGCAATTATTCTCGTATTAGAATTTCAAATAATTTTCAGAATTGTATTGCAAAAATTTATCATGTCAATTATTTCTCTCACTTTCAGCTACAATGGCAACTTACAATAACTTGTATCCAGAAATCTCTGAATCAGTAAAAACAATGTGTGAAGATTATCTGTCCACAGGAGGACCATGCAATGCTGGCATAATTTCAAAAATGCCAAGAGACATACAATACAATGTGACATTTGGAACTAAGCTGGCATTGAGACTGTACACGACTAAAGTATGCACTAAATGTACAAACCACAACTTATGGATTGCTGGAGGTTTAAAATATTTTCATTGATAGTAAATGCTGTGATTAGTATCGTGATTTGTATCAAAAGTAATATTTCTGATTATTTTCAGGAGGATATGCAACTTATATTGCTGGACATACAAAGAAGTATTCAGATATTGACTTGTTTGTCAAGTGTGACTGTCGGCTTGACGTAAGAACCTTCACACTGGGCAACATAGAGGTGTATGTCAACAGAAATGTTGTGTCATTCACTATCAACACCATAGCATACCAGATTATTCAGGAACTTAGACATTATTGTTATGAAATTAATTTATATTATGCTATGAGTAACGGTCGTGCTTTATTTTATGCTAGTTTGTGTTTGAGTAACGGTTGTGCTTTATTTTATGCTGGTTTGTGTTTTGTAGGTGCCGTTCAACATTGCTCCAAATCGCCCTCTCACATCTACAATCATTGACATGTTTGCAAGTCACGTGATGACACATTTTGATCTGCCTCTATGCCGAGTGGCAATCAAATACAGTTTCAAGCCAAATAATCTAACTTACTGCCTTGACATGTCATCTCTGCACTACATCAAGAAAAACACCAAAGCATACAGAATTCAGAAATACAAGAACAGGGACCAGAGGAACACCGTACCACCACCATCACTAAAATCATTGGTATTATTCAGTTTGTTTAAAGATGTTTAGAACATGTCAACTACTTTTTAACAAAAAGTGTTGCTTCTTTATTTAATTGTTACATTTGTTAAGTATCAATGCCAATTCTTAGTGATATACATTTGTGTTAACTAGCAATAAATATAATCAAACTACTGTTACATTTTGGATCTTACAGCCTGTGTTATGTTTGGTGTTTGTTTATGTAATGATTATTGATACTATATAAGTTCTGAGAATCATCTAATGTAACATATTCTTCTGATAATTGATTTAATTTTATAGTATTTTCTTATATGTGATTTGTTAAATTTGACTAAGACGTGAAATGACTGGATGTTGCTTATGTCGTGATTGTTTTTAAAAGATATTTCTATCTCACTTTCAACAAGATACTTAAATATACACTCAATTTCAATTCATGTAAAGCACTGAATCGTGTACAATGGAAGTGGTGTGTGTGCAATGAAAGTGCTGTTTTGTTATGTGGTCACAATGTGTGTTTGTGGGTGTTTCTCATATCATGATTATTCTAAAAAGTTATGTTTATCTTAGCCCAATCTCATGTGATATACATTCGTGATAACTGGCAATAAATATAATCAAAGTACTGTTTTACTTTGGATCTTTCAGCCTGTGTTATGTTTGGTGTTGTTCATGTAATGTTTGATTTTCTATTTTATTTTATGTCTGTGACAATCATCTAATGTAAAATATTCTTCTGATAATTGTGTCAATTTTATAGTATTTTCTTATATGTGATTTGTAACATTTGACTAAGACGTGCAATGACTGGATGTTGCTTATGTCGTGATTGTTTATAAAAGATAATTTTATATCAACTTTCAACAAGATACTGTAAATATGCAGTCAATTTTCAATTCATGTAAAGCACTGAATTATCTTGATGACTCACGTTTGTCACTGTTGCTGCATTGTCAAAATATTGACCGGATTAATTGTGGATGTAACTTTTAAAATTTATTGTCAAAACTGTGCAGAAAAGGTAATTTTGTGAATGTTTACTTCAATGTACAGTTAAGAACCTCATTATTATAACACTTCTTTTGACTGTTTGTACATAATTTGATGTTCTGTATTGTGTTCAAAGCATTGTTTCTATCATAGAATAAATTCTATAAAAATTGGTGCAGTTAATGTACTGTACTTCAACCAAACACATTTTACCAAGCACATCTTATGTTAACCTACATCATCCACTTCCACACATCAGCTTCGCAAACATTGAACATTTCAATCATACACATTCAAACTATTTGCATCACAAACTCATCTACACTTAATATTGTTAGCGCGTCCAGCGGCGCGCCGGCCCCACAGCTGACTGGGGGTGTCATATGTCATCGTGCGCGGGGCGACGGACGGGTTCCGCGACCAGCCGCTGGAGCGCAGCACCTCCCGACTAGACCACCGAGGCTAGGAGGAAGAAGAAGGAAAGGAAAGGTGGCCAGCCGGAAAGGGAAGTGGGGAGTGAGAGAGGAGGTGCGGGTGAACGGTGGAGTGTGATCGGGATTGATTGATCGAATTTGTGAAAAAGTGCGTGAACAGCCGATGGGATGTGGATAAAACCTAACAGCGTACGCCAAGTTGAGTCAGGATAATCTGTGATGGTGCTGCCGTGTATTTAGGGGTTTAGGATTAATCGATGATTTAGGATTAAGAGTACGATAGGTGTGGGGTGTAGGATAAGGATTGGGGATGATTAGGTTAGGTTTGATCATGTGTGTGTAAGGATTGTTCATTTAGGAAAAACCAATAAAAGGAACGGGGATTAATGTAGAGACGACTGTGTCCATTCATTAACCAGAAACAGGACGCACCCCACTGAACCCGATGATGGTCAAGTGCCCAAGGAAGTGAGGGGCAGACTCTTACCCTAACAATATAAAGACCTTGATCAGTGCCATAAAATCTAACCACCAACGAACGTCCATAAAGCTGAAAGGAATGTTCACAGCCCACACCACACCAACCCAACGCACCAAAGCAAGAGGTTACGTAAACGCCAAATATTTATAACACCTAACCATACAAGGGACAGACGCTGCTCACAACGTCACTGCGCAGCTCCAACAAACAAATTCACAACACACCTCCCACAATGACACATTTTTTAACATTATTATTATTATTATTATTATTATTATTATTATTATTATTATTATTATTATTATTATTACCACTTTTAATTTTAATTTCGTGTACTAGTGCCAAGCCAGCAGACGACAGCCACTGACAACTACTAACCCACGATTCACATAGACTGACACATTCCCTTTCACATTCCGATTCAAATGATTCCGACGTACCAACGTAAAACAATCACATAATATTCGATTCCGGATAATCCTCATATCTCGAGACACATATTGGTATAACTATTCTTTCTGTCGTTCACTTCTTTATTAACTTATTTCATTTATGGTCACAATTTCATTTTATTACGTTCTCACTGTTAGCAGGTCGCGTTACACTTGTAATGAAAACCGGTTGGCCCGAGCCGAACGATGAGCCGTACGTTTCGACTGTACGTCGCACCATACCTCCAAGACGCACGGAAGCCAGGGTCATACGTTTGGGTATAGCCGGGCCGCGACCCCCCACCACTCCTGACGCCAACCCCCACCACCTCTTGCCCATACGGTTCAAACGTATGATCGGTCATACCTTCCAGGCGCACAAGTCAAAAGCATTCTCCCTTCAGGGTATAGAACCCGTATCCTTCTTACTACGAGCCGTCTCGCCTGACCATCAGACCACCACGCTCCGTGAGGGGTGGCATGTCGGTTGTCTAGCATACTCTGCCAGGGTGGCGGGTCCGGCGATGGTGCGCGGGGCGCGGGGAGGAGGGGCACACCCCCCACTCCGCCCACGCCGGCCCCCCACCCCACAAACTCGCCATACACTAAGGTATGAAATCGTGGAAAGTCATACGCTGCGAGCCAGGGTATGCCCATACATCTGGGACGCATTAACTGTAGTACACACGGGCTAAGGGTATGACCATACGCATTTTTGGGATAGACGTTCATTACAAAAAAGTCATACGTTGCGGGCTCTGTAACGCGATCTTCTAACAGTGCTTGTCCCTGGCAACGCTTTGTGCTGTTCATAACCTGCGAGCTGTTTCCACGCCATGCCTACTTATCTAAACGCGGTAAGGGGCCGTACACAAACCACGTTGACCGTTTTGGGGGAGGGGGGGGGGTGACTGAAAATTCCACGGAAATCCACGGCGGGGGAGGGGGGGTTCATCTCCGATCCACGTTGACACTTCCGAGTCCTAAAAACTGCCGCGCGGTGTATTTTCGGCCGCGTCGTGTGTCACTACTCCACGCGCTGGCGGGCGGCGGCGCGGGCCGAGTCGCCCGCTCTCGTCCGTCCGTCTGCCGCCTTGCCGTGACGTGCCGTGCCGCGCCTTTGCCGCGCCGTGCCCTGCCAAGCGAGACGAGTGGAGGCGTGCCGGGCAGCCAGCAGCGACCGAGCCAAGCAGCGTAGCGCACCGCAACGTCAACAAACCGACAACAAACCGAGAATTGTGTCGTCTGTCCAGGATTTGGGGTTCAAATAAGGTAAGCGTTTAAATTAGGGACCAGTGATCAGCAGAGAACCCACGCCGAACATGAACCGGGGTTCCGTTGTTATTTCAGCTGTCATTCACTCAGTGCGTTAATTAGTTAATTATTTTTAATTAAATTGACGTTCTAATCACTATTCCTTGCGTTTTCCTGATTTTCCAACTTTTTTCAGAAATGAACGTGGACAGGGGGAGGGGGGGGGAGTCCTCAGAAATTCCACGCCGATACTCAAGGGGGAGGGGGGGGGGTCAAAAGTCAGCCAAAATCTGTCAACGTGGTTTGTATACGGCCCCTAAATCACTGTTATCCAAGTTGCGATACTTTCAACACAAAAACGTGTGATGATATCCAAAATGTGATTCCCACGAATCATTGCTCCGCAAATGCGATGACTTTTGTAGCACAAAATTTTGCAATGATCATCGCGCATGCGAAATGCAGAAATGCATTTCTGCAATGAAAATAGGAATTATTGCATAAAAATGCGATGATGGCAACACAAAATCTGCATTCATTACAATTTTTTGCAATGATCATAGCAAAATTCTGCGATGCAGCAGGTCATCACACCTTTCTGCAATGATCATCACAGAAAAGAGCGATGAAATTTGTATTGCGCTGAAAGTGCGGTCTGCATCCCAAGTGGAATAACAAACAGTGATATAGCCTTTTTGGAAGGCAACCGAAAAATCACACAAAACAAATCTGATAAACTGATAAATCAAGCACCATCATTTATATGCGCACTGGCGCTCCATAAACTAAGACAGTAAACTCAAACAGGATTGCGAGTGATCGTGCGTCAAAATAATTGTGCTTGATTTAAGACTGAGTTCGCGTGCGGGAAGGGACGGAAGCCCCTAGAGAAAACATGGGCAGAGACCCAGCCAGTTGATCTCCCTGTGCTTTCGGAGTGAAGACTTCATTGCTCTCTCCGGCTGTATCCGAGGAGACTTGTCGCGGAGAAGGCCCAAGCAGGTGAAGCGGGGAGGTTGGGGTCCAGCTTGCCTCTGCTTTTTGGGGCCTCGGCTCGCCGCCGGCTGCCGTCGGCTCGTTTAGGGGCCGTACACAAACCACGTTGACCGTTTTGGGGAAGGGGGGGGTGACTGAAAATTCCACGGAAATCCACGGCGGGGGAGGGGGGGTTCATCTCCGATCCACGTTGACACTTCCGAGTCCTAAAAACTGCCGCGCGGTGTATTTTCGGCCGCGTCGTGTGTCACTACTCCACGCGCTGGCGGGCGGCGGCGCGGGCCGAGTCGCCCGCTCTCGTCCGTCCGTCTGCCGCCTTGCCGTGACGTGCCGTGCCGCGCCTTTGCCGCGCCGTGCCCTGCCAAGCGAGACGAGTGGAGGCGTGCCGGGCAGCCAGCAGCGACCGAGCCAAGCAGCGTAGCGCACCGCAACGTCAACAAACCGACAACAAACCGAGAATTGTGTCGTCTGTCCAGGATTTGGGGTTCAAATAAGGTAAGCGTTTAAATTAGGGACCAGTGATCAGCAGAGAACCCACGCCGAACATGAACCGGGGTTCCGTTGTTATTCCAGCTGTCATTCACTCAGTGCGTTAATTAGTTAATTATTTTTAATTAAATTGACGTTTTAATCACTATTCCTTGCGTTTTCCTGATTTTCCAACTTTTTTCAGAAATGAACATGGACAGGGGGGAGGGGGGGGGAGTCCTTAGAAATTCCACGCCGATACTCAAGGGGGAGGGGGGGGGTCAAAAATCGGCCAAAATCTGTCAACGTGGTTTGTGTACGGCCCCTTAGGCTCCGGCTACCAGGATGGCCCGGCTGCTCGTCTCTAACCTGCCGGCCGCGAGTCGAGCAGTCAGGCCCGCTGCCCCCCCCCCCCCCCGACCCTATCCGCTACAGCTACTTTGGCCGTCTCCGGGTCGGGCCTCCTTTGATCCAGCCGGAGGGGGCAATAAAAACATGGATATTTACTATGGCTGGGACTCTACCAACCCTTCCTCTAAGCAGAAGCCCGTCTGGCCTGATCTATCGTTTTTTCTTGGGTATTTGCTTGTGTCCAGCATGCTGATTTCTTACGGCAGCATAAAGGAAAAGTTTACACTAAACAAAAATTAGCCATTGCACGGGTTTGCTCCTTTGATATTGAAATAATCTTTAAACTGAATTTACACTCTAAATTTCTTACAGTGAATTTGGCTGTAGTCTACGAAGAAATTTGTGCAAAAATAATACGAACTTATTTTGTTTATATTACGAATCTTTTTTGGCTTTTCTTTGTAAGGTACAGAGAAACAGCTTCATATTACGAAGGAAAAATGTCTCCATAATATGTTTGCACAAAATTCTTCGTATTACAAAGAAATGGTGTTCGTTTTCTTCGTAAGACTTTTAGAGTGTATTTTTAGCTCATATATTAATTTTAATGTTTCTGTACGCGTCAAAAGAAATGTCCGCGTTTCCCCGCCGCACCCTGGAAAATGACATCTTTTCCCTGGGTGGGCTTTGGAAACGCAGACACCATTTGCCGTGCATGGGACTTTCGCTCTATTTGACTATTTGGCGATGACTAGAGTACCCTATCACTGTGGCAAACCTTGGTTTTAAAGCATAGTAATTATAGTCAAAATAATTTTCTCCTTTCAGGAAAATGCCGAAGAAACCATCAGTGGAGCACTCCGTCACAATACATGAGATTCTACAAGTTGAGGGTCTTGTTAAAGAAGATGGGACAATTTTGGGTTCTGCAAACGAACTGTGGGTTAGACTCGCATCAAATCTAGGTTACAAACTGACGCCGAAATACCAGCATGTATTCTTCTACTTCTACCGGCACAACTGCCGTAACTTGTACTGCGAAAAGTGGGGAATAACGAGTATCAACATAAATAGGGCAACTGCAGCTTCACCAGATGAAGACTCCGAATAGTTAGAAACTGAAGACACCAACAGCACATCCTCGGAGACATTTGCTGTTGTGATTTCACCTGCGTTGTGGAATGAATTCTTCAAACCGATTTCAAAAGTGTACCCCGTCACGGGTAAACATTATACACGCACGGTGCAAGTTCTCCCACCTTACAAATGGGAGGACAAATTAGTGGAATTGTTAGTAGGTCAGCACAAATTGCCCTGTCCCTATTCATTTCAACATTCCCAAGTGTACACATCGTTGGACCCTGACCAATTCATAAGAATACAGGCTGTGTGCCGTGAGTGTGGCGCTAAAGCTGAGGGGAAAGTTTATTCTGAACCATTGGAAGGGAAAGAAGTTATGCTCATTTGGACTGCACCAGACACGCGGAACGTGCCACATTTGACTAAACGCCATCTTACTTGGGATAATCGTTTGGCTGTTGGTGAGACTTTACAAGGAAGATCATCCGTTGATCAAGGAAAAAACTAGCTGCCGAGAATATGCAAATGGGCGATCTTGAGTCTCCATCGGTCTATTCCGAAAATGCAAACAAGAAGCACGAAACAAAGCACTTTCATTACAAAAAGGAAAAGGCGTCGTTGGAAATCTTCAGGATATGAAGGCCTCTGAGCCATACGCTGGGTCGATTCATGATATTGGATCAGACCCGTTTTATGTACATTACTTCTCTCCTCACCAACTGCAAGTATACAAGAACCACTGTCATGAAAAAGACGCAGTCCTTTGTCTTGATGCGACTGGAGGCGTTGTGTCTAAGGTAAGAAACGGCCGCGGGCGAAGTAAACACGTTTTCCTATACGAAAGTGCCATACGAACAGATAATTACCAGTTGCCTGTTCTTCAGATGTTATCTCAGAAGCATGATAGCAATTCAATTTTGTTTTGGTTAAACGAATGGCTTCGACATGGAGCCCCCGTTCCGAAAGAGGTGGTAATGGACGACTCCTCCGCCCTGAAAAGCGCAACCTGTAGTACTTGTTCCTCGTCAGGTTAAGGTGACGGTCACCAAAATCGGACGCCTCCTGGGCCGTGACGTCACACAAGCTCGACACCGCCCCTGGATTTGGACCTTGAAGGGGGGAGGAAACGTGCTGATTTGAATTTAGGTCGTCCCACAAAATGGGTTCGACCTCCTTCTTGAGAAGCTTAATCTTTTGTCTTCTTGCGTGAGCTCCGGTTTGGAATGTCGGCGGTTCGAATCCCCGTTTTTTTTTTATCATTTTCGAAGTCTTTGATCGAGTTTTTCTCTCGGGAAAAGAGTGTTTGGTCCTTAAAAGGACCGTTTTGAGTGCCATGCCGGCTTCTTCTACGCAATGTGGACCTGAACCACCACTGGAACACCACAGTGTGAACAGGGAATCGTGTTCCAGTAGGAGCCATCTCGCGCCTCGGCCGGCTTGGAGGCTGCCTGGGACACGGAAGGCGGGACGTCCTCGTGCTGCACCTCGGTCTGCGTCAGCTGCCTGGGCGGTATGTCGACCCTGGCGACTTCATGCAAGGTGGGCTGCCTGCTTTCCGGTGGGGGCACCGGGATAAGCCTTAAGTTTATCTTCTTGTTTTGCAGGTTTGAGAATAGCCGAAAGGCCTCCTCCGTAACCCACAACAGCTGCTCCTCCTGGGTTTCCATCTCCTCAACGGCGGCAGCGGCGGACATGCTGCGAGTAGTAGGCATGTTAACGGAATGGCCCGAGGGCGCCCTGCGCCATCCTTTATACTTCCGTGGTGTGCTGCGAGCGCGCGGCCGCAGCACACCACGCGGCCCGGCGGCAGCAGCCAATCAGAAGGCTCGCAGGCGGCGACGCGGTGGCGTCAAAAAAGGCGGAAAAGGAGGGAATCAAAGCGATTTGTCTTTGGAAAGAAATTCTTTCGGCAGCGAAGTGGTGGCCCCGTGTGTTTCAATTCCTTGGGCCGCTGGAAAAGCCCTTAAAAGGGCCTTTTCAGTTTGTCCTGCCGCAGCTGTCTTACTTCTTCTCTGGGGCTGGGACTTGCAGCAGCAGATGTCCGCAACAAGGGCAGGTCACCGAGTTGGCAGATGAGGTCGTAGCAGCTGGCGCCGCTGCAACGGACGGTGGGGCCTGCTGCTTGCTGTCGTCCCCATCATTGTCGCTCTCTGTTTCAAACTGCAACTGCAGTTCATCCTCGTCGGAAGGCCAGTCGTCCTACAGCTCCTCGTCCTTCTTCGTCCTGCTTCGCGCGTTTCTTGGGCGGTGAACTCATGATAAGAAATAAGGGAAATCAATGCGCGGTTAGCTTTATAACAGTGCTGCACCGTGAGCTGCGAGCTCCCTGATTGGCTGCTGCTGCCGCCCCGGCCTCCGCGCGCTCGCAGCACACCACGGGAGATGGGGGTGAGGTCGACCCGCCGTCCGCCCCGCCCCCCTCACCCTTGGTGTGCTGCGAGCGCGCGCTCGCAGCACACCAGCGGGCGGAGTGGGGGAAGCACTCCCCACCCTACGCGCGGCGAGCGACCAATCAGAGCGCCGCATCGGCCGGCCGGCCGGACCGAGGGTATAAAGCGGGCCGCCCGCAGGGTTGCCAGATTAGGCTAGAAACCGCCACTTAGGCTATTTTTTGGTCTCAGTCGGCGGGTCGAAATTCCGATTTCCGGGAAACCGCAAATTAGGCTATTAATGAAAAAAAAAGGGCGGTTTTGACTCCAAGGGGTCAAAATGGCCTTTTTTGGTTGTTTCGGCTTGTTTCGAGTCCCCGTCGCGAGTATCGATACCTCGCCGCAGAGACAGTTGGCTGCACCGTATTATTTCTCATACCATACACCTGTTCGGTCGGAAGTCGGAACACGAACGGTATCTGACGGCCATCCAGCAAAGCTCTGCATGCGCTCGATGTTTTGAATCTGCGTGTTGAATATCAGGTCAAAGTTGACTTACTTACAATAATGGGTAAGCACGGAAAGTATAAGAAAAAGTATAATAAAGAGTGGGAACAAGAACCAGAGTTCAAAAGTAAGTAACCTAACCTCTTATTCCGGCAAATAAATAGGCCGAGGAAGAAGATGACCCCGAGGAAATTATCCCAGAAGCTCCAGGACAGGTCCATGCATGAAACTTAATTTCTACCCGAGGGAAGTCATCCGAAGTCACTGTAAAAATAATTCATTAATTTCGTGTTCTTATTTTATTTTGAACAGATTCCCATCGACCTAACCCTTGAAGACGGTGACTTGGACGCCGATGATTTGGCTGCCATTCCAGAATGGGACGAAATGCTCAATCTTGTAGCCGAGGTGGACGCCATGATGGATGGCAATTTACTACTTTAAGTTTAAAAACTTATAAATTTTTACTTTGTCTTATGTATTGGGCATTAGTCTCCCTTATAAAGACTGACATTATTTTTATTTCCGGGAATTAGTCACCCGTTTCATATTTTTATTAATTGGCGGGCCTTAGTCCCCCGTTCACGCACTGTTCCAATGAAAAATAAAGACTGATTAGAGCATTGAAATCTGCTTCGCGTTTATTTTTCCCGCGCCCCTGGAGTGGCTGATCGTCTGTGGAATTTCTCATACCACCTGTTTCCTCGACTGTAGCGTCATCGGACGGCGGATTATAGAAGTTTTATTGCGCACGAGCATTTGAATTTGCACCTTGCACCGGTGTGACTTCAAGGAAAGTATAAGTGGACAAGACTAGACCATGGGTAAATACGGAAGATGCCTGGAAAGGTATAGCCAAGCGTGGGCAGAGCTGCCTGAGTTCAAAGGTAAATAACATAACCACAATTCACCCGTGCACCTTTTGTGGGCTATCATTGTTTTCTGTGGTTTCATTGGCAACTTTGCTCCAGATTGGTTGGAGAAAACCTCTCAGACTTTAATAAATCTGGGAATGCCCGAAGCGTACTGTAAAGTGTGTAAGCGGTGCTTGCGGGCCCGACGGTCATGTCTCAGTGATCATGCCAGAACTGTCCAACACCAGAGCCGGAGCCGACAGTTGCAGCAGGGAGTAAGCGCTGTTCCCCAGCCACAGAATTAGGCAGGCAAATCACCGTAAATTCTCACGGTTTATCTCCTTGACTTTTCATGACTTGAGGCCATTGGTCGTAATCACAATATACTAATGTCATTTTTCTCATTTCTAGGGCTTAAGATCCAACAAGGTCTCAATGATGGAATCCTTAACATCACTTACAATTTCTGTCAGTGTCACAGCAGGTAAATGCTTTTCATAACTGTATTTGCCGCACGATGGACAGGAAACTGCAAAGAAAATTATAATTAGTCACCCACATGGGTAGGATAATTTAAAATTTGACAAACTATAACTTGCTTACCATCTATTACAGCCACACTACACCACACTTTGGTAAGATGATGGGATGTCATGGCATCTGCCTGCCGCCTGCAACAATTAAAGATGTATCACGTCCTTAATAAAAACCATAGGAGGTAAAAAGATAAATTGGCTAATGACGACAGCAATTAATACTTACTCAGGATTATGAGCCTTGAGACTCCTACTAATATGCTGAGCTCGCATGACGTCAATGAAAACAAGAAGGACTTGGAGTGGATTATTTTGGTCCCCCAAAGTCATCCGGGAAGATGTACCTTGGCAATTATTATTAGGCCGATGAACAGGAAAATTCAATGCAGCATTCTTGATACAAAAAATTAAAATTACCTTGCCACTTATAAACTAAAGGAGTGGGGTCACCAATCCCTTTTGTTGACATGTCATTATACATTCTCCGCAGAGAACACATCTGACACTGAAGTAATGACCTGCATGTTTTAAAGTGGTTGTCATCCTCGAGCAAAAACTGGACCATTGGCGAGGAATGCAGAAGTGCCTGGACAATGGAACAGATTAAGTACACAAAGAAAAGAAGAACAAAAAAAGAAATCCCCAAGCTAACAATAAGCGAGTCATCAGAGAGCGCACCTGTACTGCAGCAATGACATGCGTGGCATTTTCTTTATTGATAAGTCCTCCATCAACATGTTTGCTGGGCTCCATTACAAGCAGGGAAGGTTCGGAGATGTGGGTTCTTCCTTTTATTTAGTGAATGGAAAAATCAAATGGTTACAAGACTGCCTGCGACTGAGACTGGGTTCACAGAGCTGATTTTCATAATATTAAGTGCATGATTAAAATTTCTGAGACGATTGTAAATGATATATTAAAGATGGAAACGATAATTTCATTCATCTCAATACGTGCCAGTGTTTAAATAACGGTGAAAGTGTGAATCAGACACCTTGGCAGAGGTTAAGTTTCCCGGGTATCGTATTTCATCAGCATTTGACCATCACGAACACTTCAAACCACACCAGGCGACGTTTTTAACACTATAAAGGGCATTTAAAATTACCTGAGCCAAATTTACACTTTGCCACTGCTTACTTCTTCTCAAATTGCCTAAAGTAACTCTTTGATGCTCTTCGACGCGCGCACGACTCCGCAGATCAAAACAACCGCTCCGCCATACCAATTTCTCAAACCAGAACGACTTTTCTTCTTACTTTTGTTCTTTGACTTCCGGCCCAGAGATTCGTTCAAGTACCCTATAGGAGAGGGACAAGATTTTGAAAGTTTAGCAGAAGATTTTTTTTCCCCAGGATGCCACAACTCAAAGTCTAGGTCAATCTACAACAGAACAAAAACATTATATGATTTTTTTAAAAAAATGTCTCTGTACAAACAAACTTGTTGACATAATAATATGATTACCATTTCTCCTTGGAATGACTTTAAATGTACATAAGCCTGGAGTAGTACACCAATTTGATGGTTCCCTTTTGAAACAGGCGCTTTTCTCTCTGGGAATGTTTCTGTCAGTAGTTTAATTATTTCATCTTTTGATGAGTCAACTGGTGAGAGTAACCGAAAAAGTTTTGTCTGCAATATAAATGCAAGATAAATCAAGAACAAAAATAATTAACATTTCATTATGGGAGGGTAAAATTACATTATGTGAAAGTTGTAGCTGATGAACTGTGGTAGCACCAGGTTGAGATGAACTAGCAGACTTAGGTTTCATTTTCCTACGGTCAGTGCCACCCCCGCTGGGTCTCTCTTTCTGCTCTCTGCTGTGCGCCCTAGGCGTACACGTGTTGGTTCTTTAATATATTCAATCGCTGACCTGGTGACCAGTGAATGACTCTCATTTGCTTTGCCATCTAAGGTGGTGCTTCCCGCACCTGAAAATTACGGTTTTTGAGCGGTTTTGGTTTAATGCTCCTTCACGTGAACTTGGCGCTCACGACAGACGCCATATTCGTTATAAGTGAAGAGCCCTGGAATATCACCACCCTTTAGAACACTGCTGTTAAACCTCCATTTGATGTCAACAGAGACTGTGGACGATCCCCCGGCACCACCAGCACCACCACCAATGGAATCTGCAGCAGCGGCTGCACCGGCTGTGTCGGCACAACAGCCACAGGCAGTGCGGCAGCATTCTCGCTGGAAAGTCCCCCAAAGAACAGAAAATGGTCACATTGACATCAAGTGATTAAAAAATGACAAGATTTAGTCACCCTTTCGAACGGTGACATCAGGATGATGGCAGTTTGACTCACTTCAACTTCATGCAAAATAACTGTGTATTATTTTTCTGAAAATATCTTACGCCATTTGGTAAAGAGCTAAATTGAAGATCATCGTATAAAGTTAAGGTCTTTAAGTTACACTTGGTCACGATGACGTCCGTTTGGTGTCATCAACGAACGCAGGGCTCGCGCATTGACTCTTAGTCAGCAACTGCGGTAAAAGATTCAGACGTCTGTTTTTATTTTTTAAGTCTATTGCGTTCAGAATATGATATGGATTCTTTTAACTCTAGTTAAAACGTTTCGGACTCGTGCTGTCTAACTTCTTCAGTATCCTGGACTTAATTTTCATACTCAGTTGCCTAAAGAAAATCAGGAATGGTTTTACCTTTTTTCTGAATTTTAAAACCTTCAAACTCAACGCACAATTTGAACGCCATGGCTGTTACATCCCCGAAGAATTGCCTTAGCGTTCGAGTCATCCACCGGGCAGATTCCCGACCGCTGGCCTTACAGCAGCGGCTAGCGATCGGTTCACAGCGGTCCTCGTGGCGCAGTGGTTAAGTGTTCGCCCACGAAGCCCAGTGGTCGGGTTCGAATCCAGCCGGCAGCGGAGCGGCTTTTAATGGAGATTTGGATGGAAATCTCGTGACCACAACTAACGGGGAATACTGTGAGCGCGAATGCCAGAAAGAGATGGATATCGCATCCTTTTTACATAAACCGGCTTCGTGACTTCATTTGACATCAACTTGACGACAAAAATCACTAATTTTGACCGTCGTCAATGATGTCATCGTGACGAACAGGATTTTGACCGGTCTTTGATATCATTTGACGTCTAGATGACAAATTTCTGTTCTTTGGGCCTAGCCCGTTCCTGCAGAACCTTGGTGCAGGCTCAGCCCAAGTGCAGTCGCCTCTGCAGCCGCAGGCTGCCGCGGGCAGTGCGGCAGCGGCATTCTCGCCTGGAAGTCCAGGCCTGTTCCCTCATCAGCAGCAGCAGCAGCTTCGTGGCAACCCCTATTTGCAACAGCCCGGTGGCAGCCCCTACCTGAATCAGCCATACGTGTCTCAGCCCAGCAGCCCGTTGGGTCATCACTTCATGCCATTCATGAAGGCCATGGCTCCTGCCCAGCAAGGTCCTTGCAGTGAGCCAAGGAAATGTATAATCTGCTACCAGGAGAACATTAATACTATTATTCCATGCGGTCACTTCGTTTGTAGTGGTTGCTTTTCCAATGATGTACAGTCAGACGGCCTAATTCCGGACACTTTTTGCCGTTTTTTGCGCGTAGCTTCAGAATGAACGCAGCGACAAAAAATCTGAAGGGATTTTAAGTAGTTGACCCTAGGACACAATTTTCGCACCAAAAAGTTTTCGGGTGCAAGAACTGCCTTAGGTCCTGAAAGGGCACAAACAATGTCCGAAATTAGGACGGGTTGCGTCCAAATTCCGGACACCCTTCCTTTTTCCGGACAAAACCGCATATATCCCCCAAAATTGTGTGTTTTAATGCTTTTTGACGTATATTACGCAATATTTTACTCTGGTGACGTGTTCTGTCCGTTTGTCCAGGTACCGGGGTTTTTTTTTTTGGGGGGGGGGGGGGGGATTAAAAGGAAATATTGTGTTCAGTCCTTTCATGAGGCTGCAGTCTTCTTTTAACTAGCAACTATCTATTTTGGCAGAAATTGGGTGCTTGTTACACCCAAGTTTAGTGTGGTGGTCTTCTTGAGCCGTTTCTGCTTACTTTTCTACAAGTTTTCAGCGATTTCTCAATGACCCCAGTCCATATGGGCTCCACATCTTTATATACTCTTCTTTTAACTTGCAACTACCTACTTCTATAAAAATTAGGTGCTTGTTATATCCCACTTGGGTCTAGTAGCCTTTTTTGCTCGTTTTTAGCCACTTTTCGGCATATTCATGCCGATATCTCTGTGTTCCCACCTCTGATTGGGTCCATATTGAGCAGGCACTTTACTTGGGCACCTCCACATGCTCTCTATAAAAATTGGCTGCTCCTTTCAATATTTGTTCTTTTAATTGCCATGTTCAGTCCAAATTTCGACGTTTTTTTCACTTTGTAGTAATTTTTGGCTAACAGTGATCACCAGGAGTAACCTAACGTAACAAATTTTTTTTATGTTTGTGTAGTGAATTTAGTCCACCAAAGTCATAAAATAATTTTTTCGCTTTTTTGGGTCTTTTGTTACACTGTGTGGCGCGAGCCAGCGGCAGGGACAGGGGAGAGGGAGGGGGCGGGTGCGGAGCAGCTGGCGGAGAGGACAGGGGGAGGGGCGCCTCACTGCCGAACCCGAATGCCGATCTGGCAGCACGAAGCCCTGAGTAGTAATATTAAAGCGGTCAACCCCTAACGGAGTCATCCCCCCACCCCAGCACCTCCAACATCCCCTAAAACCCCCACCCCTAGCACCCCTAAGTCCCCCCACCCCCTACAACCCACCCAGCGCCTGGCAGGTAGGCAACACCTCCGACACTTCACAGATAGGCAGATGGAAAAACAATTTCCCCACCCCTAGCATCCCCTAAGTCTCCCACCCGCGCCTGGCAGGTGGGCATCACCTCCGACGCCGCCCAGCGCCTTCATGCTGCGCCCAGTGGGTAGGCAGCCCACCATGCGCCCAAGCGCGCGGGACTGCAGCCAATCATTCCACAGGCGCACACACTCTCCAGTTGTGTGGGTTTTGGGAAAAGAACAACACAAAATATATTTTTTTAAACTTTTATTTCGATTTCGAATACAATACAATATATACAACAATAAACACACACACACACAATTTAGGGAAGATAAACTCTAACTACCGCCTTAATACTAGTGCGACACATTGGGCACCTATCAAAAGTCTCCCAACAGTCAATGCACGTACACAAATGTCCACAAGGTATGAATACTACAGCTATTTCCTTACACAGACAAACAACACAACCCACACCATTTCTAGGAGGAGCAGGCGACGTCTCTTCAACGACCGTGGGTTGTACTGCAGATGCTGGATTATTATCAGCATCTACAGTATTACCCACCACTACTCGCACATAAAAACAGTTAGGGCTGTGATTAGCATGCTTCGCCCATGGATCTGTCCCACCCACCCAACCTTTTATTTCGATACCGCAGTACGCACACACTACGAGATCACTCCGCCCAGTATAAAATAACCCACTCAAAGCCATCACTATTGTGTCCACACATATACCAACAGGCCATTCGGCAAATGTTGTTAACCGGTCGGCAAACAATCTTTGACTCGGAATTTTGGGCTGTTTTTTCCCTATTACTCCCAGACAGACGGCGTCTCAGCACGCGGCGTTGAAGGCGCACTCGTACTCCCAGTGGCATTCACTCGAAACAGCGTCGCGACGCTCACGGGTGGCTCCGCAGCACCCGCAACGACGCCGTCCTCAGGCGCCGGACTGGATGGTGAGGATCGCGACGTCGTCGGCATCGGAGTCGAACTGCTGGCGACGCCATGTCCAACCCGCGGCGAGGCGCTCCACATGGGATCCCCGCGAGTCAAGACGCCGGCCTCCTCAACAAGAGCCTCCAACGTCTCAAACTGCTACTGCCCAGCCGATCCATAATTACCACTTGTCGCGAGAGAGGTACCGATGCAGACTTGTTGGCTCGCAACACTGTGGCGATATGGCGCCGCGAGCGTTATTTATACCAACTCGTTCACTTACACCGCTTTTCCCCGCCACCGCCCTTGTCGTGTTCAATGCGCAACCCCCCCCCCCCCATGCAAGGTTTGCTGATGCAACCAGCAACCTAGAGCAGTATATAAGGGGGCGCGAGACCCAAGACAGTATACCACCGCCAGCAGCACAAGTCCCAAGACCAACTCTCCAGCCAGCTCCCACAGTGTGCACCAGGACCCAGGACCCCGGCGAAGCTCTGCTACCCGAGGACTCTGCAGCACCGCCAGGTATGCCCGCCGTCTGCGATGTGCAGGACCCCGTCATAGAACTGATCGCTGTTGTAATTCCCTTAGCTCGCTGATGCAGCTACCCGCCAGCAAGCTCCAGGACTCCGGCGAAGCCCTGCTACCCGAGGACTCGACAGCACCTGCGATGTCCAGGACGCCGTCGTAGAACTGTTCGCCATAGTATTTCCATCGGCTCGCCACCAAGCTTAGAGTCCGACAAGCTCCGCCAGGATGTCGTCAACGCCCGCGAGCTCCAAGACGCCCTGCTCGCCGTCGACCGCCGTATAGCCTTCCCCCACGCACCTAGCCGTCCGAGGTCGCCGTCGACGCGCCAATCGCCCCCCACACACGCGCCTCGCCTCCTCACCCCTCGCCTCCTCCGCCGCGCCGCCGCGCTGTCTTGGTGGGAGCACCGCGCCTCCTCCCCCCTTACCCAGCGCCGCCGGCGCGACCGCGCAGCCCAACTGCGATGCTATCCTACTCACTCGCACTTTCCCCCAGCGCTAACCTCGTCCCCACTCGCCACTGCCTCTCCCCGCGTGGCGTCACACACCACACGCAGCGCCCTTCGCATAGGCAACTCAATCGTCACCTATCCCAGATCATTTTCGATTACCCATTACCCATATGGCGCGTTAACAAATAGCGCAGATATGTCAGCTGATATCGGTATATAGCGAAGTGTTGTGTGACTTGCATGCAGTTTCGCCATGAATCCGCTGGGGCTAAGACATCCTTCGACGACGTGTTGTTTCGGGAGTAGCATGGCTGGGAAAACATCTTTTACAATAAGGTTAGTGAAACATGCCGTAAAAGTGTATGGAAATAGGTTTGATGCAATTATTTGGTGCTACGAGGCCGGGGAAACATCAGTTCCTCGCGATGAATTAAAGGGTGTGACCAACCTCAAATTTCACAGCGGTCTTCCCTCAAGTTTCTCTATTTTTCCGCGCAATAGCCTCATTATCGCAGACGACTGCTCAAAGGAGGGAGCAAATTCGGATGCTATATATAAGGCGTCTTTAATGGGCGTCCACCATTTAAACCAAAGTTTGGTTATAAATTTGCACAACGTTTTTACACCCGGAAAGAATTTTAGGAGCGTGGCCCTTAACTCACATTATTACGTATTGTTTCGCTCGCCGCGAGATCGTAGTCAAATTGACATTTTTTTCCGCCAGTTGGAGCCCAAGCGCTGGCGCGAGCTGCGAGACATTTACGATCAAGAGGTCGTTGCCAAGCCGTTTAATTATCTTATAATTGATTGTCATCCAGCCAGCGCTGCTGAATTTGCACCCTTTCGCTTCAAAAATAGCATTTTTCCGGAAGACGGGGCGGGGCAGTTTTTTTGCACAAGTGAGCAATTAAATCGACTAAAAAATGAAAAAGATCAAAACTAAGTGTCCTCTCAAAAGGCTAAAGGATCACACACCAATGCTGCATGTTTTGCGCACTGCGCATCCCAAGATGCGTCGCGCTATTATAAATAATGCCGACAACAGCCTTTTGCTCACACTTGGTGAATGCTCTCTTAACGTGCTCAATTCAAACCAACCCCTTTCTGACGAGTGCAAGCGAAAGTTGAAAAAATACAAGGAAGATTTGCGACAGCTGGCCGCGCCCAGTCGTAGGGTTCCTTACAAGAGAAAGCGGGCCATTTTGCAACAGCGGGGCGGGTTTATTATTCCCACCATTTTAGGTACTCTTTTGAGTGGCGTATTATCAAAGCTTGTTTGAATGAATAAATACTATATTTTAGATCAAAATCAAATGGACAAACTACAGAAAGGGGGCGCGCTAGATCCCACTGTGATGCCAAAAATTGCGGAATTGGAAAACACCATAAAAAAGCATTTGGGTGGCACAAAGGAAATAAAAAGAAAATCTCGAAAATCGAATAAAAAAGATGTTGTGTCGCAGGCTCTGGCTAAAGATCCTTACCTAAAACATTTAAAATATCGGCGCATGCAGCAGCAACTCGAGCGTTTGTATCACCAATTAAAAACAGACGGGGCTGCACCTCCTTTGCCATTGCCCTCAGAGGCAGCTCCGCCCGCCATTACATTAAGACCCCATACAGCACGCGTGGCTCCCATCGTGGCGAGGCCACCAATAAAGAGGGAAGAGTGGCTTCCCCCACACTTGCCTACTTTTAAAAAAGCAGCCGCAATCACCGGCAAGCCTCAAACGTTTAAGGATGCTATACGTAGAAAGGCGTTGTCAATAAAAAGCGAGCAATTGAGTCCGCGCCGCGTTAGATCTCAGGGACCGCCCGTGCAATGGGCAACTCTAGAAGACGCCGCAAAACAAAACCCGCAAATGCAAAGAGTGTAGAGGCGCGCCTTAAACGACTCTATTATAATGCAAAATCTCCCGCAGGTTTCTCATCCATTAAACATTTGCAGAATGCCGTGTCGAAAAAAGACCGTGACGCCGTTTTACCGTGGCTTCTGTCGCAGGACAATTACACTCTCTTTAGACCTCGCCGACGAAACTTTCCCGTTAATTTTAATTTAGCGACTCATCCTGATCATTGCTGGGAGCTAGATTTGGCGATTTTTGATAAACACGCCGATGAAAACAATGGTTTTAAATACCTGTTTTTTGTAGTAGATATGTTTGATAGATATCTGTGGGTAGAGCCGATGAAATTAAAAAATGCCGAAGCGGCGTTGGCGGCTTTCAAGGCAGTGCTTAAACGAGCAAATGGGCGGAAACCTCGTTGGATCCGAAGTGACGCGGGCAAGGAATTCGACAATCGAGCGTTAAAACGATTTTTGAAGAGCATTGGCGTCGCGTGGCAACTTGCCGGAAATTGGGCAAAGGCTGGTCTTTGCGAGAGAGTTATTCGAACGATCAAAAACAAATTATTCAGAATATTTACATATCAGGGAAGCTTTAGATATATCGATATCTTAGATGATGTTGTCTCAAGCTATAATCACTCTCGCCATAGTCGTCTTGGTATAGCACCAGCTGATGTGACTGCGAAAGATGCCTACACCATTTGGAGTCGACACTATAAAAGCCGCGTGAGTGGGCCAACGCCTCCGCCTCGATTCCAAGTCGGAGACCACGTCAGAGTATTGGTTAAGAGAAAAGGCGTCTTGCAGGATCGTGGGTTTAAACCGGGCTTTTCCAACGAAATTTTTGTCATTTACCGAATTCAAACAAAACATCAAACAGGATACTTGGCGCAGCCTTTATTTCACCTGAAGGACTTGTTGGGCGAGGTCATTCTTGGTGGGTGGGTTGCTGACGAATTAACAAAAGTAGTGTATGACAGTAAAAGAGATTTTAAAATTGATGAAATATTGGATACTAGAATAAATAAAAAGACACGTCGAAAGGAGCATTTGGTCCGCTTTTGGGGATTTCCAAAAAAATTCAACGAGTGGGTAGAGGCGAGCACTGTCGCCGACTTGGGTTGATGGATGGAATATACGTATATCTAAGCTCTGACGCGAGTGAAGCGAGATTTCCAGGAAACGTCAAAGCTGCTTTCACTGTTCATTTGGCAGAGCCCATTGATTTAGATCCAAGATTTGAGTGGTTTGTCGCGTTGACGGAAATTCTTTTTCAGGCAGATGCTAATAAAGCCGTGTCTAGCACGTCTACCACCGCTGGTCCAATTTTTGTGTATGTTGATGCTCTTTGTACTTCCCGCGTGGGTGACACGACTAGCAAATTATTGAGGATTGTGTCAGAAACCAAGGCTCACCAGACGTTTCCCGATCGATATTACATACCCGTAATTAATGGAAGGATAGATAATATCACAACATTGTTGACTGATCGTTCTGGGGCTAAATATCCTTTTAGCAGCGGTCAGACACCCGTCATTGCGGTGCTCCACTTTAGTCGAAAAGAGCTATATAAGTAGACGCAGTGATTGCAGTGTCGTTAAAAATGGATGAATATACAAAGTATTATACGCGTCAGGCGCAAGTGGGTGGTGGGGGAGTTGGAGCTCCTCTTTTAGAAGGAATTGGTCCTGTTTACAAGGCTGGGTTTTCACGTGGGCAAAAGGGGCGTGGTGTTTTCACAAATGCATTAAAGGGTTTGTGGAATTGGGCAGCTCCTTTGTTTAGTAGTGGGGCACAGGCATTGGGCAAAGAGGCTCTCAACACCGGTGCTAAAATGCTAACTGATGCCGCGTCGACGTCCAACACAACGGATTTGAAAGATATAGCTAAAGCAAGACTGACTGAGGGACGCGATGCTCTGGTCAAAAAAATGCGCGGTGGAGCTCGGCGACGACGACGCTCTAAGCGGAATCGAAGCCAGAGTAAAAGGCGGAGTAAGAAGCGTAGAACCAAGGGTGATATTTTTGGATAAATTATATAAATAGGATGTGGTGGTCGATTCTTTGCCATAATCATGAGTTCCTCCGCGCTATATGAGCCAGTGGCTCAGTCGAAGCTTGATATTTTTCGAAAGAATCGCGTTCAGGTGACGCAAATTGGCTATGAGCGCGTTGTTTTGTCTCCACACAATGCAATCAACTCGCAGTCAAAACAGATTGTTTTCAAGCATTTAGGGAAAAACACGGATTACTATCGATTTATGTCTCATATGTATTTGGATATTAGCTTTAAAGTAGCAAAGAATGATGGCACACCCGTGGCAGATCCGGCTAATAACCAGCCCGCGCTTATCAATTATTTTAACCAAACGTGTATAGAAAGTATCGACATTAAGTTAAATGATACATACATTACGCGGAATACTCGAAATTATCCTCTCCGAGCATACATTGAGGCGCTGTTGGGTACATCAAGCAAGCTGGACTTGGAGGGCCAATTGGCGGCTGGTGGATTTTACTTGGACGATGGCGCCGATCTTAAAGCAGATATTACCACCAATACTGGGTTTAAAAAACGCTATGACTTGTTGGGTGCTGGGGGCGTGTGTAGCACAGTGGGAAAACTTCACACAGACATTGGGAAAAGCGAGCTATTCTTGCCAAATGGGTTAGATTTGGATATTGTTATTAATCTTGTTCCGGACGCGTTTTTGCTGATGAGCAAGGCGACGAATGATGGGCGGGTGCATTTGGAAGGAGCATATCTAACCATTGAACTCTGCCACATTAATCCGGCTGTAATGAATGCGCATTCTAAGGTTTTTCAGACGAACAATGCAATTATACCTTTTCATCACGTTGAGGTGCGGACCGAAACAGTTGCAAAGGGGTTAACAACAGTTCAGCTCGATAATGTAATTAATGGACCGCTCCCATCTGTTATAATCGCCGGCATCTGTGACAATACCGCGTTGGCTGGAGACAAATTGTCAAATCCTTTGATTTTTAAACATTTTAGTTTGACCAATTTCGTGTTCACTGTAAATGGTAGACCTTATAATATCGGTCCATTCGATTACTCGGCGAATCCAATGCAATATGGGTCTGCCTATCAGTCTCTTTTGGCGTCCACCGGACTTTTACGGAGTGAGGACACGTGTTTAATTACTTACGAAAAATATCCTCAGGGGTTGGCCCTTCTTGGTCTCGATAACACCGCGGATGGCGATGCAGCCGGACACGATACTCACACGTCTCTTCGGCGAGTTGGTAACATTGGTGTGACTGCCTCCTTTGCCACACCGCTTACGTCCACCGTCACCTTTGTCTTTTATTGTTTGTGGGAAAATTGCAGTCTCGAAATTGATAAATTTAGGAACGTGTTTGTTTCGTTCTAAATGGAGGAATTAGTTGAGTCTTTTAATCTATTGGGTCGAGTGAGACAGGTTGCAGTCGTGGCATTCGGTGTTGATGGGGCTGCGTTTGCATTGGTTGGTGGTGCGGGCATTCATTTCATTGGTGTGGTTGAGGGCAAAGCTCCCCTTGTTGAGTTTTTGACTAAACACAATGTTTGGCGTGTTGTTGTTGCCAATGATATGGACTATGACATTTTGACAGCGCTCGTGCGTTGCAGAGTTGTTCATATAAAAACTCTAGGTTGTAGGTATTTAGGGAGTAGTAGGGGACCATATGTGTGGCGCGAAGCAAAATATTTGAGCTGTAAAGAAAGGGTAGAGGCTATATTGCTATGGTTGGAAAGAAACGAATAGGTGGGGTGGATGCGCTGTCGACTACCCAGATCCATTCGGCGCTTGCCAATAATAAATTTACATCACCTCACTTTTTTGGTGTTTTTGCACTAGATTTTTTACCAAACCATTATATTGAAAAGAGACCTTCATTGGTTGTTGTAAACACGGCTTACTCGGCATCAAGTGGAGAGCATTGGGTGGCTTTGTTTCTAAACAAAAATAGTGTAGAGTATTTTGATTCTTATGGCTTACCTCCTAATGAAGAGCGTTTAATGGCATTTATCTCAAGTAACGACCCTGCTCAGACCTTTGCGTTTAACAGCAGACCTTTGCAGGGTACAAATTGGACAACTTGCGGCAAGTTTGCCACTTTATTTCTTTATTTTCGTACTCGTGGTTGCTCCATGCAATCATTTATCAATGCGCTGGGTCGTGATAAAGACGAAGCTGCTAGAAAACTATACAGTAAAATATTTGGTGGGGGATGGACGTTGTATGTAGCGGAGGGCAGATTTGCTATAAATATGCCGACCGGGCTATATCCTGCACACTTTAAGATGAAGCTCGTAGTGGATTATGTCGCGTTTGAAAACGGTGGGGAGGCTATTGTAAAGGAAGTTGGCATCCCTCCCTGGATGGGAGGCGCACTGCCCACATCCTTGTCAAACCCCCCTTTCCCTGGTCCTCTCTTGATGTTCAGACAAAGTCCAATTACGAGCACCAGATAAAACAAAAACATGGAATTTGTTGGGATGAGGGTGTTATTCCCCACCACGAGCTTGGCGATCAATTGAAGCGATTGACTCATCGCTCAATTGCATTGTATGCCCGTGGTGAGGAAAAATGCAAAGTCTTGGGTAAATTATGTGGGCGAACCTTTGTTGACATTGAAAAGGAATTTGGAGCTCTGGATGCAGACTGTACTGCAGTCATTGGAGTGTCCTGTCTTCACCCATGCCACGGTCTTTCTGTAATGACCTGCGCATTGCGGAATGCAGACAGACTGCGCCAATGGTTGGAATACTATGACCACCGCACGCGGATGGTTAATTTCTGTTACAGAGGTCCTCAGAAAGGCGGTGTTCAGGACGGGGAAAGAGGGGTTGACGAGTGTTTGTGTATGAAGACTCTGTAAACATGTGGAATCCGTGGACTGTTAAAATAGCTGCATATGTAATAGTTTTGGCTATATGTATAATGGGCTTTGTGATTGGTTATTGTTATTTTAAGTGTGTAACCTTAGCTCGTAAGATAAAATCATGTATTCCCCCAAAAAAAGACTTTGTATCCCTTTCTGTGTGAAAAATAAATAAAAATGGAAGAAAAAACAAAAAACAAAAAACCATCGGACTTTCGGGTGTTGGGTGTGTTTTTAAATATCACCCATTCCTGAAAGTCCGAGGGTTTGTAGTTTTTTTCATCACATCAACCCATGCCGCTCCACAAAGTATATAAGCAACGTCTGCCACTGGCATCTCCTCGCCTTCAGAATCCAGGTACCATGAGTAAAGACGACTTCTATATGTGTTTAAGGAGTAGTTCCTCTGCGGAACGGTTTCCGGGTAATACTCCTGGAGACTTTACTACGGTGTTGGGCATTCCTGTTATTCTTGATGATTCCCGCCTTTGGGAAATGGGTGTTTGTCAAATATCCCTTCCCTTTGTTGGACAAAATCAGTTAGCTACGAAGATGTTTCGCGATGCTGTAGAGACTAAAGAAAATGCAGATACAACATTGAGGTTTGCCGAAGAGTTAACTCGGGAGGCGCAGCAGATAAAATTACAAGCTGCCGAGGAACTAAAAAAGGTTTTAAAGCAAAGGGATGATGTTGAGTCGGAGCGAGCTAAGACCGACGCGGAAAGGCGGAAACTGGAGGAGCTCGGGGAAAAAATTGGGAAAGACAGAGAGTTTCTTCAATATTTGTATGATGATTTAGATGAGAAGCAGCAACAGCATGCTCGATCGGCTACAGAAACGAGAAGCGCGCGAGAAAATTTGGAAAGAGAATTAGCAGTCTTGGGTGAAACTAGAGCTTCAGAGCGGAAAGCTTTGGAAACTAGATTGCAAGAGCTAGCCAATCGCGAAGGAGATTTAAAACGACAGGGGGAAGAATTGAGGGGTAGAGCCACCGCGTTACAGGAGACCGAGGAGCGAATTGAAAAGGAACGGCGGGATATGCAAGCTCAGATTGAGTCTTCCGAAAAGCTTAAACAAGATCTCGAGGAGCAATATGACACCTTTGTGAAATTACGCAATGCATTTCAAGAGCTGATTAAAGACTTTGAGGATGTAAAAAAGATGCAACCACCACCCGAGTCTCACCAACGTCCGGTGGGAGAGAAAAACATCATTATATTTGCTCCTTTTGGGGCGAGTGGTATTGCCTTTCCGGTTAAAACATTCGCATCAGTGGATGACATATTCAACCCCATTCTCTCCACCTTACCTAGTGTGTGGCGTGCAGTATTTCTTGCCTATCTCTCGCGAGAGGCGCATAAAATTATTTCCTCAACTCATGCTGCTAGGGGCGTTATCCCATCATATATTCCCTGCACTAAATACTCGCACGATCGATTTGTCAATAGGCTGAACGGCTACAAATATGCCATCTGCTTTAAACATAAAACATATGAATCAGTGGAGGATTTGGTAAGGTCCATCACTGTTCTTGGTTGTTATGATTATGACATGGCGAGGAAGGTTGCTGTTGACATTCTGGATTTTGTAGATCGGGTAAGCCCTCATATCGCTCTAAAAATTGGTGCTAAGGTCGTTCGCATTCCTTGCGTGGTCTACCAATCAATCTCGTCTGTTCATGAAAAAATAATGAAACAGTTGTCTTCAAAGCGAGAAAAATTTGAATATGCGAGGATGGTGGTCGCGGCGGTAAATGATGACGAGATAAAACCAACTATGGTATCTGTGGATCCACGAACAGTTGGACTCCGTTTGGGAATCACAATTGGTGGAGTAGCGGTGACATTACCGCCTCTGACTTACGAAAATATAAGAATGTTTATCTCGTATCTGAGGGGGGCAACCCCAAATCACACTGTCCTAACTAGCGCCTTGAAAGAGTGGAGAAGTATTTGTCTGTCTCTCAGTTACGAGCAAGCGAGGCGGAAGAGATCTGTTCCGCAAAAAGTACCAGACTACATTCTTGTTCAGTCTGATGCTGTGGAATTAACCCGGGTGGGAGGTGGTCTCGTTCCGCTTCTCAGACTCATTCCATATCCACATGAATCGCAATCCTCTTACCACCAATTTGACCAGGTGCAGTACTACCCCATTCGTCATTGGTGGTTCAATACAATGAGAATTGTGCTCACGACTGCTGATGAAGAATTCTTTTCTGCCAGCGACTTTGTGGGCGAATGTTCGATTATGATTCATATTCGACCAAGAAACATTATGTAATGCTGTACCTGTGTGAAATAAATAAAGGAAAAAACAAACAAAAACTTGTGGGATTTCGGAACTGGGTGTGTATTTTAATATCACTCATTCTCGGAATCCCGAAAGTTTGAATTTGTTTCTTCATCTGCCCATCTGTGAAGTGTCGGAGGTGTTGCCTACCTGCCAGGCGCTGGGTGGGTGTGGGGGATTTAGGGGATGCTGGGGGTGCTAGGGTGGGGGGAGGGGAGGTGACCCAGTTGTTGAAGGTGTTGCCTGCCTGCCAGGCGCTGGGTGGGCTGTAGGGGGTGGGGGGACTTGGGGGTGTTAGGGGTGGGAGATTTAGGGGATGCTGGAGGTGCTGGGGTGGGGGGGTGACTCCGTTAGGGGTTGACCGCTTTAATATTACTACTCCCTGGACGGGCGGGTGGGAGCGTCATGTAAAATAAGAAGGGCTCCATATAATTGCCCAAATGGTTTCTGCAAGAAAGAAATTGCCCCGGGAACAACCCTCATCACTTTAAGATACTGGTAATATTTAATTGATTGTTGCTTAAGCTTCGCGAGTTACATTTTGTGAAGTCAATGGCTTCTCTTCCTAGAGCATGTTCGTTCTTAATGTTTTCTCTTTTTTACTTTCTTTTTTACACTTTTATGTCCCTCATCACTTCACGATTCTCCTTGCAAATTATTGTGTTTGTTATTTCGATGATTTCTTTTCCTGGAGCATGCTAATTGTTCTTACTTAAAAAAAACTCCTTTACCAATCATATAGTTTGTAAATTGGAGTATTCTGTCCCTAAAGCATGCTTGCTTTAACCTAAATGTTTTACTTTCTCTTTAATTTTATTCTCATGATATATGATGCTATCTTGCTGAAGACTCCTTTACAAACATAGTTTGTAAATGGATAGTTTCTTCTGCTACACTGCCATTTGAAGTGCGGTGAATACCACAAGAAATCTGCAGTACTTTTTTTTACCCCTCTAAAATTGCGGTACAGACCACAAAAATATGTGGTAGAAGTCTTTACCCAAAAAAATATGCGGAACATACCACAAATTACTGTGGTGTATTAATCACCACAAGATAATGCGGTCTAAACCGCAAAATGTCTGCGGTGACTACATTACTTACATTACCCCAAGAAAAGTGCGGAACAAACCTCAAAATGATGCGGTGAATCCTTAACTCTTTAACAGTGTCATAAACACTTTAAATTGCTGCTATGAATGCAGGTATCAAATCTGCATAGCTCTGTCTAAATAATTAAGATTTCTGTGGGGGTGCACAATAAATTTATTGTAATTACAGGGGAAAAAAATGATTTCTGGCTATCATGTCTTATATATGTACGTAAATGAGGAATGTTCAGCAGTCTTAAAAAGTCGATTGATACCAATGCAATATGTGCTACCATGTCATAACCAGTGTCATAACCTCAAGTAACCTGCCTGTACACTTGTTTGAATGCAGCCAAGTTGTGATGTGTCTACTTATTAGACATCTACTCACCACGCAAAGCTTTAATCACGATCGTGAAAAAACTTTACCAAAGCGTCTTACTGCATGTGATTCTATTTAGTATCCACAAATCACGGTACTGTGTAAAATTAACGTTTATTGGTATTACGTAGGCGAAATCCAAACCTCGTAAACTGGTCGACGCCATCAGATGCAACATAAACAAGAAAGAACAACAAAAAACAACTGATATAGAGATTAACAAATGAGAAATTCGTCTCCTTTTTAACCACTTTTGGTTCTAGAAATTTTGCATACGGTGAGGAGCAACATCGCGGCTGGGCTAGCAGAAGTCATTTGGTTAACAACTATCAACTTTCAATATTCCATCAAGTTCAGATAAATTTTAATTAAATATACCCTCAAAAGCTGTTTTCTTTGTATCTGCTCACAACTTGCCTTGAAACTATGTTGTTTTTAAACAGGCATTGAATTCTAGGTTAAGTGATGTCTTTGTTTCTCTGTAAGTTTCATCGAGAATGCCAACCAACCTCGATTCATTTTAATCCGGGTAATTTCATTTTGTATATGATACAAATATTTTCTGACATTAAATTCTTAGGAGTCATACATCTTGCCATAGTTTAGTGTCTGTTTCTAGATTTGTAATGTTTTCAGGCCTCTGCCCCATGATTGTTTACATTTGTTTGAATTGTGTAATAAGGCTGATTCAAATACTTCTATCGCCATCGTAACGAGAAGTTACATTTATATATATGGGCCCCAACCTGTGATGAGTGGCAAAGAAAGTCAACAGTGGAACCACTGCTATAGCTCCAAAAATCGAAGGTGCGAAACGACATAGATGTGTGGTTTCAACCATTGTTCATTGAATATGTTTCTTTGGTGTGATTGTGGCTGCAGAGGGTATGTGACAAAGAAAATTCGCAAGTTGTCTGATTTTACTTTTTCACTTTTAAATTTCATTGATATTTTGACAGTCTAGACATGACAGCAATCAAAAAGCTGTTTTAAGATATGACCCCTTTACATTATATCAGCTTTTCGAACAAATTTATTATATAGGTTTCATGAACCCCTTTGTCTCATTGTGTGGAGGATCAGGGAGCCATTAACCATCCTTTCCATTAGGCGGAGGAAGCTTTTATAAGCGGGTGGATAACCGAGCCCTTCAATAAAGTATGGTGCTAGCAATTGAACAACTACTTCAAATAAACTTAGACTATCGGAATCAGACACAACAATGTCATACATCTTTAAGTGGCTATTAACTGGTCTTCCTGCATCAGTCACAACCAGACCACAGGGGGCATGATGCTTGTGTTTTGTTGAGATTAATGCTGATCCCTGGGCATCTATCATCTGAAAAAGAAAGAAAAAATAGTTACAGAAATAAAACATTAATTGGAAAGAGGGTTAGTTCCTTGCAGAATCAGTAACTCACATCTACTATTCCCATAGGTGGAGTAACTGTGTCGGGATTTCTTACAATTGCTGGGGTAATTTCATTAAATACTTTGCCAGCAAGAAGTTCGGTTTCTTCCATTCCTGTCATGTGGTTATTCAAGTCATACATGGCTTTAATTTTGTCAATGTGTTCATCAAAACAAGTCTCTAGCTCTAGAATATTCTTTTTAAGTAAGATGATTAGTTACATTTGCACAAATTGTGCACTCTAGGAAGACTTGGGTATTTGCACAACCCGTGCAAATAACTTATTTTCACGCCTCTGCACAACTTGTGCACTAGCTTGAATAAATACTATTTGCACATCAACATATTTTTCCCCGTCAATAGTAAAATGTAAGCAATACTTGCTACTTGGAAAAAATGTGCAAACAATAATTGGGTATCATTTGCACAAGCCGTATCGACTTTCTCTCGATGAATCATGTAACACATTTTCTCTCTGATCAAGGAAAGGTTGCCCCCCCCCCCACAGTGGTTCAGAATCGGAAAAAGGTGTGCAAAAGTCCATTTTTTAAAGTTCAGATTTGCCAAAAACGACTTAGCAATGGGTTAGAGGGATATCAGGAAGGCCGAAAGCCGAGTATCTTTTGCCCCGACACCCCACGCACTCGCCGGGACAAGCGCGCCAGTTTCCGCTTCGTCGCTAGGCGCGCGAAACGAATGGAGCGGGAGAAAGTGTTCTGCTCTTTTGACGGCCGCTCCTTGACTAGGGTAACGGGCAGGTTAAAATCTACACATGCAAATAGATAGCCCAAAGCCTCCCCTTTCCAGCGGTGCCTTCAGATTTGCGCTCACTCACTCCATTCCGTGTGAAATCGCTTTCTTTTGTGTCCATGCAAATCGCCGTCTTTTTCAACACATTTTTGGAATGATTTGCCTGCCATTCGCGTGGAACCTGTCAGAACCCGGAGATCTTAGGCTCATATTAAAGCTGAACATGTCAGCTTTCGAGCCCACTGCGCCGTTTTTGCATATATCTGCATTTCTGGCCACAAAACGCGCCGATGACCGTCGGTGCGCAGCCCGGCCGGCGGCGCAGCCGTCTGCCGGACGGACGGCGGCGCGGCGGCGGCGGCCGGGCGGCACTCGCCTCGGCTCGGCTTCATCGAGAGAGGCACGCACTGCCCACCTCCCGGCTTGCTCGCCTCGCCACACAAGGTGGATCGTTTAGCTCAGCTGCTCGGTCAGATATTGTGTTGACATTGTTGTGGTTTCGTTCATGTTGGGACCTGCCTCCCAACCATCAACTGATATTCCTGGTGAGTTCAACATTTAGTGACGTTCTTCGACCACGTTTACATGTTTTGCAGACGGGGCATAGGGGGGGGGGGGGGGGGCAATCATAGTCGCTATCTTGCGTGTGATCAATCGGCGCGCCTACGACGACTCCTCCCTCTCACGCCTGAACGCTCGTTTAAGAAAAATGACGCCTGCTTTTATGATTTTAGGTTGACAAATGTCTTTTAATCTGCAAAAGAAGTACTTATTTGAGCTTCTTTGTCATGGCGTCAAAGGGCCAAAAAACACGCAGCACATGCTCAACACGCTGCGTAGTAAAACAGGCAATTTTCCTCTCCAAATGAAAGCAAAAATTGATGAAGTATTGGATAATGTCATTAAGATTGTTCGTCGAAGATGGGCCTCCTGTCACCGCCAAAAGGCGCTTTTTTTAAAAAAATATGCTCCATGGCTTCATACAAACCTTCTCAAAAAGCCTTTGAAAGTGGGCAGGCCCAAAAAATCTGGTTCGGCGTCCTACTGGACAAAGGTGAGACGTGCTAAGGAATTGAAGGAATCTTCTGCAGCCAAGCTGGGCCTCGCAACAGAAATGGCACTGCGAAAGGAGGGTAACGAGGACGCAGCCAAGCTTGTTCACGAAATTACTCAAACCTCTCCTGCAAGGGCTTCTAAACTCAGGAACAAATTGGAGTCAGCAGAAAAGCAAAAGCCTGTACTTAACTATGAAGACGATGCAGCTTTAGCTCTTTTTATGAATCTAAGTCTCACGACAGAGCAATACCAACAGCTGCGTAATGGGGCAGTTCAAAAAAATCTCCCAGATTTTTATCCCCCTTATCATGCAATTTTGGCAGCAAAGAAAAAGTGCTACCCTTTAGAGCAAGCCATGAAATTTACAGACATTTCTGCGACAGTGGGACTTCAAGCACTTTTGAATCACACCGCAGAGAGATTAGTTTTACTGCATGACGCTGACTTAAATCAATTGCATGATAATGAAAGGTATCTTATTTAATATGGTCGGGGAGGTATTCACTTTAAAAGCCTGCGAGTATCCCGCCCCGATAAACCTTGTTTTACGCAGCAAAATGAATTCCTGTTGACGCATTTATCCCAGTCCACTTAAGTTCGAATTTCGGTGCTTGCGGTGTACTATAAGTGAATACGCCCTCAAGTTTTTTCATGGTTGACATTTGTTCAGTGCGTCAATTTTTTTTTAAATTACTTTTTGGACAGTCCTGTGCATCTTAGGCTAACAACTAAGTGGGGATGTGACGGAAGTTCAGGTCACAGTAATTACAAGCAAGTGGATCAAACTGGTGACTCATCGTTTTCTGACTCTTCCATTTTTTTGACATCAATGGTACCTTTAGAGCTGTCTTTCAACAAGGTGCAACGTAGTTTTTGTCTTATTTTAATTATTTTCTTGAAGGACGAAACAACTGTGAATTTTTTGTGTACGCTCTTGTGAATGTACATTCGAATGTTCTGTAAAAAAATGAACTTTTGGTAAATTTTTTCAGGACTGTATCCAAAATTTTATGAATTTTCACAATTTGAACCTTGGGGCAGTTGTTTCCTCCTACATTTTTGTCTTTGATTTTGAATTCTTGTCCGAAGTGTCATTATTTTTTGAAAGGGAAATGAAGAGCATGTGGTGTGGAACAATATTCGGCCATCATCGACACGTTTCTGTAGGCCTGTAAGATTTCAATTTCTCAAGGAAAAGGATGAACTTTCCCTGCTTGAATTGCAGTACATGGAAAGGCAAATAGAGTCTCTAAGAAACACGGAGGTGGTAACTTCAAAAGGCTGCGTAGTTGTGGTCAGTCACAAACTAGTTCCTACCATGATGGATGGGAAATTGTGCAGTGCCCTTGTTGAAATTTCCTGTCAACGATGTAACATTTGTGGAGCATATCCGGTGGATATGAACGACATTGACAAGGTGTTAAAAAGACAACCCAACAAAGACTCCTACAGATTTGGTTGCTCCCCTCTCCATGCACGCATAAGGTGGGTCGAATTTTCATTAACGTACGTAACATTGCAGTGCACACACCAGATAGTTAGATCTTAAAATGCACCTGGAATGCGCAGGTTTCTGGAGGCCGTCCTGCACGTCTCTTATCGGATCGAAATTCAGTCGTGGTGTGCAACGAAAGGGCCGAAAAGAGATAGCATGGAACGGCGCAAGAAAGCCATCCAGGATGAGTTCAAGACCAAAACTGGCTTGCTGGTTGACCGTGTCAAGCAAGGGGCGGGATCAACTAATGACGGCAACACTGCGAGACGGTTTTTTCAGGACGTCAAGTTGACTTCAGAAATTACAGGTACCCGATTTCTTTACACCGGTTTTTTTTTTTTTTTTTTTTTTTTTTTTTTTTTTTTTTTTGCTCAAGATAAAGTGTCCGCCCGATGCAATGCAGGGGCCTTACTATTGCGCAGCCAAATAATTTACACGCCTGTTTTTCTTGAAAGGTTTTAATGAGGATCTTCTGCACCGCTTTAGCGTTATTTTAGATGTGTTGTCATCGACACACAAAGTCAAGGTGCAGGAGTTTCGACGGTATTGCCTTCAAGCCGCACGGAAGTTTGTGGACCTGTACGGCTGGTACAAAATGCCGTCGTCAGTTCACAAAGTTCTTATCCACAGTGCTGACATTATAGAGTCTTGCCCACTTTCCGTGGGCACCTTAAGTGAGGAGGCTCAGGAAAGCCGGAATAAAGATTTGAGGCGGTTTCGGGAAAGGCATTCTCGAAAATGCGACAGGTAACCAGCATAAAGCTAAGCCAGCCAGCAAGGAATGTGACACTATATCGCATTCTTCTCTTTTAGAACAACCACCAATGAGGACATGTTTCGGCGGTTGCTTGTGACGTCTGACCCCTTCATTTCGACCATGTGCTACAAACGTGGTATTGCTGCGAAAAGGCCTCGTCCACAGCAAGATGTTTTGGACTTCCTCCACATATCTGCTGATGCAGAGTTTGAAGATGGGACGTCTTTGACGTTTAGGATGCACATCTGGTCTTTTTTTTCTGGTCTTTTTGTTGCTGTTTTTTTAGTTTATCGTTTCTGTTATTTTTTCTTTTTATTCTCGTTACATTGACTGATCATGAATTTTGTTATACAAGTCATTAACCAAAAGTTTAAAGATGGTGATGTCTTTGACATTAGGATGATCATTGTATTTTCCTCTGCTCTTTTCTTTTCTAGTCCTATTGTTTTTTTTTGTTTGTCATTTTTTTTTCTAGTCATTTTGACTGCCATCACATGGCAAAACATGATTAATGTTAAATAATTCAATAAATGCTTTGTACTACGATTAAAAAAACATAAGAAATGAATTCAGCTGCCCCAAAAACGTACGGGTAGAGTATAAATACAGCTTTGAGAAATAAAATTGAAAATTAAGTAACGCTAGTGGATAAACGTACGAGTAGAGTATAAAAACACCAATCTAAGATAAAATTGGAAAAAAGTAACGCTAGTGGATAAGCGTTACGTCAATGGACCAAAATAACATCTGGAATGGATTCAGCGAACCCCAAAACGTACAAATACAGTAAAAATACTTTTTTCAAAAATAATTTTAAAAATAAGGTAACGCTAGTGAATAAACGTTACGTTCATGGTTCAAAACAACGTCAGAAATGAGTTCAGCAACCCCGAAAACCCTAGGGACGAAGGTTTCATATCAATACCTCATACGGCTTGCAAATAATCTCTTTTGCACACCTTTTTCCGATCCTGAACCACTGTGCCCCCCCCCCCCCTGCTTAGTATCAAACAACAATGTCGTCTGCTTGTGCAAACACCGGTACATAGATAATTGCACAAATTGTGGAATCTTCAAAATGACAGCTATTTGCACAGAGCGAATCATGTCAGTTTCCGAGCTTTCTGCCCAAGCGTGCCTCAATCGCCTGTCGGGCAGTTGTGTTGTTCGGATAGTTCTGGAATATCGGATTTGCGCCCTTGCTACAATTTGGTAAGTTGGAAACGCGAGGTAAGTGAATGAATCGAATGAATGATGAAACAAGTTATTTGTCGCTTAGCGCCACTGACTTTTTTCTGTGAAAGGAGAGAGAAATGGTTAGATTAAGGTTTCATTCGTTTCGTAACCTATCATAATGTACAGCAGGAGAGATGGATGGTCAGAAGGAAGAATGGTGGTCATATGATGGATGGTCATATGGGAGACAAACGGCAATGCAGAGATGGATGGTGGTCAGGAAAAAGAAGATGTTGTCAACAAAGAGACAAACGGAAATGCAGGAGTGCCCTTTGTTGGCCAGTCTTTTGACTCATGGACAGATGCGGAGAGTTTCCTCGATGCTTATGCGAAGAAGCATTGGTTTCAATGGGCGACTGATACTTCAACTTCCATTAAAAATGAAAACAGGAAACTGATTGGGCGGGGTGAAACGGCCCTCTACAAAGAATCTCTTGTGCACAAAAACATAGTGTTGACATGTGTGTCTGGGGGCAAAAAGAGAATCTACAAAGGAACAGGGCAGGAAAACTTTCAAGCGTAAGTTTTTACCATTTATTTTTTTTTGGTCCTCTTATGTTAACCAGTTAACAATACTGATCTAACCTTTGCAGAACCTGGAAAGTCGATTGTCCTGTAATGGTGCATTAAATTGCCAACAAGTCTGCTTTGGTTGTTACAAAAGCTATTCCACAGCATATGCATCACAAATGTGATGAAGCCTATTTTAATGCTCTGCCTAAAACTAGAAGGTCCAATTTAAATGATGAAAAGGCTACGTCTACAGCAAAGCTTCTCTTCAAAGGTGGAGTGAAACCTTGCGTTGTGCGATCAATATTAAGGGACATGGGATGTGGTGAAATAACTCAACGAGACCTAGCAAATATAAGGTAATCAATGCCAGCTGAGATTCTTCTTGTAACTTTCATTTTAATCTGACTAACATTTTATTTTTTTGGCCTCAATTTTTCGGAGCAAAATTTAAAAGAGAGGGTCGCAAAGGGAAGTCGCCAGAAGAGCTTCTTTGCGACACACAGCAAGAACTTGTGGGCACTGATCCTGACGTTCATATTGGTGTCGAAAAAACAGAGGACAACGAATTGGAGTACCTCTTCATTCAGACATCGGGGATGCGGAAAACGATGCAAGACTTCGGGAGTGTGTTATTGATGGATCACACTCACAAAATTAATAAAAGGCGCATGCCTGTTAGTGTTTTTATGACGATGGATGGACATGGTGATGGCAGGCCCGTTGGCTATGCATTTATTGCTAATGAGCGATCTGAGACCATCACCAATGTACTCCAATCATTTAAAAAGTCAATTGGTGCTGAATGTGCTTCAAAGATCAAAACTGTAATTATTGACAAAGATTATTCTGAGGCAAAAGCCATAAAGAATGCGCTACCAGATGCAAACATCCAGCTCTGTGACTTTCATGTATCACGCAAATTCAAGACTAGGGCCAAGAAAGAAGATCCAAAAGTCCTCTTGCTATTAGCAGAGTTGATTAAATCAACTCTTTGCGATATTGCAGCAGTGAAGAGTTTCCTGGTATAGTTTCAGAACTGGAAAAAATTGTCTCACCAGATTTTTTTGATAAATTTAACAGAGACTGGTTGCATTGCAAGGTGGCTTGGTGCTTCAGGGACAAGCAAAAATCTTTGAACCTGGGAAACAACACTAATAATCGATTAGAAAATCATAATTCCAAAATAAAGTTGGTGAGTCATTATTCACTGAACCTTGTTGGAATTTTTTAATTATTTTTTTTTAATATTAATATATACTTTTTTATTTTAGATGTTGGACCAAGATAATGAACTCTTTGGGGCAATTGAAAATCTGATCAAAATGGTCAAAAATAAAGATGATGATGTTGTCTTTAGAAAAAGTGTTGAAAGTGCTAAGCAGCATTACTGTACAAACAACAGTGATCCTGTTGTAAACACTATTTTGAATGATATGACTAAATTCTCGGCAAGATTAATGATCTGGGAGCTTCAGCGGACCGTTACGGAAGCAGAGATCGCAAACTTGAAACCTTCCACCAAAGAATGCCAGTGTGTACATTGGTGCAGTTTCAATTTGCCTTGTAGGCATATTTTTCATCAAAGAAGATTGGCTGGTAAGTCCCCTTCAAATGAAAAGTCATGTTACAAATTTCATCAAAAATTCTATAATGACTCAACTAATAACTGTTTAGTGTTATCCAAGGCTCCTTTTAATTTATTTTAAAATTCTTGTAGATTGTCAACTTTACTGCAAGGATGAGACCCTATGTGGCTCCAGGGGTATGAGTCAAACTCAAGAGTTGAAGATACCACTTTCCCACATTCCCACAATATAGCTACTGTACATGTGCCTTCTAAAATGATGCCCCAAAATGCAAAAGACCGCTACACGCATGCAATGATTCTCCTCCGCAAAATAGGAAATATCATGTCGGAGTCAGGTGAGCAACAGTATAGGGAACGGTATGCTTTCCTTGAACATGTCTTTGAACTTTGGGATTCAGGCAAAGAAACAGATGTGCTTGAAATTTTGAAGACTCATGGTAAGATATTATAACGGCATATGACCACAGAATCTCCTCATGGATCTCCCTTGTCATTGCCTTTCCATAATTTGGCAGATACCAACGTGTTACTTCAGAGAACAGAGATTCTATCTGAAAATGATTTGATTTGTGAAATTGCACCTGAAAATACTCCATCAAAAGAAAAAGTAACTGAAGAGAGTGCAACCCCTGGAGAGCAACTTGAGGACACCTTAGTCAACGTGGTACATGCTCATATTCATGTCGAGCCTGGTAAGATATAACTAGGCATATGTGGCACACACTGGTACACACATCTACAATCTACACATAGATACTGGTATAACATGTTTGATTTTGAATCTATTTTTAACAGACAACAATCACTTTCAAGAAAAGGTTCCTGCAACTGGAAATGAATTTTCAGAGGGAAGTTCAAAGCAAAAGAAAGAAAAATTCAAAATTACTTTTATTAAGCCAAACCAAGCTAGTTCCCAGCAGAACCCTTCAAAGAATGCACTAATTTCTTGTAATATATATACATATATAATTTTTATTTTTTTATGACTTCACCACTATTGTGATATTTTGTGACTTGACTTTTGTACCTCAGGTTCTATTAAACCAGCAGATAATGGAGCACCTGTAAATACTTCAGCAGACAAAGCAACGGAATACACTTCCAATGAAGAAAGTGCACCTCCTGAAGACTTCTTACAGCGACTTGTGGAACGTTGTACTGGCGCCTCTGCTTCTGCACGGGAAAAAGCCTCTGCTCAAATTCAGGGCGGGCGTGGTAAGATATAACTAGGCATTTGTGAAATTATCTACACATGCTGTTCATGTATACATAATATGCTTGATTTTGGATCCATTTTTAACAGATAACAATCACTCTCAAAAAAAGGTTACTGCAACAAGTGTTCGTAGAGTTTTAGTACAAGACCATTCCAGTTGCCAGACTTGTGTCCCTCAGATGAAAATGTGCTGGTGCAAAATGGTTTGTAAAAGGTAATGTGCTTGGTCCAAGCACTGCTTGGATCAATTTGTTCAATAGGAGCTGTTTAGGTTTTTATATACATCCATATTTCTGGTTTTCTTTTCTAGGGCTGTTGCTGGGTCTTTTCATAAAATGGCTGGAAGGGCATTCTGGGTGTGTCCACACTGTTAAAAAAACTCCTGTTAATTCACAACATTTTCTTCGTTAATTTTTATAGCGACACATTTTGTTCAGGAACGACACTTTTTTGAACAGTGAGTCGTTTTTCAACAACACAGCTGTTTAATATGTTAACGAGTCACTGTAAAAAAAAATTACGAGAAGTCGTTCACCAACAGGAGTATTGTATTATAACAGCAACAACCTGATTTTGAACAGCACACAACTGTTTTGAAACAGTATTGTTGTAGAAAGGGCTTGAGGTCCGGACTTGGTTTACATTTAACAAGAAAGTTGTTTATGAACGGGTCAACTGTTTGAAAATGGAATCACCGTTTTAAAACAGCACATTCCCCGTTAATGAACGATATTTTACTTCTTATTCATGAGAAGAAATCATGAGGTATCAGATAAATTATATGGTAAAGAGAAGCCGTTCATACAAACAGTTTTACTGTTTAATAACAGCATAAACTGTTTGGTAACGACAACACTGTTTATAAACAACTTTTTTTCTGTTATCAAACTGTCTTGCCATTCAAAAACAGCTCAAACTGTTTAGGAACAACACTTTTGTTTCAAAACAACTTTTTTGCTGTTCTTTTGAAAACAAAGTCCTCTATAATGGGGAAAGGGAAAGAGTCTCACTTTGAGGGACCTGAATCACAATCGGCAACTTTTCCAAAGCAGGAGCATAGCTCTGCACTGATCTGATCAACTCACGGACACACAGCGACCACTGCAGGAGAGCTGAGAGCATCGAAGCATTGATGCCGGTGTGCGGCTAATCCATGTGTGTCCGTTGGTCCAGCTCGCCAACATTATTGAGGTTGGGTTGACCCGTTCACCAACTCGCAGTGCTTATCCTCAGGCAGGCTTGGGCAGAACTGCACTCTGTACAACATTTGTTTGGGTTCGGGCTCCGGCTCTCAAAGGGTGTTTTTTGTTGTTGTTCCGCTGTCTGCTCGCGTTCAAGAATGAGAAATCCTCTTTCGGAGACGTATGATAATTCCAGCTACTACATCAAGCAACCACTTTTTCCAATGTCATTGACTTCCTATGAAACCAAGAGACCATAAAAGGGTAAAAAGAAGATTTTTTTTAGCTTGTTGCATGACCACGCGTTTATTTACACCTCAATCAATAGAGGAAACCACTTTTCTTTTGCCTCTCACTACCTTGCCACTGCTTGCCACACATAAGAATTTCTCATAGCTGATGTCAATGTTTTGATATGACGTCAAGTTTTAGTGTTGCATTTAGGCTTACTACGCAGATATTTATTCTTTAATTTACCTGCATCATCTCCTTACCTAAGAGTATCCACTTTCTTAAGTGGAACTAAGTTCATTCATAGTGAACCTCGTCGTTGTGGAATATGTGACTTTGTGAAATTGATCCCTTGAAGTCATGCTTGTCCCTCTGTCTCACTTCTTGCCACTAATATGAGCATTGTTTCAATGTTTCTGAGGGTTCCATGCTATGTTTGATTGCTTTGTGGTGAAACTAGTCCAATTTATCCATACGACCATCACCACATGAAATTAGATTTTTGGTCTGTTTCATGTTTTGCTTGAATGCTTTCTACTTAACCTATGCTTGTTCAGCCTCTTCTTTAGTGTGTAATTAATTGTGTCTGTTGCAGGTACAACATAATCTACCGGAGAGCAGGAAAATATGGCTGAAAGAAAATTATCCCTGGCAGCACCGTCAACTCCATCAGGCTCCCCAGCATTCCAACTCTCTGAAGAGTTCGACAGATGTGTTTGTGTGAGTGTATTATTTCAAGTGGTAAAATGGACAGCAAAAAAAGTTATTGACGAGCCTTTTCCCTCCTAAAAGTAGCTTATTCTAACGCTTATTATTATCTCGGCCATAGATTGATCATTTTTGTGCAAATCATTTTGGTTTTAATATGGAAATGGCATGATAAGTGTACAGATGTTTCTGTCATTTTGTACGCATTTTGGAGGTCGAATTTTTTGCAGAGAGTAGGACTGTGACTAGGAAATCAACACACAGGGTGAGGGGAGAAATGGCTCTCTGCTTCCTGCTTCACCCCTCTCCTTGTCTGTTAGTGTGTTTATATTTATATGTTAATTTCCATAACTATTATAAATTAAAATTATTGGCACAAAGTGCATTACTATTGTAGAAAGTCCCTAAGCATTATTGTTCCTAGCTGTCCAGCAGACCTAGCTTGATAGTTCCGTGGTCTTATTAGAACGTATTCCTCCAACTTTTTGTAAGGTTTACATGCTGTGCAATTCTATTCACTTTAGTTTTTAGACTAGGAGCTTTGTCTTGGCTATGCACATCCTTTTGTTTGTATTTCTCTCCACAAAATGCATTTCTCTGCCATGGCTGTATCTTTAAATACTGATGATTTTAAAATACTGCATAATTTTGCATGTTTTCAGAGTAATTCTTGTGTTTTGAATTATCCTTGAAATGAAACATTTAAGGTAGTGAAGTGTTTTGTTGTTGTTTAGGAAATATCAAGGAAACAAAATTTCAATACTATTTAGTGTGAAAGTGTAGTGTGCTTAGTACTGAAAAATACCAGAGGCAAAAATTTTTGGTTTGAAACTTAAATTTCATATGATATAGTTTAGTGGAGTGATATTCTTTCAATAATAAGAAACTTATATTTGATTCAAAACCGCTCGATCTGGATGTCAAGTTCATTATTGTCCAGTGTTGTGGGACAAGCTGAAATATTGTTTGCTTCAAGTTTAATGTCTGTTGCAGGTCATGACTACCTCTCCAATATATTTTGCCACTCTTTGCTGTTCCCCCCCCCCCCCCCATCACCAAGTCTACAGCTGTTCACTGGTCTTCGCCAGGGAGGGATGTCATCAACTCTCAGAAATAAAAACTTGGGTAAGCGGTATTTGAATGAAATTTTTATTGCTTATAACATACCACGTTGCATTATAATTATTATTCCTACATGGGTATTTGCAGATGAACCCCACCCCGAGAAAAGAAGCTTTAAGAGCAAGATCCATTCAGGAGAAGGGTGGACGTTCAGTATGCAATTTCTTTGAAGTGGTTGGAAACAATTTTTCAGACAATTGACTTCAAAGAAATTAGGGCATGATACAAATTATCCATAAACTTATGCTTGCATGCTGTAGCTTGCATGCTTGCAAGTATGCTGTAGCCATTTTATCAAAATTTTAATACATTTTTACATCTTGCTAGAAGGAACAATGGCAGGGTGGCAGCAAACAATTTGTTCCAAACTAACAAAATTATAGATTGCTATCAGGGAAGCTGTTCTGACTAATAAGCTCAAATGTAAGCCACTAATATTAAAATTAGCATAATAAGGTCTGTATTTGTTCCTTTATGGGAACTTCTGCATGTTGACTAATATTCTTTTTAGATAAACTTTATTACAGAACATTGCTTAATAATAAATTTAAATGAAAATGTTCCACATATTTTGGATTGATTCTCTGTTTCAAACAGAAGGAAAATAATTGGATTTTTGTTGAACATTTTGCTATGTCAAAGGTATAAACCTTACAAAGCTAAAAGCAATAATGATAAAATTAAGTGCAAAATAGAAATAAATGTAAAGGGTGTGGTAAGTATTTGTGCTCTTCCTTTTTACTTGTTTCCTTTTTTTTCTCTTCATAGATGAGGGCTTCTTCAGTTTGTGACTTGCATTATTATTTTTAGGAGCAAGACACTGTTCAAGAAAAGTTATGAGAGGCATATAAAGAAAATAAGAGGGTGAGAAGTTGTTCCCTTTGTTCAGAATGAAAAAGGAACATAATCACATCTGTCTTCAGAAAAGATGGTTGGACGAAAGAATTCACAAAGCTTCATACGTACAGCATCAGCAGATAACCTATGTAAAGAGAAACATTGCTTTTAAAATTCTGATGACGGTCTGTAGAGCAAAGCAGAAGAGAAAGAAATTTCGGTTGATAGTGTTTCTCACCTAGCAGATGGTAATCAAGCTCTAGAGCATCTCTTCATCTGACTCTTCTGCCTCAGGAAGAAGAGAGAACTTCAAACTGAAGACAGTGTCCCCTCTCTTATCAGAATAGGTGGGATGTGGGACAGGGTACCTCAGTCCCTTAAATTCTCTCATGACTATGCCAGCTTCAAGGTCAAAGTTCAACTCGTATAAGCCTTTCCCTTGAATGTAAGTTGCCTGCCGCTGCTCAAGGATGAAGAACAGTTGTCGTTCTTTCATTGCTATTACTTTGATAAAACCAACACTTATGCTTGTTGAATCTTCAGGGAACCTGCCCAGGAGTAGCATGTCTTCTACATGGTATTCAATGCCATTTGCAACCACGGAGAGAGTGTGGTTCCATATACCAGGCAAGTTTCCAACAAAAGCAGCGACATTGCCAGACAATCCTTGAATGGTCAACCTCTGTGATCCCCGTTCAACAAAACCGTCTTCAAGTAAGTTGCTGATTGTTGTATAACAGAAGTACATTTGTTGCCTCTCTGCACATGAAAATTCTGGATTTATGAAATTTCTGGTCATCCTCATCACTTCTTTGAAGAACTTGTGCTTCTGTTCGTAGGGAAGGGTCCACAAATACAAAACTGGGCCATAATCGAGCATCAACTGGCAGATATGACTCATGAAATGATGCTTCGGTCGTAGGCGATGTTTGTGTTTGTTGAGAACTTGTGCTCTTAGTTCAAAATATTGTGGAAGAAGAACATCGTTTACATATGGCACATCTGTCTTCAGGAAAGATGGTGCACAATAGAATTCGCAAAGCTCCTTCAGCTGCAAGTACAGGAGCCATCCAGGATCATTGTAATCTTGAATCTTGTCTCCAATGATAAGTCCAAAGAGGCGGAGTAAGGTCCAGTTCTGGATAGCATGCCCTCCAAGCTTCTTACCATCATCCCGAACAAAGGCTGGCTTATTGGGAATGTCAATGCCATGACATCTAAAATTTTTGATTCGCCTGTTGAGGAGCTTGTAGGTGAACCATTTTTTCTTCTTCACAAATCGCTCGATGATGCCTGACAAGTCCCAGCTCACCACTCCCTCAAATAAGTCATGTGCAATGCAGTTTGGTAAGTGGGTTGTAGCATGAAAATATTTTAGACAGTTGAATTCACATCCTGCTTTGATCCCCTCGCAAGACTTGTCTGAAGTAGATGCTTCAACAACACAACGGTTATAATCTTCTATGCTTCTTCTAGGTTTCGTCTTTGTTGGTTTGCGAAGGAACTGAGATCTTATGATGTCACAAAATCTGCAAAAGTATTTTCCACTGAAAGATTCGATGAAGCAAGCAATCAAGTGTTGTCCAAGTGAGTCACCAAGCATGTACTGCACAGTAACTTTTATCCATTCCCCTTTATATATCATACCAGTGATTTCCAGGTCTTTTAATTCTTCCATTAATTTTGACAAACACTTTTTTGCCCCAACTGCTTTAAATGTGGACTCTCTTATCATCATGACCATAAATTTAGTTATAATCTTAGATCGGACATAGGGTTGGAAGTTTCCCAGTGTGAAGCACATCACAAGGGATTTGAACTTATTTTTTGCTGATCCTAAAGCATTTAGGACAGGGTTGAAGGTATCTTGATTCAAGAATAAGTTTATCTCCCTTGCTGGGTGGTTTTCTGACTTATATAAATTTCCATCTGTGTAGTCTGAGACTTCATTTGTTGATTCTTTTTGTCTTCTTATAAATGATTCATCAATTTCTTTCTGGATGGATGGATCTGCAAATAGTCTTTGAAGCGTCTGCTTGATGGAAACATACTGAAGTATTTTCTCAGGATCTTCTTTGTCAAGTGGTACTGTTTCAGGTGCTTGATAGCCAAATCTCTTCTTAAAGTATTCCTTTCTAAGATGATGTGAAGTCAGAGATGGACCGGGAGCATTTTTGTGGTGTGAGGTGTAAAGCAGATCAGCTTTTAGCACCTCATGGCACAGCAAGTTTACAGTGTTCTCTTCAATGTCTAATTTCTTCATCTGCTTGGAGAGTATCAATTTAATTCGTGCATGGTTTACTTCAGTAATGGACATGACACTATCGCAGACTTCTTGAATGTAGGTTTGGGGTAGTTTGAACTCAGAATACAAATGAAGGTAGAATCTGCCAATGCTGTCATAAATCTTATCATCATTTAACAAATCCTCAAGTGCATCAAAATATTCCCCATCCTCTTCTTCAAAAGCATTTGCTTGGGAACTTTCTGCATCCCGAACATTTACTGTAGGCTGAGAAAGATTTGCTGGAAAAGTCTGAGTGGTCCTCCCAATAATGCAGCCTTCAGCTCGCCAATTTTTGTGGTGTTGGGAAAGATGGGTTCGAAATGTCTGTTTCGTGGAAAAAGTTTTTGTTCTAGCACTGCAGCTATCAATTGGACACTCAATATTTGTTCCATGTTCTAGGTGTTTACACAGATGTTGAACAAAACCATGAAGTGAGGTGGTTGAAAAGGCACATTCTGCATCGTCTGTTCCATAAGGGCAAGTTCTCTGAGCAGTAGCTGCAGGATCAACATGCCGTTCAAATCTGTGCTTGGAGGAGACATGGTAGTTGAGGGCTCCATACGATAAGGTATAATAGGAACAATTTTGTGACGGGCAGTGGTAAGTGAAATCCTTGGTTTTAACAGCATGCTCACGTTGATGTCTTATACTGCTTGCAATTGTTTCTGGCACAGTTGAACAAAGATGGCAAGGATATGGCCCAGGGTTTAATTCAATGCCTCCTATGACAAGAATCATACCTATGATTCCAACAGCCAGTGTCAACATGAGGAAATCTAGAAGAGACTCATTGTTTCTTGCTGTGGATCCTCTCCTTAGTTTCAAACTGGCATAATTTCCAATCCTAGCCCTCCAGGCATCTATAGTGATCCCCATCTTGGCTTCTTAGCAAGAAAACCTACAAGTGAAAATCATTTAAGAATTGAGTAATTTTAAACTATAGAATTACAGTTTCTGCATGAGATATTTTCAGCAAAGTCTCTAAAAATTCTGTGAAATTTGGCTTCTGTCTGAATCAAAGGCAAAATTTTCAAGTTTTGAATGGTAGCTTTGAAGTTAAGATTGTCAGGAAATTTTGTTAGCCCTCACTCACAGAAGTACATTTTTGCTTTGGAAATATTTCTCATGGCAAAATATTGTTGGGGAATACCCCTAGACCCCTGGCGCTACCCCGCGCGGAACCGCAGCGCATGCGCGTTCACCGTTAATTGTCGCGTAGCAACGGCTGAGCCGCCCCTGTATTAGAGCGTCCCCAAACCTCGGAATAGACAGACTTGTTTCCTGACTACGCTCTCCTTACTCGCCCTCCGGTCAACATTTACATTGGTGTCAGAAGTGGGATTCAGTGCCTACGCTTGCTGCGTCCGCTCTGTGTGTTCTGCTGCCCGCTGTCTGACATGAGTCGCCGCGGGGAAGACCGTCGTCACGGGGAGGACCGCCGCCAACGGGACGACTACGGACTCCGCGAGATCATCGCCGAATGGGCCGCCGCCTCGACCGCCGTCAACGCCCAGAACGCTGCGCTTCTTCGGAGCATGTCGGAGCGGGACATGCATCGCAGCCAAGCAAGGTCAGGCCCCAGTGATCCACCCCTGGTTTACGACGGCACGCGTGCGTGGCCGATCTTCGCTGCCCAGTTCGAAGACGCCGCGTCCGCTCACCGCTGGGACGACGCCGAGAAGGGACGCCGCCTGCTCCGCGCCCTGACCGGCCCCGCCGCGGACCTCGTCCAGACGCTGCCGCCCGGCGCCTACAATGACTACGCCGCCCTGCGCTCCCGGCTCGAGCAACACTTCAACCCGGCGCAGCGCCAGGCCCTGGCTGAGGTTGGTCTGGACCAGCGCACACAACGCTCAGGTGAGACGCTCACTGACTTTGGCGCGGAAGTGCTCCGTCTCGCTCGCCTGGCGTACCCCACCTGGCAAGAAGACGCCTTGCAGACCATTGCGAAGAAGGCGTTCCTCAATGGCATCCAGGACAGGGAAGTCCGCCACAACGTGCGCCTGCGTCAGCCCGCGTCCTTCAACGACGCCCTCACCGCGGCCATACAAGTCGAGGCCATTGAGCAGATGGAACCGGCCAACAAGCGTCCCCGGATCTGCGCCGCCTCGTCGGAGCCGCAGCCCTCTACCAGCCGCCAGACGGTCTCCTCTGCGAGCAGCGCCGAGCCCGACGACGCCGATTCCGTGCCGCGCGTGGCCGCTGCCCGCCCTGCTGTCGGTGGCAATGATGCTCTGTTGCAGGACCTAGTGTCACAGCTCCAGCGCTTGACCGCGGCGTTGGCGCCGCCGCGCCCTGTCCAGGCCGCTACCCAGGGCACCCAACGGTGCTACAAGTGCGACGAGCGCGGCCACTTCGCGCGGGACTGCCCTGAAGCCGGTGCGTCACGTCACCAAAGCGGAGGACGTCGTCACGACCGTGATGGGGATCGCCGTGACCGCCGGGGCGACCGTGACCAGCGCGGCCGCCGTGACCAGCGGGACCACCGCGACCGCCGTGACAACGGAGGCCGGCGCGGTTCGGGAAACGCCCTGTAGCCGCTGCGACGGGCGCGACATCGGCTACCAGTTCCCCCTACGCCCGTGCTGTCGGCGTCCGCACCGCGAGCATTCCGGCGACTCCCCTCCTGCCGCGCGTCTCGTGGCTCATCTCCGGGGCCATCAACGGCGCCTCGTGTCGCTACCTCTTTGACACAGGAGCTGAGTTCACCATCGTCAAGCGCGGTTTGCTTCCCCCTGACCCTCTGCTTTCGCAGGCTTCTGCCCCTTTCCTCCGGGCCGATGGGGCGTTCGTCAAGGACGGTTCCACGCCCCTCTACGGACCCAGGCCTACGTTCCTGGACATCGGTGGCGTGCGCCTCATGATGCACGTGTACGAGGCCGACATCCATGACGACTGCCTCTTGGGCGGGGACTTCACCGCGGCCCACGTCGCCCGCTTCGACCCGCCGACGGACAAGCTGTTCCTCTCCACGCCGGGCGGGCCGCGTCGCGTGCCCATCACGCGCGTCACGCGCCCCCACCACGCCACGGTCGCCTGCCTCCGTGTCTGCGTGCAGGACGCCGTCACCATTGCGCCCCAGTCGGAAGTTCAGGTCGCTGTGCGTGTGAGTAACTGTACCACGACGTGGACTCCTCGATGCACTGATGCACGGCCTCCTCCGGCCTCCACGCCTTCCCCTTGCTTCCCGGCCAGTCGCTCGGGGTTGGCCGGTGGTGCGGTTGACGCTACAGCGTGTGCCTCGAAAACTCACATTGACGGAGATGGACTGTGTGTCCCTGGACTGTGTGTCCGCACCGTGGGATCACGCGCCGCGGGACATCGGGAGGCTGTGTGCCAGGCTGTGTGCCCTTCGGCTGTGTGCCATGAGGGACTGTGTGTCCGCAACGCGGGATGCTGCGCGGGCCGTTCCGAAGACCAGCGCCATCAAGAAGACAGCGTTCGCGTGCGCTTCACTCGTTGTGCCCCTGTCCCTGTCGTTTTGCCCAAAGGCCTACGCGTTGTCAGCAGCCTGTCCACCAACGCCGCTGCCGACACGCTGCTCCTGCGCGTGCGAAACGACGGCGCCGTGCCACGAGGTCTGCGCCGCGGTGCCTGCCTCACCCGCCTGCAGCTGTCCGCAGAGCCGTCCGTCCGCGTGGCCGCCGACGCGCCGCCAGTCGCCCCGGACGCCCTCCCTGCACCGCTGGAGGCCCTCATCGAGGCCAGTAAGACTAATCTCTCCGGGGAGGAGCATGCCCAGGTGAGACAACTCATTACGGATTACCGCGATGTCTTCTCCTGCGCAGGCGAGATTGGCCACTGCACTGTAGTGGAACACACCATTGACACGGGGAATACTCCGCCCATCAAGCAGGCGCCTCGGCGTCTCGACTTTCACAAGAAACAGACTGCTGACAAGTGCATTGCAGACATGCTGGCGCAAGATGTGATCGCACCTTCCGAGTCGTCCTGGGCATCCCCCGTCGTCTTGCTCACGAAGAAAGATGGCTCAACTCGGTTTGCGATTGATTTCAGGCGACTCAATGAGGCTACGCGCAAGGATGCTTACCCGCTTCCCCGCATAGACGAGACCTTAGACTCACTGCACGGCTCTTCTTGGTTTTCCTCCCTGGACTTGCGCGCCGGCTACTGGAACATTCCCCTGGCCCCTGATGCCCGCCCCAAGACGGCATTCTGCTTGCCTGGCCATGGGCTCTACGAGTTCAAGAGGATGCCCTTCGGCCTCTGCAATGCCCCTGCCACCTTTCAGCGGCTCATGGACCGGCTCATGCCGCATGACATGTCACGTGTCTACCTTGATGACATCATTGTTCCAGGCAAAACGTTCCAGGAAGCCCTGGCCCGTCGCCGTGAGGTGCTTCAACGAGTGCGCGATGCCAACTTCCTCTTGCATCCGGGCAAATGTCACCTTTTCGCCCGTCGCCTCGAGTACCTGGGACATGTCATCACGGAGCAAGGCATCCTCACCAACCCGAAGAAGTCCAACCTTGTCCGCGATTGGCCCACTCCCACTAACAAAAAGGACCTCAATTCCTTCCTCTGTTTGGCCCAGTACTATTCCAAGTTCATCAAGAACTTTGCCCATGTTGCAGCACCCCTGCACCGTCTTGTGTCCAAGGCGCAGCCCTTTGAGTGGTCTCCCGAGGCTCAGGCGGCCTTCGACTACTTCCGGACGGCCCTTACGTCCCCACCAGTGCTAGCCTACCCGCAGCCCGACGGCGGCCCCTTCATCCTCGACTGCGATGCCTCCAACTTCGCCATTGGCGCGGTGTTGTCGCAGATTCAGGACGGCCAGGAACGCGTCGTGGCGTACTTCAGCCACACCCTCAGCAAGGAGCAGCGTAACTACTGTGTCACACGCCGTGAACTTTACGCTCTCGTCGCAGCGTCCCGCCACTCCCATCCCTATCTAACTGGACGTCAATTCCTCGTCCGCACTGACCACGCGGCTCTCCAGTGGCTCCGCACTCTCCGCGACACGGCTGAGGGTCAACTTGCGCGATGGCTCGAACACCTGGCCAGTTATGACTTCATTGTGCAACACAGGCCCGGCGCCCGTCACGGCAATGCAGACGCCTTGTCTCGCCGCCCCTGCGGAGTGGACTGCTCTCACTGCGCTCGCCGAGACATTCCCCCTGCCGTTCCTGAGGCCGTCTGCGTGCGCCGCACCCAGGCCGTCGACGCTGACGCCCCTTCACGTGGCGACATGCGCCGCGCACAGGCTGTGGACCCGGACTTGGCGCCCATCCTCACCGCTCTCCGCGGGGGGGAAAGGCCGCCCACCTCAGCGGTCAGCCACTGCAGTTGGCGCACCAAGGCCCTCTGGCTGCAGTGGAAGTCCCTCGTGTTGGACGACGGGCTGCTGTACCGCCGCTTCGACGAGTTCCTTCACCCGCCGCTCGTCGTCAAGCACATCCTGCAGTTGGTGGTGCCGGCGGCGTTTGTCAAACGCATTTGCCTGAGCTTCCACAACTCCCCGGGCTCTGGCGGCCACCTCAGCGCCAACAAGATGCTCGCCAAGATCAGGCGGCATTACTACTGGCCCGGCATGTGCTCTGAGGTAAAGCTTTGGTGCATGTGTTGTGAGGTCTGCCGCAGGAAGTTTGGTGGCGGCAAGCGCATCCGCGCTCCCCTTACGCTGCACACCGTCGGCGGCCCCTGGGAGCGAGTCGGCGTGGACATCGCTGGCCCCTTCCCGACCACGGAGCGAGGCAACCGCTATCTACTGGTTGCCATCGACTATTTCACCCGCTGGCCAGAGGCGATTCCCATTCCGAGCGTGGAAGCCCACGTCGTGGCGCGCGCCCTGGTGGACAACATCTTTACTAGATTCGGTGTGCCTCAAGAACTCCATTCAGACCGTGGTTCGTGCTTCGAGGCCCAGGTCTTCAAGTCCGCGATGGAGCTGCTCGGCGTGCGCAAGACGCGGACCACTTCACAAAGGCCTCAGTCTAACGGCGCCGCGGAAAGGCTTATCCGGACGGTAACAACACACCTGGCCATGGTGGTACAAGCATCTCAGAACATTTGGGACTTGCAGGTACCGCTCGTGATGCTGAGCCTCCGAGTCGCCCCGCACAGCACCACTGGCGTCTCTCCCGCCCAAATGCTCTTCGGGCGCCAGTTGGGACTGCCCCCAGGCCTCGCGCGAGGCTACCCCCCGGGCACTGAGCGCGTCCCTGACCGGCTGCTGTACCCGGCCTGGCTCCAGGCCGAGCTGTTCCGCCTCCACCATGCGACGCGTGACTACGCCGCCGCTGTCGCTTTGCGCCAGAAACTCCGCTACGACCTGCGCGCCGAGCGCCACTCCTTCAAGATCGGCGACCGCGTCTGGCTCTTCGAACCCCATCGGCGTGTCGGTCGGGCCCCTAAGCTGGAGTCCTGGTGGACCGGCCCGTGGCGCATCATGGACATCATCAACGACGTGACTGTTCGTATCCGCCTGGTGGACAAGCCTCGGTCCAAGCCTCGGACATACCATGTGGACCGCCTTGCTCCCTATCTGAACTGAACACTCTCTTTTCAAGAGGGGGGATAGTGTTGGGGAATACCCCTAGACCCCTGGCGCTACCCCGCGCATGACCGCAGCGCATGCGCGTTCACCGTTAATTGTCGCGTAGCAACGGCTGAGCCGCCCCTGTATTAGAGCGTCCCCAAACCTCGGAATAGACAGACTTGTTTCCTGACTACGCTCTCCTTACTCGCCCTCCGGTCAACATTTACAATATTGTTCCTGTCTTGAAAAATTCTTTACCTTTGTACTCTATTGAAGGGGCCAAAAACTGATTAAATTCCAATTGATAACTAGTAAATTTGTTGTTTTTCTGGCCAGTGAATCACAGCACCGCCTGGAATTAAGACAATATCAGACAAATGCAAGGATTAATGAAACTAGAAAACTGCTAAGACAGGTCAAAGGTTTCATAATTGTTTTATGATATGCTTCCAACCACAATATTATCTGAAGTTGTTTTAATTTTCAAACAAACATAGCAAATATAAATTGTTAAAAAAAAATGATGTGGCAATTTCTCTTAAGAATTTTTTTAATAAAATGTTTATCTTAGAGTGACTTACATTGGAACAGTTCAATGTTGTCCAGGTCTTCAGATGGTTGGCTGTCACCTCTCCAATCATACCAATGTTCGAAGGTCCTGAGCTCACCTAAGAGAAATAAAAATGGATTCCGACCAAACTTAGACATTTTTACTTGCTTTGGAAACAAACCTATTGATTCCCTTATTTTAAAATCTGAAGCCACTGGTGACTCACCTTAGAATAGTGCAAAGTTGTCTAGGTATTGGTTACCTGCAGTGTCTTTTATCGAACCTTCAATATCAGTGTCTGCATTGTCCAGGTACTCATTTCAGACTACAGCACAATTTTTGTTTCCGATAAAAGTTTAAAGAACAGAGGTCACCTAAGAGTAAAAAGAGTATTTTTTTAGTTGGTAAAACTTAAACTATTGAAAAGATGACATTCTTCATTTTCAGCCCCTTCTGTTTTTCAAAATCAAGCCAGTCATAGTTACAGCATAAACGAGGAAGGTGGTATAAACAGCAGCAACATCAAACAAAAGACAACAGAGACAATTAACATGAAATGACTTCATAAACAGACCTCTATTTGGTTGTTACTCTCAACTCTTTTTTCTTGAAAAGATGAAAGAAATGAAACTGCTTTCCTCAAACCATTCAAATCTTTGACGCTCAACGATCAGCTGACGATCACCGACTCTAAAATTGCTGCCAACCATACACATAAAACACAAATTTAAGTCCTTCGTTATGCATGTATTCTCGCACCCTGAACCACCTCATATTTTTGTTTTGGTTTATTACCTCTAAGAAATTTCTTTTCTTACTGGACCTTTCAAAAATATGTAATTTTTGAAAATTCTCATGATGTGGTTTGTGTTACAGAGAATGTTGGCATTCGGGAACTGTGCACTGTCAACTGTTGCCTGCTGTTTCCGTGTTCTACCAGCTTGATTAACGGTTTACGGCCTGTTTCGATTCCGATCTGATCATTTGAGTTTTATCGTGATGGATCCGCAAAAGCTTTGTGATTTGATAAAGCACACGCTGCCTCAAATCGAAGAGGCCAAACTACAGCTCCTAGTGCAGTTTTTGATTGATCAAGGCGTGAAAAAGGAGAAGGACCTCAGGCACTTCACAGTAGCAATGCTGCAACAGCACCTTGACCTTGTGGATGCAAGTGACTTGTATGAAGAGTGGCAGAATTCGACAAGTAAGTCTTTATCATTTTATTTACTTACTCTGCGTCTCATCCTGATCTTTATTCTCTGGTTTTCCGTCAAAACAGCGTAAATGTCCATGTTGCAACCTTCTCACCCCCCCCCCCCTCACCTGTGAGTAGAGGGCTGTGTGGGAGTTGAACACAAGGACAAATGCTGTTTTGTTCAAAAGACCAGTCAAAAAGAGCAGTCAAAGAACAACCGTATGTGATTAACCCACTAATATCTTTTCTTTCTGCCAGTGGCTACTGCTTTCTGTACTTTGTTTTTACCTAGCTTGCTTGTTTCATTGCAGGTATCAACCCACGTTCAAGACAAGAGGCATCATGCAGCAACAATGCTTCTACTGCAAGCCGAAATCCTCTCTCTACCATCCAGATGTCTGCAAGAAGTCAACTTGCAGTTCGACTCCCTTCGTTTGATGTCTAATCCAACCTTTTTCCTGCTGATGTACGAGCAGCTTTGCTGGCAAAGAAACGATCACCAGGCGCTGGACGAGTCAAAATGGTTGAGCGCATTATTGACCACTGCAGGGAACATGTGGCAGGGTTTCAGAGGTCTAACTGCCATGAAATTGCCTTAACACTTGTTGATTTATATCCTGACAGTTTTAGAGATGTAGCACCAGTAAGTAGACATGGCTCTGACAGTTTGCGAAACCAACTGATATTTAGATATGACAATGAAAAACGGCAAGCTAAACCAACTGCCCAAGAAAGGATAGCCCCGCCCTCAAAAGAAGCTTACGGATGCCAGATGTTTGATCCTCCAATGCCAGAAAGGGAAACTATGGATTCCCTCTCAAGAAAGAGAGATGAATTGAAAACTATGTTTAATTTAAGTAAGAAAGATTGGGAATTTCGGATTATGAGGAGAAAAATGGAAGAAACATTTTATCTGCAAAGAAAAGACATCATCTCCTTCATCCCCAAAAAAAAACCTCAGAAGAGGAAGAGGAATGAGAATGAAGAAAATGAAGATGTTCCGAATGAAAATCAAATTGTTGAGGCTAGAGCCATGATGCCTGAAATGAAAGCAAACTGGCCCTTCTTATTTACTGGTGTTGGAATGAATGTCCACTTTAAGATTCTCACAGGAGTTGACTTTGTTGATAAATTCGCTGACTTTATCAGAATCAATGGAAGTAATTACATTGAATACCTAAGCTCTAAAAGTGTAGACCTGGCCAAGCTTAAAAGAAAAATGAAAAAAGCCGAGAGAAATGGCTTTGGTTCCACGAGCACAGTTGCATTCCTACTTATGCTTATAAAGTATTTTGGTGATGAGCCGGCATCCTTTGTGCGGCTAGTGGAGGTAAGCAGTTGTCCAAGTTGTCTATTATTAGATTAGTATTATCTTTTTTCTACAACTCATATCTCATCTCTGGGTTTCAGCGAACAACAACCTTTGGTGACCTTGAGCTTGAGACAAGTTCCCAGAAGACCGAACCCCAGTTCTTGTAGCTGCAGGTAAGCAAAGCGATTTTCTTGTTCACACTTTTCTGGCAGGACTGCTACAAGATGTAAACAGAGTACTTATTGTTACCAAGATGTGTTACTTCGTTCTTTCTTGTCCTTATAAATTGTGTTTTTTTTAGTTGGACTAAAAGTATTTATCATTTATTGCCAATGGTTTTATCAACAGATTTAACTTATTAATTAATTCAAATTGGTGTTTATCAACCAAATTCAATGGAGCAAGTCTGAGTGTTAAGTTTTCTTTCTCTATCTCTGTTCCAGGACCATCCCTGTATGATTTTGACCAGCTTTTTTTCTCCATAGACAACACATTTGTGACTACAGTTGCAAATGTGTCAGAGGGCTTCACAATGCTTTTCAGTTCCTACTTTGTCTTCAACATCGTCTATTCACAAGGCCTTCTCAACCTGCTTAATTTCACCCAAAGGTAGGAAGGTACACCCTGAGCTAAGTTGATGTTGTCTCCTGATTTTCCCATTTTTAAATATTCTTTTTCAGAGTAATTGCAGAAATATCTGAGCCCAAGGGTTCCAAGTGTCCAAACGCTTCAATGAACCGTAGGTCCAATGACAAAGTTCTGAAGTTGACCAACAAATTTGCATTATATATGCAAACAATCAATGAAGAAGAGAATGAAGAGGATTGATCAATGTCCCCACGGTTCTTCTCTTAACTTAATTCAAGTAAATTTTCAAAATATTAAAACTATTACTTTTGACTCAATTTAGAAATACTCATGATGTAAAATGTATTATATTTACATACTTTAATCAATAATAATAATAATAATAATTTAGAAATACTCATGATGTAATATGTATTATATTTGAGATACTTTAATCAATAATAATAAATAATAATTTAGAAATACTCCTGATGTAAAATGTATTATATTTGTCTTACTTTAATCTCAAATTAACTTGTAAAGTATACTTTACATGGACTATAGTCCTTGACAAGAGTCTTTTCCAACATGGATTGAAAAGATGTTGACATTATAAAATAAATGGGAAACAGAATCTTGTCTTCAGTTTTTATTCGGTATAAAACTGATTTTATAAACAATCTGTTACACTTCTGCAGATGTATTTCTGAACTTTGACTGGAATGTGTCCGCAAGCTGATCAGGAGCACACCACTGCACTGCACACGGGATCTGCAACAGGCCCACAAGCCACTTCACTTTCTTAAACAGACACGAGAGTTTTAGAATGTTTGATGACATATGTCGAAAGTTTCTTACCTATCCAAATCCCAGCTGCTGTGGCTCAGATGACAACCAAACAAGTGCACGGTGATCACCAGAAGTTTGTTGCTCAAAAAGGAATGTGGTTAATCTGCAAGCAAACAAATACCAAAAAGTTGATGGATAACAAACACTGACTGTTAGAGAAGGCCTTTACTCCATTCCCAGCGTTGGGACAAAGATGGAGCCATCAGCACAAATTAATGGCTGTATCAGTTCAGGAAATAGAACACTTCAACAAAAACACATTGACAGAAAGAGGGAGGGGTCAGGCAGGAAGCAAGAGGAAAGCAGACCCACCTTACCCCTCTCCCTATGTGTTTGTGTGAATTTTCCTCAGCATGATAGTCTATTTCTACTTTCAACTTCAATTGCCTATGATAAATATTTGTCAAAGTTGATATGTTTGAAAACAAAGAATGCATTCATAGTGCTGAGTAAAAATATTTCTAAATGAGAAACACAGTAAAATAAATGGGAAGTATGCAATCAGTGACCAAGGAATCCACTCAACACACCTTCAAACACAAAGGTCACTGAGGTGTTGGGTAAAATGCATGAGGTATTCACAGCGTCACTCATTGGGGTATGCTTTGATTTAAAACTAGTTTCTCTCGCTTATCACATTCAGTGCTTGAAAAGCGTAAAATAAAAATATAAACTTCTTAAACTGTGGGAAGTTAAGGGCCATACCCGATCCAAAGCATCTTATTCATATAACAATACTTGAGCAAGAAATTTTGATACGCCCTTAACCATTTTTCTGAATAGGTAACACTCAAAGCTCAAATATACCTTGTTGACTTAAGGGAACAAATGAGGATATCAATATCAGCTCTTGAATTATCCTTGATACATAAATCTATTTCATCTCAACACAAATGTGAATTTTATGAAGCAGAAAACTTACCTAATGCAAACGATCAGCACGCTTGTCTAATGAAGCAGCTCTTGTCATTCCTCCACAGTCCCCTTGTAGATGACAACTGGGGTTTCCTCTTCGTTGTTCCTACGGCAAAAATAATGCAAGTAATTAGTAAAACACACGAACAAACTACGCTGAAAGTGCGAACAAAGTTGTCCGAGGATCGAAGCTTGGCAAGCAAGGAAGTCGAAAACGAATAGGCAAATCGACACGAAATAAGGCACAAGAAAACTTTCGTGCAGTGGCGAGTAGAGAGAGTGAGCGGTAAAAATACAAAGCTGAGACAAACTGGAATGACAACAAGCGATCGCTAAAAATAATATCACAATATTTCAAAGACTCACATGGACCGATCGACCCTGCATCCAGCAGACGCCACCGCAAACGCCCGTCCTCCCCCCTCCTCCTCCTCCCCTCCTCTCCTCCTCCCCTCCCTCCTTCCTCCACTCGTTATTCTCACACCGAGGGTAAATAGTCCATTTTGTAGTTTCGCATTGCCTTTGTGTACATCATTGTTATGGAACGTGTCAAACGCTTCACCAAATCACATGACATTCCACCAGTCACCAAGTTTAATAGAGTTTTAGAGTTCCATTAGAAGCCTGTTAATCAGTTGAAATGAGAAACTAATTCTAGCCAACAGTAGATTGACTTCTAAACTGATTCCTTCCAACCTCACCTCTGTGTGTTCTTTTCTTTCTTTCTTTTTTTTTTTTTTGAGAAATGGGAGCCAATGCCCGCACCTGCTCGCCCATAGAAGGATCATCTTCATTGTGAGTAAAATGGCATTTTCAGTCTGCAGAGAGAATTCCATGTCACAAATTATGACTGCCGTTCCCTCACTTCAAAATAAATTTTTATGCTCAGTGAAGACTTAAGACACATGTTCACACAACAAGCCAGACTAGAAAATCGAGCACCAAATATTAAAGGAGTGTGCTGTTTACATACAAATTTTCTTGTTTCTGAACAAATGTGCTGTTTTAAAACAAAATTTTCTTGTTTCTGAACAAATGTGCTGTTTTAAAACAAAATTTTCTTGTTTCTGAACAAATGTGCTGTTTTAAAACAAATTTTCTTGTTTCTGAACAGATGTGCCGTTTAAAAACAAATTTTCTTGTTTCTCAACGGTACATGATAGTTCCTTCTGTGAACAAGCATGTCAGCCTCGAGGTATTGTTTCATAACGGCAATTTTGTTGTTTCTGATAAGTACAGCTAACTCGTTACAATACAGCTAGAAATGACTGACAGGATGTGTTGTTTCTGAACGACTGAATCCTGTTTCCAAATGACAAATGTAATTTATTCTGAGAACAATATGTCCTGTTTCTTTATCGAAAAACTTGTTCTAAAACGACACTTTGTTGTTTACCTCACAACAATATTTGTCCTGTTATTCATGGAAACGACAAGTTTTGTTTTGAAACAGGTCAGCTGTTAAGAGTTGTGCTGTTCTCCAACAGTTTTTTTTAACAGTGCATTAGGAAAGTGCGGCTTTCGGTGTTTTGCTCCTAAAGTCCCTTCAGACAATAGTGTTCAAGTTATTGAGGACAACATGAACAACGATGCTCATAATAATAATAACAGTACTCCAGGCACTTTTGAAATTCCTGTTGATTATCAGATTGATGATGAAGATAGAAACGAAAACCTAGGCATGCTTGTGTCGCTCATTAATTCAAAGTCTTGGGATGATAGTGAATTTGAAGAAATAAACCAAGACGCAGCTGTAGCTGAAGTAGAACAGGGCGAAAATAATACTGGAAATGGTGAAGCGCATGAAAGCAACCATGAAGAAATGTCTGACAATTCGCCAACTCTTGATCACAATGCCTCGCAGACCAACCATGAAAATTTGTCCCAAGGTAAGACAATGTCCAGAAAATTTCAGTTCTTTTGAATCATTTCTTGACAATTGTGGTCGAACTATGCACCATAAATTTCATGTGGTTCTCTTATTTCAGCACAAATGGACCTGTCTCAGGCCATTAGTGGCATCAAACTTCCACCGGCCATAAAGCACAAAGGGAGGCCTCAAGGCCTGGGGGAAACTGTTTGGGACTGGCCCAAAGGTCAAAATGGACCATTGCTAAAGAAACCATGTAAGTTGCCATTCTTGTGAGCTGTTTATATAAACAAACGCATCAGTTGCACAATCTTTTAATTTTTTCAGCCGCTGCAAGGCTGAGTTCATCTGTCCCCCGCAATGAGGAAGAGGAACGCAGGAAGAAAGGGCTGTTAATTAGTGACTTCGATGTTAAGCAATGTGATAAAGATGGAAATGTTTGGTCTGTCCGAAGTCAAGGAAAAAAGACGAAGGGAAATACATACAAAGTATCCAAAGAGGGTGATGACTACTGGGTTTGTGAATGTGAAGATCAAAAACGCAGACACACCACTTGCAAGCACATTTACAAAGTGATGGCTCTTGTGAAAAAAACTAGCATGATGTTCCTTAAAATAATATTTCTTTTTCTTGAAAACTATATATACCTCGGTTGGTGTGATAATGGTTTTTTCCCCCTTCTTTCAAGGATTATCTACTACTGTTTGGGTGACTGTCTCCTCCCGTAATGGTAACCGATGCATGTTTATTTTTGCTCTTGCCTTGTGGTCGCAGTGTTTAATGCAGAGGCAGAAATGAAGTAGCTGACTCTTTGGTAGTAATAACATTTCTGCTTATGCTCTAACCGTGTAAATCTAATTTCCTAAATTATGCTTTATTTTTATTTGCGTAGTCTTCCTTTCCTTTGGGGTTTAACTAAAAGTTTGGCATGTAAACACTGTAATTTATTTCATATGATTTCAGTTCCAAATTCTACTTGTGGTCAAATGTGTTTCCCTGTAAATATTTGGCAAACTGTTTTATCATAATGAGTCATTTTGATTCTTACGTTTAATGTTTTAATTTGTTGCCTGCCAAGAGGGCCCTTTTTCTTAAGCAAAATTATATTTTGTGAAAGAGTTTGCCAACTGTTTTTATTTTTGTTATTGCTGAATCAGAAGCCACGTCACAACTATTGTGCTGATGCCTTTCAAAAGATTCAAGGTTAGTATTTGTTTAAGTGTTTCTAATTTTATGCAGGGTATAATGTTCCTTACCAGGTTTCTTTTAGGTCTGCTGTCATTATGGTGATGTCAGTGTGGTGAATTTGATTATTTTTCTATGGGAATCATCTAATTATGCCCCATCATAATTATTAGTTTCTGGTTTACCTCAAAAGATGGTTGTAAAACTGTCTTCTTGATGTAACTTGGTCATAAAGAAATCAACACATCTATGTACATGGGAGATAACTCAGTTTTATTTTTCCTTGTTAGGTGGTGAAGAGAAGCCTGATGAAACAGGATCGTGCTGCATCTGCCACATTGGAAAGCCATCTCATTGTTGTGTTGTATGCAAAAAGCCAGTTCATGCTATGGAAAATGGAAACATGCTCCACATCGAAAAGTGGGCCAAACCCAAACGACTCTGATGAAGAGGGCTATGGGAAAGCGAGGCTATGCAAACTATGCAATGGTACGTATTAATTTATTATACAATACTGAATGCTTAAATTTGGTCTGAGTTGTGCTTATTTAACTGTTCTGCATTGAAGGGAAATCGGCCAAGAAGCGTGGTCACGATGAAATCCAAATCTCTTCTCAAGCAGGCATGTACAAGGCTTAATTCCTTTGACTCGTGTATTAGTAAATTTTCCTCTCTGATATTTGGTTTTTCTTTACAGAAACTGATGAATCTTCCCCTCCCAAGTCAAAGCGATCGGGACGATTGATAATAAAGAAAAATAAATTCACTCCGTCCAAATATTAGTATCAAATGAAGAAAAACACTTGTGTTAATTTTTTCATGTTGTAATATTTCAGTATTTAAATGCAGAATACATGTTGAAATTGAAAGGTTGCATTCTTTGCACTGACCCCATCCACTTGCACCTTACAATCATAGTTTTGTGCTCTAACGAACACAGTGACGTATTAGCATCTGATGAGATATTGCTACTGATAAAAGAATACTAGGATAGTTACCAAGAATTCATTCATGATGGTGGTTGGCACGCATATGAACCACTAAAAGATACGAGACAGAGGCCCGAACATGTTGGCAGGACATTTTACCCTGTAAGTCCTGCAAACAATAATCATCTGTATAAATATGCTTGCCTGCTTTTAGAAGAAGATAGGGTGCTAATATGTTAACCAAACGTAAAATATTCACACTAAATTTATTTGTACAATTTTTGTTCAAAGCTTTGAACAAAGTTGCGCATACATAACTTTTGCACTACTTTGTGCGCAGAATCGCTCAAATTCGTGTGAATTTTTGCACAAATTCGTGTAAAAGATTGCACAAATTTTGTGCGAAACGGACGTAGGCGCAACTTTGTGTAAAGCTTTGTACAAAATTATACAGATACATTTAGAGTGTTAGTAAGTACTCACATGGACTCATCCCGCCTACCAGACCCATGCACACACACAAACTTGGCGTCCCGCACAACGAGTTAAGGATATCTTGGTTCGTCCATCTCTTTATTGGCTGCCTCGACGGTCGTCAACCATGATGATTTGAAGGAATAAACCAGAAGAGACAAGGATCCGACAAATGACAAACGGCTAGAAGCAGGCTGGGCAACCTTTCCTCCATCAGAGAAAACGTGCGTTTAGGAAAATTCAGTCCGACTTGTGCTAATAATGCCACTTCGACATTTTCTGTTAGTAGCGAGGATTCTTGGGATAAGCACAACTTGTATAATTGAATACGGTGAAAAAAAAGCACCCTCGGTAGGAGTAGAACCGAGCATGCGCCGCCCCTAATGCAATGCACTAACCCACTCTCCTACCGACTCGGCTAGTGAACGATGTGGCAGTGGCCAATGACTAAACGCTAAGCCAGTTGTGCAAATAGTAATTGTTACGTTGATTGCACAATTTGTGCAGAAGCTTGTGCACCAGATATCCGCACAAACTTATTTAATACAAAGTGTGCAAATAGCGGGTGCTTTGGAGATTGCACAAATTGTGCAAATTCTACAGCACCACCTATTTGCACCATACTTGTGCAAATATCCACAATGAAGTAAGATGCTGAATTCATACATAATCTGGAATCAGAGTAGAATGTTGACACCATCTACTAATAATCAGAGCACAGTTTGTACCTGTACCACAGGGGTGTGCAACTCAGTTGCCCCGGGCGCTGCCCCGGGCACCCAAATCGCCCGGCGGGCAGGCGCTCGAGCCACGCGGGCGCTGCCGAGCCGAGGCCTGTGCCGGGGCTGGCTGATGTCTGGCTGGCGGCAGCGCGGCTGGGTGACCGACGCTGAGGTGTGAACTCGACTGGACGAAGCGGGACGAAGCCAGCACATCGGGCGTCTCTCTCGCTCTCATGGCGGCATATAGAAAAGACAAGGACGGATGCGACTGGGCGGCGCGCTGGTTCGCCGGGATCGAACCGCTCGCTGAGCGCAGCGAGCCAGCCAGCCAGCACTGTGCGAACTCGGCTACGCGTCACAGACGACAGGCAGCCAACAGCCGACCGCCCGCGCCTGCTGCCCGGGCGCCCGCCAGAGACGAGTTGCACACCCCTGCTGTACCAGTATTATTACCAATCTTGTATTTTTATAGAAGGGGTATGACTTCCAAATTGATTTAATTCTCTCCTTCCTTTTCTCAATGTCACTAATTTGACCAGCTTCATCAAACAATCCTGCTCGCAATGGTTGAGTAGTTCTAATTAACAAGCAGATCTCAGGGGTTGAAGAGATATCCGTTCGGTTTCTTAGTTCTTGATCAGCGTTATTCTCTTTGTCTTCTTCACTCACACTAGAAAGATTGCATAATTTTTTTCATGAATGTCTTTAAAAACTTCAGAAAGAAATTCACACCAACAAACAATAACTTACACCACAACAGGAGGTGTCCCCTTTCCCAAGTTTTGTAAACTCTGCATTTCTTTTAATTTTTTCTTCTTTTCATTTTTCCGTACATCTCTCAGGGATGCACTTATTTTGCCCTTCAGTTTTTCCTATAAATAATAATGGTTAGAGGAAGACCAATTTTACATATTTTCAGTTCTCTACTAATCACTTACCCATTCATCGCTATTGTCAGGATCAGATAGAGATGGGTATGTCTGAACCAATTGTCTGCTCATTATTTGGTACTCATTTCTTCTTGGAAGACTCTTTCCTATCAGCCCTTCAACATGACATCTAATTTCAGACAGAACAATTCTCATATTGGGTTCATTAGACTTTTAAGTACTTAGGGCGTTCGGTGAAAAGTTAGGGAGACAGTTTTTTTCTGTAATTGCCTGTCCATACAATCTTTTAGAAAAGGGAGAAACAACTGTCTTAAATAAAAATGTTTTAAATTTATAACAAACTGCCATGTATTTACCTTTTCTCGTGAGGGTCTCATGTTTTTCCCTGCTCAAAATAAAATTAATTCATATATGAGGGCAAATGTGTAACGTATCAAGGAAAGATGTTCTACTAAATCTATTCGCACTCTCACCGTGACTTTGCTCTTCTTTTTTGCAGGACTTGTAGATGATTCCCCAACATCGTCAATAGAACTGCCTTCACTTTCTGAGTCAACATCATCGCGTCCCTCCTGGAAGATGATGCAGAAATCAGAGGTAGTGATATAAAGCAAAGGGTAATTTCCTTATAGAGTTTCTCTTGACGGTAAAAAAGATAGAGTGGTATTACCTTACTTGGCCCCTGGCATGAGCTTTTAGGTTGATCTTCAGAAATATAATTTTGATTCAGTCTACTTTCTACATTGTCTGTGCTCTGATGGTTATCAGCAGGCTTGGCATTAATTGTTTCATTGCATTGGTCAGGATCAAATGGAGCAATGTCAACACCTGGAAATTTAACAAAGACTGTTTTAAGTTTGCTGAATGGTTTAAAAAGTTCATACTTAAAATATGAATAGTGATTTACCACTGTCCCTCTGCTTCTCATGTCTGAGGTATTTCACTGCTTGCGCCTCTCTTTCTGTTTTCTCATACTCTGCCATTTGAGTGGAATAAAATATTCCTCAACTTCAATTAAAACTATTTCAATTTCATCTTGATCAAATATTTCTGTCAATGAAGTTGAGGGCTCAATATTGGGGTGGTGCATAGAATTTTTTTTTCGATTTTGTTTTGCGGCACCCACTGAATCGGTTCGAATGGATACAAAAACCATATGTTTCAAATTTTTTTGAAATCGGACTATATTAAGGTCGGGGCGTTAAAAATTGAACAAAATTGGCCAAAACATGAATTGTTCAATAAATACCATAATTACTCACTCAGATGAACAGGAGAAGTGCAGTATACTCAGAGAAACCATAATCACGAAGAGAGGCCATTTTATTCCGGCAAGTTCAATGCGTGTTCAGGTGTTTAAATTTTGAACAAAAAGTCAAATTGGTCCTAATGGAAAAGTAAAAATTGCATTCGATAGCTTAACCTAAGTGCTGCAAGTTTTGTCCTCATAAAAAATTGTCTGTGACGCTTGGTTTGATCGCTGCCTGTGCAGACGTGGTCTAGAAATAGATATTCAGGGACTATTGTTGAAAGGCGCGGAGGAAGGGTTTGGCCCAGGGTGGGACTTTTCTCTCCTCGCGCTGAAGGTTTGTACGCGGTGGGCGGTACGAACCAACTGAACTGGCTCAATTTGATGTGTCATGGCTTCTCAAAGTCGAGATCTTAGGGCTCCGTTCTCAGTGCCAGATTTGGACGCACCCATTGCCGGCACAAAATTGCCATCTCGCGGCCAAGCCTTAGGCCGGTTCAACTTTTTAAAAAAGCAGGACGCTCGCAAGCCCGTACGGGACATTGCCAGGTAATCCTTAGCTCAAACTCGCGCCGTCAAACGTTTTACTGGTTATTAAGTTCAGTTTTTTGCTCAAACAGAGTTGTAGTTCGGGAAATACTGCCTTTTTGGGAGCGAGCCAGAATCCCTACCCAGGAAGAAAAGCACTGCGTGTCGAAAGTGGAGACTCTTGTGGCAGAGTGGAAAGGCCTCCGAAAATTGCATTTTTCGCGGTTGACGGATGCCCAGAAGAAAAAGGAGGAAAAGTTCAGGTCATCACTGAATGACCTTCTTGAAGGCCTTGAAGACCAGGGAAGGCAGTGCCACGCGCCTCGTGCGCCTCAAGATTTTAGACCCGCAAGTGCTGTCCCACTCCAGGATCAGTGACTTTGTAACCCAGAACACGGTGTCCTTTTTTGAGATCTTAGGGGTTCCGCAAGCTTTCTTGGATAGACATCTGGCGGTCTCAAAATCAGGAGTACCAATTATGGCAACACAAACTCAAAGGTGTGCTTGTTGTAAATGATGCTGCCGAGCGTGGTGTGGCGCTTATCGAGCAGTACAACAAAAAACTTACAAAGGACGAGGAGCAGCTTCACAATTTGCTTTTAGTGGTCGCTGAGCACCGACGGCGCCTTACTGAGGCAACAAAGTCAAATTTGGTACAGTACATGGTGTAATGCCAGCCAAGTTCTTTTTTCTCAATGTTGACTGTTTCTATGAAAACCTTTTTCGCTTTTTCCTCATAAAACTAAAAACAATAAAGCTGTGCTTCATAAGACAAAACTTGCTGCCTTCAATTTATGCTTTCGAGTGCCACTTTTACTTTTCCAATTGGACCAATTTGACTTTTTGTTCAAAAGTTGAACACCTGAACACCTGAACACGCATTGAACTTGCCGGAATAAAATGGTCTCTCTTCGTGATTGTGGTTTCTCTGAGTGTGCTGCACTTCTCCTGTCCATCTGAGTGTGTAATTATGGTATTTATTGAGCAATTCATGTTTTGGCCGTTCAATTTTTAACGCCCCTGTACCAACCGATTCCGAGGGTCCCGCAAACGGAATTCGACAAAAAAATTCCCCTATATATCTATGCACCACCCTACTCAATATTTGGATCCTTTAATGGTTTTTTATGTTTGATGGGAACACTGAAAAGCTAGAAAGTCAAACAAGTCAAACAAATGTGTATTTCCTAAGAAATTTTTTTTTTTGTGTTAATTCCTGTATTATTTCATAGTGATAATAATTTCTGTTTTCATTATTTCAGTATGACTATAATACAACAACTTACTCTTTCTCTCCGGTACAAAGGATATCGCATGAGGATGTGCTCTTCCCAGCACCATCATTGCCGCAACTTTCATTGCCCGCCATCTGAAAGAGGTTGCAGAGATACGACACAGCGACATCGTCAAACGAGAGGTTATGAACAGCCAGGTAACCTAACCTAACATTTTTCTCTATTAACAGGAAGGACAAAAAGAATTACCGTGGTTCTTTTAAGGCGATTGCTCTTTCTTACAGGTAAAACCTGGAAAGACGATTAGATATCACATATGAGAGAAAGTCCACGTGTATCAAAGATTGAACTCAAACATGATTGTACTTAGACCTTGCTGTTTTTTATAGCCTTTCCTTTTGGAGAAGAGCGAAGAAGAGAGCGGGTATCAGTTTGCTACACGCTTTTGTCCGGGGTGAAAGGAGTTGATTTCATATCTGAAAATTAACAATTATCAAGAAACTGTTGACAGATAAAAATCCCTGACAGGAAGTGTTGTTACTCACTTAGATCTACTAGCTTCTTATGCTGCCGATATTTATTTGCCTGTGTTTTTTTTTCAATTGGTGGAAGTTTTGACCATGTTGTTGGGCTGAAATACTCTTGAACTTCAATGAAAGCAGTTTTATAATCTTCATCTTCACTGCTGTTAGATTTATTGGATGTATCATGTACATAATATCATGTACATACTGATATGTCTAACTAAAATACACATTTACCAAGACACACATGCCATACGTATCACATACATGCACATCCATGCATGTGTGTTCCAACATATATACACTTTTATTTTTAAAAAGTCACAATATGTCATTCAATTACAGTCAGTGTTTCTAAAGTGAGACGATTTTTGAAGTAAAAAGCCCGCTGTTTGTACAGTTTTGATAGCACGAAAAATCGGTGGGGGTTCTAGATACTACTTGTCAAAACACATCTAGGACGCCACAGAAAGTTGGTTTTGCTCCAAAGGTGTGCCGTTGAGAAAATACAGAAAAGCGTCCCACTTTAGGAACCAAAGTCACCTAAAGTGGGACAAGGTCTCCTAAAGTGGGACAAAGTCTTCATTCCTAATGAAAACTACACAAATTTGTTCAAATTAGAGCCGTAGGGCATTGGATCAATCTAAAAATTGAATTTGGTCGATGAACGAGGGTGGTGGTGGGGGGGGGGGGGGGGGGGGGGGGGGGTAACAGAGACACCGACTCAAGAACGTGCTATTTTTTAATAGTTTTTTTGCATTTTACTTACAAAGTGTTGATCAAAATGTATTGGTTCTCTCAAACGAACATTTTCATAAAATAAAATAAAATAAACTTAAACTTTGAACCTAGTAACACGTTTGGCATGAAAGGTAGCTCTAATTGTTTGGCATAAGAGTCTCACTAAGAAAACTTGAACATAGAAAAATCAAATGGAAAGCGAAGGGGACCACCCTTTTTCTTCAGTTTTTTAGGCTGCTCCAAAATTTCAACCACATCAGAATAGTCACAAGAACCGGTCAAAGGGTCCTTCGGCCACAAGAAGGTCTGCTTATCGCAGGGTTGAAGGAAACGCACTGCTAGTTCCAAATTCGCGTCAATATGGCTAACTTGGCCAACTGCGTGCTTCCCGGTGACTTTGACCAGCACAAAATCACCTTGCTGCGGTTCCATGCGTGCTCCACTCATCTGCGGCGAGTTCGGGACGGTGACGGACGCCTCTTGCACGCGGCCCGTGGCCTGCACACTGGACTTCTTGCGCACTGTGCTCTGCCTCGGTGCGCGGGCCGACTTGACAGGTGCCTTGCGTCTTTTGGGCTGTGGCGCAGCACCCGCAGTGTCTTCCGAACCCACTATTAAAAAATACATGGATTTAATAAGAAACAAAAAGGAAACAAAAATCGATTTTTAGAATCTTGAAGATCCCTTACCGTCACTACCGGGATCATCGATATCACTGGGATCCTTCTCGGCACCGGACGGTCCTGCAGTCCTAGTCGAGGGAGCCCAACTCTTTCCGGGTGATACTCGAAGGCGCCTTCCTCCCTTCTGGGCACCCTTTTCACCGTAGCGTTGCTCCTCTAGCCTCTCCAGGAAAGTTTGTGACACTCTCCTGTACACAACCTCTCGCGACGGTGACGGCACACCACCAGGAATGCGTTTCATAGCTTCAGCCCTGTTAAGTGGATATATCCCGGTAGCCCTGAATGCAGATACTAGGTTTTTCTCCCTGTTTCCTAAAAGAAAAAAGTTAGTTTAAAATTAATTGTTTAAAAATTGTCAGATTGATAGACGGCGATCCGATCGTTTAAAAAGTGCATACCTTCAACAGCATCCATAAGTTTTTTGAGGAGTCCTGGAAAAGCGGGCTTTGGCAGGGTGAGAGCCTTGTTGTTTGACTTAATTTTCCATTCACTGAGAATTTTTCTCCATGCTGCCTTCAGTGGAGAGAAAAAAGCCACGTCTAAGGGTTGTAGGAGGTGCGTAGAGTTGGCGGGCAAGCACGCAAACTTGATGTTGTTTTCTAGGCACAACTTAAATACTCTTTCATTAAAATGTGAAGAGACGTTGTCCCCAATTATGACTTTATCGCCATCTACGGATTTTGCCCATGGCAGAAGGGTTGTGCAGAACCATTCTTCGAATATATTTGAGTCAAACCACCCAGACTTTGATCTATTATATCTAGTTACAGGCGGACCGCCTGTGCACCAGTTTTCTAGAAGCTCTTTCGACTTGTAAACGACATATGGGGGCAAAAGCGTTCCAGCCGCCGTGCCCGCAAACATCACGGAAACTGCACTTTTAGATGAAGTCATTACCTTCACAAAGTGCTTTTCTTCTCTTCTGCAAATGGCATGCTTATTTTCTGGGACATCAGCAATATTAGTTTCATCATAATTTAAAATATTTTCCTTGGGAACTCCTTCTAAAGTCTTTTCCAAATTGTCGAAGTACTTTGACACTGTTTCCGGATCGACTTTTGCGCGTGCCGCTTTTATCAGTTTGGGCACTTTGGTGGCTAGACGAGGGTGTCGTTTCAGGAAACAATTCAACCACTTCCTTCCTGGCAAGTTGTCAACAAATCTGGGGGCAACCTCTCCGCGGCCGTCTAGGTAACTTTTGACTAGCAAGGACACATCCATTCTACTCAACGGGAAGCCCCAATCAGATTGGCTAAGTAAGTGGTCAGCTATCGCCGTCTCCTCCGTGACAGAAAGCTCCGTGGCTCTTCCTGGAGGGCGTATTTCTTTTCTTTTGCAAGCTTTGCTAAGGGTTGACCGCTTTACATTGTACACAAGACTTGCAGCTCGCAATGACATACCCTGCTGGTGACCTCTTATCGCAGCGCTGAGGCGCCCTGGTCGACTTGGTGTGTTGGCTTGGTGCTTCCGCTTGATTTTCGCGCCCTTTGAAGCAGCAGTACAACGAGGAGGGGTTGTCGGCTCAGTGGTGTGACGTCCAGCAGACCCACGGCCTGATCTGAGACGCGCCATGGCTACGATGCACTTGTCAAATGTACTAAAACACACACAAAATCTATGTGTGTACTCAGTACACACTTCTAGGTGCGTGCTTACAAGCATGCACTTCGAGGTGCGTACTTGCCTAAGCACGCGCCTAGAAGTGTGTACTTGAATGAGTACACACTTTAAAGTGTGTACTCAGTGAGTACACACATAGAAGTGCATGCGTTTTCCCTATGCCACGCATGCACCTCGCAAGTGTGTACTCACTGAGTACACACTTTAAAGTGTGTACACATTCAAGTACACACTTCTAGGTGCGTGCTTAGGCAAGTACACACCTCGAAGTGCATGCTTGTAAGCACGCACCTAGAAGTGTGTACTGAGTACACACATAGATTTTGTGTGCACGGCGCGTTTGACTACACTCAACAAAGCTGCTATCCGCCGCCGCAGGCTACCTTCCAGACCGAGCTGGCAACGCTCGCTTGCTGCCGGACCGCCAGACCGAGCTGGCAACGCGTGTAGCCGCAGCGGCACGCTCGCTCGCCGCCAGCCGACCGACGGACCGCCGCAGACCGAGCTGGCAACCCAACAATGTGTAGCAGCGCGCGCGCGCGCCATATTACCGTGAAACGGGGTAATTTCGGGCACCCGGGGTAATTTCGGGCATCTCTGCCCGAAAGCATTGCGATGATGCTGCCGTCTAGCGGCGACCTCGGAGGCTTGTCCCGTTGCGCTCATCGCATTCGCCACACTTAAAACCGTCGGATCATTCCTCTTGAGACCGAACAGATCCAATCTTTTCGAGGTACAGTGATTTTCGTATTTTACACTTTTTACCTAAATTCAGTGTATGCGTGGAAACTTCAACTGGCAAGGCAAACCTGTTCACAAACGGTGCATAAGGTATTTTTTTTTTGGATTTGGACATGTTTTGAGCATGCTGTGTCAAATTTTCAATCACCTGCGGCAAATAGTATGGCAAATAGAGGCTCAAAACTAAAAAATTGTTACTTTTAGGGGTAATTCCGGGCACCGAAATGGCATGCAAGGGCAAGCAGGGTTGTTCTGAACACTTTAAATTTCGCAGGGCTAGAGTGGTGTAAGCTTCTTCCAGCTCTTCAGAGCTCTTCTGAAAGATTCAGATAATCCATAAACACAGATAATACTCAACTGCCGCAGCAGTCGCTTTGTGGAACTTTGACTATTATAAAAATGGGCCAAGGCTACATCTGTACTTCTTATGCGTAGTATGTACACATCCTATCTTAGTGTCAATTATTGGTTCGTGACTAAAATTTTATCATGTTTACCGGGACTTTGACTTTGAGAACGGCCGCATGGCTTGCCGGGTTGCTACGGAATGCAGAGTTTTCCAGAAAGCCCCTGTATCTTCCCAATTGTGCATAAGACTTGCCTCCCATGTACGTCAGTTTCAAGAGGAAGATCCACGACTCATCTTCGCGTGATATAGTGTGGCTTGAGTTGTACCATTATCAAAAACAAAAAATGATAAAGGTTGAAGGTTAGACGTTCAACAAGAAGCGTCCTAAATAGCTCCACCCCACTCTCCCAAACATCAAACTATTTGTTCCAATCATGACTCCAAATTATGTATAAATGACCACCCCTACCATCCCTCCACATCTACATCCTTAAGAATTTCACATTTTATCACATAAGCTAAAAAGAAAGAGACAATTATTGATTTTTGAGACCAAAATCAGAACGACAAGTCGTTTTTTCCTGGGGTGCCCGAAATTACCCCAAAACACGGGGTAATTTCGGGCACTGCTTTGGGCCCTCCACTGTAAAAACGGTAAAGCGTAAATATCTGGAATTGGCGTCAAATTGAAGCTAAAGGTGGGTAGATGATAAATTTTAACCCTCAGGTCCATCGCAACACCACGACCATCACAATTTAAAAAATACCTCTCAAAAGTGCCCGAAATTACCCCGTTTCACGGTACACTCCCGACAAAAATTAGCGGAGAACTTTTTGTCCCTGCGGTATTTCCTAAGTCTTTTGAGCTAGGAAGCTGAAATTTGGTACACGCGTGCCCCCATTACTCTTCTCGAGGCCTGCGAAGCGCGCAGGCCATGCGCCCACCTTAACGGACGGCACCCACCCCTAAGTGCGCAAGGGTGTAAAACACGATGAAAACGCGGCGTTAAAACCGCTTCAAATTTTTCGGAAAGTCAAAATTTTTGGTGGACCGACTCAAATGAGTCTCCCCTTTGTAACGGTTCAAGCGGAATTGAATTTGGACCAACCCACCCCCTCCTGCAGCCACCCTCACCCCTTCGAGGGGGTGGATTTTGAACACATCCGAATTTTGCGCCAAATGGCTTGGGGACGTCCCCCGTACCAGGCAAACATGTGTTTTCGCGGTTCCGACCACCCCCGGTGGAACCACCCCCCGCTGAACCCCACCCCCTTTCGAACGACGGCTGACCGGGGCCCTTCGGTTTGTGAAAAATGCGAAAAAGCTTTAGGGGGCATTCCTCCAGTGTCCAAGAAGACGCCTCAACCGAGAAATCGAACGCCGGACCGTTGCAACCCCAGCGGTAAGGGTGTTCACCCCCCAGCGCCCCTGCACGCCCCTGGAGGGGTTGGAAGCCCTCCGATGAGTGGTTTGGGTGAAAAAGACACTGCGGAATCGATCCTGAAGTTTTCAAGATGATCCAACCAACCGTTCGCCTTCCAGGGCGATAAAAGCGCCATTTCCAGTGAAACCACCCCCTGACTTCCGCCCCTTACAGGGAATTACTGAGTAAGGGTAGCAGCCCCTACCAACGTCGCCTCGCTCGGCCCAGGCATCATTTCGAAGGCCAGCAAGTTTCAGACCGATGCGACAACGAACGCGACCGTGGGAGCGACGCAATGAAGGCCCTGCACTCGGGCGGCGCGCGGCGCGGCCAGTTTAGTGGCACCTTGCGCCCGCGAGGTAGGCAGCGGAGCGATCCGGAGGCCCGGTTGCCTGCCTACCCCGCCGGCGCAAGGTGCCACTAAACTGGCCGCGCCGCGCGCCGCCCGAGTGCAGGGCCTTCATTGCGTCGCTCCCACGGTCGCGTTCGTTGTCGCATCGGTCTGAAACTTGCTGGCCTTCGAAATGATGCCTGGGCCGAGCGAGGCGACGTTGGTAGGGGCTGCTACCCTTACTCAGTAAGTCCCTGTAAGGGGCGGAAGTCAGGGGGTGGTTTCACTGGAAATGGCGCTTTTATCGCCCTGGAAGGCGAACGGTTGGTTGGATCATCTTGAAAACTTCAGGATCGATTCCGCAGTGTCTTTTTCACCCAAACCACTCATCGGAGGGCTTCCAACCCCTCCAGGGGCGTGCAGGGGCGCTGGGGGGTGAACACCCTTACGGCTGGGGTTGCAACGGTCCGGCGTTCGATTTCTCGGTTGAGGCGTCTTCTTGGACACTGGAGGAATTCCCCTTAGAGTTTTTTCGCATTTTTCACAAACCGAAGGGCCCCGGTCAGCCGTCGTTCGAAAGGGGGTGGGGTTCAGCGGGGGGTGGTTCCGCCGGGGGTGGTCGGAACCGCGAAAAAACATGTTTGCCTGGTACGGGGGACGCCCCCAAGCCATTTGGCGCAAAATTCGGATGTGTTCAAAATCCACCCCCTCGAAGGGGTGGGGGTGGCTGCAGGAGGTGGTGGGTTGGTCCAAATTGAATTCCGCTTGAACCGTTACAAAGGGGAGACTCATTTGAGTCGGTCCACCAAAAATTTTGACTTTCCGAAAAATTTGAAGTGGTTTTTACGCCGCGTTTTCATCGTGTTTTACACCCTTGCGCACTTAAGGGTGGGTGCCGTCCGTTAAGGTGGGCGCACGGCCCGCGCGCTTTGCAGGCCTCGCGAAGAGTAATGGGGGCACGCGTGTACCAAATTTCAGCTTCCTAGCTCAAAAGACTTAGAAAATATCGCAGGGACAAAAAGTGCTCCGCTAATTTTTGTCGGGAGTGTACAAACATGCTAAGTCTATGAAGGTGCTCCAGGATAAAATAAGTGCCGCCGCCAGTGGTGGATGATGATTTTTTTTAGTATTTTGTTTGCCATATGCACGACGTGTCGAGATATTTTTGGTAGGCTTAAATAAGTATGCAAGGTGTAAAAGCTCATAAAAGCATAATAAATTACTAAAAAAAGATGTGTCCCACTTTAGGAGACTTTGCAAGATTCCTTGCCAAACCCAGCACAGGAGTCGGAAAACAAAAATTTTGGTCTCATCTTGTAGGTAAAAGGACCTATTTTTACATACGTTCGGGTCGGAACGTTCAGGTCATTAGCCTTCAAAAGCCCCGGTTCCTAGTAAGACAGTTAAAAAAACTGCCATTTTCTTCTGCTCCGATCCGCTACGTTTGGGGTGGGGTAGGGCCGGGAGTATTACTGCTATCGACAAAATCTCTTTCTAGGTAGAATCACGAAGGTCATACCTTCCTAACGATACCCTGGGAAATCTGTTTGGACCTCGCAGTGCCATTCTACAGGGAATAATAGCGATACACGGCAAAGTGTCCCACTTTAGGACCTAAGTCTCACTTTAGGAACACTGACTGTACATCAAAACGCACATATTAATTTAAAAAATTATCAATTTAAAGCCATCATATACATAATATCATGTACATACCGATATGCCTAACTAACATACACATTTAACAAGACATTATGTATGTCACTGAAAATCTAAGTGAGAAATAGTGACTCACTTGTTGGCGTGGTATATATTTAACTACGCGTACAAGTAAGAACTATGTCTGTCCCACGCTTGCAAGTATGGAACCCCAACGTTGTCCTAAGTCAACCTAAGTGGGCCGCCATCTTGGGCGGGCCTAACCCAACACCTAACCCAGGGATGGGACATTCTTGCACTTGAGATTTTCCCAGGACATTCTTGCACCTCGCCATCTTGGGCGGAGCAGCCCAACACCTAAGTAACGTCACCATCTTAAGTGGGCCTAACCCAGCCACCCCTCCTTTTCCTCCCCTCACTCAACCTAACCCAGCGGTTCTCAACCTTTTTCGGGTCGCGACCCCAAAATGGCTGCCAAATTTTTTCGTGAGCCCAGGACCAAAGCTTCGCGACCCCATGTGACCCCACTTTTTTCCTCACATAAGGAAATAATGCACCGGTCGTTGCCCCAGGGCAGTGGCTACGGCTGAACTAGACGTCTGCTCACGACCCCAGGCGACCCCAGGCAGCTTCTCGCGACCCCACAAAAAATTTTCGCGACCCCAGATGCGGTCGCGACCCCGGTGTTGGGAACCACTGACCTAACCTACCCATCTGAATCCGCCCCTGCACTGCAAAGGAGCAATATCAAATAAGAAAAGCCACACCTCTCCATGACCTCCTCCGATTCTCCTGATATTTTGTGGGCTTGTTAGACACCTAAAGGGAAGTCTTTTGCCAAATTTCCAGATCATGAAAAAAATTATCGGCTTAGTTGCAGGTAATTTTAGTTTAACTTTTGGAGTAAAAACACGGATTTGGGTATTTTGGGCTACATGGACAACTTTCATCCCTGGGGGTTCAAATCTGCCATCCATACGTAAAATTGACCAAGAAACAAGAATATAACCTCAGATTTAACGTGGGACGAATAACGGCTGCACCAGCCTCAGAAAACCACTAAAATATGGCCTAAAATTTACGTTTGGCTTGGGACTTTTGTGGAAAACAGTTTTTTGCGCCATCCAATGTTTTGCTCATGTGGAAGAAAACGAGACAAGTCGAATGAGCACCCGCGCAGATTTTTCTTACAAGCCGTTTAGGAGTTATGAGACTTTAAAGTCTAAAAGTAACGTCCAAAATACCTGAGATAGGAAGTTTTTTCAAAAAATTGACGAAAAATACCTTCTGCATACATGAATCGATTCATCTCAGCAAGACAAAGAAAAAGTTCCATTACAACTACGACGTCCGGATCGATCTGTAAATTTTCTGGATCATACAAGTTTTAAACTATAATGGTCCACAACATTTACATTTTGATTCGGACGTCGTAGTTGTAATGGAACTTTTTCTTTGTCTTGCTGAGATGAATCGATTCATGTATGCAGAAGGTATTTTTCGTCAATTTTTTGAAAAAACTTCCTATCTCAGGTATTTTGGACGTTACTTTTAGACTTTAAAGTCTCATAACTCCTAAACGGCTTGTAAGAAAAATCTGCGCGGGTGCTCATTCGACTTGTCTCGTTTTCTTCCACATGAGCAAAACATTGGATGGCGCAAAAAACTGTTTTCCACAAAAGTCCCAAGCCAAACGTAAATTTTAGGCCATATTTTAGTGGTTTTCTGAGGCTGGTGCAGCCGTTATTCGTCCCACGTTAAATCTGAGGTTATATTCTTGTTTCTTGGTCAATTTTACGTAAGAATAGCAAATTTGAACCTCCAGGGATGAAAGTTGTCTATGTAGCGCAAAATACCCAAATCCGTGTTTTTACTCCAAAAGTTAAACCAAAATTACCTGCAACTAAGCTGATAATTTTTTTCATGATCTGGAAATTTGGCAAAAGACTTCCCTTTAGGTGTCTAACAAGCCCACAAAATATCAGGAGAATCGGAGAAGGTCATGGAGAGGTGTGGCTTTTCTTATTTGATATTGCTCAAGACAAGTGTGGGACAGGCATGCACTAGATAACGTGGGACAAACTGTCCCACGTTTGTAAGCGTGGGACACGTATTTGTCCCACGCTTACAAGCGTGGGACACGTATTTGTCACACGCTTGTAAGCGTGGGACATGGTTTGTCCCACACCTGTAAGCGTAGGACACGGTTTGTCCCACACTTGTAAGCGTGGGACACGGTTTGTCCTACGCTTGCAAACGTGGGACAGTTTTGTCCCACACTTACAAGCGTGGGACAGTTTGTCCCACGTTATCTAGTGCATGCCTGTCCCACACTTGGATTTGCAGTGTGGTGGGACATTGTAACATGACACATTGTAACATTTTAGGTCGTCTACTTTTCGGAGTGTAACGTAGGGAACCTAAGTCGTGGCCGCCGCGCTGTAGCGGGGACCGTCCGGGAACGCGCGCCGCCCGGGAACGCGCCGCGCTGAGTCCGGGGAATGCCGCGCCGGGAGTGCCGCGTTTGAATTTTGCCGCCGCCACGGGCCGCCGCCGGAGGGGGAAACGCGCCGTGTCGAGCCGGGACCGCGAGGCGGTGTTGCCGCACCGCCCGCGCTCCGCGCGCCATCTATCGACAGACGACGTCACCACATCGCCAACTGGTTTTCTAGTGGAAAAAGGCCTTTGACATCAACAAGTGGGTCATCTTGGTGCCGGCGGTAACGCGAGGCTCCCACCACCACCACCACGACGACCTTGCCGTGCTGTGGGAACCCTCTGCACTGCAGAGCAAGTTAAAATCATTTGTTCTAATTCAAAATTAGCGCGCATCCTTTCCGCTCAGCGCCTTCTCCCCTCCTTCTACCTTCCGCGCTGAGCGGAACTGTGCGGAGCGGAGCGGGAGGAAGCATTCAGACATCCTCATTCTCATTTCGTGTTCGACCTGCGTTGGTTAATGCTGCTTCGTCCCTCCAAAATGTCAGACTCCTCCTTTGTAGATATTGAGCATTTGACAGGCGACTCTATTTCGTTGGATGTGTCTGAGTCGCTCTTGGTGGGGTTGGATGAGGCGACGGATGAGTGTGCGGGTGTGGTGAGTACTTACTCGTGATCCCCTGTGTGCGGCTCAGCCAAGGCCATGTTTCCATGGCCGCCATTGCCCGCCTAAGTCCTTCGTTCTCCTTTCCATCTGAACTGCACTGTGGCAAAAGGTCACAGAGAACTCTGTAAACAAGTTGTGCTAATTCTCTGTAACCCTAAACCCAGTATTTCCTGTAGCCTCTTTACAGTATTCACTGTGCGACTCACAGTGTTCTCTGTAGGACTTACAGCCGTCTCTGTGCACCTCAAGGGTCTGCGACGGGTATGCGGAGAATACTGTGCGTCGCACAGTGATTACTGTAAGGAGGCTACAGGAAATACTGGGTTTAGGGTTACAGAGAATCCTGGCAAAAAAATTAACTGACTTCTCCGTAGGTTTTTGCCACAGTGTGGAGCCCTCACTGTAACAAAAATGTACGGTATTCGCCGTTCATATAATTACAGGATTTGCCGTACTTAGAAGTACGGTGTTTCCCGTACCTAGAAGTACCAGGTGGGTCACGGACCCCGTGAGAAATGGTTACTAGGCAACCCGCTTGGAGCCCTGCATCCGGGCTTGCCTATGCGGCAGTGGGCGGGCGCACGGCAGGGCTAGGGTGGCCACCCGTCAAGTCCCGTTACGTTCAACTCGAGCAGTCGGACCGCGGACACCACGCGGCCTCCGCGGCCGTCGCGAGGCCCCTCGCGGACATCGCGACGACCACGGCAGGCCTCTCGCGGACTCTCGCGGCCGTGGTCGTCGCGATGTCCGCGTGAGGCCCGCCGTGGTCTTCGCGGTGTCCGCGGGGGCCTCGCGACGGCCGCGGAGGCCGCGTGGTGTTCGGCGTGCAATGAGCGCTGCGTGTTGATGGTGGTCCGGCCGCCGGCCGTCCTAACCTTGCTGGCGTCACATGTGCCATTTATTTCATCTCACATTTCATCCATTTTACGTTTCAGATTTATATTTTGCGACTTATTTATCGATGACTTAGTTCAGTGTGACTCAGTGGATCGATACTTAGTGAGTATATTCCGATTTAAGCATGGTTTGTCGTGCTTTTTTTTGGTTGAGGTGTATTCCCCTCGGCTTTCTTCATGGCTGTGGCCTATGTTTTGCTTGTGTGTATGTTCTGCATTTCTTAGCTTGTGCATTCTTGCGTTTGGGGCATTCCATCCCAGTTCGGCCACTTTAGTAGGTCACCATTCCAGATCTTGATGAATTTTTTTTTGTAGGTAGACCTTATTAAAAAAACATTCTTTGCAAAATCTCACGCAAATCGGCCCAGTAGTTCCTGAGAAAAGCGTCCCCAAAGTTTTAGCCTAGACTTCGTTTAGGTGGTTTGAGCAAATTTGCACTTTTTCACGTTTTGGCCGATAACTTCGTCGCCTTTCGAGCTACGATGATTCTGAGCACGGTTTCTGAAAGGGAATACTTCGAGGATTCAGAAAATGTACTTGTATTTGAGATCCGACGAGGTTTAGGTAGTGAAAAATGTGCCAAATCGCAGAAAATTTGTTTTTTTAGACCAATTTTCAGTAAGTTTTCCGGCCTATGCCCATATCGTGAAACCCCAAACCGAATATCGGAAATTGTAGCCCATACCATGCCCAAACACGCTACGATCTCGGAATTGGTGGGTACATGTCTAGTTTCGGAGCTGCAGCGACTTGAAAATTCGTAAAAATAGGTCAAATTCTGTTTTTGCCCAAAGTGCACTCCAGCGCAGTTTTTTTTTAACAGGCTCTACGCGGCATGGGCAGATTTGTTCAGATGCGTCTTTTAGACCTTTGTTTAAGATTTAAGGGTCCCCTTTTGAAAGGTGAGGTCGATATTGTTCGCACAAGTGCCCCGGACCCACGAAAAACGAAAGCTGGGAGCGCCTGCAGGGGGTAGGCAACCCAACTGGCTCGCCCGTACGCCGACCGGTCTTGCCTTCTGCACAGGCGCTCGGGCCGCCTCTGTCGGCCCGCCAAGCTCAAACATCTATGGCAGTGCCCCCACCCCAAGGGCCATCCCGTCCAGGTAAGGCACGCCGTCGACGGTGTCCGAGACCATGCCGCGGCGGGCCCTCCGGACACCACCAACGACCACCACGCCGGGCGTTCCGGGGGATCATCGGGTACCGGTGCCATGCGTGTAACGCACGGCGACGACGGTGTCCGAGGCCAAGCGGCGGCGCGGCGGGCTCTCTAAGCACTCAGGTGCGTGAGCGCTGCGATGCAGCAGAGGGGGCGGGGGGAAAAGAGGGGGAAGGGCACAGGCTGAAGCGTAGGGGCGGTAGGAGATTTTGAGCGGTGCTGGCCGATGGGGTGCTCGGGGATACATAGGTAGTAATTCAACATTTAACTAAACAAAGACAAACGTCTGGATTTATTTTTTCTTTCGCAGATTCTTGCGTTTCATTTCTGCTAGAAGCCGAATCCTTTGGACTTCTTCTGTGGAAATGTAGTAAGAGTTGTTTTGCCCCTCTTGCATAGCAACTGTGCACAGTAGACTAGGAAATGGCGTGATGCAGCTCTCGACCTCCTCTGACCACTTGAAAACCAGCTGTTTTGAAGAAACTGGAGGGAAAAGAAGGGAGAGGTCGGCTTCCTTTTCCTCTGGATTTAAATCTGTGATAAGCCCAAGATAAATCTTCTTCTCAATCAGAGCTGCTACAAACTTATTTTCAGACCAGTCATCATCTTTACTCAATTCAACATAAGCAGGATGAATAAGTGAGAAGTCTCCATCAGAACTCACTCTTTTGCAACCAATATTAGAATCTGTAACAATACAATTTGTATGAAGCTCTTTAAATTTATGCCCTTTTGAGAGCTTATAATATTATTAAACATGAACTACCTTGCAGAGGAAAGAAATGGTGGAATGACCGTGTTCCAGGGATTGTGACCGGTGTTTGTTGCGTCTCAGTTGACAATTTTCTCCTTTTTTCAACATCTTCAGATTTGACCAAAAAGAAAGTGATACTTTCCTTCATTGTAGAATTAGTGCAAAATTCAAAAAGTTTCTCTGCATTAACAATCTGATTGTGCATAGGTCTCCGTAAACTTTCAATGGTGGCTAATCTCTTCACAGTTCCTCCAATTCCATCGCAGGCTGATTTGCCATGACTTGTAGCAAAAAAGAACCATGATGCTTTAATGTTGTACAGCTCTTCATGCCTATGGGAATTTTTATTGACGTTATTAAAAAAAATGAAAAATGAATAAACAAATAATTTAGTTGTTTTTACTTACTTGGACAAATTAGCAAAGGTTTTGCAGTTTTTGTACTGTGCTGCACAGCCATCAGTCACATACATAATTTCATCAACTGCAGGTAACTGTTCTTTGATGTAATTGACAATTTTCTTCTGAAATTCTTGAACCATTGCTACATCATGGTCAATGTCTGGTGATATGAAGCACAGACTCTTATGTGAGAGTTTATTATCCTCTCCTTTGTAATAAATAACGACAGGATGAACTGTGCATTGCTTCTTTGACCAATGATAACTTTGAGTGGCGTCTTGAAGTAAGCAACTATAGTTCATGCTGAAGTCCATTAGAACAATAGCTTGTGATGATAGGATGTTATCTTTTTTGTCCTTGAGAAACTGTGCCTGCATTCTACTAACAAAATCATGAGGAATGACTTTCCTCAGACTGTTGGCCACTTCATTAATAAGATTTTCAATGGTGCTAACTTTAGAAAGAAGTTCAGATCTATCTGTGGATGTCCATTCAGAATATTCTACTGTTTCTTGGTAAATCTCTTTCAGCGTCTCTTCATCCTCAGCCCTATCTTCACATAATACTTTGTTGACTTCAGATTTTAAAATATTAACTAAATTATCAAACTTGAGGCAATTAGGGCACATGGCAAGCATACATTCCCTCTTCTTGCTGGGACATACAAATTTTGATATAAGATCAGGGAGGCTTGTGTTGATTTTAAGAGCCCATAATTTTAATTTCAAATTCTGATGAGTGACACACACACACACATTGTGAGTGCCTGAGGAACCAGCAATTACACAGTACTTTGGACGGAGGGCACAAAATAAAGAAAAGCCAATTTTCATGTCGGGGCACTTTTCCAAGGGGTATTCTTTCCTAAATTGAGAGTAGAGTTCAGAAAGAGATAAAAGTAGTAAACGTTTCTGTTCATGCCGCCCTCCTCCCATGCTAACAAAATCTTTCTTCCCCGGCAGAAGCCTTGAATTGTCATCATGACAGTAGAATGCGACAACAGCATCTCTCACTATTTGAGGCAAAACTCTCCCTTGACGTGGAGAAGGTCTTGCAAGAATTCCTTCTTCTTCTAAAAGTTTGCGGCTTTTTCTCATCAAATACCTAGACACTCCAAAAAATTCACTTCCACGTCTTATTGACCATGATAGTGGACACAGCGTTAAAAGTTGAACTTTGGTTGGTTTGTCAACAGTTGGTAGTTTTGACTTCACGGCATTCATTAGATCATGGTGAGATTGTGCATCAATGTCCTTGTCATTGATTATAACGGCTTCGTCAATGCCAAGGGACGAGCATACTTTCTTCTTCACAGTAATCTCCACCTCTTCCAGCTTCCTTTTGGCATAGTTTATCTTACCATAAGTTGTAAAATTTGGGGGCATTAATGGTGACAGGCCCAGAGATTCGACAAAATTCTTGACTTCTCCTTTAACAATGGAAGGTGACATGGCTTGTGGAGTGTGTTGTGAACCCGGTCGACTCTGACTCAAAATGAGATCTTCTGCGTCCCTTTCTTCATCAGCCCTTTTCGTTATCTCTTTGCGACAATTGTCACAAATAGGATCACCAAAGGCCAAAGTCCTACCCAATTTTAATGCCTTCACAACGGTGAGAACATTTGCGCTCCTGACTACACTCTTGACTGGTTTATAATGCCTTTGAAGCGGTTCACAACATCCATTATATACTATTCCACTGGGCTTAAGAGCAAATCCAATATACTTTTCAAAATGGTCACTGCAAACAGTGGCATTTTCAGGCAATACAGTCCATATGTTGCTTGACCACTGTAAAGCACTCGCTTCTTCTTTTGACAGTTCTTTTGTTAATTTAGGGAGCTTATCCAGATTGCAGGTTTCTTTCAGTTCAAGCCCAAAGGAACACTGACCAAAATTAACTGCAAAATTTAAAATAAAAGTTAATTATTCTATACCAATAAAATTGCTGATATTTTTAATAAAATGAAGTTAACAAACCAAATTCATTTTCAGCAAGGGAACCAGCTAAGGGCGCAATACTAGGGCCAGAATCACTTGTACTGGGTGCAGTCTCAGGTAGGCAAAGCTCAGAAGTACCCACTAAAAAAAAATACAATAAAAATTTATTCAAAAATAAAACAAAATAAAATATACCAGTTTATCATAACAAACCTACCAGGTGGAGTAGCTTTGAGGCTTGTATCACTGCTGACAACATCTGTAGCAGAGAGTCCTCTGCTAGGCTCAACATCATCCTTCGATGCAAACAGTCCATCAGGTGGAACGGTATCAGGAATTACTGAGGAACAGAGTCCCAAAAATTAATTATGTGTGATAAAACATTTGCATCAACTAAGTAAAAAAAATATAAACATCAGAGGTTGCAGTGGTTAAATTATTTGAGGTCCTACAGGTATTGTACCTGCACTAGCAGCAGCATCATCTAAGTTAGGGGGGCGGACACCTGTGGCATCGGCAGGGCCCTGGTCCGGGCAAACCTCAACATCACCTTCAGTAACGCTACAACGGTAGCACCAAAACTGCCCCACGAACGGTGCTAGACCATTGACACGCACGGCGTCAAATTCACTTATGACAAGAAGACCACGAGTGGGAAGCTTTTGTCTGGACTTGTGCCGATTAAAGGGATTGCAACAAGCCAAAGGGGGGCGACCACCGACGTTTTCTGAGGAAATGATGAGAAAAACGATACGATAGAAAGGGCAATGTCAACAAACAGCACTTAGGCAGTTGAAATGTACTCACTAGGCTTCTGTTCAGACATAGTTTTCTCAAAGATTGTAAGTAAACAGCCCTGGCGTTTGCATCCACCCCGAACAAAAACAAACACGTACTACCACTGCTGCGCTCTGCGCACGCGCACAGCCAGCACCCCCACCCCGCATCCAACCGCCTCTCCTCCCGTGCCCCGCCCCGCCCAACGCTCTAGTCCCTTCCGCGACCGTCGTGAGCGTGAGACGAGATCACGGATGTTGTTGGCGTGCTCCTGGGTGCTTAGAGAGCCCGCCGCGCCGCCGCTTGGCCTCGGACACCGTCGTCGCCGTGCGTTACACGCATGGCACCGGTACCCGATGATCCCCCGGAACGCCCGGCGTGGTGGTCGTTGGTGGTGTCCGGAGGGCCCGCCGCGGCATGGTCTCGGACACCGTCGACGGCGTGCCTTACCTGGACGGGATGGCCCTTGGGGTGGGGGCACTGCCATAGATGTTTGAGCTTGGCGGGCCGACAGAGGCGGCCCGAGCGCCTGTGCAGAAGGCAAGACCGGTCGGCGTACGGGCGAGCCAGTTGGGTTGCCTACCCCCTGCAGGCGCTCCCAGCTTTCGTTTTTCGTGGGTCCGGGGCACTTGTGCGAACAATATCGACCTCACCTTTCAAAAGGGGACCCTTAAATCTTAAACAAAGGTCTAAAAGACGCATCTGAACAAATGTGCCCATGCCGCGTAGAGCCTGTTAAAAAAAACTGCGCTGGAGTGCACTTTGGGCAAAAACAGAATTTGACCTATTTTTACGAATTTTCAAGTCGCTGCAGCTCCGAAACTAGACATGTACCCACCAATTCCGAGATCGTAGCGTGTTTGGGCATGGTATGGGCTACAATTTCCGATATTCGGTTTGGGGTTTCACGATATGGGCATAGGCCGGAAAACTTACTGAAAATTGGTCTAAAAAAACAAATTTTCTGCGATTTGGCAAATTTTTCACTACCTAAACCTCGTCGGATCTCAAATACAAGTACATTTTCTGAATCCTCGAAGTATTCCCTTTCAGAAACCGTGCTCAGAATCATCGTAGCTCGAAAGGCGACGAAGTTATCGGCCAAAACGTGAAAAAGTGCAAATTTGCTCAAACCACCTAAACGAAGTCTAGGCTAAAACTTTGGGGACGCTTTTCTCAGGAACTACTGGGCCGATTTGCGTGAGATTTTGCACAGAATGTTTTTTTAATAAGGTCTACCTACAAAAAAAATTTCATCAAGATCTGGAATGGTGACCTACTAAAGTGGCCGAACTGGGATGGAATGCCCCGTTTCTCTTTCACTCTTGCGCTTGTTTGGTCTTTGAAAACAAAACTGCCTAGTGCTCCTCTTTGCACTTGTAGCTATGCCCAATGCTTGGCGTGCTGTCTCTCTCGCACACCATTTATCTGGTTGAGACTTCCAGAAAGGCTTCTCGCTAGGTGATCCAAGTGTGAACTACATGATGGGGTTCCGACCAACTATGCAGGGTGTATTTAGTATTTTGAGTAAGTCGAGTGGGAGAGAAAAAAATACTTAGTTGTACAATCATCGAACTTGAAGTAATCGCACTGTATTGGTGTTGTTCTGGTCTTGTAGAAAACACGACCCGCGAACGACCTCGCAGCGCCAGCCCAATATAATGGTGAGGATACACGCTTGGAGCAATATCAAATAAGAAAAGACGGACCTCGCCATGACCCCCTCCGATCCTCCTGATATTTTGGGGGCTCTTTAGGCACCTTATGGGTAGTTCATTGCCGCCCAGACGTACCCCGAAATTTTTTTAGGCTGAGCTGTACCTAACTGAAGTTTCATTTTTGGAGTAAAAACATGGATTTGGGTATTTCGCCGTACATTGACAGTTTTCATCCCAGGGGTCTAAAATTTGGCATCTTATGTAAAATTGACCAAGAAACAAGAATATGACCTCCCACTGAGTCCCACTGAGCGACTCAGAAGCTCAAAACGCGTCTCGATTTTTGTCCGCCTAGGCAAGGTGGGCCAGAAGACCGACGCCGGGGGCCAAAACGCGAGACGCGTTTTGAGCTCCAGAAACGCTATGGGGGCGTTCAATAATTACGTGAGGGCTTTTTTGGCCATTTTGGACTCCCCCCCTCCCCCCATGTAAGGGTCCGTAAGAAATTAAGGACTCCCCCTCCTGTCCTTACGTAAGATTTCCGTGACCCCCTCCCCCCTTTTAGATAGAAAAATGTTCTGAAAATGATAAATAATACAAACATTATATTAAAACATATTTCTTTTAGCGCGAGCGTTGGCCGTGCCCAGCCGAGTGGAACAGGTTGAAACACGTCGCGAAAACGGCCGTTGGAGCCGTGCCCGTGCCGAGTCGGTTTGAGCCCATTCGGCCCGCGCCGCTGCGTTCAAAAGCAGCACGATTGTCATTTAAAAATACTTACGTAAGATTTTCTTGCAACCCCCCTCCCCCCACGTAAGGCCATGTAGAGATTTTGAAAACCCCTCCCCCCCTTCAGGCCCTTACGTAATTATTGAACGCCCCCTATACAGGACTCAAACCGAGCGTGTGACCTTACCAATGGATTCTTCGTTCGGAGAGCAAACCCTTGGTGGGGTCTCACGTTCGGTTCGAGTCCTATTTAGCGATCGTAGGGCTATAAATCCGTCCGGGATTTTGAGCGCTTCCACCGGTCTGCTGGCCTACTGTACACCGCGCCGGCTCCCTGTGATGCAGTAGATAGGCGGCCAAAACTCGAGACGCGTTTTGAGCTTCTGAGTCGCTCAGTGGGACTCGAACCGAACGTGTGACCCCACGAATTGATTGCTCTCCGAGGAAAGGATTCATTGGTGGAGTCACATGTTAGGTTCGAGTCTTATTTAGCGGCTCTCAAACTGCGTCGAGAGTTTTGGCCGCCTGCGCTGGTCTTCTGGCCCACTGTGCGGCGCGCATACGCTATTCTCTCCACTTTCCTATTGTTCACTCCCCACCCTTAAATAGTGCAGGAAACGTAAACGAACGGCAGGGTAGGAAGGGGAATGAAAAAAAGACGACCAAAACCACTATTTTGGCTAAAATACCCAATAATCGACAACTTTGAAGCCCTGTAGCTTCCAAACGGCTGGTCAGAAAAATCTAGGCGAGTGCTTTTTCGACTCGTAGGGACCTATTCTACAAGGAGAAAACATAAGATGGGCCAAAAGGTCCCAAGAAAAAAAAGTCCCAAGACACATTTCAATTTTAGGGTGTTTTTTAGTTGTTTTTTGAGGCTGGTGATGCAGGTATTCGTCCCACGTCGATTACGAGGTCATACTCTTGTTCCTTGGTCAATTTTACATAAGAATGCCCAATTTTAGATCCCTGGGATAAAAACTGTCAATGTACGGCAAAATACCCAAATCCAAAAACCCAATTTGATATTGCTCTAAAATACTTAACAACAGAATACGTTGCGAACATCTCACCATTAAAACTTTGCTCATTTATCAAGTCTTCTTTTATTGAAGAATACAAAAAGCGAGATGATAAGTGAGGAAGGTTAGTCACTTATAAAAAAAAAATTTGTCACTCGGCTTACTTGCATTTTGTGTTTTTTCAGCCACTCCGGTTGAAGCTGGCATGTGTCCTCCTGTGTCACCATTTCCACTCGAGGTGCTGATGGATGGCCTTGACTGGAGTTGGAGGACGGAGTCGGTGGAGGAGCGGGCGTATGAGGCTATGCAGGAGAGAGCACATGTAAAATGAATAATTTATGTTGTATTTTACTAGACTTATTTAAAAATTAAATATTTTTTCTAGGCGCTTTGCAACGTATCTTTCCACAACTCTGACATGTCCACAGTACAGCCTGATGTCCACTCTGCTCCTGTAAGTTACTCTTTTCATTAGTTCGTATTTGGCTTAGTATGAGACAGATGTCTAACTTATTTTCCCTTATAGGACTCCACAGCTGAATGCATCGCCCAGCCCTCCCCCGCCCCCCTACCCACACCACCCCCTCCACCCCATCATTCTCCTACACCGCCTTCGGTATTTGACCGACTAGGGCCTTCCCCTGCCCACGTCCTCACCCCTCCCGCCCCTCTGATGAGTGTCCGCCTCCGTCCGGCGTTCTTCAACCCTCAGTGGGAGGCAAGGCCCAAGGCCCCCACCCCCCCACTGCCTTGGCTCTGAAGCCCGCGTGCGGGGAAGTAGGGGCTTCCCCACCAACCGAGTGGGTCATCAACGCCCACCACACTCGTTCGTTTTGGCTGGCGGTTGCCCGCGGGGCGTCTACATGTCTCGTCGTGGTAGGGGGCGGCTGCCTCGTCGTCGCAGGGGTCCCATTTGTGGCAATCCGAAGGCCCCCTGGGAACGCCGCGGCGGTCCGCCACCTCCTCCCCCCTCTGCAGGTGCTGCTGCTGCTCTTGTTTGTGAGTATCCTATGAATGATTTCATTTTGATTTAACTTCTAATATATCAATTTTTTAAGTCAGCTTTCAGTCACCAAAAATTGTCACGTATTTTGGACGTTTTCATCATTAGACTGACTCATTTTCAATTTTTTTTTGCATGTATCACTCAACCTCATAAAAGGTTATATCAAAATTAACAAGTCTATCACTGAAATTTTATTTTTCACTTCGGTGAAGCTCCGCTTTATCTTTTCCTTATCATTTTTTGTCGTATCTGACTAAGTGTGCCCACGAGGGAAAGGCGAGCGGAAGAAATAAACAACACGAGTCCGGCTGTAGAACTGAACTGGCTGCTGGCTCAGCGTCTCGAGGGGGGGAGAGTGCGGGGGACTATGAGAAATTTACCATGAAAATGTACTAGTATGAAAACCATTCAATTGTTTGGCTCCTCCCTCCTGAGACGGAACCAACTACCAATTTATTTATTCAAAAATGCATTTTAAGAAAAATAACAAAAACTTATATTTCTTGGGAACGTCATCAAAATTAGCGCATTGTCGATAAATCCAACGGTTGTTCGTAGTTCAGGCTTAGGGCATGGTCGATGCGCAGCTTGGCTGGCAGGGTCCGATTTCTTTCCGGCCTTCTTGGGTCTTCCGGGGGTCGTGCCGGGCTCCTGGTCCTGGCGGACCCTCCGCGGGGTCCCGCCGTGCCCCGGCGATCGCTTCCAGCTCGGGCGTCTGTGACTGGCTTCCCCAGGCGTGCCATGACTCCACCGCGGGCGGACCCTCCGTGGGGTCCCGCCCGAGATGGCCCGGCCCGGGGCTCGGACACGCGCCTGAGTGTGGGGGTGGGCTGTCTGCCCTCCTCCCCCGTAGCGCTGGCGAACTCCGGGTCCGAAGAGCCAGGCCGGGATGAGGGAAGTCTCTGCCGGCGGCGTACGTTCCGGAGCTGGTTGCGTATCTTCTTTGGTTGGTTGGTCCCGTTGCAGCAGGGGCAGCGGATGTCATCCGGGGCGGGGCGGACCATGGCGTGACGGGGGCCTGGGGCACCCTCACGACTACGGATCTGGGCCGGCCGTCCTGCGGCGTAGGCGGTCGCGGGGAGAAGGCTGGCGGCCGCGCCACTGGGCTTGATAGCGGTGCCCTTGTCTCTTGATGTCCCTGCCGCGTCACTTCTGGGAGCGGGGGCCTTGGATAGGTTAGAGGGAGGTTTGCCGCGACCACGCCCATTGGGCTGGTGGCGGCGTCCACGCGGGCGTGCCGACCTGGCGGCGTCGCCGTGGTGGGGTCCGGCCAAGCAATCGAGGAAGTCCCAACTGACTGCGATGGAGGCCGTGGCGCTTGCCGTGGCGGTGATGACTCCGTTGGCCTGGGTACTTGTGGGCCTGGCCTCTGTGGGGACCCTTGCTGTAAAGGCGGGTACTCCACCCGGGCCTCCTCGTCGGACGTGTCCGATGTTGGCGTGAGCGGTAGCCCTGCTTGAGGCAACCTCGGTGTCGGGCGCACCGCCAACGTGAGGGGGGGTTGAGCGATCTTCGCCGCTTCGCCCACGGCCTCTTCTGCGACGCTGGTCCACGGATCCAGGTCTTCTACCATTTCCCACTATGATGCCCTGGGTTCGTTTACGTCAAGGTCGTCGAGCAGCAACTCGTCATATGAGTCTGAGTCCATTTGCCGTAGTTGGCTGCGGCGGCGGACAATCCAGCCAGCGTCGTCCAGTAGGTCAACAACATAAATTACCGATACTCTCCCTTTCTTTAATTACCCCCGGTACCCAACCCGCATGTTTGCCGGCTGCATATTTCGCAACCCAAACTTTCTGACCTATGGCAAAAGATTTGGCATTTTGAGAAGGGGGCTTTAGTTTGTGCAACACTGTCCGGGGCTGGCGATTATTTAATCGCTCTGCGGGCGTTAGGCCCTGGTCATTGGGGGCAAAGCGATGGCTGACAAGCGCCTGCCGTAAGCGATCTGACACAGGACCTTTAAATTTCCGCATCAGAGCCTTGACCATCTGCACCGCCTTTGCCACCGGCCCGTTGCTATAAGGGCAGTAAAGGGCGGGCGTGATGTGCCTTACGCCCTTTATCGCAAGGCGATCAGAAAAGACAGGGGACGAGAAAGCCGTTGTCGGTGACAACCAGATCGGGTAGCCCATGCTGTGCAAATGCTTCGTCCAATTTGTCGAGCGCATTTTTCGTGTTTGGCCAGTAGAGACCTCTGTAACTAATTTTCTCCCTTTTGATTTTGCCCAATCATATCTTTTCTTTGTATGCTAAAATCTGTTTAAAGTTTTCAAGTGAAGAAGCCTTGCTGCCTCTGTCTTTACGAGAAATAGTCACAGTTTTTGTGTTGCTAGCCACACGAGATGAGGACGATGATGATTTTACAATAACCAGGGGAGCTGCAGAACCAGTAGGCAGAAACTGAAATGAAGTAGGATTGACCACAGGGCGCACAACTTTATCCCTGGGCTTGGTGCTGGCACTGGGCTTGGAGGTGTTATCTTCCTCATCACTGATAAATTTTCTAGGTATCTTTTTTTTTTTGCGATGACCGAACCCAGACTCTACCTGTGTCTGGTAATCTGATGCTTCTACCCTATGTTTCCAACCCAAATAGGCTTGAAGAAATTGACCTGAAACAAAATTATTTAAGTATGAATTAGATAAGCTTATACACTCCCGACAAAAATTAGCGGAGAACTTTTTGTCCCTGCGGTATTTCCTAAGTCTTTTGAGCTAGGAAGCTGAAATTTGGTACACGCGTGCCCCCATTACTCTTCTCGAGGCCTGCGAAGCGCGCAGGCCATGCGCCCACCTTAACGGACGGCACCCACCCCTAAGTGCGCAAGGGTGTAAAACACGATGAAAACGCGGCGTTAAAACCGCTTCAAATTTTTCGGAAAGTCAAAATTTTTGGTGGACCGACTCAAATGAGTCTCCCCTTTGTAACGGTTCAAGCGGAATTCAATTTGGACCAACCCACCCCCTCCTGCAGCCACCCTCACCCCTTCGAGGGGGTGGATTTTGAACACATCCGAATTTTGCGCCAAATGGCTTGGGGACGTCCCCCGTACCAGGCAAACATGTGTTTTCGCGGTTCCGACCACCCCCGGTGGAACCACCCCCCGCTGAACCCCACCCCCTTTCGAACGACGGCTGACCGGGGCCCTTCGGTTTGTGAAAAATGCGAAAAAGCTTTAGGGGGCATTCCTCCAGTGTCCAAGAAGACGCCTCAACCGAGAAATCGAACGCCGGACCGTTGCAACCCCAGCGGTAAGGGTGTTCACCCCCCAGCGCCCCTGCACGCCCCTGGAGGGGTTGGAAGCCCTCCGATGAGTGGTTTGGGTGAAAAAGACACTGCGGAATCGATCCTGAAGTTTTCAAGATGATCCAACCAACCGTTCGCCTTCCAGGGCGATAAAAGCGCCATTTCCAGTGAAACCACCCCCTGACTTCCGCCCCTTACAGGGAATTACTGAGTAAGGGTAGCAGCCCCTACCAACGTCGCCTCGCTCGGCCCAGGCATCATTTCGAAGGCCAGCAAGTTTCAGACCGATGCGACAACGAACGCGACCGTGGGAGCGACGCAATGAAGGCCCTGCACTCGGGCGGCGCGCGGCGCGGCCAGTTTAGTGGCACCTTGCGCCCGCGAGGTAGGCAGCGGAGCGATCCGGAGGCCCGGTTGCCTGCCTACCCCGCCGGCGCAAGGTGCCACTAAACTGGCCGCGCCGCGCGCCGCCCGAGTGCAGGGCCTTCATTGCGTCGCTCCCACGGTCGCGTTCGTTGTCGCATCGGTCTGAAACTTGCTGGCCTTCGAAATGATGCCTGGGCCGAGCGAGGCGACGTTGGTAGGGGCTGCTACCCTTACTCAGTAAGTCCCTGTAAGGGGCGGAAGTCAGGGGGTGGTTTCACTGGAAATGGCGCTTTTATCGCCCTGGAAGGCGAACGGTTGGTTGGATCATCTTGAAAACTTCAGGATCGATTCCGCAGTGTCTTTTTCACCCAAACCACTCATCGGAGGGCTTCCAACCCCTCCAGGGGCGTGCAGGGGCGTTGGGGGGTGAACACCCTTACGGCTGGGGTTGCAACGGTCCGGCGTTCGATTTCTCGGTTGAGGCGTCTTCTTGGACACTGGAGGAATTCCCCTTAGAGTTTTTTCGCATTTTTCACAAACCGAAGGGCCCCGGTCAGCCGTCGTTCGAAAGGGGGTGGGGTTCAGCGGGGGGTGGTTCCGCCGGGGGTGGTCGGAACCGCGAAAAAACATGTTTGCCTGGTACGGGGGACGTCCCCAAGCCATTTGGCGCAAAATTCGGATGTGTTCAAAATCCACCCCCTCGAAGGGGTGGGGGTGGCTGCAGGAGGTGGTGGGTTGGTCCAAATTGAATTCCGCTTGAACCGTTACAAAGGGGAGACTCATTTGAGTCGGTCCACCAAAAATTTTGACTTTCCGAAAAATTTGAAGTGGTTTTTACGCCGCGTTTTCATCGTGTTTTACACCCTTGCGCACTTAAGGGTGGGTGCCGTCCGTTAAGGTGGGCGCACGGCCCGCGCGCTTTGCAGGCCTTGCGAAGAGTAATGGGGGCACGCGTGTACCAAATTTCAGCTTCCTAGCTCAAAAGACTTAGAAAATATCGCAGGGACAAAAAGTGCTCCGCTAATTTTTGTCGGGAGTGTACTAAAACCATGACAATGTTCAAAAAATTTCTCAATCTTTATTTCCCCTTGGAGGCTTGAAGTAATTATATCTAGTTTAAATTAGCTGCATTCAACCCTTTCATTATTAAGAAAAAAGGGATTTACAGAAAATATTAGTAATTATTACTTACTGTAAGTCTTGATGAGAATGCACGGCTGGTCCACCCAGTCTGGCTCAGGCTGCTTTTTGTTTAACAATAATGATTTTAGCAGATTAAATGTGGGCTCAGTAGGTGGCCATTTACATACAAGGGAACCATCATCTTGGTTCGACAGCCACCCAATGAGAGCCAGGCCCACTGGCCTGTCTGTGGTCTCAGTACTTTTTGAAACAAACTCCAGAAGGACATACTGCAACAGAAAAAAAATAGACAAATTGTTTGCTCAGAATCAAGGTTTCCACTTAATTTTATATTATTACTAACTTAGTGGAGAGGAGGGAACGAATGACAGGGGAACAGACACAAAAGTGTTGTCATTTTGGGGCATCAGCCAACACTTGCCAGAAACTGATTCAAGTCGGAAAGTTTCCCAAGCCTCACTATAGCCCCATACGTGCAGGACGCCTAACTGGGAAGAGCTAATGGGGTAGAAGTACCAGTCAGCAAAATCAGTAAATCTTCTCCCACGAAAGAGTACATGGCCATCTCTTAAAATAATATTTTGAAGAATAACAACCACCCTATCAGCCATAAAACAAGAATCTCTTTTCTTTAAGCTAAATGTGGTCTGGTTGACCATTATTTTTCTAAATTGTTCTCCTTCAAAGTCTTCATTAGGATGAACATGTCTCTGGAATAGTTCACATTCATTTTGATTGCGAAGCAAGACAACCTTTTTCTTGCCAACTTGCTCAGAATCCCGCTTAATTCCTTGTTCCAAGGGAAGATTTCCAGAGCGAAGGGTTTCTTTGATAGTTTTTAACTCATTTTCATAGCAAAAAGTACTTAAAGATTCTTGTACCCCATGTGCCCTGCATTCATCAGCAAGGTGTAAAACTGAGTTGATATTGTAACTGACCAATAAATTGCTAAATGTTTCTGCTGAATAATGAACAAAGTGTTTTAGGTAACCTTTAGAAAAGTTAACAAGTTGGTTAAGCAGGTAAGTACTGGCTAGAATTTGAATTTCACAGTGCAAAAGTAAATTTAAGGAGTGCATGTCTTCGTGCAACAAATCTTTAAAAACTACCTGTGTGACTGCGTTAACAGCATGAAAAAAATCAAGAATGGGGTTACGGTTTTCTGAATCTGTGACACACATACTTTCATCACTATGATCATTATTCACATTGTTGATGTTTTCTGAACTATTGCTGCAATCAGCTGAATCATTACAAATACGTTTAGAAGGAGCTGTAGCTTTAGAGCTGCAAACAGGTTTATGTTTGAAAAGACAATTTCTAAATCTATACTATTTGTCAAATTCTCTACTACAATCTTTAAACTTACAGAAATAAGTTGTAGGGAGTAAGGTTGCATGCAATACTTTGATATGACCAATAAGAGCGTCAGGTTCCCAAAAAGATTCGGTACACATAAAGCATTCAAATGCTTGGGCCTCCATAGTAAATAATGAAAAGATGAGACAGTTTAGTTGCTAGCAAAGAAATATAGGACTAGCAGATATAACAATGACTTACCTTCAAAAGAAATCTTAAAACATCATTGTATAAGGTGTGAATATACAAAGTAAAAGAAATCAGTACCACTAGCACATAAACAATGACCACATGACAATGACATAAAAAAAATAGAATATTTTAAGGAGTACTCAAAGATAAAAGAAGATTGGTTTAGCAGTATTAGCATGATAAACTGAGCTTGAAATAAGAAAAATTCACATGGAACACAGTTTTGCAATAAAAGCTTTTGTAGCTAAAGGAACCTGTCCATCCAAAGAGGGGTCATGTGGGATATACAAATGCTTATGGCAAAATGGTATAGGTAGTTGGCTTCCATTGGATAAGCAGCACATAGAGAATGGAACACCTGGAAACAGGGGTCAAAGCATTTGACAATGCTGTGAAACTTGTACAAAATGTTGTCATATGCTACATATGAAGCAACAATGTCACTTCGGCTGGGCCCCAAAAATATCATGAATGGTTGTAGTGTGGCCTTCTTCAACAACATTCGCTCTTCCCTCCTAGCAATCAAGGGTTCGAGATCAGCACCAACCTACAAAGTAATCAGGAAGATTTTTCCCCCTAAACCTCACGGATGTACAATGAATATAAGACATTCCTTGACAGTACTTCGTTCTAATCTCTTAATACATATGGCTCATTTAAGAAAGTTTAAGAGCAAAATGATGTTTGAAAAAGCTTTACAAAATTTTATGACCAAATGACAGTTAACTTACTGTTGTGTATGCGATAAAGGTCTCACGGCTCTCAGGAGTACTAGCAGGGCCGGACTGGGGTCATTTGGCCCCGTCGGGAAATTTGGCCCGTGCCCCCCCCCCCCCCCCCAAAAAAAAAGAGGCATCGGCGGCAGGAAGGAAATAAATGTCAAAAGAAATTTTTTTTTTGTTTGAAAGCATTTTTTAATAAAAAGTGTTTGCTAGAATACTTAAATAGCAATATATATTTGTCAGATTTTACGTCAAATTAACTTAAAAATTACAATAATAGTACTTTTTGAAGTTCAGGGCTAGAGTTAGCAAAATTGTTGACATTTTTACTTCTATCTAGGTGTGCAGTTCTCTCCCTTTTTAACACTCATAACAATCAAAGGTTCAAAAAGTTCCTGTCACAGGGAATTTCTAAGCCTAGTCTTTATCTCCTTAACTTTGGAGAATACGCGCTCGCAAGTAACTTGCGTTGTTGGCAGCGTAAGTACATAGCCTACCTGTAACACTTGTAAAATTCCCTGTAGGAGGTTACAAGAGCAGGGTAAGTATTAAAAAGCTAAAGTGCACAAGACAGACATTTTTTGCAAAGATAACATTAACTCTCGGTGTTTAACCAGCAGCAGCAGCACCACCCCTGGTTTCGTCGTCGCAGTCAGTATATCGTCATCGAAAGGATCAGGAAAAGTATTGACATCGCTTTCATCTCCATCTGGGTCATCTTCAACTTCAACTCCTTCATTAGAATTTAGAGACTTTGAGTGAGTACAGGATGCAAAGGTAAGCGTACAGAAGAGTTTGAATCTTATCATAATCCTGAGCAAATTGAAGTAACTGTTTTCTTGCTTTACAGATGTCTACCTTAGCAGTAGTAAAGAGGGGGTATTCAGACAGCCGCCATTTTGATGGGACATTCAAACAGCCGCCATTTTGATGGGACATTTAGACATGACGTCATCTTAGGTGGGTCTAACCCAACACCTAACCTAAGGGGTTGCCATCTTTGGCTGGTCTAACCCAACCACCCCTAACCCAACCAAACCCAACCTATTATTTTTTCTGTCGCCCACTTTTCTGGGCCTAACCTAAGTCCACCGCGCCCGAGGACTGTCCGGGAACGCGTGCCGCCCGGGAACGCGCAGCGCCGAGTCCGGGGAATGCCGCACCGGGAGTGCGGCGTTTGAATTTTCGCGCCGCGCCGTGTCGAGCCGGGACTGCGAGCCGGGACCGCGAGGCGGTGTAACTTCACCGTCCGCGCTCCGTGCACACTCGCGCCATCTAGCGGCAGACGACGTAACCACGTCTCTTTACGGGGGACGACCTTTGTCGCCAACAGGTGTTATATCATGCTGCCGGGGGGCGAGCGAGGCTCCCACCACGACGAGGATGACCTTGATGTGCCGGGGAATCCCCTGTACTGCACCGCAACACAAACAAAGTTTAAATCACATGATCTCATTCAAAAATTTGCTCGAGGAAGTTGCGCGCGCATCCCCTTCCGATCAGCGCCCCCTCCCCCTTCTCGACTCCGTACGCGTGGAGTCGAGAAGGTTCGCGAAGCGTCATTCCGTGTCCGGCGTCCCGTCCAGCGTGTCGTCGTGTCCTGCGTTCCGTGCATGTGTGTGCTTCGCGCTGTTACCATGTGTGACGAAGACGACGTTTCAATGGATTTAGACGTGAGCGGGGCCCTCTTCGAGGGCATAAGTGAGGAAGAGGAGGAGCTCTTGATTGTCGTAAGTAAATCTTTCAAGCGGAAAATCTTTGTGAGTGATGCGCAGCCTATGCCAGGCTGCCGCGAACCGCCATTGCACGCCAAGTTCTCTGTTGTCCTGTTCACTTGAACTGGAGCATTTAATTAAAGTCTGCGCTGTGATATTCACACCGAAATCTTTTTTTCAATGTGAAATGAACGCTGCGTGTCGATGCCGGTTGGCCATGCGGCCTAACCTCGCTGCGCGTCACTTTTGCGTCATCTATTTTTCACCTCACATCTCATCCATTTACGTTTTTAGAACTATCATTTGCGACTTTATGTATCGATGGCTAAGTTTAGCGTGACTTAGTGAATCGATACAAAGTGAGTATGTTCCGATTTTATCACGGTTTGACGGCTTTGTCGGCTTGTGTATATTCCCCATGGCTTACCCCTTTGGCTGTGGCGTGCCTTGCGTGTGTGCGCATGTTAGTGTGTGTGTGCCGTCTGTCGTTGGCGTGTGTACGCTTTGTTGCACAAGTGCTTAGTGCTTTTCCCCTCTCTCCCTCACACTCATGGTTGTGTGCTTTTATCGCGTGCCGTCTCTCTCGTACTCTCGGCAGCACGCTTTCTTGCGAGCTGTCTCTCTCGCACCCCATGACAAGGTCCCTGCCAGAGTTCTGCAATGGGTGGGTAGGCCGGACCCGCCGCCTCAGATGTGCGAGAGAGCGCGACAACAACCGGGTCGAGCCGAGCGGCAACAGTCAGCCGAGCCAGAAAACCGAAGCTTTCCGAAGCCTTCTGAGCCGATGGCCCGCTTGCACCCATGGGTCTGGGCCGGACCGGACCCACGGGTGGAGCCTGGACCCACGCAAGTTCGGCTGGGGCTTGGCTCGGCTCGGCGGCGCTCGGCGCTCGCTCGGGTCGCCCGTCGCCCTCGCCACTCGGCTCGGCGGAGCGAGCAGCGAGCGGCAGCGGTCCCCCCACTCCGTCCCCTCTCCGTCTTGCCTTGGTGGTGCAGTCGCCTCCCTCCCTCTCGATCCCCCCCCCCCTCAGCTTCCAGCGGCGCGCGCGCGCGGCGCGTCCAAGTCCAAGTCAAAGGGGAATTCCAAAACTAAACACAATGACCGAAATAATAAATTAAATGTTGTGCGTGCCTAGTTACCATGGTTTCCGTACCGCCGCGCCGCCGTCTCGTTTCCTTCACTACTCTCCTGCCCACTGTGCACTGTAGCGGCGCTGGCGCCACCTGTCGTTTGATCTGGAAAATCTTCCGCTTTCCTCCACGTGCGCGCTGCGGTCGCCCGGTTTGTTTTCCCGGCTCTGCGTCGGTGTGTGTGTGTGTGTGTGTGTGTGTGGTGCCCAGCCGGCCGGCCACGCGCTGCGTGCCATTCAATCGGTGCGATCGAGCGCGTGCGAGCGAGTTCGGTTGTGTCAAGTGTCAAGTCGTCCAAGTGTGTTGTGTTTTGTGAGTGTGAGTGAAGTGCAGTGAAGAATGTCCGATGCCGCAACGCCTCCGCCGCCGCCGCCGCGCAGGCAGCGGAAAAAGAGGGATGCAAACAAAGTTGTTGTGCCTCCACCTCCAACACCACCACCTCCTCTTGCCCCCATCCACGTGATCATACCAAACGTGCCTGTTGTGACCGCCCCGCTGGAGCTGGTGTCGCCGACGCCGTCCACGTCGTCAACGACGAGCTCAACTCCATCAAGTGCGTCGTCCGTTTCTGGTGGCCATGCTCTGTTACTCGCGACCAAGGAGAAGCTGATGTCCAAAGAGTGGTCCACTCGCCCGAAAGAGTTTCCAAAGGGCAAAAGGGGCAGCAACAGTGCGTCCTGGGACAACTTCATGGTGGTTGTAGACATGGACAATGTGGAGGTGGGGACCGCCGTGTGCCTTGCGTGTGATGCTACTTTGATCACAACGTACGGCACTTCCTCATTGCTCAAACACATTGAGTATCATTGCACGGGGCAGTTGCCGCCCGAGTCTTCCAGTGCATTTCGACCAGTGCCGGCGCCCCTCCGTGAAAAGTTTGTGGACAAAATGGCGGACACTTGTGCCTTGTCCATGGGGTCGCTAAACATCCTGACAAGCGACGCCGTCGTGGAGTTGCTGCAAACCGTCGTGGACATAAGTGAGTAACTCCACCCCAAGGTGGACCGAGATCTGGGATTGGGTCACGGATTCGGTTCAAACTTTGTGGGTTCAATAGGTACCACTAGGACCTATCAACCCTAAAAGGAAAGTTGGCTAGCTCAAATAGAACCTGAGATATTTGCATTTTTCTAAATTTGACTAATTTAGCGGAAAAATGTCGCTTTCTGATTTTTAAATGGTAAAAGTTGTTCGCTTAGTTCTGGCTTATGTTTCTTCTTTCTAGTCATAAAAAAAGAAGAAAAATGGTGGTAGGCCAAGATTTGTACGTTGCTTGGTTTGGCCTATTCGAGCAATTTTGTCAAATTCATCGAAACTCTCATACCCAAAATACTCCACCTTGGATTTGACCCAGGTACGTCTCGTTTTACTTCTTTTACTCTAATAAACAATTGCTATATAGTCCCTAGCACCAACAATTCCATATAAGCCAGAAAATCAAAAACACATTTTTCAATTTTCTACTTTCACCTATTTTTGGCGCTTTTGTCAAGATTGGGGCTTCTACATGAGCTTGGGTGATAGGAAAGATCCTCCCTGCCCTCAATTTAGATAGTATCAACACAAACAAAGAGACCCAAACTCAAGGTGCACCAAAAATTTATAATGAAATTGTTTCGAGCAAATTTTAAAAGTTTACGAGGGGTGTGACGATTTAAATCGGAGGAAAATGTAATGCTTCAGCCAAAAGGGGATTTGTGGTGCATTAGTTAGCTTTCTCTAGTAGGTATGGTTCCCTTTTAACCATGAGAATGTTCCTCCTTGATAACCAGTGTTAAAACCCTGATATGGTGTGGGGTTGTTGGACTTACGATTTCAACGTATTAACAAAGTAATGATCCATTTATTTAGGTTGTTTGCAACGTGTAAGCTGAGCCCCCTTAGTCTTAAGTCATCCGGTTGGTCTCAAATTTACAAACCAAATGGAACCAGGCTCAGTTATTGAGACTAAGCGGTTGAAGTTATATGTTGCAAACCTAAATAAATGGATCATTACTTTGTTAATGCATTGAAATCGTAAGTCCAACAAACCCATACCAAATCAGGGTTTTAACACTGATTATCAAGGAGGAACATTCACATGGTTAAAAGGGCGCCACACCTACTGGAGAAAGCTAACTAATGCACCACAAATCCCCTTTTGGCTGAAGCATTACATTTTCCTCCGATTTAAATCGTCACACCCCTCGTAAACTTTTAAAATTTGCTCGAAACAATTTCATTATAAATTTTTGGTGCACCTTGAGTTTGGGTCTCTTTGTTTGTGTTGATACTATCTAAATTGAGGGCAGGGAGGATCTTTCCTATCACCCAAGCTCATGTAGAAGCCCCAATCTTGACAAAAGCGCCAAAAATAGGTGAAAGTAGAAAATTGAAAAATGTGTTTTTGATTTTCTGGCTTATATGGAATTGTTGGTGCTAGGGACTATATAGCAATTGTTTATTAGAGTAAAAGAAGTAAAACGAGACGTACCTGGGTCAAATCCAAGGTGGAGTATTTTGGGTATGAGAGTTTCGATGAATTTGACAAAATTGCTCGAATAGGCCAAACCAAGCAACGTACAAATCTTGGCCTACCACCATTTTTCTTCTTTTTTTATGACTAGAAAGAAGAAACATAAGCCAGAACTAAGCGAACAACTTTTACCATTTAAAAATCAGAAAGCGACATTTTTCCGCTAAATTAGTCAAATTTAGAAAAATGCAAATATCTCAGGTTCTATTTGAGCTAGCCAACTTTCCTTTTGGGGTTGATAGGTCCTAGTGGTACCTATTGAACCCACAAAGTTTGAACCGAATCCGTGACCCAATCCCAGATCTCGGTCCACCTTGGGGTGGACTTACTCAAGTGTTCGCTGTAAGGGGCGCATCAGCGTGCGCGACATCATGCCGCACGCAACGACCGTCATGAAGCGCGTTGAGACCAGGGCGGATAATTTCATGCAAGAGTTGGTTCCCCGCGTCAAGCACGCCATCGCGGACAGGCGGTGCCAAGCCTCAACAGACATGTGGACGGACGACCAGCAGAAGAAGCATTTCATAGAAATTACCGTCTCATTCACCAACGAGGAGGGCACCGCCTCCGAGACCCACGACCTGGTGGTGGCCCAATTTCCATCAAGTCAGAAGGCCACAGGACCTAACATCCGCAAGGCCATGGTCAAGGCCATGGAGGAGCTAGGGTTCACTCGACAGGAGTTCGACGCCATCGAGTGGGTTACAGACAGGGGGGCGAACATCAAGAAGGCGCTCGAGGACCTCTCCAGGTAAACCAGCCTCTCCACCGGAGTCGCCTTGTAACGTTTTTTTCTAACCAGTTTTATCTTAACAGGGAAGACTGCGCAGCTCATGGGATAAACACAGTTGTACGGAGGACGTTCACTGTGCCATTCTACGAGCTGCGGCGCACCGCGCTGGAGGGTATCAGCCCTGCAGCCAAGGACCTGCTTCAGACCAGTGAGGAAGCTGTGAGGGCGGTGAAGGCGGCGAAACCTGACCTGGTTGTGAGAGGGACCGATCTGAAAGCCTTGAAGAAGAATCTTCAGGTTCCCCAGGCTCAGTTCTCCTCCAACTACTCCACCATGTTGCAGTCGCTGAGTCACAACAAGCAGAAGGTGAGTTTTCACGTCCCGCACCGCCCTGCGCCGTCCCAGACTCTGCCCTTGCCCGCCCTGCCTGCCTTGCGCTGCAACCGCCCGCGCCCGCCTCTCGCGAGTTCGTTGCAGTGACGGACATCCGCGTCAACGCCGTGCTTCCCCGCGTCGCCCGCGGCACGGCCGCCACCGACCTCCACGTCGACGCCGTGCTTGTGCTTCCCCGTGCCGTCCGCGGCCGCCACCGACCTCCGCGTCGACGCCGTGCTTGTGCTTCCCCGTGCCGTCCGCGGCCGCCACCGACCTCCGCGTCGACGCCGTGCTTGTGCTTCCCCGTGCCGTCCGCGGCCGCCACCGACCTCCGCGTCGACGCCGTGCTTGTGCTTCCCCGTGCCGTCCGCGGCCGCCACCGACCTCCGCGTCGACGCCGTGCTTGTGCTTCCCCGTGCCGTCCGCGGCCGCCACCGACCTCCGCGTCGACGCCGTGCTTGTGCTTCCCCGTGCCGTCCGCGGCCGCCACCGACCTCCGCGTCGACGCCGTGCTTCCCCGCGCCCTCCGCGTCCACGCCGTGCTTTGTGCTTCCCCGTGCCGCCCGCGGCCGCCACCGACCTCCGCGTCGACGCACAGTGGGACAGAAGACCGTTGATGCGGCCAAAATCCCGGACACGTTTTAAGCTCCGGAGTCGCTAAATGGGACTCGAATCGAACGTGTGACCCCACCAATGGATTCCTCGTTCGGAGAGCAATCCATTGGTGGGGTTACACGTTCGATTCGAGTCCCATTTAGCGACTCTGGAGCTCAAAACGCGTCTAGAATTATTGCCGCCTCAGCGGTCTTCTGACCCACTGTGCGACGCCGTGCTTCCCCGCGACCTCCGCGTCGACGCCGTGCTTCCCCGGCCCTTCGCGGCTACCACTGACGCCCGCCCCTCACGGCACCCAGCGCCCAGCGGACTAAAGGGGTCCTGTCTTTTTAAATTGTTGTTATTTCTGAACAAGTAAATTTTCTCATTCCAGGTTCTTGACGTGCTTGCCGCCCTTGGCCGCCAGGACTTGGTTGAGCGCCTTGCAAGTTGGGACAGTAGGTTGGTCAGTGATCTGGTCGGCTTCCTTGGACCCCTGGAGAAGAAGAAGGACGTCACAGCTGGTGACCTGGCCTCTCTCATGACCCACCTGGATGTCAAGCCAGGCGACTCTGAGGAAGTCCTTAACATGAAGAGAAGTGTCGGAGAGCTACGAGTGCTCATGGAGGTGCTCACGCTCATCAAGGAGGCCAAGGAGGTTGTCACATTTTTGAAGGCGTCAGGACTAGCCTCTTGTCTCTCCAAGAAAGTGTTGCAGGAGTGCGATACTCGCTGGAACTCCATGCACACTATGCTTGCCTCCGTGCTGGAGATGTATGACGAGGTACGTTGCACCAGCCTCTCCCCCCCCCCTTTTCCTCCTTTCTGACCGAACATGCCTAAATGACTATTTTTATTATTATTTTCAGATCGTTGATGTGCTGGAACAGCACGCTGAGGGTCAAGAGTCCCGCATGGCTAAAGTGGACCGGGAGATGCTGGTGTGGTTGACCGAATTCCTCCGGGAGTTCAAGGTGGAAACCAAGACCCTGGAGGGTGACAACGCCCAGCATCCCACCATGCCTTACTTCCTGCTCGTGTCCACGGGTCTGAGGGACCATTGCCTCCCAGATGCAGAAGACAACAAGCACCTGGCAGTCATAAAGGAAAGGTGCTTGGTGTTTCTGGGCTCAAAGTTCCAGCCCTCCATGAAGGCCAAGGTTGCTACTTTCTTATGGCCTGACTTCAAAGAATTGGCAATGCTTTCGGACGAGGAGCGGGAGGAGGTAAGTTTGAATCTAAGTTTGTGCCCCGTCACACAGTGGGCCAGAGGACCGGCGCAGGCGGCCAAAACTCTAGACTAGACGCGTTTGAGCTCTGGAGTCGCTAACCAGGACTCAAACCGAACGTGTGACCCATTTAGCGACTCTGGAGATCAAAACACGTTCGGAATTTTGACCGCCTCCACCGGTCTTCTGGCCCACTGAGCGTCAATCTAAGAGTCTATCAGTTTCAAGTATGTTCTTGTTTTGATTTTCACAGGTCAAAGCTCAGGTGAGGCTCTTGATAGGAGAGGGGGCCGCGGTCGCGGAGGACGTGAACATCGACAACCCCAACAACATCGATGACCCTCCCCCACCCAAGGTTAAGCGCCTCGATGACAAATACAAAAAGTACCGGCACGCGACGATGAGCGACGAACCGCAGGACGAGTTGTCGCGGTATCTCGCCATGGGGGCTTCGGTGCCTGCCGAGTTGCTTATGAAGCACTGGAAGTTGTTGGTAAGCATAATATTAATGTCCCCCCCCCCCTCTCTGGTTTTTATCCTCACACACGCGCTTATCCAATGCCCCAAAAAATTACATCGTGATTATTAATTCAATCTTTCTTTTCTACAGGATCGTCCTGACGGCTTGCCAAAATTGGCTAAACTCGCTATTCGCGAGCTGGGAAAGCTTGCCACAGCTGCTACTAGTGAGAGGGTATGGTCCAAGGCTGGATTCATACTCAATTGCAGGAGGAACAGGCTGACTCCTTCTCATCTAAATTCTCTCATATTCCTTTCCTCATACCTCAGATATCTCAAAAATAAAAAATGAAATTGATGCTTCACCCTCAACCGCATTTACTTCATTGGCATGTAATCCTATACTTAAATTCCCAGTCATTAGCACAAACTGTTTAGAGCGGATCTCGGCGTATTAGCGCGAGCGCGGCGTCGGCGCACAGTGGGCCAGAGCAGAGGACCGGTGAGGCGGCCAAAACTCTAGACGCGTTTTGAGCTCCGGAGTCGCTAACCAGGACTCGAACCGAACATGTGTTCCCGCCAATGGATTGCTCGTTCGGAGAGCAATACATTTGGATCGTAACACTTTTGGTTCGAGTCCCGTTTAGCGACTCTGGAGCTCTAAACGCGTTTAGAGTTTTCGCTGCCTGTGCAGGTCTTCTGGCCCACTGTGTGGCGCGGCGACGCGCGCCATCGCGTTGCGTAGCGCCAGGGCGAGGGCGCCAGTGCCTGGGCGCCAAGCTCAATGCTCAATGACACATTCAAAGGATGCGCGCCAGTTGTCGCGTGCAGCGGACGGCAGTGTCCGCGTCCGCCCGCGCCCATCAGCAGGCCGGCGGCGGCGGCAGGCGGCAGGCAGAGAGAGAGAGGCGAGAGCGAACGCAGCGCTCAGCGCTACGCCACGCCACTCCCTCGGCGGTCCGAGCGGGTCCCGAGCCCACCCGTCCGTCAGATGGGTCGGGTGAGGACCCGACCCGGCCGGAGCCAGCCGGGTCAAGTCGGGTGGTACGACCGCGGTCGGCATATAGGCAATGGGTCCGGCCTACCCACCCATTGCAGAACTCTGGTCCCTGCCGTACTCCGGAGCCAGTTGGGCTGTCTACCTCCAGGCGCGATGGCCTGTCGCGGGATGCCGACACGAAGCGATGCCTACCCACCGGGCGTTAATTTTGCGTAAGTCGGGGCGCGCAGATGTAACGTCTCGTTGCGCTCTCGTCTCCAGAGATATTCGCACTGTAATTTCGTTCTGTTTTTTTTTTCTCTCATAAAAACAAAACAAAGTAATACGGTTCGAATATCTCGCTAAAACCTTGCTCACTTACCGTGGCTGTTTTATTTTTTACATGTCTAAGTTTTTAAAAATAGAAAAGCGAGAAGATAAGTGAGGAAGGTTTGCCATTTTAAAACTTTTGCCACTCGTTTAACCTGTTTCATGTGTGTTTTCAGCCTCGACTTCCAGCCCCCGTGTGTCACCCGTCGCCCACACCGGAGGAGGAGATGGACGGGCAGGCCCTCGGGCAGGCCTGTGCGCGTCCCTTGCCGCTGCCCCCGACACCGCCTAGCAGCCCCCGCTCGTGCCTGTCATCGCCTGACGTCGTGCTGGTCTACAGACGTCCGTCCAGTGAGGTATGTTAATGTGATTTTGTCTATGTTGTTTTTGTTTTTTTTCAATCGACTGTAATTAAGAATTTATTTTCAGACCATCAGGCTGCGTCTCGCGCCCTCTGACGCCCCCACTTCCTACAACATTCCCTCCCCCCTCCCCCTTCCCCTTCTTCCCGCACCCCCCCCACCTCCTTCATTCCTCTTTCCCCTCCCCCACACCCCTCCCCCCTCAAGGGGCTTCGCAGGCTGCTGTACCCGGGTGACAGCGCAGCCGTGCTTAGGGGCGCACTTGAGGGCTTCCTCAAGAGGCACCCCGAGCGTCGACACCCCTCGGGTACAACACCCTGTACCCCTCCCCCCATCCCTGCCTCAACCTCAAACACCTCCTCTAACTCCTCGTTCTCTAACTCCTCGTTCTCTAACTCCTCCTCCTCTAACTCCTCCTCCTCTAACTCCTCCCCCTCTAACTCCTCCCCCTCTAACTCCTCCTCTAACTCCTCCTCGTCTACCTCCTCCCTACCTTCCCCCACCCCTGCACCCTCAACCCCTACCTCCACCGGCGCCCCCTCTGCCCCTACTAAGCCAATACCCACACTGACTGTCCCACCAGTGCCACGACCGCGTGTGGTAAGTTTGTTGTATTTAGTACGCTGCCTTCTAGTACATGTTTTTGGCCCGTCCCGTATTATAAAAAATACCAAGGACGGGCATATAGTATGATGCTAGCTGTGCGTTCGTCCGTCCGTCCGTCCGAGGACTTCCCGTGGTCCGATCTTCACCAAATTTGGTATGCAGCCTCCTTGGGTGACCCTAAGATCCGCCCGGTGGCAGCAAATCTGATCCGAGCCCCGGGGGCTGCTGCAGGTGCATCATGGTCTACATGGGCTGGAGGAGGATCTCGGCAACGGGTACAGCTAGAAGGGCATGTAGGAGTATTTATGGAATCGGGGCGACGAGACAAAGCCAACGGTGCTGGTTTCGAGCAAATCTGAGAAGTTTGGACCCAGGTTCAAATCCCGGGGGGACCAAATTTTTTTTTTGAGTTTAACGTTATTTCTTATGTTTTTGAGGGTGCTGATGACGAAAATGATATCCATTTTGACCTAAGACGCCGCGAGGGCGACGCTGCAGGTGCATCATGGTCTATATGGGGTGGATGAGGATTTTGGCAACGGGTACAGCTAGAAGGGCATGTAGGGGTATTTTTGGAATCGGGGCGACGAGACAAAGCCAACGGTGCTGGTTTCGAGCAAATCTGAGAAGTTTGGACCCAGGTTTAAATCCCGGGGGGACTAAATTTTTTTTGGGAGTTTAACGTTGTTTCGTATGTTTTTGAGGGTGCTGATGACGAAAATTGCATCTATTTTGACCCCAGACCCACTTACGAGTCCCGGTAGGGTCAAATGCGACCAAAATTTTTCCTTTTTGACCCCGAACTGCACCCAGGCGGTCGAGTGCCGTTTCCGTCACATACGACCGTAATCTTTATTTCGAGGAAGACATGGTTTCATACGTTAAGGGTGCTGATGACGAAAGTAACATCTATTAAGTTTCGGACAGAGATTCGCATCTTTATGGGCTAAAATACGACAGCAATTCCGAATGTTTAAAATGTACGGGACGGGCCAAAGTTGCCGATTTGTATCGCCACTTTTTACGTAGCTACTGTTATGCTATTTCTTTTGTTTCAGAGTGCACTCCTCCGTCTGGGCGATCGTGTGGAGCCCTGTGCAGTCCCCGCCCTGTCCGTAGCCCCCACCTCTGCTCCGCGTCCACTGATAGGTATTGTGGTGCCTCCACCTTTCATGGGACAGCGTCCCCCGCGCACCGCCCCGCGCTTCGTGGGGCCTCAACCCCCCCGCTCCCCCTCATTGGGCCTCAAATGGGACAGCGTCCCCTGCGCCCCGCCCCGCGCTTCATGGGGCCTCAACCCCCCCGCTCCCTTATGACGATAAGATTGCTAAGAGGGGGCAAGTGAACCACCCGGTGCACGAACTCCTTGAGTACGACGAGGCTTTGGACCAGTCAATTTGCACCATCGGCCGCTGTGGCAAGAAAATACCAGTAAGTAGAAACTATTTTATTATTTTTATGGTCCTAGTGTTGTGGTGTGGTGGGCGCGAAGCGCAAAAACGGGGCGCTGGCGCTGGGCAGGGTCAAGCCAGGCACAGGCGTGCGACGTTGCCGCCTACGAGAAGGGCCTTCTGGTAGATGACGATGCCGCCGAGGGTGACAAGGCTGTTAAAAAAAATACAAGATTAACCATAGTGTTTTTCTTCCAGTGCAGTTTGAGTATGTTTATTTATTTTTTCACCTTTTTTTGCAGAAAAAAACATGCTGGTAACCTTATGAGCTACCTTGAAGTGCATCACAAGGACGTGCACGCCAACACCAATGCCAAGGCGGATGATGTTTTCGGGCGGCCCGATCGCACCGCACCGAAGAAGAAGGCAAAGGCTACTGTGCTCAACGGTGTGAAGATGTCGGGACCAGCACTGGAGCTCCACAGCCTCCACCTTATCACCGAGGAGGGGCTATCATTCAGGGTCCTGGACTACCCTTCGTTCAAGGACATTGTGCAACCGATGATCAACGCCATGCCCAGAGCAGACCAGTAAGTTGTCAGTAAGTTGTCATTAAGCTCACCGCGCTACAGGCCGCATGGACCGTGTTGACTGGGTTCAAAAGTCTTACCATATTGCGGTCAGACACAAAAGTCTCGTCATTTTGTGGCGAGACATTTTTGTCTGACCAAATTTTAGTGAGACTTCGACGTCTGACCAAAAATGGGCAAGACATTTTGTCTCGCCTCTGGAGTGGCGAGAAGTCTGACCTTTGGATTTATAGTGAGTTCAGGGTTCAAACTAGTGGCCTGAATTCTTTTAGTAGGAAGCTAATTTTTGAAGCATCAGTACAAATATAATTGATCTCTTTAGATCATATTTAGAAGACATGTCTCATAAGGATGAGATGGGTTTTCTCATTCCACTTCGTATCTTGTGATAAGTCACCAAAGTTATAGAGGTACTGATGATACACCATTTTTGCCAAATTATCTATTATTGGTATATATTGGTGAATTAGAGTCTTAACATTTGAAAACAAAAGCCTGCAACATGTGTTTTGCATTTCCTGAAAAGTGAGGGGATTTAACTTCACTGCCCAATTATACATGTTAGTTTATAAAAGTAGAATCATGTGCTCGTGAAAATGCTCTGCAAACTCAAGTGTGTACATAGTACACTCTTATTAGAGCATGCTTCCAAGCACGCTCTTATTTACAGCATACTTGCAAGGTACACGCTAAATAAGAGTTTGCCTGGCATGTACACGCTAAATAAGAGTGTACCTGCAAGTACACGCTAAAATACACTCGATTAGTCCTATCTTAAAGCATGGGTCAGTTTAAGTGTACTTGCAGTTACACTCTTATTTAGCGTGTACATGCCAGGCACACTCTTATTTAGCGTGTACGTAGCAAGTATGCTGTAAATAAGAGTGTGCTTGGAAGCATGCTCTAATAAGAGTGTACTATGTACACACTTGAGTTTGCAGAGTGGCCAAAACAATTTAAATGTGGCAACTTTAAATAAATAAATAAATCATCAATCAATCAATTAAATAAATTGAAAAAATTAAATAAATTAAAACAAAATAAATTAAAAAAAATAAATAAAAAAATAAGATAGATAAATAAACATAAATTATTGAAAGCTGGGTAAATGCACTCTTCTTAAAGGACAAACATTTTTTTGCAGGCCCACCATCAGCTCTCCCAGCACTCGGAAGAAGATCAGTGGCTTTGCTGAGAGGGTCAGAGCGAAGATGGCAGCTGAAATGGATGGCAAGATGCTCGCTGTACAAGTGGATGGATGTTCAGAGAATACTCGTTACTTCATCGGTGTAAACGTGCAATATGTCCATGAGGGGAAAACTATTGTCAGAACACTTGCTGTAGAGGAGCTGTTTGACAGCAGCACAGGCACAAACCTGCAGGCCATCATCTCAAGGATCCTCAGGAAGTATGGAATTACGATCAAGGCCATCACCAGCTTCACCAGCGACAATAAAGCCAACTACATTTTAGCTGCGGCAAGCTGCTAGGCCTTGACGAGGCTGAAGAAATGATTGCGGAATTTGAAGAGCCACTGGAGAGCAGGGCAGGAGGCGTTGAGTTGGTGCAAGATGAGTTTAAACTTCAAAGTGTACGCTGCGCTGCCCACACACTCCAGCTGGCCGTCGAGGACGCCTGCAAGGCTGACGTCGAGGTCCGGCCGCTCCTCGTCGCTGTGAAGAAGTTGTGCATATTCCTGCGAACAGAGTCAATGGCACGTCAAATTAAGTCAGCAGGTCTCCCTCTTCCCACCATCTCAGTCGTCACTCGTTGGGGCTCAGACTATGATATGTTGAAAAGTGTCTTCAATTTGAAGAATTTCATGGAGCTGACCCTTGACTGCACTGCAAATGAGCGCCAAAAAAACTTTTTAACGGAGGAACAGAGGGAGAAAGCAGATGTTCTTCTGGCATACTTGCGCCCAGCCAGGAAAGCCAGTACGAAACTCAAAGCTAAGGACCTGACTTAAGGAGAGTTTTTTGCGATTTGGACAGAACTGAGTTACAGTTTGAGAAGCAGGAAGACGCCACTCGCGGAAAAATTGCTTCAAGCAATGGATGAGAGGGCCAAAGCCGTTCAATACAGGCAGAGAGGGCGTGGGGAAAGGCTGCCAGCACTTTTCAATTACCCTAGTTTTAATGCGGCTGTTTTCATGGACCCCCGCTTTGTAGCCCTTCTCAGTCCTGAACAAGTTGCAGACGCAAAATCTTACCTTGTTGATTTGTGGCATCGAGTAAAGGCACGGCGCGGCGTGCAGCTGCAGCTAGAAGAGGAGGCTGATGACGAAGATGATGAAAATGTCGATGACCCAATGGTGGAAGCGATGACGAGGGGGCTGCCAACTTTAAGAAGTTTCTAGAGCAGCAGAACCAGACTCAACGGACAAAGGAGGGTCCACCAAGTCCAGCATCTACATGAACTGGAAAGAAACATTAAGAGCAAAGTTAAATGAGTACGACCGTGTTGTGAAGCCACTGCCAACAACTGCAAATGTTATTGAATGTTGGGAAGGGAAAAAAATTGAATTGGCCAGAGCTAGGAGAGCTGGCTCTCATTGTCTTGGCCATTTCACCAACACAGGTCGCAGTTGAAAGATTTTTTTCTTCCCTTCGCTACATAATGCGGCCCCAGAGAAGTCACCTATCAGCCGACAGCATTGACCCTGATAGAACTAGGATGTCACTGGGAAGTCATTTTGGACTTCCACACTCTTCCCAACTCTTCCAATGTCGTCCAAATTCGTCCAAACACTTCCACCGACTTCCTCAGTCGTCCAAATGACTTCCCACGACGTCCTCTGACTTCCACTGACTTCCCCGCCACTTCCATTGTCTTCCCACGACTTCCACTGACTTCCCCGCCAATTCCATTGTCTTCCCACAACTTCCACTGACTTCCCGTCACTTCCGTTGTCGTCCCACGACTTCCCCGCCACTTCCATCGTCTTTCTATGACTTCCCTGCCACTTCCACTGACTTCCCCGCCACTGCTATTGTCATCCCACGACTTCCCCGCCACTTCCATCGTCTTCCCACGACTTCCCTGCCACTTCCAGGGACGTCCTACGACTTCCCACCCACTTCCAGTGACGTCCTACGACTTCCCACCCACTTCCAGTGACGTCCTACGACTTCCCACCCACTTCCAGTGACGTCGTACGACTTCCTACCCACTTCCAGTGACGTCCTACGACTTCCCACCCACTTCCAGGGACGTCCTACGACTTCCCACCCACTTCCAGGGACGTCCTACGACTTCCCACCCACTTCCAGTGACGTCCTACGACTTCCCACCCACTTCCAGGGACGTCCAACGACTTCCCTGCCACTTCCAGGGACGTCCAACGACTTCCTTGCCACTTCACGAGACGTCCCACCCACTTCCAGGGATGTCCACCGACATCCCTGCCACTTTCATTGTCTTCCTACGACTTCAACTTACTTCCCACCCACTTCCAGTGACGTCCCACGAACTTCCACCGACATCTCTGCAACTTTCATTGTCTTCCCGCGACTTCTACCGACTTCCACGCCACTTCCACTGTCTTCCCATGACTTCCGACCGAGGTTCCGGGTACTCTTTGGAAAGGTCTTCTCAAGATCTATCGAAATAAAGAATAAAAAATTTCAGTTGGTCAACTCCCTTTTTTCAAGATACTGATTTTTAAACACTATCTTGAAAAAAGGGGGGTGACCAACTAAATTTTTTTATTGTTTATATGGATAGATATTTTCCAGACCTTTTCAACGAACCGTCGGAACCTGGGTCGGAAGTCATTTGATGTCGAGGGAAGTCAAGTGAAGTCGGTGGAAATCGCCGGAAGTCGATGGAAATCAATGGAAGTCGATGGAAATCAGTGGAAGTTGGTGAAAGTTGGTGGAAGTTGAAGGAAGTCGAGCGAAGACAATGAATGTCTGGGACGTCAGCAGAATAAGTCTGAAGTCCGTGGACGTCAGTACTTCAGAGTGGGTCGTAAGGGTATGTCTGTTACGCTGCTAGTAGTGGTGTCCACTCGCCGGACGAGTCAGTCTGGCACGGACCTCCTCTGAGTGAGGACGTAGCCGTAGCCTTGCTTGGGCTCGGTTACATGGTGAGGACGTCATCGGGAACCCTGTGAGGTGCCCGATGACGCCCTCCTGGGGACGGCCACGTATAAACACGACCAGCGGCAGACAGCAGCAACATCGAAAAACGTCCCACGACTTCCACTAACGTCCTACTGATTTCCCTCGACATCCAATGACTTCCGACCCAGGTTCCGACGATTCGTTGAAAAGGTCTGGAAAATATCTATCCATATAAATATTAAAAAATCTCAGTTGGTCACCCCCCTTTTATTTCAAGATAGTGTTTAAAAATCAGTATCTTGAAAAAAGGGAGTTGACCAACTGACATTTTTTATTCTTTATTTCGATAGATCTTGAGAAGACCTTTCCAAAGAGTACCCGGAACCTCGGTCGGAAGTCATGGGAAGACAGTGGAAGTGGCGTGGAAGTCGGTAGAAGTCGCGGGAAGACAATGAAAGTTGCAGAGATATCGGTGGAAGTTCGTGGGACGTCACTGGAAGTGGGTGGGAAGTAAGTTGAAGTCGTAGGCAGACAATGAAAGTGGCAGGGATGTCGGTGGACATCCCTGGGAGTGGGTAGGACGTCTCGGGGAGTGGCAGGGAAGTCGTAGGACATCCCTAGAAGTAGGTGGGAAGTCGTTGGACGTCCCTGGAAGTGGCAGGGAAGTCGAAGGACGTCCCTGGAAGTGGGTGGGACGTCTCGTGAAGTGGCAAGGAAGTCGTTGGACGTCCCTGGAAGTGGCAGGGAAGTCGTAGGACGTCCCTGGAAGTGGGTGGGACGTCTCGGGAAGTGGGAGGGAAGTCATAGGACGTCCCTGGAAGAAGCAGGGAAGTCGAGGGACGTCCCTGGAAGTGGGTCGGACGTCTCGGGAAGTGGTAGGAAGTCGGTGGATGCGACTGAGAAATCATGGGAAGTCCGTGGATGTCAGTGGAAGAGGGGCCGTGACTTCCAGTGACTTCAAAACATGTTACATTCTGGAAGTCGTCGTTGGGAAGTGGCTTCGTCCGACGAGTTCCAGTCGGTGACTTCCCTGGTCTTCCAAAAATTCCCATGAGGGGATGATGTCGTTCTACTACATACTAACCCTGACATCGTCAAGAAGATTGCAGAAGAGCTGATGATGATGCAGCCACTAGCTCGGTCTTCATCCAGCTCTGGGTCCCAGGAAAGTGGTGCCGCCCGGCGTAGGACACGGTTCGTCCTTCGAGGACGTCGCCTAACACATTCCACTTTTTCTTTAGTACTATTTTCAGTACTTACCTCTGTGAAAGGGTAGAACAGTGCAGCAGTTACCGCACAATTTTATAACACCACCTTCAACTCATCAATCACGTCCAAGACAGAACAGCAACATAAGAGAAGAAGATCCACCAGTGGCCGGTGGTGCCTGCCTCAACAGTCAAAGTCAATCCGTGCCCTTGCGTCCAACAATAGGGAAGGCGTATGCCAACTTTGGCCGCTAGGGGCGCCACTGGGAAATACGCCACGAACAGAGAGGCGGCGGTCAGGCCGGGTGCAGTTTACGATTTCTAGCTGTCACTGCAATTGTCGCACATACATGACAATTTGGTCAATGGGACGCTCAGTGCTGCTTACAATCGGCTCGCTTACATAACGGGTCTACCCTGCATGACAAAGAAAATGTGGGCGACATTGACAGTCCCCAAGGGGCTGCCCTGACAAAACAGTGACGCGTATCGCGGTGCTGCCCTGTACCACGACCTTCACGCATTCCCTTCAACCCCCTGTCCGGCGGAGGGTCTGTCAAAGTTTTTTTTTTTTATAGGCGGTGCTGTTGTAGCAGGGCCCAACAAGTAACACCCCTGCAAAATTCTAAATAATTTACATTGCTCTTTCACCTTGAGACCACTTTTCAGTAAAAATGTCTCAGTAAACCAGCATTGTGTAAATACCTTTCACATGACTCTGTTGTAAACTTTATGCGTTTCCTTACGCTTTCTAATGTCACGGGTGGAGGTGACGTCACAGCCGACGGAGCCGCGTTCTGACGACCTCGGACCGGAACATGTTCGAAGCCACTGTCGGTATAGCGAACGCTCTGAAAATTTCGATCGAAACCATTGCCGTTCTCTTGCGGACTTGACCGAAGATTGATCGTTGACTCAGTTCCAGCCTCGGATCCGTTTTCCTTAGACGCTTATGGTCTTAAGTCTTAGATGTTGGGTCTAGTGCCAACAAATCGGACATTTGGTCGCCAATTTTGGTACGGGCCCCAAACTGTGACCGTCGCGCTACGGGGTCTTTTCCCTTTTCTAAGGTCTACACTGTTAAAATAACTACTCAAGCCTGTGTTAAATAAGTGAATAAATGGGGTTTGCATTTAAAACCTCTACTTAAAGCTGTTTTTGGCAACCAAATCATGTTGAACTCGAGCGTCACCGTACTGGGACGTGCCCCAAATCGTGACTTTGCTATTTTTTCACCAAAGCAGATCTTTAAAAAAAATAAAAAATTTCTAGGTTTCACGGCAACGGCGGATGGGTGTCCCCACGCCGAAGTACGCCATGGACGACTCGGAGGACGAGATTGTGTCTGTGGGTAGCAGCGTGGAGGACCTGACTTCTTCATATCTCCTGACATCGTCCCCTCTTCGCCCAGCTCCACCCACTCTGAGACACTTGAGGTGGCGGACGAAGTCACAGTTGCGGACGCCGTTGAACCTAACGAGGACGACCTGGAGGCCGTCGTATCTCAGAAACAGAAGAAAAGAAGAAAAAAGAAGAAGAACAAGCGCGGACAGCAAGAAGAGAGAGAACCTGGGCCAGTGGCGGAAGTGAAGACAAAGAAGAGGAAGTCGTCGACTTCTGAAAAAGCTGTCAAGAAGGCCAAAAGCATTACCGAAGAAATATCAGATGAAGGAGAGGAAGCTGACGTAAGTGGAACTTATGGTTTAAGTGTGCTTAATGTGTGCTTAAGGATAATTTTTTATTTTGTTTTGTTGACAGGATGTCGGCTGGCGTTCTTCCATTGTTACTATCAGGAGAAAGGGGAAGAGGCGCCTAAACAGATGTCTCCACAAGGACTGCACGCGTGAAGGGAGGAGACGCTACGTGCAAAGGATACGTCGCCACTACGTCGAGGTCCACAAGCCTGCAAAAGGGACGGATAACCGGACCACTAAGGACATAGACCGCGAGATCCGCCGGACACAGGGGCGTGTTCCGACCGCCGTCAAGATGGTTATCGGGAGAACATCCATTTCAAGGACCTTCAGGGAGCGCCTTCATGACCCCGTTTTCGTGGCGGAACTCAAATCTCTTTTTGACCCACACCAAATTGCGGTTTGCAGAGACGAGGTGAGATAGTGTGCTTAGAATGGGCCAAAAATTGATTAAAACTCGATACAAACGGCCGCAAATCTTACAACTTTTTTCTTTTGCAGTTCAAGAGTGCAACATTGCTACGAGGCGCTGACCAGAAGCGGAAAGGGAGTGAAGCAGACACGCTGGGCAGTGCGGAAGAAACTGGTGACGAAGGGGAACCAGAACCCGCAAAGGTAAATAATTTGGGCTTTTATTCAGTGTGTGCTTAAGATGTGCTTAACGCCTGGTGTTCTGATGGAAATTTTGACTGTTTTCAGGTGGACGACGGTGCTCTGGGCCTTAAGACGCACGTTTCTGAAGTCAATGGCCCTCATAGATTGCTTACCCTCTTCAAGCAGACCCTCAGAAGAACGAGCCGCGCCGTAAACAAGGACGTGCTCGTGGCCAACCAGGGGGGCTACCTGTCGAGGGCCATTGGTTTCATTGAAGCGAGAGCTCCGAAAGAAGAGGCAATGAATGACGGCTGGGACTTTCTTCGTTTCCCCGAGCTCCACGAACAGCTTATCCAGAATCTGAAGTTGTCGACCATGGGAAACGGAACCAGAAATTTTAAGTATGTTGTGCAAAAGGTCCTCGTCTGGTGCACCCCGGGAGCCCAGGACGAAGGCCGCTTTCTGCTTGAAGGTGAGCAAAGTGATATTGTGACGATCATTTTATACTTAGGCCGAAAGACACTGAAAAGATTGTTAATTGGGGTGTTTTTCTTTTGTTTCTGCAAACAGCTGATTTCCCCAAGGACGTGGCGGAGGACGTAAAGAGAATTTCCATCCTTTGGAGTGACTTCAAGACAACCAGTGCCCCGCTTGTCGGCCGTGAGGAGGAAGAGGTCCTGTCTCTTGACCAGTCAAAGTGAGTTTTTTCTTTTATTTTTACGGGAATTTGCTATTTTTGGGCGTAGGGTTTGGCTCGCTTTTGCATTTTGCTTCGCCAAATCACGACCGCGATCCGCTTTTTGTGACCAAATCACCTCGTTCGTCACGCTTTGGACGACTTTAAGCTCAAATCAGCATTAAGGACGCTTTAAGCCCATTTCGGCTATCAATACCAAGTTTTGACGAAAACTGTGTTGTGTTCACAGTTACGTTGAGTATTTCGACGACACCGAAAGGCGGGCTGCAGTCCTCAAGGATATCGGAACGCTCAAGGACCTCTGCGGCGATGCAAGTCGCTGGTTTAAGGCCAACGGACGGTACGACAAGACTGTCTCCGACCTGTACAAGCGAGCGGCACAGTACACCGCGTGCAGCCTCATCTTTCACACCGTGCAGCGCGGGGGCGTGCCGACCACCTGCACGATCGGCGAAGTAGACGCTGCTTCATATGATGAACTGACGGACAAGTACGTCATCGTCGTGAAGAAGCACAAGAACGCCGTCAGGACAGGAGTGCTTCGCGTTGCCTTCTCAGAAGCGGACTATGACCTGGTGAAGGCATTCCGGGATCTTCGCGTGCAGATGAACAGCATTCCTGGGTTCCCCAAGAGCCAGGACCTTGTCATCGACCTGAACGGGCAACCGTTTAACAAGAAGTACACCTTGATCCAGAAGTGGGCCGAGTCAAGACCAGTGGAGAAGGACGCCAGTGCCAAGTACTCCAGCCGCTCCATGCGAAGGACTGTTCAGACCGCGGCGAAGGAGTTCCACCCAGATGAAACTTTCCAAGCAGTGTGTCGGGTGGAGAATCACAAGCCTGAGACTGCAGAGCGGCAGTATGTCACAACCAGCAAGAAGAAGTCAGCCTCGGACGCAGCTGAAGCTGACCAAGTTTTGCCCAACGCTCTCCTTGCTAGGGAAGCCATGGACAACAGTAAAGCTCTGTTTGGAATTAATGTAACTCATCCGTTTCCTCCCCTAGAAACAGTAGAAGAAATTATTAGGGCAAATAGCTCTTCCAAATATGCTAATAGCTCATTCAAGCTGAGCGAGAAGCGTTACGTCCAGATAAGAAACCACCACATCAAGAAACTGAAGATTCTTTTTCAAGAATATCTCGAACATGGTCTGGCTTGTAACTTTCCGCGTGCAGAACTGGAGAAGTCAGTGGGGATGGCAAAGGTTTATGAGGACAAACAATTCGCCAATGTTCTGATTGCAAAACATTTTTTGTAATCTCTTTGTGTCAATTGATTTATTGGAATTTTAGTGATGTCGTTATTTTTGCCTAAAATAATATTTCATTCTTGTTTTTATGGCTATTTTCCAGTCAAAGTGTCAGTAAATTATTTTTTCTGACGTCCGTTTTTTTGTGCGATTCTTTTTTCGTCAGTCTTTGTGAATAAAATGAATAACAGTGTACCGTGAAACGGGGTAATTTCGGGCACCCGGGGTAATTTCGGGCATCTCTGCCCGAAAGCATTGCGATGATGCTGCCGTCTAGCGGCGACCTCGGAGGCTTGTCCCGTTGCGCTCATCGCATTCGCCACACTTAAAACCGTCGGATCATTCCTCTTGAGACTAAACAGATCCAATCTTTTCGAGATACAGTGATTTTCGTATTTTACACTTTTTACCTAAATTCAGTGTATGCGTGAAAACTTCAACTGGCAAGCCAAACCTGTTCACAAACGGTGCATAAGATTTTTTTTTTTCGATTTGGACATGTTTTGAGCATGCTGTGTCAAATTTTCAATCAGCTGCGGCAAATAGTATGGCAAATAGGGGCTCAAAACTAAAAAAATGTTACTTTTAGGGGTAATTCCGGGCACCGAAATGGCATGCAAGGGCAAGCAGGGTTGTTCTGAACACTTCAAATTTCGCAGGGCTAGAGTGGTGTAAGCTTCTTCCAGCTCTTCAGAGCTCTTCTGAAAGATTCAGATAATCCATTAACACAGATAATACTCAACTGCCGCAGCAGTCGCTTTGTGGAACTTTGACTATTATAAAAATGGGCCAAGGCTACATCTGTACTTCTTATGCGTAGTATATACACATCCTATCTTAGTGTCAATTATTGATTCGTGACTAAAATTTTACCATGTTTACCGGGACTTTGACTTAGAGAACGGCTGCATGGCTTGCCGGGTTGCTACGGAATGCAGAGTTTTCCAGAAAGCCCCTGTATCTTCCCAATTGTGCATAAGACTTGCCTCCCTTGTACGTCAGTTTCAAGAGGAAGATCCACGACTCATCTTCGCGTGATTTAGTGTGGCTTGAGTTGTACCATTATCAAAAACAAAAAATGATAAAGGTTCAAGGTTAGACGTTCAACAAGAAGCGTCCTAAATAGCTCCATCCCACTCTCCCAAACATCAAACTATTTGTTCCAATCATGACTCCAAATTATGTATAAATGACCACCCCTACCATCCCTCCACATCTACATCCTTAAGAATTTCACATTTTATCACATAAGCTAAAAAGAAAGAGACAATTATTGATTTTTGAGACCAAAATCAGAACGACAAGTCGTTTTTTCCTGGGGTGCCCGAAATTACCCCAAAACACGGGGTAATTTCGGGCACTGCTTTGGGCCCTCCACTGTAAAAACGGTAAAGCGTAAATATCTGGAATTGGCGTCAAATTGAAGCTAAAGGTGGGTAGATGATAAATTTTAACCCTCAGGTCCATCGCAACACCACGACCATCACAATTTTAAAAATACCTCTCAAAAGTGCCCGAAATTACCCCGTTTCACGGTACTCTCTGGTTTTTTTTCCAAAAAAAAAAACCCTTTTTTTCCAACTTTTCCAAAAATTGATAAAAATCCTGATGGTACCATCGTCTCGACTCAAAATGTAATTCAAACCTTGACGTTTTTTTTTTGATTTGGTCACACAAACGGGGTCTTAATGCAAGGAAATCATGATTTGTCAGAACTTAGTGGGATTCGGGGCGTGACTTGGATCCAGAATTTCGTCCACCAAATCGGCATCCTTCTAGTGATTTGGTCACGCAAAGCGTGACAAAAAAAAAAAAAAAAATCGTCATTAAGCACACTTAACACACTTCAGAATCAATAGTCATGACTTTTCCTTGTTTATTTTCAGTGTTTGCCCGTGCTGTGGGTCTGTGGGAAAGGCTGGCCTGGCCAAACACCTCGAAAGAGTGCACGCGGACTACCTGAAGCAAGCCGACCTCACTGCGCGTGGCCTGAGTAGCTCCTTACGCAAGCTCTTATTCACAACGGAGCTGGAGTTAAGCGACATTTTCACCTCGTACCACGAGCACCGCACGGAAATCGTCGAGGGGCTGCTACAGCTGGGGCTGGCAACCTTGTACGACTTCTCCTTGCGGCCTCTTCGATGCGTCCAGGGGAAGCTTGTCAAGACCACAGCTGAAGCAGCCGGGAAACAGGCGACACTGGAGGCGGTGAAAAGAGTGGTGAGTGGCCCGGAGCTGCCCGGGGTTTCCGAGAAACTAGAAAAATCACCTCAGGTGGATGAGGAAGCCCCTCCCAGTTTGGGTACTCCCCCTTTGCGTAAAGTGACACTCAACAAGGACCACCCCATTTTGGCTGTCGTTAAGGTGCCCGCCAGCATGAGAAATCAGCTGCGGCGCATTCTGGGAGCTTTGACCGAGCTGGCCAGAGTGGAAGAACCAGCGAAGGAGCTGCTGGTGGACACGGAACTCCTGAGAAAGTTTTTGAAATCTCGAGCGGCTATGGCGGCCAACACAGTCCACAGGGACATCTGCGCGCTGCTTTCAGCGCTCTCGCATACCAAAGACCTCCCCCAGGACCTCAAGGAACGGGCCCAGCGCTTCCTTAAGGAGCAACGAAACGGGTTGGGATCCCGCCCAAAGAAACGGGAAACACCAAGGTCTCGGTCAGGCAACGTTGCCAAGTACCTCATAAACCACCAAAAAGAGCTCGAGGGGTGGTTCACAACGCTGGAAACGGCGGTGGACCCAAAATCCGGCAAACTTGCCATTTACCGCCGAGACCAAGTCTCAACAAGTTGGCTTCGGGCATCCTCCTATTTGTTCCATAGCCTTTCGGCACTGATTGGCTACGGGCGTACAGGAAGGCTGCTCCTCGAAGACTTTGTTACTGGACAGCACAAGGAACTACGCGGGACAAAAATTCCTGCTTATCTGCAGCGCCATCTTACTCGATTCAGGAATCTGCGCGTTCGAGTCACAAGCAGGAGCGGGTTGGTGTTTGTTAACACAAAGGGAGTGAGACTTGACCCGAACGCCAACATGTTTAATAGGAAATGAAGAGAGGGATTTTTTTTCTGTACTGATTTTTTTGTTTCAAAGTGTTTATTTTTGTTATTAAAGCGCTGTGATACCTCGGGCGCTTAAAATTCTATCTTTTTTTAAAGACTTTATTGCGTTGTACTTTGTATTTGTACCTGAAAAATTTATTTCTGTTTTTGTTTTTCAAAGTTTACCTTGAGTCGTGTCATCGTTGCTTCAAATGATGTATTTTGACATTAAAATATTTTTTTCTTTTTTTGATCCGAATGTCATTCAAAGCGATTCCACTCATTCCCAAAACACACGTGGAAGTCACCAAATCGTGACCACATGCTTGCTTTGGCCTTCCCTCAGCCGCAGGTTAGGTTAGGTTTGGTGCTTAAGAGGCAGCGTCACGATTTGAGGACGTCAAAATTCGAAAAAATGCCTATTTTCGGAGCACAGCTAAGCTTTCGAAACTTTTAAGTTTCAAACCTTGTACTAGAGTAAGGCAAGCGCCAGCTCCAGGGGGCTTTACATTTTTAAGCCCTCAATAAGCCCTTAAGGGCCACTTGGTGCGACCGTCACGGTTTGTGGCCCGTCCCAAATTTGGGCTCCAAATGTCCGATTTGTTGGTCCTATGAGAATGCTGATAGGAGCTTTTGAAGCTTCCCAGAAATGTATGTGCTAGGGTAAATTTGGTGACTGCATTAAAGAATCATAATTTTTGGTTCATTTTTATTCACCAGCATGTTTTACAGAAGGGGGCAATATATTCAAATTCATAAGACCGATTCTTTAAGCAAGACAACTTTTAATGAAATAAATTTTGCACATAAATTTTACACTTAAGAAAGAATTTTCCGGGTGGTCCCTTTGATAAATAGAAATTGGGAAGGGAATCCTAATTTTCCTTTTATTAGCAAAGAGTTACATTTGAATTTGGTTTAAGGTGAAACCTATTCATTATATTAACAAGGACCTTTTTTTCTGAAAGTCTTTCACAATAGGCTGGAGGAGTCTCTTGACAGTGTGTACATGCGCAGCTTTTGCCAACAATATGAAGTCAAAAATGATATGTGTTTGTGATCTATTTATGGAGTTTAGTGGCAATCAGGAGGCTTATTAAGTTCTGAGAAGGTTTACGCTCTTTTGTATTACTTGTAAATCTTATTGTTTTTAATTTTACTACTCCTAAAGTTACTTCACTTGTATTTTTCTTTTCACTTTTGTGTGAACAAAATATTTCTCTTTTTTTTCACAGGTGCTGCTTCCTGTAGGTGGAGACTGGCTCGGGCATGACTTGACTTCATAACCAGATGAGGAGTGATCAGCTAGTAGGAGATCGGGATAAGGTCCTGGAAGTGCGTCTGTTTGTGCATACCACGATTATGAGAGAGATATACTCTCTGATCAGAACGCTGATGAATGCCCACTTTTTCTATGGTTTCTGTAGACTGAGGGACTTCCTTTTCTTGGCTGACAGCAGCTCCATTTGTAAGTTTTTGTTTTCCTTTAAGAATGACAGTGAATGAGTGTACTTAAATGTACAGAATTCAAATGAATGAAGTGTCTAGAGATGTAATACCTCAGCCAATTGATGGAAGTTCCTTTTTAATTGCTCTTTCTCTTCAGAGTCTCGTTTCTGGTCCATTTTTAACTTTGTGTTTTCCTCTAAGAATGGCAGTGAATTAGTCTACTTGAATGTACACAATTCAATTGTGTGAAGTGTGTAGAGATGTTACACCTCAGCCAACTGGTGGAAGTTCCGTTTTAATTGCTCGTTGTCCTGAGAGTCTTCTTTCAAAGCAGTAATCTCGTAGTGGAGCATCCGTCCATTCTACAGGAGTACAAATAAAGACTTAATAGTTAAGAAGGGACAGTATTTAAAGGAAATTAGTGGACCAACAAATGATATTATTTTAATGTCTGTACCTTAATACGAGTTAGCTCTTTGTTGAACATTTTCAAAGTATCTTCCTGAACCTTTAACAATGCATATGAAGTAAGATGTGTCTCATTTCAATTAGAATCTGTTATAGGGCAATGACTTAACCTACTATTTTGATCTTGGCACACCACTGGCAATGCCAGTTAGTTGATGCTAGAACAAAATGTAACAATTTTATTGGCAAACAAGAGAAAGGATGCTATATGTATGGAAACTTACATCGAAGTCTTTAGGTGTCATCTGCACACTTTGGATGAAAAACACTTTCACACATGTTACATGACAGCATTAATCTGTAAGTAGAGAAGTGGAAACCATTATTTATAAGAACAGATCTTTGTTAAAATGAATTTCGTATGAAAAAGCAATGTATACTCTTAAGATTTTTTATGACAGAAGCACTGTGTCTTCTGGTGTGCAGTAAATTCCTTTTGTGGGTCCTCCTCATTTATGGAATTGGTGGTGCACAGGGCTAGCTTCGTTCACCGGGATGCCAGCACCATATATAATTGAAGTTGTTGATGACTTTGAACAGGGTATATCATTATTTTTCTTTAAGGTTTCCACATAGTCTGAAGCATGTTCAATGGCTTCGAAAAGGTGTTTTCTGAGACCTTGCAATCCATCTATTGAGAGACTATCAGTGCTGTGAAAGGAACTTGCATTAAAATGTGAGGATATTTTCTTTGAGCGGACTTATAATCTTAAAATCAGGTTACCAGCAATTTGCTTCGTATTTATGATGGGAATCTTTGATGGCCTCCTGTACAAATATTGTTCGTTGTGATGAAGTGCAGTTTACATCGGTAAATTCGTACACTTGGTCATGGAGAGATGCTTCATAGAATGTTTGGCAGGAGGGATTAAATAAAAACATATTTTTCTGTCCTTTAGCAATCACAGTTTCATTTAATTTGTGTTGCATCGTACTTAACATTTCATTTATGCATCTTTTGTCTTCTCGATCTTCATGGTGTAGCCGGACCTTAAATGAGAGGCGCAGTTGACATTGATAAACTTTAAGTTTACGCTAGCAGAGAGGAGAAATGCCTTATAAATCACCGATACTTTGACAAAGTGACGAAAGTCCCTGATACCTAGTTTTTCAGGGGAGCGAAAACTAGACAAAAAATTGAGCTGGAAGATAGACGTTTTGAATTTGATGGTTGAAAATAACACCACTTAATCCTGAAAGAATAAGAATTATTTTGGTTGAAGGGCTATTGCAATCAACCGCCTAGTTTTAGAGATAGTGGACTTTCGCCATTTTTCAGCGTACGAAAATCAGGTCAAAATGACGAAAGTCCAACCGTACTCTGACAAAACGACGAAAGTCCAACCGTACTTTGACAAAACGACGAAAGTCCAACCGTACTTTGACATAACGACGAAAGTCCAAACGTAATTTGACATTGTGGCGAAAGGCCAACTTGTCTTCTAACACAAAATAACTCAGTGTGTTCAACTGAGGCATGATTATTGATCACTCCATCACTGAACTCAACGATATTCGTCTTTTCGGGGAAGCACTGTTGGGCTGCAGCCGTTTTTGAAGGAAGGACTTTCGTCGTTTTGTTGAAGTACGGTTGGACTTGTGTCGTTTGGTCAAAGTACGGTTGGACTTTCGTCATTTTGTTAAGTACGGATGGACTTTCGTCATTTTGTCAAAGTACACTTGGACTTTCGTCATTTTTAAGTATTTTCCTGCGCCGAATCTATCAAAGATACCGATATACGCGTTCCACCAGTCGATAGTAAATCAGAATTTCTAGGACGTAGCAAAAAATCTCAATTAATCAAAATTTTGGACTTTCGTCACTATGTTAAAGTATCAGTGAAATGGTCACCAAAATTCAATTAAAATTTGTGTCATTTACTACAATTGATCAAAATTCCCTTGAAAATCTGTGAAATTCAACCTAAGGTACACAGGTATTCCACCCTATTTTCTTTTTTCGACAGAACATTCAAAATTTGGAGTGTGAATATCTCACCTTCAAAATACCAGATTCTGAATATCCATTTTCATTTATCCATCTTAGGAGGCATTGGAAATCTTCCAGATGGCTGCTTCTAATTATTAGTACTAAAGAACCAAATTGGTCCGTTTGCACTAGAGGGGGATTCATCGTTTGATCTGTTGATCAGTCCGGACTCGACGCGACGCGCGTGGTCCGGGAGGCTCGGCTTCGGTAACCATGACATCAGTTTGTCCTCTTTCGCATTCACCCATTCCGGGGCACCGGCGACAAATGAGTCGATTGCGCGCGTGCAAAGTAGTTCCCGTCAAACATGTTACTGTTCACTACTCGGAATACTAAAACTGTCACTAAAACGATAAAATATACACAAGATTTCTAGCAATTAGCTTGCTAACGAAGAGTTTGCTGCTGATGTCCAATGGGAGCTGCTCGAAGACGCCGAGACCATAAAAAACCAATAACATACGCACGCGCAGCGATGTCTTACGCCTGCTCATACCTTACTACTGCCTCTGTGTCCGCCTGTCGTTTGATCGTTGTTGGTTGTTTGGGCAATGATTGGATACTTTGAATCCCAGAGTACATTTCCTTTACCTGCAGTTCCTATTTAAATAAATTTCCAAGATTCTTCATTGCCCGAATGTTTGCCGGCCTCCCTCCCTCGCGTTGGCGCGAGAGCTGCTACAGCAAGCCCTACTCTCGAATCCGCGCGTTTTTGCTGCTCTCGTCTCTTCCTCTGTTCCCTCTCTGTCTTTCTCTTGTGTGAAGACGGTTGATGGTTTCGCGCAATTCTGCCTGCTTTGTGACTTGGACTCTGTTATCTGCTGACAAGTTTATTGTATCCTTTAGATAACATTTTATCTAATCTTGCAACTTTGTTAATTTGATTCTTTATTTGTCTTCAGTCGTTTCTAGATTGGTAATGTTTCTGAAGGCAAAGAGGTTTTCAAAAAGAGGTTAAGACACCTTCACGGTGTCTTATCCATGGAGTCAAGCCTGGCTGGCAATTTGATTCGCCTTTCCTTATGTGGTAAGGGAGAGTGGGGCAGTGTGTAACAGGGGCAGTGTGTAACAAACCCCTTTAAGTCGAAAATGGTGCGGGCAAACACCTATGTGAATGTGCGTTTTCTTTCCTCAAAAACACCCATTTGATTTGCGATCAAGAAATCGGAGGTCAGATAAGGTATTTGGTGAGCGGAGAAAGTTTTAAAACTCCACAGGGCGATTCCAGCCTGGTTGCAACATTTCAGCGTTAATTCTCTTCGGATAGTGCCGTCCAGTGACGAATGTACACTAACGCGATGATTTCCTATGAAAGTATGCTCATTTACGAATGTAAAATTCAGGTCAACTTCATTTGCATTATCACGGTTTCCTTCTGAGGGGCATGAACACAAGAACCTACCCTCGGGGCAGTGTGTAACTAAAATCTGCGGGGCAGTTCGTAACAATATAATAAACACCGATGATCAAAATTTTGAACTGACATAAGTGGCTAATGAGGTGCCGCGGTGGATTATACTTAACAAGAAGAACAAAAAATGTTAAGTTCGTCTGCGGTTTAAGTCAATATAAACGGAGATATAGGGTGTTATAAGTATTTCGTGACCAGGTTAGGTTATGTTGGCCCTTCGAACTATCTTGACGCCCTATAGTCGTATTTCGTATGCTAGCATATTACATGCTTAGTGTTTTTTATTCGTCTTGATGAAACGAACTCATTAAAATGACCAAATCATCATTTCCACTCTTTTTATTAACCACTTTCTTTACTTGTTACACACTACCCCGGGTCGGGGCAGTGTGTAACAAATGCAGGGTTACGGATAATCGTCTCCACAGCCTACCAAAAGAAATGTGGCGTGCTAAAGACCATATATTTTTGAAAGTGAAAGTACAAAGTATTCATTTGCGTTGATTTGGGTCAAATATGATAAAAAATACGGCCCTGAGAAGCAAATTCCCAAATCTGTTACACACTGCCCCACTCTCCCTTAGTAGTAGGACAGCTGTCAAGAAGGTACCTTACCATACTTGTTTAAGAATTTTGTCCTGGACAGAAGCAAAATATTGGTAACGTGTCTACTTAACTGGTCAAGTGCTCTAGTGAAAAAGTTTTAAGTTACGACATAAGGTAGTGTTCTTTTTGGTTGAACGGAACTGTTGTCTTGGTGTCCAAGCAATATTTCTCATGTTTTTTTAGCATAGAATTTGAAGCAAGAATGGGTTTGCTTTTTATTAAAATCTTTTATTATATGACTGTTTTTCATTGTCTTCACTTCTTGATCACATGGACTTTGAGCAGGCTTACACTCTTTCATTTTAAATCTTATTATTCTTAATTTTACTTCTGACAATTAATAAGTACTAACTTAGATATATGGGAGAGTATTTTAATAGACAACTGTCCACAAACTAATTGGTGCTACAAACACTACATACATACTAAAGCACCGGCTTAACAAGGCTAAATCAAAACATTTCCATTTGCAGAGAAAGGAACAAACAAACAGTGTAAGTAGTTTGGTGTCTATTTTAAAGTTTATGTGTGAAATGCAAATTGGTGCTACAAACACGACTCACAAACTAAAGCTCCAGCTTAACAACAGGCTTTATACAAAACTTTTCTGAGATTTTCCCTGACGCGAAATCGCACAATTCCCTGACAATACAGCGCAGCGAAACATTGGTTTAGTGCTTTATGAAAACATAGGAAAAATGAAAAAAACGTGCACGAATGGGTTTTAAGGTTTATTGACCGTCATTTTGGTAAAACATTTTATAAAAATCGAGCACAGCAAAGCAAATGCTGTAATTAAGAGCTGAAATGGAACAGAAAGTAGAATTATGGCAACCAAACTTCACATTTAACACAGCTGTTTGTAGCAGCTAACCCAAGGAGGCAGTCAAAGCAGCAATCTCGTCGTCGAGTGAAACGAGTTCACTTGCATTCTCAGTTATTACTTTGGCCCGTTTTGCTTTCAGTTCAGCAATTTGGTCCAATGCACTGCGTCGAGAAGTAGCCTTTGCCCTGTCCTGGTTGGTTCTTTGACGCTCAACTTCAAGCGCCTCGCCATACCTGGCCCTAGGATTTCTGAATTCATGAATCATTTTCTTACTAATATCAACTGACTCTACACCCCCTGCACAAGTAATGGCATCATAAACTTGCCTTTGAGCTACCAAAGACTTGGATTTTTGATTTTCTACTATTATCTCACTGTTAACAGAAAACCCCCGCTCAATGAATGCTTGAACATGGCTCATTACTAAAACTAACTTAACAAATTTGAACAGATTTCGATAAGAATCGTTTCCTTCAAGGTGCTGCCTCCAGAATATGTCAACTCTTTGATCACATTTTGTATAAGACTTACAGGACTCAACAAAGTCTTTCTTGGAAATAATTCTTGAGAATTCTGAATTAAAATTATCAGCAGTCTGACAAGATATCCAATTCTTTGAATAAAATACTCCGACAGCATTTTCTAATCTTGTCTGACTTTCATTAAAATTGCTACCTATTAGATTAGGATCACAAAAAGTAATATACTTGGCAATTGTAAACTTCACAGGGCTCTTTTCCTGAAGCATGCTGCACATTTTAACATAGATGCCTCTACATTGTGTCAGCGAGGTAGCCCTCGCTGCCGCGGTGCACGCGCCCTCACGCGCACGGCCCGCTAGAGTGCACTTGGAACAGCACGCACCGCCACGCGGTGCACGCGTACTCATACCCCGCGCGGTTGTCCACCTCTAGGCGCCCGGTGACTCACGCCCTTGCCGGCCTCCGTCGCCCGGTAAAGTAGGTCACACCCATTCATCCCGGTGGCCGGACACGGGCCGCGCCACCGCGAGTGGACTTTACCCCGGATCGCACCACCCCGGTTTCGGGTATATAAACACCCGCCCTCGCGGGTACGCGCAGTTCCACGCAAGCTCCCGTCAGTGCTCCGTCAGTCTAGAGGCATGGTCCGCCTCCGCGAGTGTCTCCCGTTGTCTCCAGTGCCGCATAGAGACTGTACCGCGTGTGAGTGTCATTGAAGTTGGACCCCGGACCCGGAACACGTAATGGGCCTACTCTGCAAACTCAAGTGTGTACATAGTACACTCTTATTAGAGCATGCTTCCAAGCACACTCTTATTTACAGCGTACTTGCTACGTACACGCTAAATAAGAGTGTGCCTGGCATGTACACGCTAAATAAGAGTGTACCTGCAAGTACACTTAAACTGACCCATGCTTTAAGATAGGACTAATCGAGTGTATTTTAGCGTGTACTTGCAGGTACACTCTTGTTTTGCGTGTACATGCCAGGCACACTCTTATTTAGCGTGTACCTAGCAAGTATGCTGTAACTAAGAGCGTGCTTGGAAGCATGCTCTAATAAGAGTGTACTATGTACACACTTGAGTTTGCAGAGTAGCTGTGGCGTACGCGTTGTGAAGTGATAGTGAACCATCGAACCACCGAGCATCTACCAACACCATGATCCCCTCTTGCGGTGGTCCTCCGCCCACGCCCACTGACGGCGTGGGCCTATCGCACGGCGCTACGCAGCTCAACCACGGCAGCCCTACCTCCCTACGTGACAATTGGGCCCGGAAAGTTTTTATTTCCTCTGTGGATAATATACTTTCCTGAGTTCTTCTCTTACAGCGGTTCCTAGTTTGATGTCCTTGGAGGGACGCAGATTATCTTCAATAGATGGCTTAACAGCACACACACCATTAGCAGCTTCAAGCACGCCTTTCTTTACAAAATTTTTCATTACTTCTTTTATAACTGCAGAAAGATCAGTGTACAAGAAAGGAATCAGAGGTGCGTTAGACTGATATTCAGTTAGAAACGACCTTAGTTTGTGAGCAAGGTAGGAAAAGAAAGCTAACTTTGCACTCAACAATTTATCATCAAGGCATTTCTGAACGGTTTGAAAACTTTTTGAAGTTATCTTAATCTTTTCATGAGATACACTCTGCAAACTCAAGTGTGTACATAGTACACTCTTATTAGAGCATGCTTCCAAGCACGCTCTTAGTTACAGCATACTTGCTAGGTACACGCTAAATAAGAGTGTGCCTGGCATGTACACGCAAAACAAGAGTGTACCTGCAAGTACACGCTAAAATACACTCGATTAGTCCTATCTTAAAGCATGGGTCAGTTTAAGTGTACTTGCAGGTACACTCTTATTTAGCGTGTACATGCCAGGCACACTCTTATTTAGCGTGTACGTAGCAAGTACGCTGTAAATAAGAGTGTGCTTGGAAGCATGCTCTAATAAGAGTGTACTATGTACACACTTGAGTTTGCAGAGCACCCTCGACAAATTTCTTTAAGGCAGGGATTGATTTGAGGGCAGAAAGAGCTACATTTTCGTTTCCCAACCATCTCACAGCACAAAACTTCGCCGGAAAAACAGGATTCAACTCTTCACTAAACCTAATGTAATCAGCCCTTCTGGCGGGCACATCCTTAAAAAGATAGTACCCAGCACGTAAGAAGTCAGCAATCATCCATTCCGATGAATTGAAGCCCTGCTTAAAACTATTGTTCACAGTGTAAAGCCCACAAGGACCCATGTCAATAAAGAGCGGGCTAGAAGGTCCACTGGTATCTCTTAGCTCACATTCAAGTTCTTTTAAAAACCTAAGATTTACATTGGGTCCGTCCATTGAAACCTGAACTATTTTAGTCAAGTTCAGTTTTTCAATCTGTTCTTGGAAAGCTTTGCACAGATCCACCGCTCTCGAGTGACTAAGAAACGCAAAAGAAAAGTAGCGCCACTCTACACAGTTGCTAGTAGGACTCCAATACTGAACGGCAATATCCATCTGGAGCAATTTGGACTTCTTGTTAAGACTTTCATCAAATGAAACAGAAAATGCATCAGCCTTGGTGACGTTCTCTAGTACTTCTCCGTGAAAGTATGGACCTAATCCTAGGGCTGGGCGGTTTTTATATTTCAATATCAATACCCAATATTAAAAATATTGAAATTTCGGCCAATATCAATATTTGGTATTGATATTGAATATATTGACTATCAATAATAATATTGAGATATTGAAATATTGAGATATTGAAATATTGAAAAATAGAAATATTGGAAAATTGAAATGCTGAAAACTTGGAAAACACAAATATTGGAAATTGTTGAGGAGTAAAATGAAAGTAATATGACAAGAAAATGTCACTTTTATTGCTTGTTGAAACACAGTTACAGCTACAGTTATGAGCACTTGTCTCTACATCATACAGGAAGTGGCATGAAAGGTTCATTTTGAGCACAAAAAATCAGATTTTGAAATATTGAGATCATCCTGTGTTGAGATATTGAGACCGATATCAATATCGAATATTGATATTGGTCATTTCAATATGCCGATATTGAAATTTCAATATAAAACATATTGATATTGAAGTCAATATATTGAAAAACCGCACAGCCCAGGCAGTAGCCTATTTTGTCCTTCCCCAAACGCATGGCGCCGGCTATCTTACTGTCAGGGAACATACGAGGCAGAAGAGCAGCTTGACGTCCGGCAGCAGCAAGAGAAGAATGGTTCAACACAGCCTGCAGACACCACAAAATCTCGGCGGTGCTCACGTCGTCCCTCGACAGAAACCGATCAATGCGACCTCCACCGGAAGTGGACTGATTGAGTGGGCGCCGGCGGCCCCCGCAGTGGATTGGATGGCTGCCCTCGGAGAAGATTCAGCGATCGTCAAGGGGCTCGTCGGCGGCGGTGCGTCATCAGGCACGTCAGGATCAGCTGCATTTTCGGCTCCAGCAGAAGATGCGGATCGACTGGCCTGTGAAACAAAAAGCTCAAAATTACATATTAGAGTGTAAGATAAGTGCAAGTAACTTCGCGATTAATACCGAGCCCGATTTATGACCTTTAACGTAGAGGCCTCTAAACGTTTCTGTCATGAGTGAGACGACCTTACTTAAAGTTTCCAGTGTTGCCAGATCGTGCGATTTATCGCAAATTGGGCTATTTTCGGTCGCTTCTTTGCGACATCAAAAGGTCATTTGCGATATATCGCGAATTGGGCTATTTCTTGTGGGTAGAAGTCGCAAATTGGGCTATTTAACGCACCGACCGTGTTTTGGTGAAAAAATCAACCATATTGGTACGCGTGTGAGGGTGGTTGGCGGCACTGCATCTCCTCCTCTCCCATTATCGCATGTCTTTTGTTGGTTGTTTTCGTTTCGGAGAAAGTTACGAGTGTGCTGCAAGGCATTGGAATTTATTACCGCCATTTATTTGAAGATAATAACAGCATTACAGTCGAATCAGTGCATTTCATTTCCCTTTTGTCTTTTCATCAAAAGTCGCAAATTGGGCTATTGTTTTTGAAACACGCGCGATTTCGCGCGATTTGGAGGCCTGCGCTTTGTGGCGCGTCTCTTGCGACTTGGTGCGACTTTTGCGCCACCTAGCGGCGACTTCTGATGCACGGGTCTGGCAACACTGAAAGTTTCAGCACATTTGGACAAGGCACACGAGCAGTATAGCGGACGCAGCGCAAACCGGAAGACGAACACCCAAAATTTCAGCACAATCGGACATAGCACGCGAGCAGTATAGCGGACGCAGCGCAAACCGGAAGTCAACCGTCTGGCGGCTGTTGTTGAGAACTACGCAAGGGGAACGGCAGATAAAGGTCCGAAATGTTCAGTTTGATTGTCGTCATGAGTAAGACGAACACCCAAAATTTCAGCACAATCGGTCAAAGCACACGAGCAGTACAGCGGACGCAGCGCAAACCGGAAGTCAACCGACTAGCGGCTGTTGAGCTTGCCGTTAACTGTTCCCGAGTTGCAAGGTGTATTCCCGCTTACTGCACCACGAAAGACGCACGACAAATTAACTATTTCTCTCCAGATTTCTTAAACGATACGTAAATAAAGAAATTATTCACTTACGTTTGCAGTGAAGAGCCGGATGTCCGTTGAAGTTTGAACAGAGGAAGCCTTCTTCTTGTGTTTCATACCAGAAATTTGGCTCTTCAGGGCTTGCACGCCCATGTTGCCCAGTTTGAAAGTTTTGGGGCAAAGAGTACAGCGTGCTTCAGTATTGACCTTCCCTTGCTCGATTCCGGAGAACTCCGGCATATCCGTCCAAGCGGATTGGAACACAGTTTGCTTTGGCAAAGGCATGTTTAATCCTGTAAAATGAACATCGGATTGTCATTTGTCGCTAGATTTTCGAACAGAATAAGTGTTGAAGAACAATCGATGAATTACGTTACCTTGACATCTGCTTGTACGGATGTACAGATAAACAGAGTTAGAGCGCGGTTACATCAAAAACGAAACGATTATAGCACTTTCCTACGGCCGACGGGTCGGGCACAGCGAGAGCGAGAGCGAGCGGCAGCGGAGACGAGTCGAGCAGTCAGCCGTGCCTGCGGAGCCAGCTGAGCGGCAGACCGAGCCGAGCCGTGCGCGGCGCGCGGCTGTTGACGAGTCGAGGCAGTGCAGGCACCGACAGGCAGCCGCCGGCGGCAGACGGCCGCAACAATGAGCGCCTAGCAATGCGACGCCCGCCCGAGACGCGAAAAGTCGCGCCAATAGAACGCGGACGATGAATCCAGCAGATTAAAAATTTAGGGGGAAGTACAATAAGTATTCAAGAAATAATGTAGTATCATATCATTATATGAGAGGGAGAGGAGTAACAGTGTAAATTATATGACAGGTAGTGGAGTAGTAAAATGAAATTGAAACAAATTGGTTCACTTTAAGGGAAAGTACAATTAGAATTGAAGAAAGAATGAAGTATATTATAATATGACAGGGACAGGAGTAATATTGCAAACTATGATGCAGTACATTTCTAATTGTGGGGTGCGACATTTTCCTTGTCCCTTGAGAAATCGACTAACCACAGCGGTACATTATTCAGATTAACTCTGTACCCCTTCACAATGCTATAAGTAATAGTGACGTTTCTGATCCTCTCACCTTCAGCTTCATCTTAAAAGTCTCTCAGAACATCATCAAATTCGTTCTCAACATTTTCATATTTTAAATTCATCAAGTCAGTGAATAAAGCTGGTTCAATGTTGTTCAAGTAACAAAATGCTGCGATGGCGATGATGTCTTGGTTTGTCACATTTGTTTTACATAATGCTTTGATGATGAACTTTGGTAGATCTGCTAACGAAATGTGGTGTTTAAAAGAAAACCAAAATTCATCCAAATCCAGCAAAGCTTTATCTGATACATTTCTTCTGAACTTCCTAAAGATTTTGCGTCCTGCTTCTTCCTCCGTCAATACTTTGTAAGGAAATTCATAATTCTTCAACGCTACTAAAGCCATTGCCTGTCAGAGATGAAATGAAAATATTGAAATGATACTGAAATGAAAATGATTTTGTCACTACAATTTGTTCAAAAGTCATCTAAGATAAAGTTCTATGCAAGAAGATTCATATATGTCTGAAGCAGGAACGCAGTAAGTCTTTGGAAGACAAAATTTGTGCTCAGTTAAATGTGGCAAGGAACTGAAGCGTATAAGGAAATGACTCAAGAGGCCTTTAAGTTATTTTTTTTCGAAATGAATAAGAAATGAACCATTTTGAAATCCACACAAAAATGAAAATGTTGAACTATTATTTTCGTTCGTATCTGCCATTTTCCACCAGGGTCCCCTCTTAAGAAGACGATAGGATGAAGTGGTATCAAAGTGATTTGCAGGAGACTGGACCAAAGAGTGTAACTCAGGATAAATTGTTTGTTCCTTTTACTACTGAGTTCCATTACTATACAGATCCCATTAGTACATGGTTTAAAAATTTATTTGTTGTCTTGAAATCATAAATTTTATGAACTGAGGGGTGTGACTTACCACAGTAAGGCTGTAGGCAGAGGGGTTGGGGGTGTAAGGAAGAAGTTGTTCCCAAGCACACAGGAGATAGATCAAAAAAGAGGGCACTCAGTGAACCTCTGATGCATGGGGTCTAGACAGAGCAGGATGGAGTCGTTCTCAGGACACTGCAGTGATTCCCAAGTGGCACACAGGATACTTGACCTAGAAGGAAAACTGTTTGTACTTGTTTGGAGAGGCACGGTCTCTCATGGAAAAGGGACCAAGGAACACACACACACAAGTGGCCAAAGCAGAGAAAAGAAATGTTGAATTAAGTCATAAGCGTGTAGTGTAATAAGGTCATGGTGGTTTTGGACTTAGTGTAGATAAGAGCTACTAGAAAAGGTCGCCTCGGTGGTAAAGAGGGGCATTTGTGCATTGTTGTGCCGCAGGTGTGCGACAGAGACGGAGCAACGTCCTCACTGCGGGCGTGCACGATGCGTTGAGGTGACTGGGGGCGGGCTGATGGGAGCGCCTGGCGGGTGGGCAGCTCATCGTACCTGGCCTACGCACAACCCCCGTTTCTTATGCGATTTTGGCGATGTAACCACGGAAGGAACTTTTGAGTGATAAACAAGCGAAGCCACTGCACGAAAAACGCCGAAGTCGCATAAGAAACGGGGGTTGTGGGTAGGCGAGGTACGATGGGCTGCCTACCCTACCCGCCAGGCGCTCCCGACGGCCCCCTCCCAGTCGCCTCTACTTTGGTCTCACGCACTTGCCGGATTTTGAGCCGAACGCGTCACTTGAAAAGTTTGACTTCTTTTTACGGCTAGGCAATGTTGAGCTGACGCATCACTGGTGTAAATCAACTCAGAAATTTTCTGATAAACGGTCGATTTTCTGATAACTTGACAACAAAACATCAGATTTTGAGTATTTTCTGATAACATCATTTATTTATCAGAAATAGGTTATCAGAAGTGTGTTGTTTTCAGATTCTTTCATAGGTTATCAGAATAGAGACATCAGAAAAAGAGATGTTCTGATAAGTCGATCTGATTTCTGATAACTGCTAGTTATCAGAAATATAATCGTGAGAAATGTTTCAGATGTCTGATGTTCAGAAAATGAAATCCCTGTAAAATAGAAAGTTTACGTAAGTTCATTTTCAAATTTGGTGAGTGTCTTGTTTGCAAGATTTGGCTAGGCCACTTTTTATCTCTATGAAATCAGATGACATTTACTGTCTTTTTGAGAGCTCATGACGAGCTAGCTCAATTTGGACTTCAGATTTGGATCGGACTCGATTTCGACCCCCCAAAGACGTTTTCCCCGTTGCCGAGCCTCATATAGATCAAAATATATATTTACAGAAGAAACTGATTGTTCTGATATATTTCTTTATGAAACCAGCCGATGTTATCAGAACTTAAGTAATCAGAAAATTCAGGCATCAGAAACACAAACATCAGAAATAGGTGTCCGAAAAAACATCAGAAGTCAGACATCAGAAATGTTCTGATATGCAAAAGTATCAGAAAATTTCTGAGTTGATTTACACCAGTGATCAGAATCCGCGGTCGACTTCAAGCCAGCGTCACTCAGTCACCCTTGAGAAGGGCGCAAACAAAGAGGTGCATTTTCCAAAAAAAATGCAACTTTTATTTCGATAAATGATGCTGACGCTGGTTATCGGCTTCAACACAGTGTTGCCATGATGCCTCGGCCCGTGTGACATGCGTGCCGCGCGACTCTGCTGCATTTCAACCCCTTGGTGCGGGGGTGAACAACCCTTAACTTCGGACCACCCTTGTGGGAGTGTGGGGACAGCTTTTCGAACAGGACCTTCGCGACGGTGGTCGTTACCTACGGTGCCGAGAACAAGCCTGCTGAATTTCGTTGCATTTCGATAAGCGGAACCACTCTCTTGCCCACCCTCATGCCCAAGGGTGGAAATGTTTTGAGCTGTTACGACCTGCCTAATAGTGCGTGTGGGTCGCGTCGGTTACCCATTGGTTCATTTTGTAGAGGGCGTCAGGGAGAGTCTCCCTTATATGTTTTTGGGTTTTTTCAACCCCTCCTGCGACTTCTTAGCCCTTCGAAAGTTGCATTTTTCTGCACGTCCCTCTTTGGGGGGATGAAACAACCCTTCTTGGTCAACCCATGCCCATGCAACTTTGCAGGCGCTTAGAAGAGGCCTTGACACAATTCCTGACAAAGTTTCATGAAAATCGAATGAAAACCGTCATTTTGAGAGCGTTTTGAAAAAGTGTCCCCTTAATTTTGTCTGCGAGTGTAGAACAGGCCTGCACGCGCCCTATCGTGGTTTTTAGATTCAAACAACCCTGAAATTAATACCTTTAAGGCCAACTGCAAAGGACGCGAAATCGACGCTGGTTTTTGAATGATAAAATAATGAAACCACTGAGAAGGGATAGGCTAATTTTGTAGCGCCCCGGCGATGGAACGAAATGAACGCATGTGGTGCTCACCGCGTGTGCTACAACAATACCTGTTGCATCCGCGTGTTGCGCCCTGCGAGTGTCTCAACAATGCAACGGCACACATCTGCATGGGGAACGTCACTGCAGGCGGAAGCGAGCATTTGAAAGCCCATATGACGGGTTTGTTTACGTTTTTTGCTGACGAGCCAGCGCATGTTTAATATTTTGGCCTTGGTGTTACATGAAGTGTGTTCCAAGAAACGGAACTCCGCGGTGAAAATTTAAATTGTCGCCCTCACAAGTGTGCTGGCTTGTCGCAAAGATACAAAAACAAAGCCCGGAGAAAGGTCTATTCGAACGGTTCGCGGCTGTTTCTTTTACCTGTTAGATCCCTTCGTGGCTAAGATGACTTTAGAAATTGTGAAGCACAACGGAAATTTGTGGGTCGACGGAACTCGTTTGAAGTGGCTGGCAGTTGGCGGACGTCGGGGAATATAACGTGGAACGTTAGTATGACAAATCGGGTGGCTCATTGGTGTGGAAGTTTTAAATGCATACAGCTGTCTTCCTGCAATCGGTGTGGGGCTCAAAATCTGTCAAAGTATCGGTCAAATTTATAAGTACGATCTGAAAACCACCGGATGCAACAATGTAATGTGCTAAGCTTAATATGTTAAATAACTAGCTTAACTTAACCAGTTAACCCGTCACCAAATACATTAACATTACTGAGATCTTCATGAGGAGACACTGTTCACTTACGTCCATTACTCGCCTTCGAGTAATAGGCGTTTAATGTCAATAATATCTTGCTCCTCCTCAATCTTATGTACTTTGTGCTTAGGGTCACTACGATCAATTTGATCATATTCTTCACAAGTCCATTCTATTAATTCGGGAAAACTGGATGGGGCCGACGAACCAACAGAGGCGGCTCAAAGATGGCGCCACCTGTCGCTTCAGCAGACGGCCGAGTCAACTTTTTCGAATTAATAGAAGGGAAAATATTTTGGGGTATATTGTAGGTCTGCGAGGTAGATCTAACATCCCCCTAACATTCACCCTTCTACCTTATGCGTGGTAAGTTGACGGTACGAGCGCATTTCACGATATCGCTGCATGGTTCGAGGTTAGGGTGGGGTACTTAAATAAACATTTATAGCAATATCCTTCAAGAGCGCCGCATATTTCTTGCAGTTCCGAACAGTACTCGTCAATACCTATCCAATGATACCAAACTTTCGCCCCCTTTAGGTGGAGCCCCTATTCGGAATAATTACCGATTTTTTTTTCAAACAGGTGGCAGTGGAAGCACATTGATTATCCTGTTTTGCTTCTGAAAAGTGACTTGTAAACCTCAGCTTCATCCTTGAAAAAAAATTGTGGACAGGTGAAAATATACGTAGTATCTGCCTTACCACGTCATCCTCTCACTATTTCCATCTGAGTCATGTTTTGCTTTTCTTTTCGCAGGTTGAGAAAATAGTGAGTTTCCTGGAGCGTATGCTATTTGGATACATTGGACCATGTATCAATGCAAGAGGAGATCCCTTTACTGAAGGACCCAAGTGCAGAGAAATAAGTAGTAAACCGGCCAATCAAGATGTCACACAAAACCTACTATGTGAAATTGTGAAGGAAGTATCTGGTAATCTTCTTCAGTAGCAGATTCATATGTCACAGCAATAATTATTTCTTATGTTTAATTTCTTCTTTTCAGGTTTCTGATGCACTGTTATTTTGAAATGAATGCTTCTTCCTATCATCAGAAAGTAATATTTCCATGGTACATAAAGAGAATTGTTTATGTGTACAAAGTGTGTTTTAGTAAATGCTTCAAGACCTTCGCTTCCATCACAAGGTCACCAACGAAGGTGTGATGGCCTTATGACATGAGTACAACTGCAACTTTACAAACCAGTTTTAATTAGCACATTGTATGAACTAAATTTGTTGCGTGCCACTAGATTTTCACCGCCAGCTGACGGCAATTATCTTTTCTTATTTTGTGTATACTAATATGTATTCCAAAATTAAGGTGTGTTATTAATTCTTTTTTTTTAACAATAGGTATTAAGAGTATTTGTTGATCTCACACAGGTCTATTGTTGTGTCATTGTTTTTTCTGTATTTCATGTTCTGCCTCTCTTTTTGGAGATAATCTATTGTGAGCTAAAGGAACCTGGTCCTCATGGATATGTATATCTTTCCAAATGAACATGTTGCAAAAATTTTTCTGATTTGTCCCATTTTTATCAAATTTGTGTCGTTTGATGAAATTTCAAAACTTATCCTCGGATAGATTGAAACAAAAGTTAATTTGTGTTTAAATTTATTAGTTCTCATTTGATATAAGCTTTGAAGTGTATCAAAAACTGCTTGAAATACTGCATCCTCTTGATAAGAATAGCCTATGTTTCTGGCAGTCCATCAACTAGATTTATTTCAACTTTAAAAAATAATTTAGGTTTGAAAGAAGAAAAGTACATTCCAATTTTAAAACATTTAATTAAAGTTTTAAAAAACTGTAAGGATTAAAAGTGTCTCATAACCCCATAACTACAGGAAACTTTTAATGTCCTTTGAGGTTGATTTGCCAGGAGCTTAAGGCTGGAAACTTTTTTTGGTACATATTCGTGAGGAGACTGGGAGAAATGACTAAACTTGTTACGTAATCCTCAACAACTCTGAAACTATTGGGAGTTGGGGGCCTTAACTTTGGGTTAAAGTAAGTCAGTAACTATAAACAAAAAAACCAAACTACTGGCACAAATATTCAACAAAATAGGATTTTCAGTTAACAATAACCTTAATATTCTTCAGTTTTGAAATTTCAGCACTCGAATACATCCTGCCATTGAGAAGGGTTTGGTGAGTTGGTAACTCTTAGGCTGATCTGGAACGTGTTGCTTTTAATTGTGAATGGTAGTGTAAGGCATGTTTGCTGTAGGATACTGAATAAGATAACTGATACTTCTTCCTACTTGCTTTGAAATTTATTGAAAGTTGGTGCTGTCCACTTCAATGTAAGACTTGTTTCCATTTTAAATTAATTTATATATTTCTGTAGTTTATAAAGACTGATAAATTACCTCTTGTAAAGTAGATGCGATGTAAATATTAGGCATTCAAATTGCATTTATTTATCATCTTGCTTCCATTTTCTTTCATCTCAATCAGAAGCTCAAGCTGTGAACTTTTACAGGCACTTTCGAAATTCCTATTTGTTTTCTTTGCCACAGCTATCCAAGCAAGGACAAGTACAATGGAAACAAGTGTACTAAGATATAAGAGACATGAATCATTTTTTAATTTTCCTGGCAATGTTTTAGCTAATGTAACCATACAGCTTGTATAAAAATTTTCTACCCTTAAATTGCAAGGTGTACCTCAATAAAGATTCGTCCTGCTTTGCATCAATGCCTATTCCTTTGAAACTATAAGACATATTTTACTTGTTCTATTTTCATCGATATTGTCTGATATGGTCTTTTGATGATAGGTACTGGAGAGCACCATCATACATCAGCTGCTCCTGTTGGGGCTGTGTGCAAGGGAGAAACACGGAAAGCTCTGATGGACCGAATGGAGGTCATCCCTCCCGCACAGCTTCACAGAACGCTCCTATGTGAAAAGGCGCGTAACAGCAAAGAGGAGCTGCAAGCGGGCAACTTCGATAGGGTGCCCTCTCTGTCTTCTCTCCAAAAAATGTCAAGTGACAGAAATGTTGAGGAGGACAAGGATAAAGATGTTATGATAGACCTTATGCTGACAGCTGAAGAATTTTCCCAGCTGTATGGGTCTGGATCATTCTTCATCCTAAGTAATAGTCCATTTCAAGTGGCCTGGAGCACTGACAACATGATTAAAGCAATGTTCTCAACGTCGTGTTCGCCTTCAATTGGCTATGTCGACGCCACAGGTAATGTAATTGGAATATTTTTTTTTAAATTTTGTGATGTTAAAGAACTTTTCAGAGCTTACCTCTATTTTTGGGTGTGGAACAATTTATGGTAACATGAATTTTAACAGAATTTACATTCTGCTGTAATTAAAACATGGTGGAATGAATTACAGGAAGTGTTGCGAGGCCAGTGCCTTGGAAGGAAGATGTCATATACAATTACGAATTAGTGATCCATGAAATGGGGAAGGCCCCTGTACCTGTTTCTCAGTTTATGAGCAACGACCACCATGAATATGGGATTAGCCACTGGTTGGCAAGGCTGTGCAACCGAGCCAAGCCCATCACGGGAGCTAAACAGCTGCCATTTAAAGTGATGGTTTCAGACATGAGCAGATCCATCACTAATGCTTTGCTCCAGGAATTGTGTGGGATGTCCATGACACAATACTTGCATTGGTGCGTTGCTTCAAAGAAAAGAAAGAAAGTGGCAGGTGTAATCTTAGCATGGTGTTACTCTCATTTCATTGGTGGAGGTGCCAAAAATTGCAAAAAATGGTTGCCCTTGTCAGGGAAGAGCAAGTTCTCTCCTGCAAGAAAACTTATCAGATTTTCAATGGGAGCCATGGCCCGAACTGACCAGCTGGAAGTGGCCACTGTCATATTTAGGCGGTTAGCTTTCATCGTCAAGAGCAAATCTTACAATAACGGAGTGAAGGTTTCTATAAAAGCTCTTTGTTTGCTGTAAGCATCTTTATATTGAGATGTTACGGGTCCCTAAATTAATAACTTCTAGAATAATATATGCCCTTTTTTTTACAGTTTGGGTGCTAAAGTTGAACAGATCCTTAGTGAGGATGAGGGTGCAGATGAAGAGGTTGCAGATGAGTCAGTGGTCGTGGTCCCCCTTCCCAAAGAGGACATGTACTGCAGCTCCCTTACGTCAACATACAAAGACTCGCCATTTTATGAAGCATTCCTTAATGCTGTAGATGGCTCTGCTGTCGAATCATCGGAAGACCCAACTGCAGAACCTAATCCATTCCACGTGCCTAAAGCACTTGATTATCTTCTCCAGTATTTGCTACCATTTTATCCATTTTGGTCAAGATACATGCAGTGTATGGTTCTTCCTGGTAGACCACACCCCATTTCAAATGCAGCTTCGGAAAATCGCATGCGCCTACTGAAGAGGGAATCAATGCACCACGAGTTGCACATGAAGGTTTCCCGTGTTGTAAGGAGGCTGGTACCTGACACAGAAGACAGACTTTTGGCGCAGCAATATGACACAGACATCCGCAAAGGCACAAGGTCAAGGAAGCAGCAAGGACAAGGAGACAATGATGACAACGACCCTCGCATCAACAGTAGAGCAAAGGAGGTGTGGAAGAAGAATGCTTCAGCACTGAAGGTCTCTGGGGGCTTGCACAGCCAAAAGGAAACAGAGGCTTATGCCTCCAGCCTCTACCAGAAAGTCCATCAGGCGCAAGTGGCAAAACAAGATGGCACCCCCCTTCAATCGAGTCACAATGCAGGCACCACTGTTCCTGGGAGTCCATAAACTTTTTATGTTTCCTATTTTTTAGTTGATTTGGTCATTTATTTTGATTCTGTTGCTTCTTTTCACAGGTGCTGTGGGAGCAGTTCAATGAAACCCTCTGCGTGCGGAAGGTTTCAAATTCGGCCATAGTGTATGAGCTTATAAGCAAAGTGTTAGCAGAGGGTGGACAAGTATCCTAGTAAGTGTGTTCCTTCATATTTTCAAAAGTGTTATTCTTACTGAGGAATAATTAAAAAGTAATAATGATAATAATTTGCATCTTGTCTCTTACAGTAAGGAAGAATATGTTGCTCAAGCTCAAGCAGCTCCGCTCACAGAGTTAAACAACAACAGGGCAGATGGACTTGCACCGCTACGTACCTCTGATTGTGATGTTACAATGTCCAAACTGAACCAGGAGCCAATGTTAGTGAATTCTGCATTATCATCTTCAGAACTGCATTTGGCGAAATGCAAGCTATTGTTAGCTATGAACACAAGTGTGTCTGGGATATCTTATAGATTACTTTATTTTGCATTGTTTCAGCTGTGTGAATGATATCGAATGCCATCCTGGAATGGGTCACATTTCTGCTCAAAATGAAATTGTCGGTGCTTGTGACCTGGGCCAGTTCCCTTTCTGGCGGGCCAGTGATGACGATGGTTATGTGGTCTGCGATGAATCTGGCGTTAAGAAAGCTCTGACTGATCTACTCAAAGAGTTAGTGAGAATACTTAATTATAGTTGTGTTTTAACTTGATTTTAAAATATAATAATTTATTATCGAATAATTACAAAAAATAATCTTTTCTCCAGGAACTTTCAAATACTGCACATAGATAATAATGGCAATGGCACAACCACCATGCAGTTTGTGCCAATGGAATTGTTTGCGGACGTGGGTCACATTGACCTGGGTGAAATGGCCCATGATGAACTTGCCCAAGGTGAACTGGCTCTAGGTGAAATGCGTGAAAAGGCCCATGGTGGACCGGCGCCAGGTGAAATGGCCCATGGTGGACCGGCGCCAGGTGAAATGGCCCATGGTGTGAAATCGGCGCTGGCCGGCGCTGGCTTTGCTCCGCTCTGGACGCTACTCGTCAAAACGAAGCGAGCACATCGTCCATCTCTCTTGCTCTCACAGACTCTTGTGGTACAGACAAGGATAGCTGCCAGCGGGCGAGCCACCGGACTCGAACCAGCGGCCCGGCAGCGCCGACCCAGCGCCCAGCCGCCTCGGCCGCGCCAGCTCACTGCCTATCCTTGTCCCTCCCATTCCCATAGTGGGAGTGCGAGAGAGATGGCCTCACTGCCGGCCGGTTGACACGTTTGATAGCAGGGAGACGAGCCAGCCGCCGCCACCGGCCCGGCCTGGACTTGTGTCTCTCGCCTCTCTTCCCCAGTGCGGCCCGAGAAGCGCCTGAGCGGCCCGCGGGCCGCGTGTCTGCGACCCCTGCGCTAGACGGCTGGCTCGAGCACCCACTCTTAAAACCTTACAAACTATTTCGGGCCTTACAAAGAAAAGTAGCTTGTCATAACAAAGTATATCCCATGTCTGAAAATCCAGTAAGAATAGGCCAAATTCGAACACCCATTTGTACTGGATCCAGTGCATTTACGGGATCCAGGTTTTTCTGGATCCCGTACTGGACTTCCTGGATCCAGTATAAATGGGTGTTCGAATTTGGCCTATTTTAACCGGATCCCGTGCTGTGACACCGGATCCCGCATGGTGGCGCTGGATCCTGCGTGATAGTGCCGGATCCCGTAAGGCAGTACGGGATCTCTTATGAAAATTAAAAAACTCTAAACATAAAGACTATAGGCTCCAACTTCAAGTGCAGCGTATGGTATCTCGATGTCGAAACACAGATCTAGCCAAATCCGCTGTCAGATTTAACGTATCTCTTACCGTTTACAAGATAGGTGAAAACATACCTTGGATTTTCATTAAATTAAAACTAGCCTGGTGAAATGCAGCATAGATGCTCCACACCAAATTTCATTGAAAAATTCCTTAAACTTCCAAAGTTATGGCCTCGTCAATTTGAAAGATCCCGTGTGCCATACGGGATCCTGTGCTCCTTAAGGGGATCCCGTGCACCATACCGGATCCATTGCGCTCTCACAGGATCCCTTATTGTGATACAGGATCCCTTGAGCTACTTCGGGATCCAATGCTTTCCGGATCCATGGAGAGGCGCCCGCACGGGATCCAGAGAGATCTGCACTGGATCCGTAGACACTTTAACCGGATCCAGTAAAGTCTAATGGGATCCAGGAAGACTGGCACTGGATCCAGAGAGGCCTTACTGGATCCGGAGACACTTTAACCGGATCCAGTGAAGTCTTACGGGATCCAGGAAGACTGGCACTGGATCCAGAGAGGCCTAACTGGATCCGGCAAGATTCCACTGGATCCAGTACTTTCTAACTGGATCCAGTGAAAGCTTACTGGATTTTCAGACATGGGATTTTCATCGGGGCCACGTGGTGCGCGAGGCCGGCGAGCTGCAGTGGATGTAGCTGTGCATTGCAGCGCGTTGGCTGCTGGCGGCAGCTAGGTCACGACTGTACTTCGCAGTCGGGTAAGCTGTAACGGCTGCAGACTGTGCTTCGCAGACTTTCGGTTCCCGAACGCTGTGGAAGCTGTGAGAGGCAGTCTTTCGGCTTCGGGTTGCAGCCGCAGCACATTCGGCCCTTCAGTTTCCCGATCAGTTGCTGGGCCGCCAGTTGCCCTTTGCGTTCTGCCAGTCACGCAACGGTCTGAATTTCATTTAACCGTGACGAAGGCCATACCGCCGTCTTCATTTTCAGACGCCGACCAGGTAACTTGCAGCCATTGGTTTCAACATGGTGCACGGGTCGCACGCACGCTGCCAGTGGGGATTGTCATCCCCCCCCCTCGCCACTGGCATCTTTATCTTACCTGAACGCAATAAAGGGGACCTTCATGCATTTTGAATAAAAATATATATATAGACCTACCCTATATATAGGGTAGGTCAACTGTAGGGTGGGTCAAACTTTTGGGTAGGTCAACTGAGCAGGTGGGTCAAAAGAACTATACATTTATATTCCAATATTTATATTAGTATTTATATTATAAATACACGGGTAGGTCAACTTCGAGGTGGGTCTAATGAACTGCCCCGGCCGCGTCGCCGATGACGGCGTGCAGCTCTATGCTGAACGATCCATCGGGGCGGGCCGTGAGCGCCTGTAGAATGGGCCGCGCAACACGGCTCGCGCGCATTGCGGGTCGGCCTACCCTGGACTTGGCAGGCGGCAGGCGCCTCGGGATAGACCTAGAGAGAGAGAGATAGAAGATCGGAGCGCGTCGCGTCGGCTAGGGAGGTGTGAAGCTCGGACCGGCCGCCCAGCAGCAGCCGGCAGGGCCGCCAGCGCTCCGCCCAGCGGACTCGCCGACACAGAACACTGTCTTTCCTTGTCCCTCGCCCATGTGGCTGTGTGAGTGCGAGAGAGATGGACATACTGCCAGTCGGTTGACACGCTTGACAAATCGAGACGCGCGCGGACGAGCCAGCAACCGACGACTTCCCTCGCCGACCCAGAGCTTTCCTTGGCGAACGCCGAACTCCGTTCGGCTTCGGCCCACCCGGGGCCGGACCGGACACCGAGCGGCCAGGGCCGGATCTGGCCCGCGGGCCGCCACTCTGAGACCCCTGTACTGGACGTAGAACAAAACGAACTTCGGCGTTCGGCGCCGTGAGACCCGGAGGCCTCAACGACACATGGGGGTCATCATGGTGGGCCCGGAAGGCCGCCATCGGGGACCTCACGAACCGATGACGTTGCCCAAATTTGGGCGATGATTTTTTGCTTGCCCAAAATAAGGTCACCGCTGGCTCGTCACCCAAAATTGAGCGACGAGGCGTGCGTCACCCAACACTGGTAAAACTAAAGCGTAGCATTACCCTCTGTTTTCATGTGTAATCAGTTTACGCTTGAAATCAAGCGTAACAGGCTCATCCACCAAGATTCCCCCTATCTAAATGCATGGGGGAATTTCTAGTCCACGCTTCATTTCAAGCGTAACGTCTTCAAGCGTAACTTTATGCTTGACTTAAGCATAGAGTTACGCTCTAGTTTTACCAGTGAATGAAAGGGCGATGGTGGTGACTCTTTCATTCTCAGAGGGCACAGGTGGCCAAAGTTCTAGACGCGTTTTGAGCTCCAGAGTCGCTAAACAGGACTCGAACCGAACGTGTGACCCCAACAATTTATTTCTCGTTCGGGTGGGGTCACACGTTCGGTCTTCTGGCCCACTGTGCGTGATTCATACCATTCTTTCTCGGCTAAGGCTGTAAGCCCCTGCGCTGGCTTGGGTAGGCCACCCGGTCGACACACGTGTCGGCCGGGCATGCCTACCCCAATCAGCACAGGGGCTTACAGCCTTTGCCGAGAAAGAATGGTATGAATCACGCACAGTGGGCCAGAAGACGGCGCAGGCGGCCTACACTTTAGACGCGTTTTGAGACGAGCGTGATTGTGGCCACAAAATTGTGGCCACAAAATTCCCCCATGGGCATACCGAACGCGAACGGACTTTACAATGCCAAAAACGCTTAAATCAATAGCAGAGAGATTTGTAGGTACTGATTCCTGTTCTACTCGTCGAGATCTACATTTTTCGCCATCAAGTTTCATTGTGACCACCTCCGTCCGGGAGGTAATGGCCTTCGAAGATGCGACTTCGTTACGTGTTTACAAGATTGTGGGGCGCCGAAAATAAAACTTTTACGTGTTGGAGCGACCTTGTTCGTACTGATTCTTGTTCTACATGTCGAGATCAACATTTTCCGCCATCAAGTTTTATTGTAACCACCTCCGTCCGGGAGATAATGGCCTTCAAAGATGCGACTTCGTTACGCATAAACAAAATTGTGGCGCGCCTGCGCATGACTTTGGGGCGCCGAAAATCAAACTTTTACGTGTCGGAGCGACCTTGTGCGTGCTGATTCCTGTTCTACTCGTCGAGATCTACATTTTCCGCCATCAAGTTTCATTGTTACCAACTCGGTCCGGGAAATAATGGCCTTCCAAGATGCGACTTCGTTACGTTTGTTTGCCCGTGCATGACTCAAGGCCCTCGAAAACTCAAACTTTTAGGCGTCGGAGCGACCTTATGTGTACTGTACGGATTAATATTTAAATATTTCGCAAGCGAGGTAAATGTTGACTTTCGGTTCGTGATGGCTTGTGAGTACCAACTTTTACACGAGTAGAAAAGGGAATTGCCTGAAACTTAGTCCACGGATCTTGCGATCAAGACTCCTCCGGGACCAGCAAATATTTTGGACAATACGTAGACAGGGTTTTAGGCCTTCCCGTTTCTTCTCCAGTAAAAATTGGTACTTACAAGGTGACGGCCATGCTCTTTCACGTAAGAAGAGGAAGGTCGCGAATCGCGGTCCACGCGCTTCAGGCACAACGGCTGCCCGTCTCCTTCAGCGCCTGGTGCGGTAGGCAACACCTCGTACTCGAAACCAGGGCGCCGCGCCCCGCCGCCGCGGACGCAAGCTATGCGTTCTGAGGCCGCGCCGAGGCCGCGCCGTGGCCGGCCGCTGCAGCCTGGACACGGGCATGCACACCGAATCCTTGGCCAAACCAGGGCGCCGAGCCCCGCCGCCGCGGACGCAAGCGATGCGTTCTGAGGCCGCGCCGAGGCCGCGCCGTGGCCGGCCGCTGCAGCCTGGACACGGGCATGCGCACCGAGTCCTTGGTCAAACCAGGGCGCAGAGCCCCGCCGCCGCGGACGCAAGCGATGCGTTCTGAGGCCGCGCCGAGGCCGCGCCGTGGCCGGCCGCTGCAGCCTGGACACGGGCATGCACACCGAGTCCTTGGCCAAACCAGGGCGCCGAGCCCCGCCGCCGCGGACGCAAGCGATGCGTCTCGAGGCCGCGCCGAGGCCGCGCCAATGCCGGCCGTCGTCAGACTATTTAGAGCTTGTTGAACGAGGCCAGTTATGAAATGAGAATACAGGTTGTGTGGTTTAATGATTCTATATAGTCTGTAGAGGTGTAGAAAAGAAAAGGGGTTTTCTCTGCTCACTGCAATTCCGTTGGTAAGTTTGCTTGTCACTCCAGTGGCGCTCCGTTTAGAATGCCAAAATTTGGCCTTCTAGGCCCGGATTGGCCTCTCAGAATGTCAAAATTTGGCATGCCGACGGCCGGGACATTCTGAGAGGCCAATCCGGGCCTAGAAGGCCAAATTTTGGCATTCTAAACGGAGCGCCACTGGAGTGGCAAGCAAACTTACCAACGGAATTGCAGTGGTTGACCAAACGAAGTTTAGAGGTGACGGAGGTGGCGCCACTGCCAGGGGACAGCACCCTCATTGAGAAAGTAGTCCACCAACTCCTCTCTGATCTCTTCGGCCAGGGGCCCACTTCCACCCACTGGATCTTGGCGTCCAATGGGCACCATCATCTGCCCTTCTTGCATCGCCTGTTGCCGCCAGCGTCCCCGCACCACATTGCCCAGCTCATCTTCTCGGCCCACAAAGTCGGGAGGGTTGTACTGGACCGCCCTCTCAATCAGAAAATTGTGGAGGACCACAATGGCCTGAATGATAACTTTGGCGGTCCTCCTGGTCGCCAGCAAGGTTTTGCGGAGGAGGCGAAACCACGCCGTCATGATGCCGAAGGCGTTCTCGATGACGCGCCTCGCGCGAGACAACCTGGCACAATTAATGTAATGAACTGGCAGAACCGTCAATGCAGTGTTCGGACTTTGGTCAAGTCGACTGACTGAACCGACTGAGTGCACACGTGGCCGGAAGGCGCCGCGCAGGCGGCCGAATCTCTAGACCATTTGAGCTCAGGGTCGCCAAACAGGACTCGAACCGGACGTGCGACCCCACCAATGGATTCCTCTCTCAGAGAGCGGTGGGGTCACACGTTCGGTTTGAGTCCTTTTAAACGACGCTCTGGAGCTCAGAACGCGTCTTGAGTTTTGGCCGCCCGCGCGGTCCTCAGGCCAACTGTGGAGCGCTCGGTGGAGCGTCCAGTGAGCAAGCAACGGATGCCAAGACCAAAGCGGCGGTCTCGGCTGAAGCAGTAGCAGGTCGCCGGTCGAGCGGCCACTGCTGCCGCAGCCGCACGGCCCTGTCAGTCGCTGCCGCGCGGTGCCGACTGGCCGGTCAGTCGCTTCAGTCCGTTGACTTGGACAAAAGTCCGAACACTGCCGTCATTGAGTTGTTAAGTGCCGTGATACGCTTGACTCACCGGTAGTTGCAGATGTTGTATTCATCTGGCAGAAATTTCCCCTCCACGGGCCTTATGAGGTTTGGCGAGAGCCCGAAGGCGCCATCCGCCGCGATGACGTGCGGCACGTCCATGCCGCCTTCCCGGATCGGCGCGGGGGGTGGGAGTTGCAAGGTGCCGTTGGCCAGGGCGACGCCGAGTTGGGACCGGTTGAAAAGGCCACCGTCACTACGACGGCCACGTCCACCGATGTCCACCACGTTGAACTTGTAGTCGGCGTCGCACATGGCCAATAGCACCATGCTGTGTGACTTCTTGTAGTTAAAATTATCTGAGCCCCCAAAGGCAAAGTTCTGGAACAGAAAAATTTCATAATTTACGCTTTGCACGGTACAGCCAATCTCAACTCTCGAAATTTTTACAAACCTGCACTATGCAGTGCTTCCCATCCAGCGCTCCGAAGCAGTTAGGGAAGTTCCACTTCGCCAGGAAGCCGGCCGCTACGTCGCGCCACAACTCCTCAGAGACCGGCCTGAAGACCAAGCCTCTCAGCTCCTCCCACAGTATCGAACAGGTGTCCCTCACCACGTCCGACACTGTGGAAGGAGAAATCAGGAAGGCGAAAGAAATCGACTTCATCGAGTCTCCCGATGCAAGGTATCTGAAAAAAAAAATTAGGTGCAACGTAGCGGGTGGAAAATAGTGCGACGGCTTACTTGATGCTCGCTCCTTTAACCTAACTTAACCTAACCTAACGTACCTGGGAGTCAAGGCCAGACGCTCGCCTGGACAGAGGTACGCCTCAACGGGTCGCCTTTGCAATCGATGCCGCACGATGGCCAGCAGTTCGGCAAAGGTCTCCGGAGTCATTCTAAGATAATCATAGAACTTCTCCGGATCCCTCTCCATCATAAATGGTATTATGGTGTACCACGCCCCGTGCTGGCGCCGCCAGGCGTACAAAGGCCGTACACGCCACCGACGACGGCGATGCAGACGGCCGACGTGGCGCAGTTCACCGCGTAGCTGTTCCTGCAGCAACAGCCGTCGAAAGAACACCCGGCGCACCAGCAGCCGGTCAGCAGGCAGGCCATTGAAAACTGGAAAAACAAGCAATAAAATGAAACGAAAACCATTGGAATTTAGGTGACATACAGCGGCTTAGTGTCGCTGAAGGCGCGCGCACCGCCGCCGCACAGTGGGCCAGTTAAGCTCCAGAGTCGCTAAATGGGACTCAAACCGAACGTGACCCTACCAATGGATTGCTTTCCAAGCGAGGAACCCATCGGTAGGGTCACACGTTTGGTTCGAGTCTCATTCAGCGACTCTGGAGCTCAAAACGCGTAGAGTTTTAACCGCCTCCGTGCTCCGCGCCCAGCAAACTGCCACCGCGGTTCCCCGACATGCAGCGGCTGCCTCCGTGGCCAGTAAGCGAAGCCACGCAACGAGTCCAGAGTGCAATCGCGCGTGTGTGGTTTGAACACCACCGACCTGCAGGCCGATTCCAAACAGCGCTTTTGACACTGTCTCCCTTGCACCCCCGTGGCGCGTCCCACGAGTGCAAGAGAGACTGAGTGACGAAACCACTGTTCGGGATCGGCCTGCAGGCCCGCGACCAGGCTGCACCGCTTCGCGCCTTCGCGGCCGCGGTGAGGTGGACAGCCGTGGCCATGCGCGCCTGGTTGGCGTTAGCAACAACACACACGCGCCACTCTGCAATTTTCACAATGTACGAACTTACCAGGGATGTGGGGTGCAGCGTCCATTATCAAGGCAGGTTCGGTGCACAAGCAGACAGGTGTCACGTACACACGCGCAGGTTCACAGCAAAATCACACAGGCTCAACGCACAGGTCACGTACTTGTCATAACACACGCGGCACATCGAATGAGCCGACACGCTTCAACCGGCCCGCTGGCTGGTTGCGCAATAAAGGCGGGGGTGGGAAGGGGGGGAGGTAGGGGTAGGGGCAGTGACGGGCATAGCGCCGCGTCGTCCAATCAGCGCCTCTCGCCTGCCCCTCTAAGGGGGGGGGGGAGGTGGCGCGGGTGCCGCCGAGCGGCGCGTCCGCGCGACCCGCAGCGACATGGGAGGGGGGCCGGGTCAGCCAGTGAGAGGGCAAGGAGCGGTGGTGGGGAGGTCGCGGCCGCGTAGCGTACTGTACACATTGCCCTGCAAGTCGCGGCGTGCCGGCTCAGTTCATCCAAGATGTCGCAGCCACAAGAACAACAGGGGGGATCGCAATCACAACTGAGAAATTTAACGACGGAACAGAAGACGCGCATCATTGAATTGGTGCGCGGCCATCGATGTATTTGGGACGCAAGGGACGCCACACACCATGACAAGACGGCACTGGAGCAAGCGTGGACGCAGGTTGCAGAGCAAAGTGCCATTGAGAGACTCTCAGGTAAGTACCGTTAGTGAGTACCACGCGCCATGTACCTCAAGAAACGGCGTATGGCTGTCGCCAGATCGACTTCACAGCGCCGTGGTGCCAGTGGGGCGCGTGGGGCGCGTGGGGCGCGTCACAGTGGGCCAAGACCGACAGGACGCAGGCGCCCAAAACTCTAGACGTGTTTTTGAGCTCCAGAGTCGCTAAACGGGACTCAAACCGAACCTGTGAGCCCACCAATGTTCAGAGAGCAATCCAATGGCACGTTCGGTTCGAGTTCCATTTAGCGACTCTAGAGCTCAAAAACCGGCTGGGATTTTGACCGCCTCCACCGGTCTCCTGCCCCACTGTGCGTGCGCGTGCAGACGGCCCATTACCAGTCGTTTTGTCGCTCTGTCTCTGTCGCTCCAGCCGGGATTTTGACCGCCTCTACCGTCTCTGGCCCACTGTGCGCGTGCAGGACGGCCTTTACCGGTCGTTTCGTCGCTTTTTCTGTCGCACGCATGTGGGGCGCCGTATAGGTGTGAGAGAGACAGAGCGACGAAACGCTTTTCGGAATGAGTTTGCCGCAGTCAGTGTCCCGTCAGTGTTCTAGGACACCGCGCAGCGTGAATTACCTGCATTTGTGTAAACATATTTTACATTTTTGCCGGCTGGTGTCGGACCCCTGTCACTTCGGATGCGGAGCGGGTCATCAGAGCGGATCGGTTTCTCTCCAGCGCACAGTGGCTCAGAAGACTGCACAGGCGGTCAAAATTCTAGACGAGTTTTGAGCTCCAGAGTCGCTAAAAAGGACTCGAACCGAGCGACTCCCATTTAGAGACTCTGGAGCTCAAAACGCGTCCAGAATTTTCGCCGCCTGTGCCGTCTTCTGAGCCACTGTCCAGCGTGGCGCTGCGTGTTGGTCTTGGTCATGCTACGCCTTGTTTTTCCAGCCTCGCAGGCGAAGGCCACGTGGGCCTCCATCTTATCAAGCCGTCGGACCCAGAAGGCCCGCATGTGTGCCGAAGTGGGCAGGCAGCTCCAGAGCCCGGTCGAGGTCGCCCTCGAGATGGAGCTCGAACTCGAGGTGGACTTAATCGAGGTGGACTTTCTCGAGGTAGAGCGCTAACTCGAGGTGGGCTTTCTCAAGTTTCACTTCCACCTACTGAGGTCAGCGAGTACTACCTTGAGAAATATCTCTCTTTCCTGGGTGACGACGACCAGGACGAGGACACCACATGCAACCTGGACATTCCAGACTCCCCGTCGACTACTTCAATAACTGTAAGTGTTTTTCGGCGCCTGCGCGGTCTTCTGGCCCACTGTGCCACGCCGGGCAGCACGCCCCACAGTGGGCCAGAAGACGGCGCAGGCGGCCAAAACTCTAGACGCGTTTTGAGCTCCAGAGTCGCTAAGCAGGACTCGAACCAAACGTGTGAATCCACCAATGGACCTTTTGCTCACAGAGCAATTCATTGGCAGGGTCGCACGTTCGGTTCGAGTCCCATTTAGCGACTCTGAAGTTTAAATTCTTTTTTAGGAAGCAGCTGCGCTGGTGGAGGAGGCGGTCATGCATCCCATCATAATGGTGATGGACCCCCCTGGCGCCACGCCAGCCGCTTTGAGGCGGTCGGTCGCTCCAGAGCCTCCCATGCTGTGGGCCAGGGCCCCAGGGGTGGAGAGCCGGCCAACGGTCAGAACAACGGTGGCTCAGGTGCAGTTCAGCGCGCGGGGCTGGGAGCGGCCGGCGCCCTTCCTGTCGCGCTTCTTGACACCTCTTCGCCCGACGACGCCCGCAGTGCGTCCACTGGGCTTCGAGCGGCTGGTGCCCTTCCAGTCAAGGTTCTTGGCGCCTGCACCCCCACGAGCCTCGGCAGCCCTAGGGACTGCACCACCCCCCGGCTCGCTGCTGCCGGCACGCTCGCCGCTGGCCCGCTCGCCGCCACTATGGTCGCCGCCACTATGGTCGCCGCCGCCGCCATCAGGGTCGCCGCAGCCACCAAGGCCGCCGCTGCCACCAGGGTCGCGCACGTCGGGGTCGGCACAAGGATGGTCGCCGCCGAACCTTGTGACCCACGTCCTGGGGAGCGGTCCCGATGACGTCTGGGAGCAGGGTCAGCGGGATCGTTCCGCACGGGAAGACCGCCGTGGCGGTGGCAGAAGGCCGTCGTGGGAAGAGGACCAGGACCGGCATCAGGACGTGGACCGTGCCGGGCTGCGGCGGCAAGTGCACGTGCAGGGGCGGCATGTGGAGCAAACAGCAGGCCCGCCTGTCCCGCGAGGTGAGCCACGCCATCCACAGTAGGCCAGAAGAACGGTTGAGGCGGTCAAAATCCCAAACGCGTTTTGAGCTCTAGAGTCGCTACTCGAACCGACCGTATTGCTCGTGAAGGAGAGCAATCCATTAGTAGGGTCACACGTTCGCTTCGAGTACCATTTAGCGACTCTGGGAGCTCAAAACGCGTCGAGAGTTTTGGCCGCCAGCGGGCTGATTCGGAGTCGTTTTCGTCGCTCTGTCTCTCTCGCACCTACGGGACACCCAATGAGTGCGAGAGAGACAGAGCGACGAAAGCGACTCTCGGAATCAGCCTGCTGCGCCGGTCTTCTGGCCCACCGTGCCTTCCCTACGCATACAGTACAGAACAGGATGCACTCCTATCCGCAGGCTATTCACTCGCAATTGAATGATTGCAGTTTGAGTCTGTACTTGAAGCAGATTTCGACCCATCCTAAGTAAACCATCCTTGTTGGCCGGGCGCTAGGAGACCATCCTAACTCGCCAGGGCGCTAGGAAACTATCCTAACTTGCCCGGGCGCTAGGAGACTATCCTAACTTGATAGGGTTTGTGTAGGAGTTAGGATACACTGGAAAAACTAGGGCGTACAGTTACGCTTCATTGAAGCGTACTAAATTTCTTAGGCCATTTGTCAAGCGTAAACCCCAAACTCCTTGTTTTGAAGCGTACTTTATCTTTGCAGACTCCTGACTGCTATTCTTGAAGCGTAACCCCCCAAAAGCTTTTTCTGAAGCGTAAAAAAGTTGATACTCCTCTTTTCAGGCGCAGGGTGACAAATGAAACCAATAGTGCAGATATCAAAATCTAAATAAACCACATTCCCTATGAGCAGGTTTAATAGGCACCATTGTTTTCTTGTCTCTTGCATGGCTCTCCAAGTGCCCTGTACGACCAGTACGATCAACAACAATAAATATTTGCCTCCATGAACCATCTTACCTCATCGAAAGGATATCCAAAAACAGTGTCAGATCATGTGTGAAGCAGCCTGATGCTGTTGTATGTGCTAGACCACGTTCAAGTTCACTTTCATGCTTTAGCAATGCCTCTACACTTCTGGGGCTGCCTAGGCTGCCTCTGTTGATAGGGTTATTGATATCCTCTGACAGGTTTCTAAAGAAACTGTTACACTTCAGTCCAAGGTTTTCACTCGATTTAGGCACGAAGAACGCCACCGGACATTTAAAAGAGGGTGACATAGTTGAAATACGGATATAAACAATGAAAATAATTCTTCATTCGGTGTTTTCGTTTCACTTTCAATACTCGAACGATAAACATCTGACTGACGCTTGCGTTATTTGCCCACTTCGTTGAGTGCAAATAAAGATGGGGTGTTGGGGTGGGAAAGTGGAGGGAGGGGGGGCTCCCCTACTCCCACTCCCCTCCCCCCCCCTTCACGTCGTCCGTCCCGTCCCGTCCTGCCTGCAGCCGCGAACATCTTTCCAAATTTGCCATTAGAATTGAAAGACCTCGAGTTTCCCCAGTTAATATCCGATTCCTTGAGTCTAGTTGCTCTCGGAGAAGGGGCGCGGTGACGGGGCATTGAGGGGGACGATGCGACGCAGCCGAAACTGCATTGTTTACGTGACTCGTACCGCGCCGCTAATCGCAAGTGAGTCTTGGATTGCAACTTTTCTATAGTTGTACGCTATTTAATTCTTGCGCAGTCCATTGCACGGGCCTTCTTATTTGCCTTCGCATGCGTGCCATGTCCTGGTTTCTTTGCGTCACTGTTGCTTTTCCCCGTTTTCCGTTGGTTTTATTTCGCATCACGAGCAACATAACCCTATAGCCTCGTTCCGAACAATGTTTCGTCGCTCCATCTCTCTCGCACCCTGAGGAACGCCCCATAGGTGCGAGAGAGGCGGAGCGATCAAAGTTCTGTTTGAAATCGGGCTGCTGTCTTGCTAGTGTAACAAGCTTTTCAGTGAACCCCTTACTTTTATTGTTTTACTGTTTTCTAATGCTGTGCTTTGTTTTTTTGTTCGAGGTGGAGTCAGTGATAAACGAACTGAGTTGGGTGGCAGCACAGAGGACTGGCCAACAGTTGAGTGGAGGTGGCAGAGCACAAAGCACTGAGGTAAGTTCTTGGCTAGTTCGAAAAATCATTGCAACAACATGGTATTTGCATTGCCTATGATAGAATGCAGAAGTAGATTTTATAACTCTCGTCAATAATGATGTTGTCACAGAATGGAGGATTCATTGTTTGTTTTCTCTTAAAGACTTTTGGGGGGGTAATTATTTTCTTCTTTTCTTGTCTTTCCTCAACCCCCAGTTTGATGGTATTCTAAAGTGAACCTCTCATTTAATTTATAAGCTTTAAGTTTCACTTAACTGGTTTGATATTCATCTTACCGCTTCACCGAAGTGAACAAGTTGACTATGCAATATTGATTGTTTACTGAGTTGGCTCAAATTGTGTTGCAGTCAGCAGAGCTTCACATGCTCCAAGCAGCATCAACATGATTTGATCTGAAGGGCACTGAAGGGCAGTTCAAAGAGCTCACCAGATTGTTGGCCAGTAGAAAGCCGGCGCTTCTTACTTCATGTTCTACAGTGACAAAGTTTTGTTTCGTAAGGCAACAACAAGGGGACACAGGTATGGACAGAATGCATCTTAAGCAACTTGTTTTACTTTTATCTTGTCTTTTGATCTTCCCTTGTGCATTCTTCATTTCAGGACCCCACCTGAATCGATCGACATTGCACTGGTGGCCAAGACTTCCCCAGCCAGTGTGGACTTTTGGCTTTCGGAAAGTATCGGTCCCTCAACATCTTGGTACTGCCTTTATTTTGCTGCCCCGCTGCTCAACAAGATACTACAGGGATGCACCCTAAACAACTAATTATGCCCAAGATTTAGTTCAATACCATCAAGTGTGGACACTGAGTCCTCGTTCAGCTCTCTCCAGAATGGTTTATCTTGGATTTGGTGTTCAGTTCAAGATGAATTGTGGCGAAGAGGTCTATTTGTGTCTGTTTGCCAAATGGGAATGGTTTCATTTATGTCAATTTTGATTATTTTATTTTGTGTGAGAGGGGGATTTTTTTTTATAAGTTCTGCATACTAGTATGTGAGTCTTAGTTTTGTGCAACTGAAGTAAATGAACATTCTGAAGTTAAATTATTCAAAGAAGTCATTTGGAGTTTTAAAGTAATGGAGTACTCAATTACTGTATAGAAAATAAACTATTATTATTGTAGTAATTCTGTCAATCTTTTCAGTACATGATGCCCTTTGCATTACTAGAGACTAGATTAACAAATGCATCTAGAGTGAGCTATTTAACATCATGAGTGAAACCGTAATCAAATGTAAATCTGAATAATAGTATTGTATTAATAAGTTCATAAAAACAACTGTTTTCTTTCAAATACACAAGGTGCTATGCAGCATATGAGACCAGAGCTAAACAAATTAATCTGGAGTGGGTCCTTATTTTAAACGCCATGTGTTTGAAACCAGTTAAAAAATCAGTTACTTATAGCAGTATTTGATTAGAAAATTCATAAAGTTAACAACTTCTTTCCTTAATTAAGCTTATGCAACAAAAGATAGACTTTCAACTAATGAACAGATGAAATTAATTTAAAGAACTATACATAAAAATGACAGTCTGCAACTTACTGATGGTTTGTGAATTTGTGAAGTTAATTATAGCCTGTGATCAATGGCGGTGATGATGGGGGATGAATCACAGAATTACCCTATTTTTTGTTGACCAAGCTCATAAGTCTGTCATATTGAACTTGACTTCTGCCATATTTTGAAGGCTGCTGTTTTCCTGTGACTAACTTTTCCACAGCCCTCATGAACTGCTGATAGGGTGACGGATACTCTGTATTTAGTGTTACATATGCCCCAAGCAGCATCAACATTATTTTGTCAACTGTAGGGCTGTTCAAAGAGCTGACCAGTTCATTGGCCATTAACAAGGTGGCGCTTCTTAGCTCATACTCCGCAGTAACAAAGTTTTGTCTTCGGAAGACAACAATAAATGGAGCCTGGATGTTAGACGACTCCATATCTTGAAGGTTTTGTCTTTCCTCCTGTTGGCATAAACATATGTAAGGCTAGAATCAGAATATTTTTTTATGTTAATAGATGTAAAAGCTTATAGGGACAAACTTACTTCTCTGACTATCAGCACAGGTTTTAGACCCTTTTTAACAGCTTTTGATACAAAAAATTCATGTACTCTGAGCATAGTGTTTAGTTTCCCATATTCTGTGGTAAAGTCGATCTCAAAGTGAGCCCCTATCAATTGTATATTTTTAGTGAACACCCTTTCACACTCTTCAAGTGCTACTTCAATGTTAGTCAGGTAATCAAAAATCATCTGCAATTAAAAAGTGGATGAAATACTCAAACATGGCAAAATTAAAATAGAATAGTTGGGCATGTCCCTTGTGATCTGCTCAGTTTTTACCATTTCAGGTGTTTTTAAATATGGGTACATCTCTAAGAGTTCCCTTGGTGTGAGTGTTTCCCTTTCAATTTTTCTGTAGCTAAGTGATTTTTCAATAAGACCTTTCATGACCCTTCTATCCTGAGTAGTCCTCAGCTCCTTGGCAGCTGCCTCTGCTTCCACATCCAATGGATGTTTGTCAGATGTGCTACAACAAGAAGAAGTTGATATTTAACATTGCGGAAAATTTAAGTGTATTATTTATACACATGAAAAGGAAAAAAACATTACCTAGGATCATCCTCTCCTCTTGATTCTTCTTCTTGGTCTACTGTTCTTGCGTTTTTAGCAGCTTTCTTCTTCTTCCTCTTTCTCTCAGCACTAAAAGATTTTTGAAGTCCAACTTTGAATGATGCCTGATTGGATGCAGGAAAATTAGCTAGCATTATGACTTTAAAATATTATCCTAAAAATTTCCTCTGAATGAAAAGTAGGGCCTTACCCAATATATTTTTTCATCAGACTTAAGATTTGGGTAAGCATCACAAATTCTTTTCGTATACCTATCCCATTCCTTACGCGACAAATATTCATTACCATCTTTCTGTTTTCTAATGTGACTTTTACAGTCTTGATGAATGGCGTGCATATTCATGTTGATTCTGAGTTTCTTCAACTCGCTCTTGCTCTTTTCACCAAAGTTTGGCAAGCCATACACCTGCTTGTCAAATGTAGAAAACATCTGTAATTTTAAAAAATAGGTTTTAAAGGGGGGGGGGGAGGAAATAAGAATAAAATTGACTGACAATGTTTTAATATCAGATTTACCGTGTTAGGTATTTGTCCTCCAGGTCCTCTTGCTGGTGGTGGAGGTACCTGTCCTCTAGGTCTTCTTGCCGTAGTGTTATTAGCAGAAGTCGAACCTGACCCTGAGTTTTCTTGAGGTTGTGGAGGTGAAGGAGAAATCAATTCTGCAGTCACAGATCGTTCAGGTGAACTTGTGGAGGAAATCAAAAGAGAAGGTTGCCTCCTATTTGCAGATTTAGTTGGTGATTCGTAGTAGCTTATTACAGAGGATGATGATTCCTTGAATCTTGATGAACTTCCTGTGAATATAAATTGATCAGAATTGGTGCATTGTGAAATGTAGAATATATTATATGGTTCATACTCACTCTCTGCTGCCACAGGAGATTTTTGAGTCCTGGGCCTCTTTGCTGCTGGCTCTGCTGCTGTGGATTTGTTCATGAAAAATGGTGCTGATACCGGAACCCCTTTGAGAAAGACAAAAATTAGTTGCAAGTTTTCTAGACATTATAGTTGCAGCAAATTGATTGATATGGCATTATTACCACTTTCTATCATGTAGTGATACCTATCCCACATATTTTTGTACTTGACTTTTTCTACGACTGGGATGTCATTCCAGTCCGGGAAGTAGGATTTAATTTGAGAATAATCATCTTCATTACTTCAAGGAGAAAAGTTCTGAAGTTATTTATTGTAAGCTTACAAATTTAAAAAGAATTGAAGCAAAAATGTGGCTAAAATAAAATAAGAAAGTGAAAACTCACTGCTGTTGTGGCTGTTCCTCCTCAATTTGTTCAGTAATGGGTTGCTGTCTGGTGGCTTCAGCATAGATTTCCTGTGCACAGTGGAACCAAAGTTAAGTGAATAATGGAATGTACACTCAAGGCGAACAGAAAATCAAAATATCAATCAATAAAGAGACTCTGGCACATTGACACGCAAAGAGACACAGTATCGCTCAGTTTTGTCGCGCGATTCCGGAATACCTCATACACTTGCACCTGCAGCTGCGAACCAGCCGCCACCCGGCGTTTACAGGGGTCAATCGTTCGCGAGTTCTCAGAGGATAGTTTCGTCTCAGACCCGCACCGGGTCTACTTACCTCTTCGGTCCATTTCCTCAGCATTTTCTTCATAGACATTATGTGTAGCTGATGATGATTTACTGTAATTGACGAACACGCTGAATAAGGAGGCAATCAAATCTCACACAAATTTAAACCGCCAACGTTCTTGCCTATCTGTCTTTAGCCAACCGATTGAACCAAAACTGCTCCGTTAAAATTCAAGAACATGAACTCATCATTATTGCTCGACTTTTCTTTGAGGTCTTGTTGATGGCAGAATTATTTATTTCATTTTTTATTTCGGCAATAATTGTATTTCTGGCAAACCAATTATTTTTTAAATTTTTTGTTGTTGTGGTGCTCTTGGTCCTTTGCTCATTTCCGCTCTCGCCCACTCTCTGCCCCTGCCCCTCCCTCCCTTCCTCCCACCGCTGTCACTGTCCTTGTCCATCGTCTTTGATCGAAATCAAAAACGAAATACACAGTCGTGTTCAGTTTGTTGTCGTGATATTGCTAAGGTGACCAATCATTTGTTTACGCACTTGCGCGTATGCGTTAAAATTAAGTGACTAATTTATGTCGTTATCGTTTTTGGTTGAAAAAGGCACTTGTGCTGTGGATAAACATGTAGCCCGTTGCCGGTTCTCCAGATTTCAACTATGTTGTATGTTTCACGCCACTACTTATTGCTTCAGGCCTATCATTGAAATTTTTTTTTACGTGCTTTTCAAACATTTCAGGTTGGCGCGCATCTTCATTGTACTTGCTCTTTTGAGCCATGCCAACATGGCATCAGACTCAGAAATTAGCGATTTGGAAGAAATTGGGGAAGAGGACTTGTCTGATGATGATTTAATTGTTCGTGATGTATCGGAAAGCGGTGAGTAAGGCACACTGATTTACTAAATACAGGCAGCTGGTCAATCGCTGCTAGCCCTAACAAATGGAGACGTTTATTTACTCAACATTGATGTGCACACATCACTTCAAAATATTTGCAATCTTCAAAGAATCCCCACTTGAATTGACAATGTCTTATGTCCTCCAGGCGACTCACATTCCTATGCATTAAAAATCCAAGAGCGGGCAGCCGAATTCTTGACATTTGTAAAACAAGAATGTGTTACCACACAAAACACTATTGACAGCCTTGTGAGTGGAGTGGATCATCTCTTTGCACTCTATAATAAATTTCTCAAGGTATGAATTCTCTTTTTCTACTTTACTCAAAGTACTAGGAGCTTCCTTTATATATTTTCTCTTTTCTTTTTTCAAGGCTCGTATTCTGGAACTTTCTGACTCGGACGTTGTTAAAAAAGAAGATATTAAAGACCTTTTTGATTACTTAAATGAACAAACCATCTTTGAGGGAGTGCAGACAAAGTATCGACTGGAAAAGTTCCAACGATCAAGGTGGGATGCAGTGGTACCAGACAAACTCGTGTTTACATGGAAGAAAACACTTCTTCATGGTAAAGTGCGGCAAGTTCCAGACAAGGTTGCTTACTGTTTAGATTTTTTGAAGCAATTAGAATCAGTGCTTCAATGTGAAGATATTTTGTACTGTGTAGATCATCCTAAACCTGTGTCTGAAGAATTTAGAAGTGCCCTAGATGGATATGTTTATCAGAATCACCCATTGGTCCAGAAGTATCCTAATGCCTTAGGAATCATCTATTATTTAGATGATATCAAAGCTGGGGATACCTTGTCTACTTACAACCTTGGATTAAGAAATTTTCTATGGACTCTGGCCAATGTTTATCCTGAACTAAGATCAACAGTGAGAGCTATTCAACTGCAAGCACTTAGTAAAGCAAGTGACGCTAAGTTTGTAAATAATGGACCAATGCTGCAGAATTTAATTGAAGGGATTAACAAACTTAGCAGTGATGAAGGAGTTACTTTTGATATAAAAGGAGTTAAAAGGGTATTTCATGGGTTTCTACTGTTTGTAGTTGGTGACTACCCAGCTCTTGCCAATATTGGTGGGTTTAAGGAATCTGCATCGTTTGCTTGGCGATTCTGCAGACAATGCATGATAACTCAAGCTGAGAAGAGTACCAAGTATGAAGATAAAGAGGTCATCCTGCGTACAGAAGAAATGCACCAACAACAACTAGATATAATGGAAGGGATCACTGAACTGCAGTCCGAGGAAGAAAATGAACTTGATGAGTCTGAGCAACATGAGAAACCCTCTGTTAAATTTGGCATTAATTTCAAGAGTCCTCTTCTTCAGCTGAAGTATTTCAATATCACTCAAGCTCTGCCTCAGGACATTATGCATCTCTTTTTGGAGGGAATTATGGAAACACAATGTAGGCTTGTGTTACAACATGCTGTTTCAGTCAAAGGACTACCCCTGAAACACGTTAATAATTTCTTCAAGAATTTTGATTTTGGGAAGAGTAACACTGATAGGCCCTCTCCTATTGAGACTCAACACCTCAAGAACGGACTCCGACAAACATCTGCTCAGATCTTGATGATGAGCGCAGTTCTTCCATTCCTTGTCAAAGATCACTGTGATGGGGTGTACCTTGAGAACTTTCTACTTCTGTTGAGGATAATGAGATTATGCTTTTCGCATGTCCTCAAAATGATACATGTGAGTCTATTGAGAAGAATGATAAAACAGTACTTGATGCAGTTCAATCTTTTGTACCCTGGAAAATTTACTCCCAAGCACCATTTTCTTATTCATCTTCCAATGCAAATTATCCTGTTTGGAATTTTGACTGAGCAATGGGCCATGAGGTTCGAGGCTTTCCATGCCATTCTGAAGAGACTCGCCAAAGTTCTCCACAACGCCAAGAATCTGTCATTTTCTCTGATAGTGAGAATGTCATCACTTCAAGCTTTCAAGATGCACCTTAATCCAGCAAACTACCTCACACACTCATCAATAATTCCTAAGATCAAACAGACAATGCCATTGTCTGAGGTTCACCACCAGCAGGAGCTAATTACTTGCTTAAAGTTATCTGAGACATGTGAAGTTAATGAGCTGTCAAGTTTGAAGTGGTATGGACCTGTTTTCTCTGAGGGCGATACCATTTTGATCACACCCTCATCAGCTGAAAATCAACTTCCCAAGTTTGCTACTGTGGTCCAAATCTTCTGTGTTCAAACAAGATATGTTGTGCTGTACAGAGAACTCCATACCAATACTTACTGTAAAAATTTTGGTGCATACAAAGTGACGTGTGAGCAAGATGCTACTATAGGAGCTGTGGACATCACCGATTGCCATCTGCAGCAACTTATGGACGTCAAGCATGATGGTGCAAATTATGTCATTCATCGGCAAGATAATGAACCTCATTTTGATGAATGATTTTCTGAAATGTTACCTCTGTAGCAAAGAATATTTGTGTATGGTATTTAATTACTTATTTTACTTACTTTATGCTAGAAATACATGTCTGCAATACATTACAGTAAATAATAAGACTCTCCTAAAGCAAACTACTTATAATCATGCCTTATTCATTTTAGGTTCCTTCTCTTCAGGTACAAGGAATAGGTAATGATCCAGTTTATTTTCCACAGACTGGTTCAAACCCAATTACATTACATTAAAAGGATATTGGTTCAAACAACATGCAAACAATTCTAGATTGACAGAATTACTACAATAATAATAGTTAACAGTAATACAAAGTTATTTACATTATGAATTTTCTAATCAAATACTGCTATAAGTAACTGATTTTTTAACTGGTTTCAAACACATGGCGTTTAAAATAAGGACCCACTCCAGATTAATTTGTTTAGCTCTGGTCTCATATGCTGCATAGCACCTTGTGTATTTGAAAGAAAACAGTTGTTTTTATGAACTTATTAATACAATACTATTATTCAGATTTACATTTGATTACGGTTTCACTCATGATGTTAAATAGCTCACTCTAGATGCATTTGTTAATCTAGTCTCTAGTAATGCAAAGGGCATCATGTACTGAAAAGATTGACAGAATTACTACAATAATAATAGTTTATTTTCTATACAGTAATTGAGTACTCCATTACTTTAAAACTCCAAATGACTTCTTTGAATAATTTAACTTCAGAATGTTCATTTACTTCAGTTGCACAAAACTAAGACTCACATACTAGTATGCAGAACTTATAAAAAAAAATCCCCCTCTCACACAAAATAAAATAATCAAAATTGACATAAATGAAACCATTCCCATTTGGCAAACAGACACAAATAGACCTCTTCGCCACAATTCATCTTGAACTGAACACCAAATCCAAGATAAACCATTCTGGAGAGAGCTGAACGAGGACTCAGTGTCCACACTTGATGGTATTGAACTAAATCTTGGGCATAATTAGTTGTTTAGGGTGCATCCCTGTAGTATCTTGTTGAGCAGCGGGGCAGCAAAATAAAGGCAGTACCAAGATGTTGAGGGACCGATACTTTCCGAAAGCCAAAAGTCCACACTGGCTGGGGAAGTCTTGGCCACCAGTGCAATGTCGATCGATTCAGGTGGGGTCCTGAAATGAAGAATGCACAAGGGAAGATCAAAAGACAAGATAAAAGTAAAACAAGTTGCTTAAGATGCATTCTGTCCATACCTGTGTCCCCTTGTTGTTGCCTTACGAAACAAAACTTTGTCACTGTAGAACATGAAGTAAGAAGCGCCGGCTTTCTACTGGCCAACAATCTGGTGAGCTCTTTGAACTGCCCTTCAGTGCCCTTCAGATCAAATCATGTTGATGCTGCTTGGAGCATGTGAAGCTCTGCTGACTGCAACACAATTTGAGCCAACTCAGTAAACAATCAATATTGCATAGTCAACTTGTTCACTTCGGTGAAGCGGTAAGATGAATATCAAACCAGTTAAGTGAAACTTAAAGCTTATAAATTAAATGAGAGGTTCACTTTAGAATACCATCAAACTGGGGGTTGAGGAAAGACAAGAAAAGAAGAAAATAATTACCCCCCCAAAAGTCTTTAAGAGAAAACAAACAATGAATCCTCCATTCTGTGACAACATCATTATTGACGAGAGTTATAAAATCTACTTCTGCATTCTATCATAGGCAATGCAAATACCATGTTGTTGCAATGATTTTTCGAACTAGCCAAGAACTTACCTCAGTGCTTTGTGCTCTGCCACCTCCACTCAACTGTTGGCCAGTCCTCTGTGCTGCCACCCAACTCAGTTCGTTTATCACTGACTCCACCTCGAACAAAAAAACAAAGCACAGCATTAGAAAACAGTAAAACAATAAAAGTAAGGGGTTCACTGAAAAGCTTGTTACACTAGCAAGACAGCAGCCCGATTTCAAACAGAACTTTGATCGCTCCGCCTCTCTCGCACCTATGGGGCGTTCCTCAGGGTGCGAGAGAGATGGAGCGACGAAACATTGTTCGGAACGAGGCTATAGGGTTATGTTGCTCGTGATGCGAAATAAAACCAACGGAAAACGGGGAAAAGCAACAGTGACGCAAAGAAACCAGGACATGGCACGCATGCGAAGGCAAATAAGAAGGCCCGTGCAATGGACTGCGCAAGAATTAAATAGCGTACAACTATAGAAAAGTTGCAATCCAAGACTCACTTGCGATTAGCGGCGCGGTACGAGTCACGTAAACAATGCAGTTTCGGCTGCGTCGCATCGTCCCCCTCAATGCCCCGTCACCGCGCCCCTTCTCCGAGAGCAACTAGACTCAAGGAATCGGATATTAACTGGGGAAACTCGAGGTCTTTCAATTCTAATGGCAAATTTGGAAAGATGTTCGCGGCTGCAGGCAGGACGGGACGGGACGGACGACGTGAAGGGGGGCCGAGGGGGAGGGGAGTGGGAGTAGGGGAGCCCCCCCTCCCTCCACTTTCCCACCCCAACACCCCATCTTTATTTGCACTCAACGAAGTGGGCAAATAACGCAAGCGTCAGTCAGATGTTTATCGTTCGAGTATTGAAAGTGAAACGAAAACACCGAATGAAGAATTATTTTCATTGTTTATATCCGTATTTCAACTATGTCACCCTCTTTTAAATGTCCGGTGGCGTTCTTCGTGCCTAAATCGAGTGAAAACCTTGGACTGAAGTGTAACAGTTTCTTTAGAAACCTGTCAGAGGATATCAATAACCCTATCAACAGAGGCAGCCTAGGCAGCCCCAGAAGTGTAGAGGCATTGCTAAAGCATGAAAGTGAACTTGAACGTGGTCTAGCACATACAACAGCATCAGGCTGCTTCACACATGATCTGACACTGTTTTTGGATATCCTTTCGATGAGGTAAGATGGTTCATGGAGGCAAATATTTATTGTTGTTGATCGTACTGGTCGTACAGGGCACTTGGAGAGCCATGCAAGAGACAAGAAAACAATGGTGCCTATTAAACCTGCTCATAGGGAATGTGGTTTATTTAGATTTTGATATCTGCACTATTGGTTTCATTTGTCACCCTGCGCCTGAAAAGAGGAGTATCAACTTTTTTACGCTTCAGAAAAAGCTTTTGGGGGGTTACGCTTCAAGAATAGCAGTCAGGAGTCTGCAAAGATAAAGTACGCTTCAAAACAAGGAGTTTGGGGTTTACGCTTGACAAATGGCCTAAGAAATTTAGTACGCTTCAATGAAGCGTAACTGTACGCCCTAGTTTTTCCAGTGTAGTCTCGTAGCGCCCGACCGAGTTAGGATAGTTCTAGCGCCCTGGCAAGTTGGGATGGTCTCCTAGCGCCTGGGCGAGCAAGGATGGTTTTCTTAGGAGGGGTCGATTTTTTAACATTGTCGTCTCTAGGAGGTAGAGCCCACCGAGGTCAAGGAGGACGAGGAAGGGGTCGCGGCCGAGGCCCACCACCTCCAGGTGCTGACCGCCAGCGCCAGCGCGAGCAGGCCCTGCAGCGCGGCCGCGCCGAACGCAGGCAACAGCTAGACAACGAGGAGGCCGCAGAGGACGACCCCCCTCGTCGGGGCGGTGGAGGCTGCCGTCGCGGTCGACGGCAGGAAGACGACGACCGGGACGTGCCGGCCTTGATCCAGGGCCAGGGCCGCCTCCTAGAAGAGCTCCGGGTCATGGACCGAAACATGATCGACGCTGTGCGGGCCAACAACGGGCCCAACTACCACTTCGCCATGTCCATGTACTTTCGCCTGGAGGCATTGGAAAGGGACAACCCGGAAAAGGGGGGGGGGCGCGTGAGATGGCGCATGATGGAGTTGGTAGACGGCCCTCGGCCTGCACCAATGCCCCGTCATCCCTGACAGTTTTTTTATTATTAATTTTCCTTTTATGAGAGAAACATCCTTTTCTTTTCCACGCCTCTCTGAACAGCAAATAAAAACTCATTGAAACAAAAAATTTATTCACATATACAAAAAAAAAAAAAAACTGACCGTGACTTCCCGAGACAAGACGCCCATCGGGGAAAAGGCGGGGGCCACACGGACAACATCCGGGGAAGGGGCGGGGAAGGGGCGAGGAAGGGGCGGGGAAATCCCGGGGAAAACCCGGGGAACTCCGGGGAAAACACGGGGAAAGCCCGGGGAAAGCCCGGGGAAAACACGGGGAACTCAATTTTTACCGGAAAACCACCGGGTATGCGTCTTTCGCTGCGGAAATGACCAGGGGAGTGCGCCTGACCGGTCCTTGGTGATGCGGACGGTTGCGGAGCACTTCATGGTGGACGGATAGATAGGCTGCCTGCCCAGCCGTCCATTTTTGACTTCTCGGGCCGGCACTGAAAGCGCACAGTGGGCCAGAGGACGGCCTAGGCAGTCAAAATTCTAGACGCGTTTTGAGCTTCAGAGTCGCTAAATGGGACTAGAACCGAACGTGTGACCCCACCCGAACGAGAAATCAATTGTTGGGGTCACACGTTCGGTTCGAGTCCTGTTCAGCGACTCTGGAGCTCAAAGCGCGTCTAGAATTTTGGCCGCCTGTGCCGCCTTCTGGCCCACTGTGCGCTCTCAGTGCCTGCCCGAGGAGTCAAAAATGGACGGCTGGGCAGGCAGCCTATCTATCCGTCCACCATGAAGTGCTCCGCAACCGTCCGCATCGCCAAGGACCGGTCAGGTGCACTCCCCTGGTCATTTCCGCAGCGAAAGAGGCTTCCCCAGTGGTTTTCAGGTGAAAATTGAGCTCTCCGGGGTTTTCCCCGGACTTTCCCTGGGTTTTCCCCGGGTTTTTCCCGGAGTTCTCCGGGTTTTCCCCGCCCTTTCCCCGCATGTTCCCCGTGTGGCCCCCGCCTTTTCCCCGATGGGCGTCTTGTCTCGGCTTCGAAGGGCGTGGAAGACTGTTAATGCCCTTAAAAGCGTAGTTTATATGCCCTTGTTTTACCAGAGCTAGTCCGGTGAGGTGCTCGCCCTGCGAGGGCGTGAATTAAGTGTCACGCCAAAAAACGGCATGACAGAAAAGTCATGCCAAAAATCGTCGTGACTCAGAAATTCACGCCATTTTTTGGCGTGAATTTCCTGTCATGCCGGTTTTTGGCATGGCTTTTCTCATAAAACGCATTGTACAGTTTTACTTCCGAAAAACTGGTTTTACTTAAAGACCATCACAACTTTTACACTTCCTCGCTTGTTCTTTTTTCCTTTTCGGAGCACTGCAATGTAGGAGTTCTCCTCGTTTGCACCATGAGATGGCTCTGTGAGCTGAAGACTCCACACCGCTCCCCACCCCCTCCACCTCTTCACTGTGGCAAAAAGCTACGGAAAATTCTGTAAACAGCTTGTGGTAATTCTCCGTAGCCGCCTTGTCAGTATTCTCCGTAGGCTCTTACAGTATTTTCCGTAGGACCGCACAGTATTCTCCGTAGGACCTTACAGTGATCTCCGTAGGACTATACAGTCTTCCAGGCCCTACGGAGGAGACTGTGCGGTCCTACGGAGAATACTGTACGGCCCTACGGAGAATACTGTAAGAGCCTACGGAGAATATTGATAAGAGGGCTACGGAGAATCCTGGCAAAAAAATTAACAGAATTTTCCGTACCTTTTCGCCACAGTGTTTGCACGTGTATAGTTTGATAACAGCGCTGTCCTGCGTCGGTCGGTCTGATTTTTTATTTTTTTTTACAGAAATGTCCATGGCAGAGAGGCTCAACGCTGCAAGGCACGCAACAAGCCCAAATTTCGTGCTGCGTGAGTCTGGGTCCAAAATGCCTTTACAATTATGCCCCACATGCAAATGCATGTTTAAAATTAGGCATAAATGCCCTCTCGGGGAAAAAAATTAGTTTTTCTTTTGTCTAGTCTAATGTCTAGTCTAATGCAAGTGCATTTATTAATTTTCTTTGAGTGCTGTGAGAGCAGGTGTGAGAGTTTATTGGCTGAGCGAAAATGAAATCAATTTCTACCCGTGACATAAGTTTTAACTGCGAATTGGCTACCTCGGCCCGAATTTACTAACAAAATCAACTTCGACCCTCCATCTTGAAAAAAGGGGGTCGACCGACTAAGAATTTTTTTTGCGGATTTCGACAGGTCTTGGCAAGACCTTTTCAAAGAGGGGTCGGAAGGGGGGTCTAGGAGCCCGACTTCATCAGTTTGCCGAATCAGGATCTTGAAAAAAGGGGATCGACCGACTAAAAAATTTTATTGCACATTTCACGTGGTGCATTACTCAATGCCTCAATGCTTGCCGAAGGCAAGCAGGCACTGTGGCGAAAAGGTACGGAAAATTCTGTTAATTTTTTTGCCAGGATTCTCCGTAGCCCTCTTATCAATATTCTCCGTAGGCTCTTACAGTATTCTCCGTAGGGCCGTACAGTATTCTCCGTAGGACCGCACAGTCTCCTCCGTAGGGCCTGGAAGACTGTATAGTCCTACGGAGATCACTGTAAGGTCCTACGGAGAATACTGTGCGGTCCTACGGAAAATACTGTAAGAGCCTACGGAGAATACTGACAAGGCGGCTACGGAGAATTACCACAAGCTGTTTACAGAATTTTCCGTAGCTTTTTGCCACAGTGGGGAAGCGCCGCAGGCCAAGGTAGGTGTAACGCCAGGCGTGGTGGATTGTCGTAACTGGCGCATGTCGCGAAGCCTGTTACGACAAGACACGGTCTGGCGTAAACCTACCTTGTTGGCTGAGCGATTAGCGAAGCCAGTTACTCCAGTGGGGTTGAAAAGTTTTGTCTGTCTGTCCCAGACTTAAAAAACCATGGGCTGGGCCATGGCGACGGCTGACCATGGTGATCCACGAATCGCCATGGTCATATGATCTTGACCATGGCGAAATGGCGCATGGCGATCTGCACCATAGGGCAGCGCACTATGGGGGAGGCTCCCCTATGGTGCGCTGCCTCATGGTGTGCTGCCCCATGGTGCGCTGCCCCATGGTGTGCTGCCCTATAGTTAACCGCTCAATGGTGAAGTGGAAGTGCCTCATGGTGTTTCTTAATAGCTGGTCACAGTGGTCATTCAAAGAGGAGCCCTTCCTGACCATGACCAGTCCCTGGTGAAAATTCGATTCTACGCACGATTCTAAAGTCATGGTCTCTCTATCTACAGTAATTTAAATGTTACAGACTATTCCTGAATAAACCTCGGAGACTTGAACGCACGGGCAAGAGAACATTCACTGTAGTGCGAGCGCCACCATGGCGACAAACACCATGGTGCAGCTTTCACCATGGGCACGCCAGGCACCATGGTGACGAGCACTATAGAACGATCTCCACCATGGTGGAGACCGCCGAACCATGGTGGTACTCCCCATGGTGCGCCTTCACCATAGGGCAGCCCATTTAACCATAGTGATGACGACCTCCGCCATTGTGGACTGCCCTATGGTGATGGAAATTCACGATGGCCACCATGGTTTTTTTAGTCTGGGGTTTGTCTGTCTGTTTGTGTGTCCGCACTACTCCTCCCAAACGGCTCGGCTGATCGAGACGAGATTTTGCAGGGTTGTTAGGTATATCCTTGGCTCGCCACACGCAAAAATTCAGCTTTCTATCTCATTCCATTCAGTCGTACTAACGAAAAAAACACTTAAAAAAACGGCAGAAAAAGTGCAACTTTTTAGTGACTTCATATTTTGGAGACATTTTTACATGGTTTCTTAAGTTTTTGAAGTTCCTGATGACAAAAATGAAATCAATTTCGACCCCTGACCAAACTTTTACCTGTGAATTGGCTACCTCGGCCCGAATTTACTAACATAATCAACTTCGACCCTTCATCTTGAAAAAAGGGGGTCGACCGACTAAAATTTTTTATTGCAGATTTCGATAGGTCTCGGCAAAACCTTTTCAAAGAGGGGTCGGAAGGGGGGTCAAGGAGCCCGACTTCATTAGTTGGCCGAATTAGGATCTTGAAAACAGGGGATCGACCGACTAAAAAAATTTTTATTGCAGATTTCGATAGGTCTCGGCAAAACCTTTTCAAAGAGGGGTCGGAAGGGGGGTCAAGGAGCCCGACTTCATTAGTTGGCCGAATCAGGATCTTGAAAAACGGGGATCGACCGACTAAAAAATTTTATTGCGGATTTCGACAGCGGTCTTGGCAAGACCTTTTCAAAGAGGGGTCGGAAGGGGGGTCTAGGAGCCCGACTTCATCAGTTTGCCGAATCAGGATCTTGAAAAAAGGGGATCGACTGACTAAAAAATTTTATTGCACATTTCACGTGGTGCATTACTCAATGCCTCAAAAATCCTTGAGACAGCTTGCCGAAGGCAAGCAGGGAAGCGCCGCAGGCCAAGGTAGGTGTAACGCCAGGCGTGGATTGTCGTAACTGGCGCAGCATCGCGAAGCCTGTTATGACAAGACACGGTCTGGCGTAAACCTACCTTGTAGCATACTTGTTAATGATCTATAATGCTATAAAGAGTTAAATATTTGATATTCATTTTTCACCACTAAAATGGTTAATATGTATGCATTTTAATGTTAGCAAGTCAGTGTGGCATCAGACTTACTCTGCAAACTTAACACTGTACTCAATACAAGCTCTTTAGCGTGTACTCATGAGTACACTCTCTTTAGCGTGTACTCATGAGTACACTCTCTTTAGCGTGTAATCATGATTACACTCTCTTCAGCGTGTACTCACGAGTACACTCCCACGAGCGTGTACTCAACTGCATATATTGCCAGACTAACTAAGTTGTGTGCTGATCTGAGTACTCTCTCATTGGAGTGTACTCATCTGAGCACACTCTCATTGGAGTGTACTCATCTAGGCACAGTCTAGTTAGAGTGTACTCATCTGAGTACACTCTCGTTGGAGTGTGCTTGTGAGTACACGCTGAACAGAGTGTACTGAGCACACTGTTAAGTTTGCACAGTAATGGCTGCATGTATTAAACAGAGAAGCCTCTCTAGACATGACCACAGTATATAATGTTGTATCATACTTGTTGATGAACTTTATGATTTTGATTGATTTTTTCAGCAGCCATTGGCATCCTGCTTTTTGGCTTCCTGTTAAGGATGATGCTGTAAAGAGTTTAATATTTGATATTCATTTTTCACCACTAAAATAGTTAATATGTATGCATTTTAATGTAAGCAAGAAGTCAGTGTGGCATCAGACTTAATGGCTGCACTCTAGACATGACCACAGTATAAAATGTTGTAGCATACTTGTTAATGATGATTTTGATTGTTAAAATGGTTAATATGTATGTATTTTAATGTTAGCATGTCAGTGTGGCATCAGACTTATACTTTTTAATGGACTTTACGTGTTCAAAAGTGTTAATTTTTTATAATGAAAATATATGTTCTGCAACAATAAACTCATTTCTAATATACATCTCACAGAGTCGCTAAATGGGAGTCGAACCGAACGTGCGACCCCACCAATGGATTCCTCGTTCGGAGAGCAATCCATTGGCGGGGTCACACGCTCGGTTCGAGTCTTGTTTAGCGACTCTGGAGCTACAGACGCGTCCAGAGTTTTGGCCGCCTGCGCCGTCTTCTGGCCCACTGTGCGCCGTGGCATGCTGACCCGCTGGGTGGGCCCAGAGGTGATAAAAGTGACCCGAAACGGACCCGCCGCTGATGAGAGTCCATCCGATCCGAACCGGCCTGACCCGCCTGACCATGACCCATCTTTGCATACACTTAGTTTGCATTTTGGTGCCGAAAAAATAATTACCGCTGGCCGGTTCTCTCGCTGTTTTTTAATCCCCTGAAATGGACACGCATGAGTGCAGCACGGCCTCAGCGAGCGCGGACAGCTCACACCCACACAACAAAGGACTTTGGTGTCACAGAAACAACAATGCTCTACAGACTGCGGGCCATCGGTCAGCGGCTGTGGAGCATGCTTAAAAAAGGCAAAAAGCCGCCACGCAAATCCGCTGCTGGAGCCGGAGCGCCACAAGCAGCCAGCCCAGTGCGAGAGCCTGGTAACGTAACGAAACGAATAACAGTTACGTCACAGGACCACAGTAAACAGCATCGTTGAACAGCACCATCACACTTATTTGACACAAAGTAGGTTCCATTTGCCCTCGAACTTCCAAAAACGCATAAATAAATCGTGGAACGGTGCATTTAATTGCGTTAATAACGTTAACTGTAGCCCAACGCGTTATTTTTCCGGGCCCTGCGTAGTGGTGACGGCCAGCGCGCCACCCCCGCTCTGTGGTGCGCTGGAGGGCAGCGCCCCGCCACCGCCCACAGCCGCTGCTGCGCTGGAGGGCAGCGCGCCGCTACCGCTCTCGGCCGCTGCGCTGGAGGCGGCGAGTACAGGGGAGGCTGGCGTGCGGCCGCCGCTGCCGTGGTTTGCGTGGCCGGGGGTCACGCCCATCGCGATGGTGGGATGTTTGTCTTGAAGACGAGGGAAACTTCTTAGTTGTTGCCTTTACTTTAACTTGTCTTTTCCTCTCTTGGGCGTGCTTGCGGTATAGTGGCCTTCAATGTGGCCGCCGCGGCCGACTGGCCGCACGCCGACGCCGAGCTGGAGCAGCTGGGGGACGCCACCCCTCGCGTCGATGGACCCTGGACCGGGGACATCGAGGAGGGTGGCGTCAGCACGCTGCTCCAGCACCGCGGCCCCGTCCTGCCGGCGGTGCGCCTCGGCGTCACTGCCTCGCCGCTCGCCCCCTCGGTCGCCTCGGCGGGGGTCGGGATTTGAATTAAGGTGAAAGGACATGGGCGTGACAGAGGCAGTCTCCGGCTTGTAACCAGGCGACTAGGCCCCGCCTTCAGTCGAGCGATGCCGCTTCCCGGACTTCTCGCTCTCTCTCTCTCTTGCACTCATGGACTGCGCCGCAGGGGTGTGAGAGAGACAGCGCGTGGAGAGCGGGATGCGGAATCGCTCGACTGTTGCCAAAGACTCGAGCCACCTCGGGCAGGGCCTGGGCCTGGGGCTATATCACGGTGTAGAGAGACTCGATGGCGGCACGGGCCCGCCTGGGCTGGGTCCAGAAATGGGGACGGATTGGAGCGCCCGCTGGCCACCAAGCGAAGCACCACCGTCGTCCGGAAGCCAACTCGGCGTGCGTAGCTGCGGTCGGGGCGGCTCATGCTGCCGGCCGGCCGCCTCCGGTCAGCTTGGCGCGGAGGGACCGTCAACCCGAGATCGGTCCAGCGCGCCTGCCGAACGACGAGCCGAGCAGCGCCGAGCCGATCGGAGCGTGGCGCGGCGTAGTTGCGGGCCGAGATACGCAGCCCCTCCGCGCGAAGCTGAGCCGAGGCGGCCGGCCGTTGGCATCGCACAGTGGTCCCAAAAGCTAAAAACGCGGCCAAAATCCTTTTGCCCGCACCTTGGTTGACCAATGATAAAATTTTTGTCGGGATCTTAAGTTTGGAGGGTCACAGATTACGAATTTGAAGTCACTTTTGGATTTTGAGTTCTCTAAGTGGCGGATCAAGAGGGGGAATTTTTAAAAATTCACTAAAATAATCGTATGTTTATGTTTTCTTACATTTTCGGGGTCAGAGAACAAGAATCTGTCAAAAAAATTTAGTTTGGAGTGTTGCCATAGGCTTATTAGGGGATCTTTTTTAAATTTTCCAAAGTGAGGTTATGCACACAATTTTTTATCTTTTTGGGTCAAAACACATGTTTCGATGAGAGCTCTCGGTTCAGAGTATCACTAGGTGCGTATTTAAAGAAATGCAATATGTTTTTGGACGTTCCGAGGTGTTTTTGGCGACAGAGCGTAAAGTGAGCCGTTATTGTTGAAGTTACTGTTTTAACGTCGTGCGAGTGAATCGCATTATATCGCATTCTGGCACCTAAGCACACTGATAGCTAGTATCAAGACGAAAATTTTGAGCCTAGTGGCAAAGCCCAACTCGTCCGACTTCGTTTTATTTCTCAATATATGTGATTGACTAGATCCGCAACAAAGGCAGTTTTGGTCGTTTATTCTGGCGTAACCATGCGACAGACTGCATTGTAGGCACACAGGCGAGGGACAATAAAGCATTGGCTCTCATTCAGAGCGTTTTCCGAGTTCAGATTGATAACATTATGAAGGGATACGGTGCGTAAACGGAGACGCCTTTTCCCGTCCAACGGATGCGGGGGAAGTGCCGCACTTTGAATACCGTTTAACATGGTTTCGCATCAGATAATCGGATGGAAAATCATGGATTATCGAAGCTTGATTCAATGTCTTCGAGGTCTGATGGGTGAATTTCGCTAATGTCTAGTTGTAAAAAGTGGGTTTTGGCCGCGTTTTTGGCCTTTGGGACCACTGTGCATCGGCCGGCCGCCCGCGGCTCGCGCGCCGAGCGCCGTAGTTGGCCTCCCGGCGACGGTGCCGTTACCGGCGGGCGCCCTAATCCGTCCCTGTTTTGGGGGACAACGCGCGCTAAGGGAATGGTACCCCCGTGCCGCCACTGAGTCTCTCTGCACCGTGGGCCGTACCCAGCGCCAAGGCCGCTGCCTCTCATTGGTAGATGGTCCGACGCGCTGTTATCAAACTAGAACGCACCAAGAGGGGGAGGGGGGCAGCATGCACCAAAGTGCAGAGGACCTGGCCTGCTGCCCTGGGTCCGCCGCGACGTTAATATTTCGGTCAAAACGGTCGTACAACAAAATTTCAAGACACTACTTAACTCGCCAATCCGCTAGAAAACCATTCCCGCCCAACTCAAAATCAAAAAAGTTGGCAGTTTGAAATTTTTAGTTTGTGTGTCATTTTTGGCACAGTTGGCGGATGGGTTTTCTGTCAAAAGGCGCTAGCCTAGTCAATGCCCGGAGTATCTGCTCTGCCACTGATTTCACTCAAAATGCTACTATCATTTCGCAGAGATTACCTGTGTCTACCCAAAAGAAACCTGAAGGGCGAAGTGGCGGTCCTGACAGAGGAGGTGCGACGGCTGAAGAAGTTTGTTAGGCAGCTCGTCGCCCTTTTCAAGGTGAACCCGTCAGCAAACGTTACTTTTAACTTTTCGTATTTAACAAGGGGGAGGGGGCTCTTAGGGCCGCCTAACAGGTCAGCAAAATGAAACACTTTGCCACTGTAAGTAGGCAATGGGCTACACTCTGCCCCTGCAGGTTGGCAAAATGCGTTTATTTGACCCTCTCTCAGACAGTATCTGAATCCGCCCTCGTTAGTACATGACTTGGACATGACAGAGGACATTTTGAGCACAACATGAAGGTAATAAAACAAGGACATGGCATGATAGTCCCAGTAAGAAGAGAAAAACATCACAAAGATCTTGATGACGTACGACTCTGCAAGGTTTGTTTGGGGATGGTTTCCCGCCAGCAGCTAGCCGTCCACCTAAGAAGCCATCACAATGTGAAAGCTGGTAGGAATGCTCAATCTGAAGCTGATGATCTGCTACCATCCTCAGTGATTGTTGAAAAAGATTTCATCAGATGATCATGAAACCGTTCCAGAATGATGAAGTGAGGAAAACCTGCAAGAATGACAACCTCATCATAGCTCTGGGGACCAAAGCATTCCACCGACACCAGCACCGACCCCAGAGATACAACAGTGTTAGGAATAAAATGAGGGAGATGGGAAAGCTTGTCAATCAGCTTCATAAGAAGAAACCTGGGTTTTTAGCTGAACTGTTGGTAGCACCCAACTATGATGACATTGTTCAAGCTACCAAAGAAATTGCAGGCTTCAACAGTGCTACAAATACATACAAAATTCCATCACTGGCAAAGAATGTCGGCCACACCGTACGGAAATGTATCAAAATAAGAAAAGGACAAATTCTTAGAGAAAAAGACAGAGCAATCAAGGCAGAAAAGCTGGCAGACCTCCATGATCTGCAGTCCCTCATGAAAGAAGAGTGGGCTGATGATGTTGGTTACCACGCTGGAAGAACCCTGAAGCATAATAAGGCAATGCAGCCACAACGACTTCCTCTGTGCAATGGTTATTGCATTTACATCTCAAGCAGCAAGTTAAAGATGCAGAACAACGCATAGAAAATTATGATGTGTTCGAAGGGCACAGATTACCAACACAGGCTCTGCTCATCCTTATCATGCTTTTCAATAAAAGAAGATCGTGGGAGACGGAGAGGATGGAGGTGGATGTTTTGAAACAAAACCACCAATCCAATGAGGACATCTTACAATCCCTCTCCCCTGTTGAGAAAAAGCTGACCACCGATCTCAAGATAGTAAGAACATAAGGGAAGGGAGAGAGTATGGTGCCCGTCATACTAAGTATCACCAAAGGAAGATCAACATCATGCTGCAGGCACGGGAGGAGATCCAAACCTTTGCAAACAACAAACATCTCTTTCCAAGTATGGGCAAACTGGGTCATCTCCAGGCCACAAATGAGCCAAGGAAGATCACCAGCTCCCCGCAACTGAATATGAAGGCCCCAGAACTCATCAGGTCCAGGCACTTGAGAACTCATGTTGGCACGATGGGCTTGCTCCTTAATCTTAGAGATGATGGGAAGAAATTGTTAAGGAAGGTGCTGTGTCACACTGATAAGGTGCACGATGGGTACTATGCTCTGCAAGAGAACACCACGATGCTGGCAAAAGCCAGTAAAGTCTTATTTGCCATGCAGAAGGGTGTTAATACTTATGCTGGAAAGTCACTGGAAGAAATTGATGTGAATCATGAGTTGGAGGAGGACCACGGAGAAATGTCTGATGAAGATGAAGACGTTGAGACCGAGAAATCAGCAAATTCAGTACTGTCCCAATCTTCAGATGAGTCCTCAAAAACTGAGAATGACAAAAAAAGAAGAACCAAGACAATCACGGACAACCACAAGGAATTTACCAAGAAGCCCCAGAAGCGCAAGCGGACAGAAAAAGCAGCATCATTAGAGTCTGAAGATGAAGGTTCTGACAAGAAAAAAACAAGAAAAGTCACGAAGCCCCAGAAGCGTAAGCAGACAGACAAGGAATTAGCAGCATCAGAGTCTGAAAGTTCATCAGAGTCTGAAGATGAATCTTTTGATGACGAAAAAACAAGAAAAGCCAAGATACAGAAGAAAGTGAAGCCGCAGAAGCAGGGGGGAGTGAAGGTCCAGAAGAAAGAAAGTTTTCCCGTGCTGACCACCAAACAAAAGGAGAGTGTTCGCAAGTTCTTCTGCAAGAATACAGCCACAGGGACCTGGGTAAAACAGCAAGAGTGTTTGGTGTGGCTTGAAAAAGAGGGGCTTCAGCCTGGAAGGTGGAAGCAGGTGAAAGACTGCGTGTCTTATTCTATCAACAAGAATAGATAGAGTTTTAATAACGATAGTGAGCTGCATGTCTAATGAATTTTAGCTGAGTTATTAACCAAGTTTAACCTCCCTTCCTTCATTTCTCCATTATAAATCCATTTACTTCTACACATTGTTGTCTGTCCTCAAGTCAACTCAAAGTCTCCAGAGAGTCAGACACACCACTTTAGTTATTAATTTAACATTATTCATTTGTTTACGTTCTTGTTCTTTGGTTTGAAATGTGATAATATGATTGGCATTTCTACTGTACTTATTTTATCACTGTATTAATTGAATCGGAGGCTGGAGACAGGATCTCGCAAAGGACATGGAAACTTGGAAAACTGTTAAATAGAATGAAGACAATTAAAAACAAAAAACAAAATAGATATTAGTAATGTTCAATTAGGTCTTGGAAAATGAGCTTGTACTTATTTATAGTTTGTATAAACACTGTTTTGGAAAATAAAAGAGTTGTAAAAATGAGCTTGTTCTTATTTATAGTTAAGTATAAACACTGTTTTGGAAAATAAAAGAGTTGTACTTTATATTGATTGCCTCTTTAATTGTCATCATTCCTCTCTAGATAATGCGGAGAACAAAAGACAAATGTGAACATTGACTCAGAGAAAATAAGTCTGCTCAACACCACATTACCATTCTTGAACTAAGAAATAATTGTAGATTAGGTATACACTCAAGTTAACAAAGAAACTGATCCAAGATTGACTCTGCAAGGTGGGCCAAAACAATGTAATACCTTAACCAGAGGAACAGCAGAAGTGGGAGATGAAGAAGACACAAGTGATGACTGCATTCCAAAAATTGTACACTTCTCTGAAGACGCTATGAGATTCGTTGACTGTTGGTTGCTGGGAGGCGCTCTTCTTGATGACGAGCTAGAGAAGAAGGAGTTGGCATTTGAGATTAGGTGAATACAAAGTTTTCTTGAGTATGAAAGCATTGCAATGAGACATGCACCAAAACAAGTGAATCAAATATGTTTTGTTTCCTGTTGTTTAAGCTGTTAATAAATATCTTAGATCTTGGATCTTAGTGCTTTCTGAATTTTATTCACTCTTACTACATTCCTAATTGCTCTTACTACAATTCTCTACTTGAATAAAGATTATTTTATGTAACAATTATAACCCCAGCCTGATTAATTTAACCTCCCCCTGCCTTGACTTCGATGGGTCCTATGAACAAAGACAGATCTGCATCGCGTCGCGCCAACAAAGACAGAAGTGTTCCAGGGTGCGCCAACAAAGACAGATCTGCTTTTAGGTAGCTTCCTGATGTCAAACTTTAACCTCAATATGCAGCCACTGTAGTAGTGCTTTGTTTTTCGATATGACATTTTCTTCTTCTTACAAGATTTACGAACACTAAAATCTAATCAAATAGTCCACTTTCGTCATTTTAATGTTCATAACAAAGGAATAAAGAGGAAGGTGCGCCTCTAACCTAAAAACAGATGTGTCTTTGTTGGCGCTATGTGATGCAGATCTATTTTTGTTCATAGGACCCATCGACTTACCTTGGAAACTCGATCATGAGTGCAAGCCACTGTTGAAATCCAAAACGAGCAGATCCCAAAACCTGGTAGAGGTTTATGATGTGATGTGTGCACCATCGTGTTCCTGCTTCCTAAGCGATGCATTAAGGTAGAAAAAAATCTTATAGATGTTTTGGGCAGGTCTTTTGTACACATCAGTTTCTTGAAAATGTTATCTACACACCGACAACACTGCAGAGGGGACATCTGGAGGACTGCTTATAAACCTGGGGCATGGTGTCTTCTCTGTGATAAAGCTGTTGGGAAAGTAACTTCAGATAGAGCAGACGGGACCTGGTGGTGTTGAGATCGCTGAGTCCGCCACTGTAGAGTCTTAACCTGTTAAGCATAGAAAAAAAGTGACACATTAAAACACCTCTGATGGAAAGAGAATAAGGTTGTCAAGAAGAGAGTCAATTTTGACCACCTTACCATGTATCATGAAATATGATAGAAGAAAATGGGTAGAGCATGAAACCACTTTTCTTTGCAACAGCAGATTGCACTCCATAAGCTGCTTTCAATCCTCTCTGCATTGCATGGGCTGCTCCTGAGTCAGTTGGTCTCAACCTCAGACACATTTTCTCAACTCCCTCCTTTCTTTGCAGGAATGTTTGACTATGGGGCACTTTTAGCAGTTCTCTGCTCTAAAGCGGCCCAACTCAACCTTGTCTGTGGGTAGGAGGTCCTCGTGGAAGCACACCGCAAAAGAAGTTACAGCATGCAGACAACACATGTGCACAGAGTAGGTTAGGTCACCCTTTGGGGTCAGGTGGCCCGGCAGAGCTGTTCACGGTGACCATTGACGATATCTTGTGAGGAAGTCACTGCTAACAATGAACGAAGCGATGGGAGAATCTCATTATCGGAGAAAGCGATTCACAGCGTAAGCACGACTAAGCACCTTCAAACGCTCCGGTGGCTTCGGACCATTCTCTGTCTGCTCTGCTGGTCGGTTTGCCACAGTCTGCCCTGTGCTGTGCCCTCCCAGGTAAGGACTTATGTAGGCAGGACAGTGCAAGCGAGGTGGTGGAGGGGAGGAGTGATCCAAAGCGCGCGCTGCTTGAACACCGCACCGGAGCGGGCCGGTGACCGGTGGACCCTTCACATCGTCCTCCTGGCTAAACGAAGTCTCAAAAGGAAATTGACTTGGGGACCAAAAGTGTAGAGATTACCGTTACACTGTAAACGAAGGAAGACCCAAGCCTATTGGACCAACAGTGACGTCACTACGACGAAAAAAGTCAAGTTTTAGAAAATCCGTTCTATTTTGAAAACGGTTTGAGATTTTCATTATCGATTTACGGCTGATGGCGGTCCTCAATGAGCCCCACAATTGCTTCGCTTTGACCCCCCATGGATTTTGATTCCTTCCCGGTTAAAAACGCGACAGAAAATATCCAAATACGTGCCGCCACGGCCAAAAACGGTTTTTCCGAAATTTTCCGGAAAAATTTCCGTTGGAATCTTCCACTAAAGAGTCGAAAGGAAAAGAAAGCAAGCCGATACGACTTCGGAAAAAACAAGACAAAGAATTTCTAAACACTGGCCACTTGTTCCAGCGCATGTTATCTCACCGCGGCCAGGGAGACGATGACTCCGACTACGACGACGAGCTGTTCGTCGGGGCCATCACGCTGTGCGGAGTGGCGCAGTTCGCCAGGTGCACGTTGTCGGCGACAGCCGGAAGAAGCGACCGCCATGGGTCACCAAAGTCAGCATCGCGGGCCGCGAGCTAAGCAAGCTCCCAGGTCGACAGCGGTGCGTACGTCACCGTCATCAGCCAGAAGACGTTCGAGGAGACCTTCCGTGGCTTCAAGTTGTAGTCTACGGCCCACCGTCTGCGATGGTCGGACCGCTGGCGGCGGCTGTCGTTGGTGGCCGTCATAGCTTGCCCCGTCACGTGGCGGGGCAGGAGCGCCACGAAGGACGTCTACGTCATCAGGACGCGGCCAGCCTTCTCGGGTGGCCCGCGGCGTCACCCCGCGAGGTGGCCCGCACTCGCCCTGTCTCTCTCGCACGGGTAGGCGGTAGGCCCTCCCGCACTGCGCGGAATCACCCTACAGCACGCTGCACGGCCGCCCAGCCGTCCAGCCCGGACGGCGCCACGCCCCCGCACCCCGCACCCGCCCGCCCAGCAACCCCGGTCCAGGTCAGCAACGCCGCCCCCCAACGGCGACCAGATCGTGAGCTCGCGGCAAGCGACATTGACATTGCTGCGCTGCAGGAGCCTGGAGCCATTGGCTCCATGCGGAGTTGATACAGTTTTTAGTGAACATTCTCCTGTCATGGATACTGTAGGACTCTAAGTGCAGATAGCTGCAGCTGCATGGCGTCGGTGGGTTTGGGAAGGCGCGGATCGCGGATCCATCGTGCTTTGCCACCGTTCGCTGTATTGCTCTCCGCTCTGGATCCGCCCTTGGGGCCGGAGCTGCTTGCCTGTAGGCGCAATGACCTCCAGCCGTGCGCGTTCGGAGGAATTTTCCAGAATTCATGTTTTCCGCGCCAGGTGGTGCCGTTTTCCCTCCGGTCGGAGACACGCTGTCGTGTTCAAGATCAGGCTGTCCTACACGGCCAACGCGCACCTAGCCTGATGACACAAACCACCAACGCCACCCTGGCGGGCAGGGCTGGCGCTGGCGGTAGCCAGGGCCGTGGCGTGCAGGGTGTGCTGCAGGTGCGGCTGCGTTCCGAGCGTCGCGGAGCTCTGGCCGGCCCGACAGGCCCGACCGTGGTGCTGACGGCCTAGAGCGCGCGGTCCTCAAGGTCTCGGAGGCCGCGAGAAACCTCTTGGCCAAGCCAGCAGTCGTCTGATTGTGAGCACTGTTTTCGTCGCTCTGTCTCTCTCGCACTCATGGGGCGTCTCGGAGTGGTGCGAGAGAGACAGAGCGACAAACGCCGTGGTGCGCCCTGAGAGCCTTATACATGTCCTGGTTCACGCCGCTGGCGCGCTGCGAGGACGCCGTCGAGGCCAGCGTGGAGGCCAAGGCCCCCCTCGCGCGGTGTGGTGTGGCTGGTCGCGGTGGTGGCAATAAATGTAACCGGTCTTGTGGCTGGTGAGGATGTTGGCGGCGTGGGGCGCTGATGCCAAAGCCGTCACCATCTCGCTCGCACTCATAGGGCGTCCCGCGTCAGTGCAGGGCGCGGCTGCACAGCATAGCATTGGCCGTTCCGACACCGCGACGTGCCCGTCGTCCGCCGAGGCGGACACACTGGCACGTGGCTCGCCTGCTGCAGCGAGGTCAGGGACGGCTGGCACCGCTCCTCTGAAATATCATCCTCTACCCCAAAAAAGGGTCAAAGTTGCCACTCGAGCGCCGCGCTGCACTTACAGCCTGTACACGGGGTCACTCGTTGCGCACATTTTGCGCGCCGGCCCCTTTGCCCGGGTGATGCCTTAACCTGCGGGGCAGTTGCCCGGGTGTTGCCCGGTAGTTGCCCACCAGGTGCCGCGGTAGGCCCGGGCTGTGCCCGACCCCTGCCCACCTTTGCACAAAGTTGCCTCGTCTGGGGTAACATTTAATCATATTTTTATTCGTAAAAAAAACGAACTTTTTTCTTACAGTATACTCGGGTTTTTGCTATTCCCCCTCCCCCTTACGTGCATTGTGCACCTGTTGTTCGCCAGCACGCTCCGCACGGATCTCAGGCTGAGCGCAGTGCGGGCACAGCAAATAAAGCAATGATGCCAGTGTTACCTGCCCCCCCCCCCCCCTCCCCGCAAGCTCTCTCTCCCTCCGGCACCTCCATTCATTCGTCCCCGCGGGGGTAAAGAGCTTGCGGGGTGGGAGGGGTGGTGGTGGGGGGGGGGGGGTCAGGTGTGTAGGTAACACTGGTATCACTGCTTTATTTTCTGTGCCCGAAAGTGTATAACATTCGTGCGTTTGTGTACCGAATGAGGCGGCTCTCTAGGTGTCCCTCCCCCGCCCCCGCCCCCTCCCTCCAATTGTCGCGGTGGCTTGCAACAAAAACGCCACCGCCAGAAGGGTGGCACTAAAACCCCCAAAAAAAGAAAAAAAACCGCCGAGGGGTTCAAAAAAAAAAAATAATACCATGGACAGAAGAATTGGATGGCTGCCTCTCCGGGAGCGGGCGGCGGTAGCGGTGGAGGTAGTTCACCATTATAATCTGCTCATCTGACATAACGGCGTATCTACTGTGGGTTTCCCATACGACGTACGTTGTTACGTCCGATGTTCACAGAACTAGGGTCGTCAGTAAAGGAACACGCACTTTTGTTGTTTCTGCAGGAGGAGCTCCACGCTACGCGTCAGCGGTTAGAGGCGCTGGAGAGGCACCATGAGCATCTTCTGACCATTCAGAAATTTATCACTCAATGCACGTGCCAATGCGCAAGACGAGGTATTCTTTTGCCCCTAGAATTTCATGCGCGCAACGTTTCACAAAATTTGAATAATTCTAAAGCATTTCCGCGTGTTTTAGACGATGCATTTTATTTAGTGTTCGAAAATTCCCGGGAACAGTCATTTGGGGGAATATTCCCGAGACTTCCCGGGAATTCCCGGGAATATATTTCTACTTGACCGGGAACATTGCTACATGAAAAACTCTTGACATTTGATAAACGTTGGAATTTTTAACACTGTCTCTTACACTCTACGTTTTGTTTTGTCTTCCTCTTTAAGAAAAATGGAAAAAAAAATTGAAGTGTTTCATAAATATTACTTGCTATGTTGCTTTTTGAACTTTTTCCTGAAAAAAATTGTCAATTTTAGCAATTTTTATAAAATTCCCGGAAATTTCCTTCTTTTGGGGTCTGATTGTGCCCGGGAACGTTCCCGGGAATTCCCTCAATTCCCGGGAATTTTCCTACCCTTTCGAACACTAATTTTATTGAATAGAGCGCCAAGCTCTATTCCGATCACACTGCTCCGGTCGCGCGAGCCAATCACCTTGCGTGCCAGTCACTCTATTCGGATTCGTTTCATTGGATTGATTACAGAGCCACCCCAGCCGTCCCAGCCACCCCAATTGCCCCGGTCTTGGCACGGAAGGCCAAGGCTGGGGTGGCGACGGCCGCCAGAAACCCGGCCACTCCAGAGGCCGCCCCCGGAATTCTACCTACCTCAACGGGCACACCGATACTAAGGTCGGTCGGGACACACATGCCACTGACACAGCTTGCCAAAAAATTTGCGCTTTCTCATCAGAGAAGCCCGTTCTGAGCCTCAGTGCGAGAGAGTAGATGCCATGTGGGGCGCCAATGAGAATGTTGCCCCTTTCCTCCAGCGCACTTGTTGTTGTTGTAGTGCTCCAGGAGAAAGGCGCGTGGTGACGGCGGCGCGGCGCACTTGAGCGGATCAACACTTGCCCTTTAACCACAATCTTTCAGACTGTGCCGTGCGTCACCGGCGTCCAGCACGACAACCTCGGCTCTGGAGTCACTCAATTACATTTAGGTCTCAGTCGGAGCGCAGCACGGCCACAGCAAAATAGCCATTGATGCCAGTTTCATCTGCTGCGTACCTGGACTTCCTGGCTCTCTCCCCTTGGCACATCTATTCATTACATTTATTCCCCGTCCTCCACGCCGCCCTCTGAGCTGCCAGCCTACCTGAGTGTTTGCCGGGGAAGGACGTCTGCCCCCCCCCTTTTTCCACCCCTACCTCTCCTCATCCAGCCTTCACCGTGGCATGCGGGTCTAACAATTGGAGAAAGCAAAGTAAGTGTCACGCGGTTCAGGGCTCGACGGCACAGGTAATTTTGTTTGTCTCATCTCCTCTTACGTTGTCATTGTGGCCAGGATCGTTGTGGACCTGGAGCGCGCCTTGGCTGGTAGGCTAGTTCCTGGACTGCGACCTGGAGCTGGAGGAGCACGACGGCGGGCCGCTGCTGGCAGGCGGAGTAGACCAAGGGTGGACTCCCCCCCCCCTCCGGCCCCCCGCCCCCCGGCCCCGTCCGGGCCTCCTGACTAGGTTTAAGGCCCTTGTAAGTGTAAAATTTTTTCCCTCAAAGCATGTCACATTGTCCGTGCCCAGTCCGCCGCTGGCGACCCGGTTGGCGACCGCCGGGACCCCGCCGAGAACATGGTGTACCCGCCGGTGGACGACTGGCGGAGGTGATCCGCGGGGCCAAACGCTGGACAAGGACAGCCTCACCGCTAGCGGCTACCTGGGGAACAAGTGAGCAGCGTTTCAAGGGTTCAAGGGCAAAGACGGAAGGAAGTGGTCCTACCACCGTGATCGTGGCCTGCAGACTGATTCCGAGAGTCGTTTTCGTCGCTCCATGAGTGCGAGAGAGGCAGAGCGACGAAAACGGCTCTCGGAATCAGACCGCTGGGCTCGGTGACCAGGGTGGCCTGGGCCCGCTGGAAACTCGGGGACGGCACTGAGTTTATTTGGTGCCATTCGGCAGTGTCGCCGGCCATCGCGGAGCCCATCTCCGGCTGGATCGACAACCTGCATGGCCTGGCGGGGCTGTGGCTGGCCGGCCGGCATGAAGGAGCGAGCGTCCTGGGGCCGCAGCCTGGGACTACGCCTCTGGTACGACTCCTACGACGGCCTGGGGGTGGAGGCTCGGCGCGGGCGCGTGTCCAGGTGAGGGGTAATCGGGGTAGTTGGGTTAATTACCCCCTCCTTGGGTACTAGATAGGCCCCCTGGCGAAAAGCACTGCTTTGCCCCTAAGTCGGCAAAAAGCAATACACACTTTTCCCCCTGCTTACCAAAATTCTGGATCCGCGCCTGGCTGCAGCGACGGCGCAGATTAGATGGAGCGCTTTCTACACCCGGCGAGTGGACGGCGACCTGCTGCGGTGCCCTGTGGTCGCGTGCCTGAGCCGCCAGCCGCTGTCGTGGGGCCATGGGCCGTGGGGACCTGCCTGCACGTGGGCCACGCCTTAGTGGACCTCTACCGACCTCAACATACGCAGAACGTGGTGTTCACCATGAAGGTGCTGCAGTGCAACGTGCTGCTCTAGGTACGAGGCGAACACGATGAACCAGCCACAACTGTTGCTCTCCCCTTTGTTTTCAGATGCTGACCATCCTCCTGGAGCTGGTGCCCCCGCAGTACGAGGAGACGGAGGAGCAGGACGTGCGTGCGCTGCTGGAGGTGGCTGAGTGGAAGAAGTTCGACCAGTTCATGAGGGACAAGTCCCCCCCCCCCCTCAGGAGCTCTCAAACCTCGGGACCTCGCAAGAGACAGCCGGAACCTCGTGAGAGGCAGCCCGAACCTCAAAAGAGACAGCCCGAACCTCGTGTCAAATCTCAGAGCAAGTCAATGGGTACTACTCGGTTCAAACTAGTACCTGTTTAATTGCTGGAACTAGAGCGCGGTTCCTTTTGTGTGGTGGTGTCTGCTACTGCCAGCACGAGAAACCAGCACGAGTACTGCGGGTATCATTCAAAGTGTTGTAGCACCGAGTTGGAAGGAATTTCTTATATTGAAGAACAACTCATCCCAAGAGTCTACCCTCGTATCTCATTAATGCAATGATTTTATTTCATTTCTAAACTCAATACTTAAAATAAATTTGCTGCCCGGTTTCATTCATGCTGCGTTTATCGAATCTTTCATAAAAATCAACCCGAACAACAAACTCTGCTACAAATTTCTGCTTGCTGGGTTGCCCCCACCATCATGTAAGGAATTGCCGAAATACGCGTTCTGAGTTGACGAGACCCCTTGGGGATTTAGATTCCTTGTCTTCGCAGTTTAGTTCTGAAAAGTTCTTGTCCAGTCGCAAAGCCAATTAAGTTACTTCCAGAATTTTCTCAAAGTTCGAAGTTTAAAAATTCCAGAATTTTCTCAAAGTTCGAAGTTTAAAAATTAAACGAACGGCACCTCGCTTTCATTTTTATCTCACTGAGTGACCCGCACATACACGTTGGACTCAAGCTTAGACGAGTGTTTGTTGTTTTTCAGGTGAGTTCAGTGGAACCATAAACTCATCTGAACAAGAACAGATAACTCTGAAACTGCCAATTTCGTCACCGTCGCTCTAGGTTTGTAGGATTCCAGCTTTTCAACTATATTTTTCCCTTCCTGCACTCCCTCGAAAATGATTTGTGAGTTGCTTAATGAGGTTTCCAAATAACTGAGCCAAGATGATTTCTGCCAGCATCAGATCAAAGCCTTCAGCTCTTACACGCTGAAGTGAAACTTATGAGAACCCGTTTACACATGCCCTATTCGGAGACTGGACATTCACGATTGTTTGATGTCTTTGGGAAGCGTTGGTATGTTTTAAGTTTTCCCTCATTCTTTCTAATTCATTCTGTGATTCTGTGGTGTCAACCATTATTGAAAGTGTGCGGGAAGGCAAAGGAGAGCACCGTTCAGGAGAGCACGTCTTTACTTCAGGCAGGGCAAGGGAGCTCTAACAGGGGCCGGCTTAGCCGTTGCTACGCGACAATACAGCGGATGTGCGCATGCGCGGGGAAGGCCCCCAGTGCAGCACCGGCACGGGGTAGCGCCGCGAGGACAAGGGTATTCCCAAACAATAACACTATCTAACTTTCAAACGTGTGCTTGACTGTTTAGGTTTACAATCAACTGCGCTAATAGGATTTCTGCCATCATCAGATCAAGCCTTAAGTTCTTGCACGCTGAACTGAAACTCAAGAACCGTTTACCTGTTTGACATGTGTGACATTCACAATTGTTTTATGTCTTCTGGAACCAACCAAACCTCTGTATTGCCTCCGGTACAACTGATCCATGAAGCGGAAGAAGGGGATAAGTCGTTTTATTCCCAAATTGAGTTTTTCATGGATTCTGATACTTCAAAATATTTCACATCTAACCATCAAAAACTTTGGCATGGATTCCCCATCAATAAGGAGAAAATCAACAGAGAAAAAGGGCATAACTCCACTTAGCTCCTCTTACGGACACATTTTAGTCTGGAAAAAGATATAACTCACGCAAGATCCACATAGCTCTATTTGAAAGTAGAAGGGGGAGATTAACTAAACTTAGGTTATTATTCAACGGATGGAAAATAGAGTTATCTCAACTTGTGTCCAAATGTCAAAATAAATTTGGAGGATTTGGAGATAAGTTGACTTGACTCCAAATGTCGGATTGGAAAAAGGAGTTAAGTCAAATTTTTTGTGCAGCGTGGTCAGGACACTTGGAATTTCATGAAATAAACAATAAAAGAATTCTTCTCAATGAGCTGTATGTGCCTGTAACACGTCCTGGGCGAAAATTTGGATCATAACATTGCAGGGAGCAATGGCACACTCACAGGTTAGGTTTCCATATTTTGTTCTATCGCTGTTGGAAGTAAAAGGTAATCACCCTTTCGCACGGACGAATACGGTCGTTGTGTCTGTTACAACGACTTCAGAGCGACAAAACAGAGTGACACGAACGATACTATTGATAAAAACACATATTTTCTTCAGTTTGAACTCGCTCTTGTTTCCATGCGGTGTAGGGTAGGCTACCCCACTTCACCGCGTATGAGAAATTAGAGGACCAGAATTTAAAATTTCTCATACGCGCCGCATGAGGCTGCCTACACTGTAGGAATGCTGCAGCTAGTTCGAACTCAAGAAAATATTTGTTTTTGTGAGGAGTATCGTTTATGTCACTCTGTTTTATCACTCTGAAGTCGTTGTACCAGACAAAATCGAGTGTTTGTCTGCCCGGAAGAGTGGTTACCTCTCACTTGCAGCAGCATTGGATCAAAATATGGACACATAACTGTGAGTGTGCCATTGCTTTGCAATGTTATGATACAAATTTTTGACCAGGACGTGGGCACACACAACTCGTTCAGAAGAATTCTTTTCTTGTTAATTTCATGAAATGCTTAGTGTCCTGGAAGTGCTGCACAAAAATTGGACTTATCTCTTATTGCAAACCGACATTTGGAGTCAAGTCAACTTGTCTCGTAAACTTATTTGACATTTGGACACAAGTCAACATAACCCCTTTTTCCAATGTTCCGTGAAACGGGGTAATTTCGGGCACCCGGGGTAATTTCGGGCATCTCTGCCCGAAAGCATTGCAATGATGCTGCCGTCTAGCGGCGACCTCGGAGGCTTGTCCCGTTGCGCTCATCGCATTCGCCACATTTAAAACCGTCGGATCATTCCTCTTGAGACCAAACAGATCCAATCTTTTCGAGATACAGTGATTTTCGTATTTTACACTTTTTACCTAAATTCAGTGTATGCGTGAAAACTTCAACTGGCAAGGCAAACCTGTTCACAAACGGTGCATAAGGTATTTTTTTTTCGATTTGGACATGTTTTGAGCATGCTGTGTCAAATTTTCAATCACCTGCGGCAAATAGTATGGCAAATAGAGGCTCAAAACTAAAAAAATTGTTACTTTTAGGGGTAATTCCGGGCACCGAAATGGCATGCAAGGGCAAGCAGGGTTGTTCTGAACACTTTAAATTTCGCAGGGCTAGAGTGGTGTAAGCTTCTTCCAGCTCTTCAGAGCTCTTCTGAAAGATTCAGATAATCCATTAACACAGATAATACTCAACTGCCGCAGCAGTCGCTTTGTGGAACTTTGACCATTATAAAAATGGGCCAAGGCTACATCTGTACTTCTTATGCGTAGTATGTACACATCCTATCTTAGTGTCAATTATTGGTTCGTGACTAAAATTTTATCATGTTTACCGGGACTTTGACTTAGAGAACGGCCGCATGGCTTGCCGGGTTGCTACGGAATGCAGAGTTTTCCAGAAAGCCCCTGTATCTTCCCAATTGTGCATAAGACTTGCCTCCCATGCACGTCAGTTTCAAGAGGAAGATCCACGACTCATCTTCGCGTGATATAGTGTGGCTTGAGTTGTACCATTATCAAAAACAAAAAATGATAAAGGTTCAAGGTTAGACGTTCAACAAGAAGCGTCCTAAATAGGTCCACCCCACTCTCCCAAACATCAAACTATTTGTTTCAATCATGACTCCAAATTATGTATAAATGACCACCCCTACCAGCCCTCCACATCTACATCCTTAAGAATTTCACATTTTATCACATAAGCTAAAAAGAAAGAGACAATTATTGATTTTTGAGACCAAAATCAGAACGACAAGTCGTTTTTTCCTGGGGTGCCCGAAATTACCCCAAAATACGGGGTAATTTCGGGCACTGCTTTGGGCCCTCCATTGTAAAAACGGTAAAGCGTAAATATCTGGAATTGGCGTCAAATTGAAGCTAAAGGTGGGTAGATGATAAATTTTAACCCTCAGGTCCATCGCAACACCACGACCATCACAATTTTAAAAATACCTCTCAAAAGTGCCCGAGATTACCCCGTTTCACGGTTCCTCCTGACATGACTCCATATCCCATGTCATTTGACGGAACTAAGTTGAGATGACTCTTTCATCCACTTGTGCATAAAGTGGTAAGCTAGCAAAACCCTACAAGGAGTGGCCTGACCCATCCAACTTTTTTTCCCACATTTGAGTCATGCTTTATTGAGTTGTTACCATTTATAAAATTTACAACTTTAATGTGAGTGCGCCCTGCTACCAGTTTTTTGTTTCTCCTGAAATATGACCAAAAATGACTTATCCCCTTCTTCCGCTTCATGGATCAACTGTGTGTCTAGATTAAACTTTTGAATTGAATTGAGTTACTTTGTTATCCTAAATCCAAGATGCAAACAGCATAATTACTAAATCAATATAGTGGCCATTTTAGATGTAATGTAAATTTTACTGTGGTGCAACACTTTTCGTAGTTCACTTGAAATCTGAGTGCCAACTATACGAGAAAGACTAACTGATACATTTTCTGAGGTATTACTGAAGTGTAACCGTATGTAACTAGAAACATTTTCCGAGGTATTACAATCTTTTCTGAGTTATAACTTTCTGTAACTAGTCCCAGTATCTACTTACAACTGGTATTCTACTGCAGTTAACTCTGCACACGGAACTATATAATAACTAGGTGGAAAACTACAGTTGTCCGAAATAACTGGTAGTTTATCTACAGTTACCCAACAGTATTTTGCACTTAATCTGCAACATTTTGCACTTCATCTGCAAAATTGTGTGGTTCATCAACACTTATTCAATAGTTCAGAAGAGAGAAACACTATTTCCAGACTGAAGGGAAACCCCAGATCCAAGTTCAGTCTCACTTCACTTCAGAAGTATAGTTCAAACTGCTGATGCTTCCGCCTACGAGTTCGAAATTTGGTTCTTACAAGGGAGGGCGCGCACTTACATCACTGCTACGGTTAGATTTGAAGGAGCACACATTATTTATTCAAACACATACTTTATCACTGCCTCTCAACAAAGCACACTTGCTGTAGAGCCTAATCAATTTACAGACAATTTAAAAAACTTGCAAAAATTATAAGTAACAAAGATTAATGTCAAAATACAGATTACAATTGAGCAACAAACTGCAAAATCTGCCACTGATTTCACTTAGTTGTCAAATTAAAAATGTTAAGAGTAAATTCTTGACCTTGATCAGGATCTCTATCACAACCATTTGATCTCACATAACTTGTAACTCTAACTACAGTGGATAGACGCGCCGCTTCGGGTTGTATCTGCACAATCGACTGTCGATGACTCCTAATAGAGGGAAGTGTATCTTCAGAGAAACCTCCTCCATCCGCTGCCACATTTCTCCACCTTGAGGATGCGCTAGGTCTATGAACACATCTCTCCACAGGGTGTGGCTGCTCGCCAGCACCCTGCACTTAGAGTTGACCCTCTTCAGGGTCAACCAATCAGTTGGATTGGTGTACTTGAAGATTATCATCGTCAACTCGGTTGGGAGCTCCAGCAGGTTCATGGCTCTGGAAAGGCAAGAACGCTAACGCTAACGTAGAAGCAGATAAAAAATGTGACCGACTCAAAGAAGCTAGCAAAAAAGTGTCCTTTCGGTAATTTACCGACAACGCAGCAAGCAGCACAGACAGCCTTATGGTTGACGAGGGCGGCTTTCTCGGCCTTGGGCGGAGGGAGAGATCACTCGTTCACCTTTGTTTGTTTCCAATTTGGAGGTTGTCCTTTTGCTCATTATAAATTTCTTAAAGGGCCGCATCACTTAGAACGTCATTTTCGCTGTGCAATTGTTGATACTTGCTTGCAGGGGCACGCGTGGCCTGTCCAGGCTCCCGCGGCACAGTGGGCCAGAAGACGGCGCAGGCGGCCAAAACTCTAGACGCGTTTTGAGCTTGCTTGTTCCGAGATCAATCCATTGGTGGGGTCACACGTTCGGTTCGAGTCCCATTTAGCGACTCGGGAGCTCAAAACACGTCCAGAGTTTTGGCCGCCTGCGCCAATGAAAGTGTGCGGGAAGGCAAAGGAGAGCACCGTTCAGGAGAGCACGTCTTTACTTCAGGCAGGGCAAGGGAGCTCTAACAGGGGCCGGCTTAGCCGTTGCTACGCGACAATACAGCGGATGTGCGCATGCGCGGGGAAGGCCCCCAGTGCAGCACCGGCACGGGGTAGCGCCGCGAGGACAAGGGTATTCCCAAACAAATCAAATCAAATCAAATCAAATCAAACACTAACACTATCTAACTTTCAAACGTGTGCTTGACTGTTTAGGTTTACAATCAACTGCGCTAATAGGATTTCTGCCATCATCAGATCGAGCCTTAAGCTCTCACGCTGAACTGAAACTCAAGAACCGTTTACCTGTTTGACATGTGTGACATTCACAATTGTTTTATGTCTTCTGGAACCAACCAAACCTCTGTATTGCCTCCGGTACAACTGATCCATGAAGCGGAAGAAGGGGATAAGTCGTTTTATTCCCAAATTGAGTTTTTCATGGATTCTGATACTTCAAAATATTTCACATCTAACCATCAAAAACTTTGGCATGGATTCCCCATCAATAAGGAGAAAATCAACAGAGAAAAAGGGCATAACTCCACTTAGCTCCTCTTACGGACACATTTTAGTCTGGAAAAAGATATAACTCACGCAAGATCCACATAGCTCTATTTGAAAGTAGAAGGGGGAGATTAACTAAACTTAGGTTATTATTCAACGGATGGAAAATAGAGTTATCTCAACTTGTGTCCAAATGTCAAAATAAATTTGGAGGATTTGGAGATAAGTTGACTTGACTCCAAATGTCGGATTGGAAAAAGGAGTTAAGTCAAATTTTTTGTGCAGCGTGGTCAGGACACTTGGAATTTCATGAAATAAACAATAAAAGAATTCTTCTCAATGAGCTGTATGTGCCTGTAACACGTCCTGGGCGAAAATTTGGATCATAACATTGCAGGGAGCAATGGCACACTCACAGGTTAGGTTTCCATATTTTGTTCTATCGCTGTTGGAAGTAAAAGGTAATCACCCTTTCGCACGGACGAATACGGTCGTTGTGTCTGTTACAACGACTTCAGAGCGACAAAACAGAGTGACACGAACGATACTATTGATAAAAACACATATTTTCTTCAGTTTGAACTCGCTCTTGTTTCCATGCGGTGTAGGGTAGGCTACCCCACTTCACCGCGTATGAGAAATTAGAGGACCAGAATTTAAAATTTCTCATACGCGCCGCATGAGGCTGCCTACACTGTAGGAATGCTGCAGCTAGTTCGAACTCAAGAAAATATTTGTTTTTGTGAGGAGTATCGTTTATGTCACTCTGTTTTATCACTCTGAAGTCGTTGTACCAGACAAAATCGAGTGTTTGTCTGCCCGGAAGAGTGGTTACCTCTCACTTGCAGCAGCATTGGATCAAAATATGGACACATAACTGTGAGTGTGCCATTGCTTTGCAATGTTATGATACAAATTTTTGACCAGGACGTGGGCACACACAACTCGTTCAGAAGAATTCTTTTCTTGTTAATTTCATGAAATGCTTAGTGTCCTGGAAGTGCTGCACAAAAATTGGACTTATCTCTTATTGCAAACCGACATTTGGAGTCAAGTCAACTTGACTCGTAAACTTATTTGACATTTGGACACAAGTCAACATAACCCCTTCTTCCAATGTTCCTCCTGACATGACTCCATATTCCATGTCATTTGACGGAACTAAGTTGAGATGACTCTTTCATCCACTTGTGCATAAAGTGGTAAGCTAACAAAACCCTACAAGGAGTGGCCTGACCCATCCAACTTTTTTTCCCACATTTGAGTCATGCTTTATTGAGATGTTACCATTTATAAAATTTACAACTTTAATGTGAGTGCGCCCTGCTACCAGTTTTTTGTTTCTCCTGAAATATGACCAAAAATGACTTATCCCCTTCTTCCGCTTCATGGATCAACTGTGTGTCTAGATTAAACTTTTGAATTGAATTGAGTTACTTTGTTATCCTAAATCCAAGATGCAAACAGCATAATTACTAAATCAATATAGTGGCCATTTTAGATGTAATGTAAATTTTACTGTGGTGCAACACTTTTCGTAGTTCACTTGAAATCTGAGTGCCAACTATACGAGAAAGACTAACTGATACATTTTCTGAGGTATTACTGAAGTGTAACCGTATGTAACTAGAAACATTTTCCGAGGTATTACAATCTTTTCTGAGTTATAACTTTCTGTAACTAGTCCCAGTATCTACTTACAACTGGTATTCTACTGCAGTTAACTCTGCACACGGAACTATATAATAACTAGGTGGAAAACTACAGTTGTCCGAAATAACTGGTAGTTTATCTACAGTTACCCAACAGTATTTTGCACTTAATCTGCAACATTTTGCACTTCATCTGCAAAATTGTGTGGTTCATCAACACTTATTCAATAGTTCAGAAGAGAGAAACACTATTTCCAGACTGAAGGGAAACCCCAGATCCAAGTTCAGTCTCACTTCACTTCAGAAGTATAGTTCAAACTGCTGATGCTTCCGCCTACGAGTTCGAAATTTGGTTCTTACAAGGGAGGGCGCGCACTTACATCACTGCTACGGTTAGATTTGAAGGAGCACACATTATTTATTCAAACACATACTTTATCACTGCCTCTCAACAAAGCACACTTGCTGTAGAGCCTAATCAATTTACAGACAATTTAAAAAACTTGCAAAAATTATAAGTAACAAAGATTAATGTCAAAATACAGATTACAATTGAGCAACAAACTGCAAAATCTGCCACTGATTTCACTTAGTTGTCAAATTAAAAATGTTAAGAGTAAATTCTTGACCTTGATCAGGATCTCTATCACAACCATTTGATCTCACATAACTTGTAACTCTAACTACAGTGGATAGACGCGCCGCTTCGGGTTGTATCTGCACAATCGACTGTCGATGACTCCTAATAGAGGGAAGTGTATCTTCAGAGAAACCTCCTCCATCCGCTGCCACATTTCTCCACCTTGAGGATGCGCTAGGTCTATGAACACATCTCTCCACAGGGTGTGGCTGCTCGCCAGCACCCTGCACTTAGAGTTGACCCTCTTCAGGGTCAACCAATCAGTTGGATTGGTGTACTTGAAGATTATCATCGTCAACTCGGTTGGGAGCTCCAGCAGGTTCATGGCTCTGGAAAGGCAAGAACGCTAACGCTAACGTAGAAGCAGATAAAAAATGTGACCGACTCAAAGAAGCTAGCAAAAAAGTGTCCTTTCGGTAATTTACCGACAACGCAGCAAGCAGCACAGACAGCCTTATGGTTGACGAGGGCGGCTTTCTCGGCCTTGGGCGGAGGGAGAGATCACTCGTTCACCTTTGTTTGTTTCCAATTTGGAGGTTGTCCTTTTGCTCATTATAAATTTCTTAAAGGGCCGCATCACTTAGAACGTCATTTTCGCTGTGCAATTGTTGATACTTGCTTGCAGGGGCACGCGTGGCCTGTCCAGGCTCCCGCGGCACAGTGGGCCAGAAGACGGCGCAGGCGGCCAAAACTCTAGACGCGTTTTGAGCTTGCTTGTTCCGAGATCAATCCATTGGTGGGGTCACACGTTCGGTTCGAGTCCCATTTAGCGACTCGGGAGCTCAAAACACGTCCAGAGTTTTGGCCGCCTGCGCCAATGAAAGTGTGCGGGAAGGCAAAGGAGAGCACCGTTCAGGAGAGCACGTCTTTACTTCAGGCAGGGCAAGGGAGCTCTAACAGGGGCCGGCTTAGCCGTTGCTACGCGACAATACAGCGGATGTGCGCATGCGCGGGGAAGGCCCCCAGTGCAGCACCGGCACGGGGTAGCGCCGCGAGGACAAGGGTATTCCCAAACAAATCAAATCAAATCAAATCAAATCAAACACTAACACTATCTAACTTTCAAACGTGTGCTTGACTGTTTAGGTTTACAATCAACTGCGCTAATAGGATTTCTGCCATCATCAGATCGAGCCTTAAGCTCTCACGCTGAACTGAAACTCAAGAACCGTTTACCTGTTTGACATGTGTGACATTCACAATTGTTTTATGTCTTCTGGAACCAACCAAACCTCTGTATTGCCTCCGGTACAACTGATCCATGAAGCGGAAGAAGGGGATAAGTCGTTTTATTCCCAAATTGAGTTTTTCATGGATTCTGATACTTCAAAATATTTCACATCTAACCATCAAAAACTTTGGCATGGATTCCCCATCAATAAGGAGAAAATCAACAGAGAAAAAGGGCATAACTCCACTTAGCTCCTCTTACGGACACATTTTAGTCTGGAAAAAGATATAACTCACGCAAGATCCACATAGCTCTATTTGAAAGTAGAAGGGGGAGATTAACTAAACTTAGGTTATTATTCAACGGATGGAAAATAGAGTTATCTCAACTTGTGTCCAAATGTCAAAATAAATTTGGAGGATTTGGAGATAAGTTGACTTGACTCCAAATGTCGGATTGGAAAAAGGAGTTAAGTCAAATTTTTTGTGCAGCGTGGTCAGGACACTTGGAATTTCATGAAATAAACAATAAAAGAATTCTTCTCAATGAGCTGTATGTGCCTGTAACACGTCCTGGGCGAAAATTTGGATCATAACATTGCAGGGAGCAATGGCACACTCACAGGTTAGGTTTCCATATTTTGTTCTATCGCTGTTGGAAGTAAAAGGTAATCACCCTTTCGCACGGACGAATACGGTCGTTGTGTCTGTTACAACGACTTCAGAGCGACAAAACAGAGTGACACGAACGATACTATTGATAAAAACACATATTTTCTTCAGTTTGAACTCGCTCTTGTTTCCATGCGGTGTAGGGTAGGCTACCCCACTTCACCGCGTATGAGAAATTAGAGGACCAGAATTTAAAATTTCTCATACGCGCCGCATGAGGCTGCCTACACTGTAGGAATGCTGCAGCTAGTTCGAACTCAAGAAAATATTTGTTTTTGTGAGGAGTATCGTTTATGTCACTCTGTTTTATCACTCTGAAGTCGTTGTACCAGACAAAATCGAGTGTTTGTCTGCCCGGAAGAGTGGTTACCTCTCACTTGCAGCAGCATTGGATCAAAATATGGACACATAACTGTGAGTGTGCCATTGCTTTGCAATGTTATGATACAAATTTTTGACCAGGACGTGGGCACACACAACTCGTTCAGAAGAATTCTTTTCTTGTTAATTTCATGAAATGCTTAGTGTCCTGGAAGTGCTGCACAAAAATTGGACTTATCTCTTATTGCAAACCGACATTTGGAGTCAAGTCAACTTGACTCGTAAACTTATTTGACATTTGGACACAAGTCAACATAACCCCTTCTTCCAATGTTCCTCCTGACATGACTCCATATTCCATGTCATTTGACGGAACTAAGTTGAGATGACTCTTTCATCCACTTGTGCATAAAGTGGTAAGCTAACAAAACCCTACAAGGAGTGGCCTGACCCATCCAACTTTTTTTCCCACATTTGAGTCATGCTTTATTGAGATGTTACCATTTATAAAATTTACAACTTTAATGTGAGTGCGCCCTGCTACCAGTTTTTTGTTTCTCCTGAAATATGACCAAAAATGACTTATCCCCTTCTTCCGCTTCATGGATCAACTGTGTGTCTAGATTAAACTTTTGAATTGAATTGAGTTACTTTGTTATCCTAAATCCAAGATGCAAACAGCATAATTACTAAATCAATATAGTGGCCATTTTAGATGTAATGTAAATTTTACTGTGGTGCAACACTTTTCGTAGTTCACTTGAAATCTGAGTGCCAACTATACGAGAAAGACTAACTGATACATTTTCTGAGGTATTACTGAAGTGTAACCGTATGTAACTAGAAACATTTTCCGAGGTATTACAATCTTTTCTGAGTTATAACTTTCTGTAACTAGTCCCAGTATCTACTTACAACTGGTATTCTACTGCAGTTAACTCTGCACACGGAACTATATAATAACTAGGTGGAAAACTACAGTTGTCCGAAATAACGGTAGTTTATCTACAGTTACCCAACAGTATTTTGCACTTAATCTGCAACATTTTGCACTTCATCTGCAAAATTGTGTGGTTCATCAACACTTATTCAATAGTTCAGAAGAGAGAAACACTATTTCCAGACTGAAGGGAAACCCCAGATCCAAGTTCAGTCTCACTTCACTTCAGAAGTATAGTTCAAACTGCTGATGCTTCCGCCTACGAGTTCGAAATTTGGTTCTTACAAGGGAGGGCGCGCACTTACATCACTGCTACGGTTAGATTTGAAGGAGCACACATTATTTATTCAAACACATACTTTATCACTGCCTCTCAACAAAGCACACTTGCTGTAGAGCCTAATCAATTTACAGACAATTTAAAAAACTTGCAAAAATTATAAGTAACAAAGATTAATGTCAAAATACAGATTACAATTGAGCAACAAACTGCAAAATCTGCCACTGATTTCACTTAGTTGTCAAATTAAAAATGTTAAGAGTAAATTCTTGACCTTGATCAGGATCTCTATCACAACCATTTGATCTCACATAACTTGTAACTCTAACTACAGTGGATAGACGCGCCGCTTCGGGTTGTATCTGCACAATCGACTGTCGATGACTCCTAATAGAGGGAAGTGTATCTTCAGAGAAACCTCCTCCATCCGCTGCCACATTTCTCCACCTTGAGGATGCGCTAGGTCTATGAACACATCTCTCCACAGGGTGTGGCTGCTCGCCAGCACCCTGCACTTAGAGTTGACCCTCTTCAGGGTCAACCAATCAGTTGGATTGGTGTACTTGAAGATTATCATCGTCAACTCGGTTGGGAGCTCCAGCAGGTTCATGGCTCTGGAAAGGCAAGAACGCTAACGCTAACGTGGAAGCAGATAAAAAATGTGACCGACTCAAAGAAGCTAGCAAAAAAGTGTCCTTCCGGTAATTTACCGACAACGCAGCAAGCAGCACAGACAGCCTTATGGTTGACGAGGGCGGCTTTCTCGGCCTTGGGCGGAGGGAGAGATCACTCGTTCACCTTTGTTTGTTTCCAATTTGGAGGTTGTCCTTTTGCTCATTATAAATCTCTTAAAGGGCCGCATCACTTAGAACGTCATTTTCGCTGTGCAATTGTTGATACTTGCTTGCAGGGGCACGCGTGGCCTGTCCAGGCTCCCGCGGCACAGTGGGTCAGAAGACGGCGCAGGCGGCCAAAACTCTAGACGCGTTTTGAGCTTGCTTGTTCCGAGATCAATCCATTGGTGGGGTCACACGTTCGGTTCGAGTCCCATTTAGCGACTCGGGAGCTCAAAACACGTCCAGAGTTTTGGCCGCCTGCGCCGTCTTCTGGCCCACTGTGCCGCGCTCCAGCGACCATTTTCCTTATCTTTCTCACTCTGTCACTTTGCTCCCACAACAACCTTCTCTGAGAACACGAGAGAAATTTGTTTGAAAGCTTCTTGTTAATTAATTTTATTGTATCTATGTCTTTGCAGATGAGGAAGTGTTTGATCTTGGAACTTTGATAAGTGTCCCTGAGAGTGAGATAAACGAAATCATCACAAAGGCTGGTCCCCGAGCCATCTTGAAATCAAAGATACAGGAAGCTATTCAGGTATTTATCTATTTCTTTTGCTTTGATTTTGGTATCTGGCTACTCCTACAATGAACTCCTAATTTTTTTACTTTGCACTTGAGTTTTTTGTCTGTAAGTTTTGATTGTTATGTTCGCAAGAGCTCAAAACATTATTCTACAAAGTGAGTGTGAAAATTCGAGGAGTTCATTGGAGTAGCTTGTTGAAATCTTTGGTAATCTAAATTGGTCACATTTTCAGAATGTTATTTTAACAGTAGATGACCTAGATGAAATTGCCAAAGACATTATTCTGTCATCTGAGAAAATGGAAAACCTCCTTTCAGGTGTAGGTCTAGACCCATTGTGCAGCACGTTAAATTTTAATTCATTGCAAGTCTTCTGCATTTTAATGTTTTATTTCTTTATTTATTTATTTGTTTGTTTCAGGCAAAAGAACGAAAGACCAACCGGGTGAAAGACACTCAAGCAGATGAGACTGGGCAAGTTAACAGTTTGCAAGATACTAACGAGAAAACAATGATTGACCAGCAGGTAAGATATGTATGCAATGTTTGTTGTAATCATTTTGAACTCTTCTTTGTACTTGCAGCCATCTAATTTTTTCTTGTTTATTTTTTCAGAATACCGAACATACAGAACATGAGACCGGTGGGAACAATGAGACAAGAAATGAAATGGGAGGAAACAATGAGAGTGAAAATGAAACGGGTGAAAACAACGAGAGTAATGGAGCAAGACTTCGGATTGGCCCTTCCACCTTAGGCAAGAGACGCCACGAGCCTTCTGAGAGTGAAATGGTAAGCTACTGTTAACCGGTCTACTTTTAGTCAAAAATTTGTTTACTCCTGGACTGTGTTAATTTGTTTCATGTGTTGCAGGAAATTAAACGACTGGGTCTCGATTGTGTTAATGGAGCCCTTGTTCTTAATTTCTATAAAGAACAGGGAGAATTGAATGACGACATGCGCAACATCTTGGGTGATGTCTTAATTAATGAATTCCTTAAGAATGATTACAACAAAAAGTAAGTCTCCTTGTGAACACAGCATTGTTGCTATTTTCTCAAGTTCTCCATTGTTTTTCTATTTAACATCTTAATTTTTGTTTGTTTTAGGTTACCTCTGGAGGATGAGAAGTTTTTAGCAGAGAGTGTTCTCAAACTGTTTCCTTCTAAAAAACGAGTAAAGTTACCTTGTTTATAAGGTATAATTTTTTAAAATTATTATTTCTTTTAGTCTTATCGTGTTTTCTTTATTTTTGTGCAGTGTATTTGGATTGCACCAGAGGCATTCAGCAGGGATACTGCTGCGGGTCGGGGAAGAATTCTCCTAAGATATGCAAAGAGACGTATTATGCGGAAGGGAGGACTAATAAAGAAAAAAACATCTGGTACAGACAACACCTCCATTAATCTAGAAGATTTGGCAGACATTGGTTAGTTCAAGGGCACACCATCCAAGCCTCCTGTTTAAGGGTTGGTTTTTATGGTGACCAGCAGGAATTATATTGTTTTTATTTCCCTCAGATGATGATGTTGATCCTGATGAGCTTTCTGACAAGCTTCTTTGGCTGACCAACAACAAGACCTTTTCCTCAAGACTTACAGAATACTGGAAGTTCACTGGCAAAGGAAGACTACGCAAGTTTATGTCAGATAAGATGCCAGTGGCTGAATATATGCAAACATATCCAGCTTTATCAGAAAAGACGGGATATTTGTTGGTGAGTCTCCTGAACCTTAATTTTAGACTTATATATTTTTTTTATGTACTCTTAACTTTGCCTTTTTGCAGCTGGAGTCGGACTTTGAAACATTATTTGAAGGAGCTAGCATGCAACTTTTTGCTTCTTGGCCAGCTCTGGCAGCTTTCATTGAATCTAAAGTGCCCAAAAATATCAAGGAGGGTATTGTTGATGCATTGACTCCAGGTAAGGATCATCTATTCGTTTCATAATTATTTCATTTTAAATCATTTTCTTTAGTCTTCACGTGTTGTTTTTTGTGTTTTTCTTATTTTAGAGGGAAAGAAAATTAAAACCATTCAAGCCCTACCCTACCTCTTCCCTGTAGTCACAGTAGCCAAGAAAGGTAGAAACAAGCAATGGCGACCATCTCGAGAAGAGAGTGCAGAGTCTCTACTGCTTCATGTTCATGTAAGTTTCTTTTTTCTTAAGAATATAACAAATTTTAATGGGGTATTATCCTCCTCCTTTGAGCTCTGTTATTAAGTTATTGTTATATTTTAGGAACCTTCAGAAATCTTGACCTCTCTTACTAATCGCCTCAAGGAGAAGTACGAGCCATTCAATCTGAGCCTTGGCCCTCAAGCTGTTTGTCGTTGGTCCAACAGAGGACAGCATTTCTAAGAGTTATGTACGAGTCAATACTGTTCTTTATGAAGTGGACAACCCAATGAAAGCGGTCGACATAACTTTCAAGATCATGCACGCTTTGGACTGCCAGTACCCAAAGGAAAGCGAACGGGAATGGTTTTTCCTGGAAAGAAGCATTTACTGCATCAATGAGACGAAGAAGAATCCTCTGGCAGGGAAGACCTCTTCTATTTGCCATGACTACTCGCGATTCCAACATTAGCATTAATTCTTTTCAGTGCCATTGTTCCTAATAACGTAATAGTGTTTTTCTTCCTTTTTGTTCAATATGCTTTTTTTTCTTTTTTTTCTCTTTGTACCTTGCTAACATTGTTTAGAAGTGATTTTCAAATGTTAAACTGAAATGTGTGAATCCAGTTAGTGCCTTGGATAATTAGTCAAGGACTTTTGATATCTTTGCTGTGATTTAGGTTTTGAATTTGTGTTCATTTAATTTAATTATGACTGACTAGTACTGATAAAGACACTCAGTGAAGCCTGTCCAGTAAGTATTTTATTTTTTGTATGATTCACACATTTCTAGTAAAATATTTATTGTTGATTTAATTTAATCATGACTGAGTAGTGTAAGTTAGGATACTCTGTTTAGTCAGTCAGATAAGTATCTTTAGTTTTTTGGTGATTCACACACCTGGTAAAATATTAGGTCTTTCATATGTGATTAGGGGGCTTCTTTCCTTTCCAGTTGCTTTTCGATCTTTGACCATTGTCATTTAACTTCCAGTATTAATATATGTTTTGTTTAATTTGTTTTATTTTTACTTTCTAGGTATACAAGTCATGGTAGTTGTTAAATGTCCTCAATGTAACAATGAGTTTCATGACTTAGCTCGGTTTAATTTGCACTTTCGTACTTCACATCAGAACTGCACTAAGTATGAGTGTCAAGTGGACAACTGCCATAGAAAGTACAGCTTGTGGGGATCGTTCACAAGGCATCTTGTTTGCTTTCACAATTTGCCACGTCACAGTTCTATTGATTCAGTGGTTACTCAAAATGTTGGCACAAGCGACTATATTGCTGAAAATATTGAACCTTGTGAAAAAATCTAGGAAAATGATGTTTCAGAAAATAAGTCAATTGATCCCAAACAAATGCTTGTCAAGCAACAAGATTTGTTCATTGCGAAATTATATTCAAACCCAGCGTTTCCACGTAATCTGGTAGACAAAATGGTCAAGGATATTAGCCAATATCTGTCTAGTCCTTTCTTTGACCACTTTCAAAATGTGGTTCTTGCCTCAGTGTCAGATTCTCCTGAGAAGATATTAGAGATTCAAGAATTATTTGATTTAGTAATGAACCCCTTTAGTCATCTGTCAACTGAGCATAAGCGTTTTGCCTATTTTGAGAACTCTTGGAGTTATATTAAGCCTTTGCCCTACACCATCGCTTATCGAGAGGAAAGGGTCAAAAGGAAATCTGTTGTGTCTCTTGAGATGAGAACAGTTCAGGGTCAATTCATTCCTTTGGGACTAGTCTTCAAACTATTTTTTGAACTTCCCCATGCTTTGACTGATACTCTTGCGTATATGAAATCTCTTGAACAAGAGAAAGATTTGATTACAAACTTCACTCAGTGCGCAATTTGGCAAAGAAAAAATTGCAAAGTTTTCCCCAAATGACATTGTGAGTCCTGTCAACTATTACTTTGACGAATATGAACCCAATGCGGCCTTGGGTGCTCATTTAGATCCAATGGGCTGTTCGTATGTCCACATACCATGCCTTCCCCCTGAGTGGAGTTCGAAGTTAGAAAATATTTTCCTTGCACTACTGTTTGATGGTCACAACCGCTCTATCTATGGAAATTATAGGGTCTTCAAGCCAATTATTGAGGAGTTTAAAAAACTTGAAACAGATGGTATCACTGTAAGCACTCCTGAGCTTGGGGACGTTAAAGTTTATTTTGTTCTTGGGGCCATCTTAGGCGATAACAAAGGCCTCAACGAAATCTGTGGCTTTGTAACTGGATTCACGGCCAATTTCATTTGTCGATTGTGCAGTGTTCACAAAGATGTTTTCCACAGTATGGTTACAGAAGATGCCAGTAACTTACGAACTCCTGAGACATATGCTGCTGACGTTGAGAAAAATGATCCTGAACTAACTGGTGTTAACGAAATGTTGTGTGTTCAATGCAGTTACCGTCCTTTGAAGCACCAACTGACATCTGTGTTGACGAGTTCCATGATGTTATTGAGGGAGTGGCTCACTATTCAATGTTACCTGTTCTAAGACACTTCAATTCTATTAATAATAACTTTATCTCTACTTTAAATAGTAGGATGTATTGAATTGACCTGGGAGTTGACAGTGACAACAGGCCTCCCCTAATTAATAAGGATAGATTGACCAAAGACAAACTTAAAATGACTGGAGCAGAGATGTATACTTTCATCCGAATTTTTGGAGGTTCTGGTGAAAGATATGGTTCTGA